>LR738711.1:772383456-772545707 GCA_902687465.1 Secale cereale | reverse complement strand
TGGCTTCAGATAAAGAGTGAGGTGTCTAGATTTGAGGGACTTTAGCATAATTGAGATATACATGGTCAATAGTGTGTGCACTCAAGGTTGATCAATTTATTTCACAGTTTGGACTATGAGTTAACAATACTTTTGAACATGTGTGATATACTTTGATGTACCAAAATTAGAAACGTAAGATTTGAATTTTGGAATCCGACTCCAACATTAGCTTTTGTAATTCATTTAAACGGAGGTACATTTTTAAGCCGGGATTTCATGATTTTAAATTCATATATCAAACCTAGAGATATACATATACGTGCATGTTCAAACTTTATAATCATCCACTTTATTCATACACATACACATTTTTGCTTTTGTCATCATATTTAGGATAAACACATCTGGAATTTCATTTGAATTGGACCATACGATGGTATTTGCTTGTAGTAGCTCAATGATCCATATTTGAATTGAATGGACAATCTAAGTTTCGAGTTGGAGACATTGATTTTCAAAACTTGCACTTCTTTTTTTGCATGCAAAACAAAAATATTCTCGGCCATGATATCATAGTCGGCCGTACAAGAGAAGAATATAATTTCAGGCGCCAAAAGCTTTCAAACTTCCCGCTCACATCGAAATATCTTGCGCGAGAAAGTTTAGCCCTGCGATATTCCTGTTTTACCCCTGCCACATGACTGGAAAAGGGCTGCTTTGGTAACTCCATCGTTTTCCCCTCTTTGCCCCCAACATTCTTCCCCAGAGCCCCTCCCCTTCCCCTCCCCGACCCCCCAACCACGGCAAGCCGCCAAATATAGTCCTCCGCCGCAGCGGTGGACCTCACACCCTGACGGATCTACCTTCCGCACCTTGGAACCCCCAACTGCCAACTCACCACTTCACCGGAGCCGCTTCAGTGACTGGCTTGTACACCGCTCCAGATCTCCTTGACCGTCATCATGGTCCACCGCACCAGATCTACTTAACCGGCGCCCTCGTCCACCATAGTGTAGGCCCTTCACTGACTCCCTCGTCCGTCCCTTCGCTGGCCCTTCATACAAGCCCTCGTCCGCCGCAACAGATCCGCCTCACCGAAAGCACTGTACAACTCGCCCGCAGAAGCCTCCGTCCACTGCACCGGACCTGCTCCACGGATGCCATATTCAACTCCACCGGCCCTGCTTTACCAACGCCGAAGCCTCGTCAAGTTATTTCAATCTGTACTCCTTTGGTTTTTCTCTTTATCGTGCAACTGTTCACTTACCACAGATGAGATTTCTTGTATGTCGACAGGCGCCGCAACCGTAGCACCGGAGCCGCTTCAGCAACGGTGATAGCCGGCCCAAATTCAACCGCAACACGAGCACCATCGACAATCCTTAGCTATCAAGTATGCCAATGATACCCATACGCCGCCGAGAATCAGGTACTATTATCCAACGGCCGGCGCCCACGTTCACTTTCTTAGCATAAGCACCGCACCTTTGAATTTCTTCAGGGCATCATTCAGTTTTTCATGAGACGTGTTATTCTTCTTGCACCTGTAGGGCCATACTTCTGGCAGTGAACATCTTACCTGTGCTAAATTACATACCAGTGAACATATAGTTAATATGCTTTAGTTTTGTCCTAAGTATTACTGTACTTCCTAGATATCACTGCCTACTATTTTACTTCTTGCATGCTATATTTATGATAATGGTGTTGTTCTGATGCTAGCTATTGGTTCCATCAGACTGCTTCATGTTCTTTATGCATAATTACACATCACCAAACTAGCATGTGGTTCCGGTGGTTTTTGTTCGTTTTACCCTACATTTTCTGATGCTAGCTATTACATCACTGCTACGAGCCTCTGTTCATTACTTTTTTGTGTGTTCTTGATCTTCCCAAGTTGCATGAATAATTTCATGCTTCTATTAATTATGGAGCTGCCAACCCCATCAAGCAAAATATTTGTTTTTTTGGGGCTGGCACCTCGAACAAGCATAAAAATAAAGGGAAGCAGATATATTATCGTGTACGCACACACCCTTCTTTCATTAGTTTAGATGAACCATTGATGACCAATTCGAACCAGTGCATGTGATTAAAATTAATTTTACCTAAATAGAGGGTGCAGAATAAACTACAACAAGTAGATTTGCAAGCACGGGATGCTGACGATATCTTCAAAGAACATTGCAACAGCAACGAGGCTTCACAACAACATATGGTAAGCCAGTGTGTATTAGTACATGTGAAATGTAATGCGTGTGGGCTGCTTTCTTGGCTTGTGCCCTCAACCTGTAATCCTGCGGAATAACAAATAGTTCAGTTGATTGCTTTGCTGTATTGCTTGATTCGAATGCTTATTTGATACTTGTTACGCTATACCTGAGTTGGCCAATATGTCAGCAGTGCCTGTTGTACTATCGTAAAGAAATGCATGCCTATTTCATTTGAGTCCTTAACTTTTCCTCTGAACCTCATCACAAGACTATCTTCGTAGTTTATATGAGGCCACACTGTTAAGTGCTTTCTCAGATTATTTCAACTGCTTAGATGCCTTGGCAACTTAAATATAGCGGTGGTACACTCCCTTTCAAGTTTTCATCTTACCATTTTAATTTATTTTTAGCTGATGCTGCTTCGAACCATTTAAATATAGCTTGCCATGATCGGCAATAGTTCATATGTCGTTTACCATGTAAGCTTATTGCCTGGATCATGCGATAACTATCTCTTACTTATGTCCAGCGGAAACCTTTCAGGATGCCGTTCACACTAGGACACAATATACAACCCCAGAATCTATTTGTAGAAAAGCAGTGCGCCATCCATGTTACCAGTTGGTAGCAGTTCAGAGGCAACACCGCCGGAGAGCAGTCTGAGCACATATATTATAGTTCTTGAGGCTCAACTAGAGGCAGAAAGAGATGGTGTGGCTGCCTGAATGATGTAATCTTGATCTTGAAGCTGGAAATTATGCAATTAGCTACATGCATTATGCAAGCAACCCAAGAATTGGAGGAGGTAAGAATGTTGCATTTGAAGATGGGGGGGGGGGTCCTGCTGCTTCTGCTATCTGAAGCCCTGGGTAATCCCAGTTCTTCTTTAGATAGAAGTTGAAATTCTCATTAGATTATTGTATTTGCATGTTGTGTCATGTCTCCGAATGGATTATGTTGTAAGACCCCCTATGTTGTCCATGTGTTCTAATGATCCGATTTTGTAGGCGAGGTAATCCTCAGTACTTGTATGATTGACATAAGGTGAACTGTTTTTTGTGTGAGCATATTGTATTGGATGAATAACTGTTTGACTCAAAGTGTATCCAACCTACTGAATTCGAAGATCACAACATTTCTAAATCATAATCACATATAAAGGTGCAATAAATCTTTGTTGTGGTTTTGAAGAAATAAATAACAAATCGTAGAATTATCTGTGGATATTCGTAATCGGATAAAAATTGGATTTGGATTTAGTTGTGAGGGCCCAAGGCAAACGTGAATGCTAATTCTCCCAAGTTTTTAACGAAGCGGCTAAACACCCACTATCATTTGTGGGCTGCCCGAAGCAAGTGTTTGCAAGATGGAAATAACTGTCTACCCCTGACACTTGACATCCTTACCGACCGGATTTACACTGTTGTTGCTAGGGGTAGACTAGTAACTTCAATCAGACGTGACACGACGGCCTCTGAGGCCATTCAGACACGACGCGCGCCAAACGTGGGCGGCAAAACACATTTGATTCAAGCTCGTCCGAAAGACATGTCTCTCTCGCCCCATTTCCCCATTCATCCATGGTGGGCGGCAAAACAAACTCTCCTCGTCCGAAATCGATGCAGGCTAATATTTTAAATAGGGGCAGATGTGTAACTTCCCTCAGACATGACATAACCGCCCTACTTGTCAGCCTCGTTCATACATCGTGGGCGCCAACAGTGGGCGGCAAAACACCCTCTCCTCGCCCGAAATCGTTACCGGCAAATATTTGGGAGATGCGAGATTACCGTCCTATCCCCAACCGACGTGATGTCCGAAATTTTAAACCGGGGATAAGTTCGTAACTTTGCCACATTTCAGGCAAGCGCGTCCCAAAGTTTGAGATCCCCCTCCCCCTCCATTTCCCCATTCATACACCATCGGCGCCATGACAACCTCCCCACTGCGGCCAGCCTCCTCCGTCCGCCACCCCAGCCTCCACCTTTCCGGAGCCGCTACCCCTACCCCGTCGTCCACTGCAAGAGATGGACGTCTCTCATCCACGGCGCCGGACCAGGATCCTTTCATCGCTTCGTCTCGCTTCAATGGCGCCGTCGTCCACTTTGCCGTTGCCGCTCCTACGACCGCCTCGTCCACGACAACAAGATTTATCCCCCAACCCGACCGTCTGCCATCTAAAGTCTTCTTCCCCGCTACTGACAGCCATCGCACCCGCAACACCCTCAACGTATCAGCTGGGGCCTACACGGCGTTGCAAGAGAGGTGTTACTCTTCCATATGTGCTTAAGTTATTGATCTCACCCAGAAAATAGATCTTAAATTATTTATTGTACTTTTCTTGTCCGTACCAAATTGTAGTGGCTAGTTGAATGCAAACATTGGTTGTGAAGTAGCTTTGTCCGGTTTGCACCTTCAGATCTGCCATGTCATGGTCACTATACTCGTAAAGCTTATGGTTCCCCCCTTTATATTCACTACCATAATCGTAGGTGCTTCACTACTTCGTGTCGTGCTAGCACTGCTCCTCAAGACCTCAACCCATCTAGCGAAACAACATGCCACTCATAATTCCAAAGCTTACGTGTTGAAATATGAATCTGATATGATGCTCATATTACTAAAACAAAGAATGTTTAATTGGTCACCTAATGTTCCTATATTCGTTTCGAAAAGCATGTCCGCCACCCACTGGTCCAACTAGTTCCGCTTTCCTGATTTTACTCTTGATGCTTCAGGTTTTCCCCTTTTATGTACTCTACTATGGTCTGCGTAGGTGCTTTTTGTCATACTAGCATTACTCCACCCTTCAAGCTAAACAATACAACACTCAAAATTCCAAAGCTTAGTTGTTCAAATATGATTGTGATATGATACTGATATTAGTTAACAGACACATTTAATTGGTTAGCTAAAGGTCCCACTTGAGTTTCCAAATGCATGTCGCGACATATAGAGAGACAGCAGAATTGCATTTCTTTGTCACTTGTTGACTATACTTTCTTGTCCATACCAAATCTTAGTTGTTATTTCAAAGCAAATATCGGTTGCAAACTACCCTTTGTGTGGTTTGCAGCTTCAGATCTGCCATCCCACTGCCACGGTCAACACTATACTCATCATGCTTAAGGTTTCCCCATTTTATGATGACCATGATCAGCCTACGTGGTTCGTGCCATAATAGCACTGGTCCACCCATCGAGCTAAACAAGCTTAGTTGTACAAATTCATATATGATATTATGCTGATATTAGTAAAACTGGGAGATGTTTAATTGGTCAGCTAAATGTTCCTACTTTAGTTTCGAAATGCATGTGAGCCACATATGTAGAGACCGGAAGGAATAGTATTTCTCTGTGCGCTCTAGTTCATCATGGGTGGCCAACCGAGATTGTATAGAAAGACTTTTTATATCTTCAATCTGCTTGCTCTTCTGCTCTTCTTTAAGATGATCCTCTTCTCTTGCGGTGGACTGGTCAGGTCGAGTTATTCTCCCTTAGTATATTTTGAATCTGTCAGGTCAGGTAGACTTGTTCTTCTTTACTATATGTTGAAGCTGTCATTTGTGAAGTATCATCACTTCTGGAGCTCTCATATTTTGAGTAGTAGGCCACATTATATTAATTCACACACCAAATTACAGCACACATGGCACCTCTTAGAAGAATTGCAGAGATAGCACAAAGGGGTTACATGGAGGAAGTATTGGATTAGAATCACTTCTGCATTACAAAGATAATCTCACTTGTTTTTATGTTTTCATGCATGTCAGATATTGAACATTATCAAAATGAATATGAGAATGGGTGCACGAGAGGAATATTGCGGAACAATCCACTGGCTAACAAACTTGGCATGGTGGAGGATGGCCTATCTTATTCACCCAACAAGGTGCATGCTCTAACTTGGCAAGGTTGTATTGGTCGCACATATTTTGCATCTGACCTCTTGCATTACTTCTACTTTGTTACACCATCTTCTTAGTTTAAGCATCATATATGAGTATATGCCATACCTATCCATTTTCTGTACCTATTCCATGTGTCATCATACTATGTTTTTCCAGTCAAATGTTGTTCTTTCGTAATAGATGTCCAAAAGGAAGAGGGTGATTGCAGATCCTCAAGGAGTAAAAACTAGGTATTTGGAAAAGGTAGTGATACCTGTTAAATTAGATAGATCAGCAGCCACAGAAAACAAAGGCCCAACTGTAACAGACTTACCCCTACTCCAGTGGCCAAACCCCTATTAGAACTACTGACAGCCCAACGTCAGGTACTGTCTATGATATCAATTCAAAATTTGAACTCCTAAATTTCTGCATGTGCCTTACCTTCTCTCTTGTATGAAAACTAATATCTAATGAATCTCCTTGCTCAAAGGATCATAGGATCTCACGACAATACTGGGCTCATCATTGCTCTTGCCAGTACCTCTTGCCCTTTGTCAGCATACTTACACTCATTGCTATTTGATTATGTAGCATCACTATAAAGGTTTGCTTCTTTATCCTCCCTTTGCTTGAAATTATAAGATCTATATTTACTCTTAGATAAATGTAGAATTAACACAATGGTTATGAAGTTTTCGACTGTTCATGTAAGTACCTGTTGTCATGTACTCCCTCTGTATCGAATTAATTGTTGATCAATTGGACGTATTTAGAACTTAATAGTGCTAGATACATCCATTTGAGCGACAACTAATAACGGATGGTGGTTGTATTATTGTACATGCATCGTGAGATAGTTGATTATCTAGCATTACTCTGCATCTTATCTGCCCTGCCCTCCACTTTCTCGAAATTATCATATCTACATTTACTCTTACCAAAATGTTGAATAAAGCCAATGCCACTACACACGTTGATGTCTGCATTCCTCTTGTCAGTACCTTTTGCCTTGTAACGTTGTACTTAATTAATTTCTATTTGATTATGTATCATCAGTCTGCACCTGAGCTTCATTATCCTCTATTTCTTCCAATATTATTTTATCTATATTTACTCTTTGCAAAATGTAGAATAATGACAATGCTTATAAAGAATTTTCTTTGGGGAATTATTTGAAATGTCTTTCCATCAACATGGAGAACGGCTTTGTCCAGCCCGTGTTAACATGTAATGTAAGTTCATCGTTCTCAAGCTTCAAACTTTGTTCTAGTATAGATTTGGATAGGCATCATTTCCTCCATTGATGTTTACATCTGATTGGATGTTTGCAACAACTACCAGTTTTAAATTGTAGTTGTAAAAACATGTTCCTTATGCAGAACAGATCCATTTATTTGCTTATATAATTGTGAAACCTGTTACATGTCTCCTTGTTACTCTTTCAGAGTCGTATCTCTTATGCCAGGCAGAACTTCAGGAAAGATAGTGAGCCAAACCATCTTGAGGATAGCGAGATGACCCCAAGGTCCTGTCTTGATGAAGACAGTGAGTTGAAGCTACTCACCAGCAGGTGTGAGACAACCTTTGTGCGGTCGCTACCTCAATCAGTTCGACTTCTTCAGTCTCAACTTAAAGTGGAAAGGCTTGCTTCAGCTCTGCTCTGAATTGAAGTCAAAGATGTAATGAAGATGTCAGGGGACTGCCTTCCGCACTATGGTGCCATATAGCTAGGGATGAAGCATCTATCGTTGAACAACTGAGGTCTCATCAGCTTGTTCGGCTGCTTGCGGGGCCCGAGCTTGCCAGGTCTAGTGCCTTCTGAAGTGCTCTTAGTTTTGTATATTCATTTGTCGGCGCGTTTATATGCACTGGTGGCGACCTTTGATTCCCAGTGTATGTAATCCGCGGTCAGGTTGCGCTTTATTATCACTGGTAGCGAACTTTGATTCCCAGTGGATGTAATATGCTGTAATTTCTTTGTTGTATAGTCTAGGTTTATTCTTTGGTCGGTATGCAGTAATTTAGGCCGGAAGGTTTAGTGGATCTGTGTGTTATCGGTCTTCAGGCCGGCCCGTTACTCATATGGGCCAAAACATATGACTATAATCATCTTGGGCCATTAGCAGGTCTAAACCTATAGTAGTTTCCCGCCTTGAACATGCCATGGGCTACATATTTACTGTAGTGACACTGGGCTTCCTACAGGCCGTAGAAACAATGGGCCTTCTACGGTCCGTAGAAACAATGGGCCTTCTACGGGCCGTATCATCAATGGGCCTTAGACGGGCCGTACGATCGATTGGCCAAACATGGGCCAAAAACAGACCGCATTATGGCCGTAAACGGGCTAGAGTTGGAGTCGTCTGTTCATGGGCCGACCATAACGGGCCGTCGTTAAAAGGTTGTATTTGATGACGCTATGAAAACGACTCAATGTATTAACGGGCCACAAATGGGCCGACTGTAACCACGGGCTGAATTTGGCCCACAAGCATAAAATGGCAGTTACGGGCTGGAAGTAACCGAATGCTGCAAATGAGCCCAAGAACAAATGGGCCATGAGAAGGCCGAAAGATAACATGGGCTGCAAATGGCCCAATGGATTAATGGGCCGTTAATGGGTATAAAGTGATACACTGTTCATTACGGGCCAGTTTCACCATGGGCCGTTAATGGGCCAATAATAAATGGGCCCTGAGAAGGCCGAAAGATAACATGAGCTGCAAACGGCCCAATGGATTAATGGGCTGTTAATGGGTATAAAGTGATACAATGTTCATTACGGGCCAGTTTCACCACTGGCCGTTGATGGGCCAAGAGTTACAAAGGGCCTCATATGGGCCGAAATACGTCATGGGCCATACATGGGCCAGAAATTAAAATGGGCTGGAATCATATTGAACGGACCAGATGACGCTACTAGGCCTAATTCGGATAGGTCGTAACGGGCCCTGGGTTAGCGGGCTGTAAATGGGCTATATGCGAACATGCCGTTAACAGGCTTTCCGTGGGCCGGTTCGCCACCTTTTGACCAAGTCAAACGGGCCAGCCTTTTCAGAGGAATGGGCCTCTGTTTGGACGTGCCACGTGTCGACGTATCATAGGCGCTTTGGGTCCAATGAGTGGATGACATCTTCCCCAACGGTGAGCCGACACGTGTTTCCTCCAGCCAATGATGATTTTACATGTGGAAAATCCCCATTGGTCGGGGCTGTTAACGGGTTATCGGATCCAAAACCGAACCCAATAGCTTAACGACGTTCCGTTACGGTGGATGCCATGTGTCGGTCACCCTTGACGAAAGCACTTCTGTGACGCGCGGTTTATTGTCATGGAACACTTCTACGACAACACTGGTATGACTAGATTCTGTCATAAATTTGTCATGGATGTACATGCATAACAGAAAACGTTACCTACTGTGACAAACACGTATCGTCACGGAAGTATATTTTTTTGTAGTGCTACCTTTCCGCACTTTTGTTACCACTATCATTATTGGCTCGTTACAAATTATCTTGCTATCCAGCTAGTCTGTTACTTACAATTTCAGCACTTGCAGACATTACCTTACTGAAAAACACTTGTCATTTCCTTCTGCTCCTCATTGGGTTTGACACTCTTACTTATCGAAAACGCTATAATTGATCCCATATACTTGTGGGTCATCAAGGCTATTTTCTGGCGTCGTTGCCGGTGAGTGAAGCGCTCTTGGTAAATAAAAATTGGTAAAAAAAATATTACTACATGCGGAAATTTATTGTCACTTGTTACTATGGAGAATAATCCTTTGATGGGTTTGTTCTGGGTATCTTCACCTCGACCGGAACCACAATTAGTTACCCCTCAAGCTACTGCACCTACTGAAAATATTGAATATGAAATTCCTTTGGGTATGAAAGAATAGCTGCTATCTAATCCTTACACAGGAAATGGAACCAAACATCCTGATATGCACTTGATATATGTGGAAGAAATTTGTGGATTGTTTAAGCTTGTCGGTTTACCCGGAGATGAAGTTAAGGAGGATGTTTTCCTTTATCTTTAAAGGGAAAAGCATTGGCATGGTATAGGCTATGCGATGATATTGGATCTTGGAATTGGAATCGATTGAAATTGGAGTTTCACCAAAAAATTATCCTATGCATCTAGTTCATCATGATCGGAAATACATATATAATTTTTGGCCTCGCGAAGGAGAAAGTATCGCTCTAGCTTGGGGGAGGCTTGAGTCAATGCTATATTCATGCCCCAATCATGAGCTACCATGAGAAATTATTATATATAATTTTTATGCTCAGCTTTCTCATAATGATTGATCCATGCTTGATACTTCTTGTGCTGGTTCTTTTATGAAGAAGAATATTGAATTCCGGTGGGATCTTTTGGAAAGAATTAAATGCAACTCTAAAGATTGGGAACTCGACGTAGGTAAAGAGTCAAGTATTAAGCTTAAATTTGATTGTGTTAAATATTTTATGAATACCGATGCTTTTCAAAAGTTTTGCACTAAATATGGACTTGACTACGAGATATGAGCCTCCTTTTGTGAATCATTTGCTACTCATGTTGATCTCCCTAAGGAGAAGTGGTTTAAATATCACCCATATATTAAAGAAGAAATTAAAGAACCGGTACTAGCTAAAGAGAAAAGTATTATTTATAATGTTGATCCAGTTGTTCCTACAACTTATATTGAGAAACAACCTTTCCCTATTAGGATTAAGGAACATGCTAAAGTTTCAACTATGGTCAAGAAAAGTGATATTAGAACACCTAAAACCGATGAACAAATCAAGGTAGAACCTAGTGTTGCTATGGTTAAGGATCTCTTGGAAGAAAATATGGATAGGCATCTTATTTACTTCTGTGAAGAAGGTGCTAGAATTGCCAAACCCGATAAAAAGGATAAACATAGACCTGTTGTTGGCATGCCCGTTGTCTCAGTTAAAATAGGAGATCACTGTTATCATGGTCTACGTGACATAGGTGCTAGCGTGAGTGCTATTCCCTTTTCCTTATACCAAGAAAATATGAATGACATAGCACCCACAGAGATAGAAGACATAGATTTTACTATTAAACGTGCTAATAGAGACACTATTTCACCAATTGGGATTGTTAGAGATGTTACAGTCTTGTGTGGAAAATGAAATGCCCTACTAGTTTTCTTGTTCTTGGTTCCCCACAAGATGATTTTTGTCCCATTATATTTGGTAGACCTTTCTTGAACACCGTTGGTGCTAAAATAGATTGTGAGAAACAAACTGTTGGTGTTAGCTTTGGTGATGAGTCTCATGAGTTTAATTTTTCCAAGTTTAGTAGAAAACATCATGAAAAGAAATTTCCTAGTAAGGATGAAATAACTGGTCTTGCTTCTATTGTTGTGCCTCCTACTGATCCACTAGCACAATATCTGTTAGACTATGAAAATGATTTACATATGCATGAAAGAAATGAAATAGATAATATTTTCTTTGAACAACGTCCTCTGCTTAAACACAATTTGCCTATTGAAACTTTAGGAGGTCCTCCTCTGCCTAAAGGTGATCCTGTGTTTGAATGAAAACAACTGCTAGACACTTTGAAATATGCTTATCTTGATGAGAAGAAGATATGTCCTATTATTATTAGCACTAACCTTTCAGAACATGAAGAAGAAAGATTATTGAAATTTCTAAGGAAGCACCGTGCTGCTATTGGATATACTCTTGATGATTTAGAGGGCATTAGCCCCACTCTATGTTAGCACAAGATTAATATGGAACCAGATGCTAAACCCGTGGTTGATCACCAACGTCGGTTGAATCCGAAGATGAAAGAAGTGGTAAGAACGGAAATATTAAAACTTCTGCAAGCAGGTATAATTTATCGTATAACTGATAGTAGATGGATAATTCTTGTTCATTGTGTCCCTAAGAAAGGAGTCATTACTGTTGTTCCCATTGATAAGAATGAACTTATTCCACAAACAAGTGTTACATGCTATAGAATGGTAATTGATTTTAGAAAATTAAACAAATCTACTAGGAAATATCATTACCCTCTGCCTTTTATTGATCAAATGTTAGAAAGATTATCTAAGCACACACATTTTCGCTTCCTTGATAGGTACACTGGTTTTTCACAAATGCCTGTTTCTCAACCTGATCAAGAAAATACCACTTTTACTTGTCCTTTTAGGACATATGCTTATAGACATACGCCTTTTGATTTATGCAATGCACCTGCTACCTTTCAAAGATGCATGACTGCTATATTCTCTAATTTTTGTGAAAAGATTGTCGAGGTTTTCATGGATGACTTTTCTGTTTATGGGAATTCTTTTGATGATTGTTTAAGCAATCTTGATCGAATTTTGCAGAGATGTGAGCAAACTAATCTTGTCTTGAATTGGGTGAAGTGGCACTCTATGGTTAACGAAGGTATTGTTTTGGGCCATAAAATTTCTGAATAAGGTATTGAAGTGGACAATGCTAAGGTTGATGCAATTGAGAAAATTCCTTCCCTAAAGATATCAAAGGTATTTGTAGTTTCCTAGGTCATGTTGGTTTCTATAGGAGATTTATCAAATACTTTTCTAAAATTTCCATGCCCCTTACAAATCTTTGTCAAAAGGATAATCCTTTTGTTTTTGATGATGATTGTTTAGAAGCCTTTGAAACACTCAAGAAAGCCTTAATTTCTTCATCTATTGTTCAACCACCTGATTGGAACCTACCTTTTGAAATTATTTGTGATGCTAGTGATTATGCTGTTGGTGCTATTCTAGGACAAAGAGTTGATAAGAAACTAAATGTTATTCATTATGCTAGTAAAAATCTAGACAGTGCCCAGAGAAAATTATGCTACTACTAAAAAAGAATTTCTAGCAGTGGTGTTTGCTTGTGATAATTTTAGATCTTACATTATTGATTCAAAAGTAATTGTTCACACCGACCATGCTGCTATAAAATATCTTATGGAAAAGAAAAATGCTAAACCTAGACTTATTCGATGGGTTCTCTTGCTACAAGAATTTGATTTACATATTATTGATAGAAAAGGAGCAGAGGACCCCGTAGGTGATAATTTGTCTAGGCTTGAAAATGTGCTTGATGACCCACTACCTATTGATGATAGTTTTCTTGATGAGCAGTTAGCTGCAATAAATGTTTCTCATAACACTCCTTGGTACACTAATTATGCTAATTATATTGTTGCTATATATTTACCACCTAGCTTTACTTACCAACCAAAGGAAAAAAATTCTTCTATGATTTAAGACATTACTTTTGGGATGACCCACATCTTTATAAAGAAGGAGTAGATGGTATTATTATACGTTGTGTCGCTGAGCATGAACAGGAACAAATCCTACAGAAATGTCACTCTGAAGCTTATGGAGGACATCATGCGGGAGACAGAACTGCTCATAAGGTATTGCAATCTGGTTTTTATTAGCCTACTCTCTTCAAAGATGCTCGTAAGTTCGTCTTATCTTGTGCTGAATGCCAAAGAATAGGTTATATCGGTAAGCGTCAAGAAATGCCTATACATTATTCTCTTGCTGTTGAACCATTTGATGTTTGGGGTTTTGTATACGTGGGACCTTTTACTTCTTCTAATGGGTATACACATATTTTGGTTGTTGTTGATTATGTTACTAAGTGGGTAGAAGCTATTCTAACTAATAGTGCTGATCACAACAACTCTATTAAGATGCTTCAGGAAGTTATTTTCCCAAGGTTTGGAGTCCCTAGATATTTAATGACTGGCGGTTGTCGGCGTCCTAGTTACCTTGGTATCCAGACTTCCCTTCTTGCGGCACACAGTGTGGCTCCTTCACTGGCCTAGTACGGCCCATCTTCGGCATCAACACCCAAGACCCTCCCGAGGGGCCAAGCCTCGCGAGGCGGACGACACCGAGGCCTCCGGAATGAGCAGCCTCCCTAGGCTGGCTCCTGAGGAGGGGAGATCTCTATGCAAGCCAGCACCTCGCGAGGTTGAGATGACGCAAGCCATGAGGACCAAGGCCAGGCGGGCACCAGCGGGTGCAGTGCGGCAGGTTTCCTCTTTGGTGCTAAAGAAGCAAGCGCAGGCGCAGAGTCTCGAGGAATAAGCCAAAGGTTTCCATTTCCGTGCAACAAGACGAAGATCGCCATGACGACATGACGGAGGTCATCATCGAGCCCACCATGGTGTCACGACCAGAAGCTTTATAGGCGAAGACCAACATTGGTCAGGATAAGATGTACTAGTTGTCTACCTTCAAATTTGGGCGTTGTGGGATCTCTTCCCGCCTTCGTTTTGGGAAGAGGACCAAGGCCACTATAAATATAGCCAAGCCACCATTGTTGCAAGGGATGGATCATTCAGACCACCCTCACCACCACAAGTAAGAACACACCTCCTAAGGTTGTTCCACCACTGTACTAGTTTATCCTCAGCCCATCTCGAGGCAATCTAGCACAAAGCAGGAGTAGGGTATTACACCGCGAGGTGGCCCGGACCTGGGTAAACTGTTTTGTCCCATTTCCTTCCTATTCATCGAGCTAGACCGTTGATACGTCCAAAACGTATCTATATTTTCTGCTTGTTCCATGCCACTTTTGGGTGATATTGCTATGATATTCATACACTTCCATACACTTTTGATCATATTTGGACTAACTTACTAATCCAGTGCACCCCAGTGCCAGTTTCTGTTTTCGGCTGTTTTTGTATTTCAGGTTTTCACGTTTCGAGAACTGCCCAGAAAAATCCAGAAAAATTATATAAAAAATCAGCAATCCGGAAACAACACTGCGTCCGAAGGGCAGCCTGGGGGGGGGCATAGGGGCTCCAGGCGCCTGTGGGCGCGCCCCCCCTGGGCCGCGCCGGGGGGGCGCCAGGGCCCCCGAGGCTCCCCCGGTGCCCTACTTTGGCATATATTTAAAGGGTCCTCCGTAACCCTCAGAACAGGACTTCGTTTCGTGATCCCATCTCTGTTCCGCCGCCGCCGCCGCTTCCAAGATCGGGAGCACCAGGAGAACTCTTCCCGGCACCCTGCCGGAGGGGAGGATCACCACCGGGAGCTTCTCCACCACCATGGACGCCTCCCGGATGACTCGTGAGTAGTCTCCCTTGGACCATGAGTCCATGACCAGTAGCTATGTGATGTTCTCCTCCCGTTCTTGTGCTTCACTAATTAGTCCTCGTGAGCTGCCCTACATGATCGAGGCACCTATGTAATCCTTATGCTGTTGCTATGTTGAGTTTGCTGGGATCCGATGGATTATGAGATTATGTTCAGATTGATCTTGAGTAATATATTTGATCTACCTCTTTTATATTTAAGTTCATAAGTAATTCTTGCATGTTCTCCGTTGTTATTTATTGCTTTGGCCGAGTAGTAAGTAGTGACTCCAAGAGGGAACGTTATGCTCGATTGTGGGTTCATGCCCCTCGATGACTAGCTTGAGTGACAGAAACATGAGTCTAGGGGATTTGCTGTTGCCACAAGGGGGAAAACAACGGTGCTTGTGCCCGCGGGTGCAAGGATTATTTACTTTACGCAAAGTTATTTTAATGCAGTTGTCTGTTGCATTGAGTTTACACAATGGGTGGGACTCGCAACTTAATACCAGCGAGATGTTCTGGATAGATATCTCAAGGTGGATGATTAGTAGTAGATATTGATGGATTTCGGTCTACTTACTTTGGCGTACCGCCCATGCTTTGAACCTCAACCTTTCTTGCAATGTACTCAGCATTGGTTTGCGTTCGTGGTCCTGTCAATTGCCCAGCTGTAATTTGTTTACCTCACATAGCTGTTTTATCGTCTTTTGGGAGAGAGACATCACTAGTGAACATCATGAGACTCCGGTCCATATTACCATCATTGATCACATTCACTATTTACTTTTCGTTATTTACTTACTATTGCAAAACACTATCTATCACTACTATCATATTGCTTTTAACCCTTTGTGAACTACAAGGCCGGAGAGATTGACAACCTCTTTGTACTCGTTGGGAGCAAAGTTATTTGTATCTGTGTGCAGGTCCACGTTGATTGCTAATTGCGCCGTTAGCAATTGACACCTACTTGTTGAACCTAGGAGTCTCTGGGGATTCGATCCTTGGCATCTTTGCTAGGGGAAAACACTTCTACTTACTGTATCTTACACCTTCAACTTGGGGTAACCAACGAGGGGTTCGAGGGCCATCAAGGAGTATTTTCTGGCGCCGTTGCCGGGGACTCCACTCTTCAGGATAGGGGAGTTGCATGCTATCTTTTACCTTTGCTTTTTAGCCTTGTTAGTTTACTTTCATTTTTTCTTTAGTTCCTTTTATCGAAAATCACAAAAATAGTTATCTTGCTTGCTTGCTACTATGGGTTCCACCGAGAACACCAAGTTGTGTGACTTCACTAGTCACAACAACGATGACTTTATCAGCACACCTATCACTACACCTGCCACTTCAGCACCTTCATATGAAATTAAACCTGCTTTACTGAACTTAGTCATGAGAGAACAATTCTCCGGTGTTGGAGATGATGCTGCTTTACACTTGAACAACTTTGTAGAACGTTGTGATATGCAAAAGTACCAAAAAATAAATGGAAATATTGTTAAGCTTAAGCTTTTTCGTTTCTCCATGAGAGGAGGAGCTAAAATTTGGTTTCAGTCTTTGCCTAGGAATAGCATAGATTCATGGGACAAGTGCAAAGATGCTTTTATCGGAAAATACTATCCACCTGCTAAAATTATCCAACTTAGAAGTAACATCATGAATTTTAAACAATTGGATAATGAACACGTTGCCCAAGCTTGGGAACGTATGAAATCTCTTATCAAGAACTGCCCTACTCACGGTTTGACTACTTGGATGGTTATCCAAACTTTTTATGCAGGCTTGAACTTTACCTCACGGAACTTGTTAGATTCGGCCGCGGGAGGAACTTTTATGTCAACTACACTTGGTGCTGCCACAAAGCTTCTCGATGAGATGATGATCAACTATTCCCAATGGCACACCGAACGCGCTCCAACAGGTAGGAAGGTAAACTCTGTCGAGGAGATTTCCTCCCTCAATGAAAAAGTTGACTTGATCATGTCTCTACTTTCGAAGCAATCTACTATTGATCCTCGTGATGTTCCTTTAAATTCTTTGATTGCTCTAGAACAAGTAGATGTGAACTTTATCTCCAGAAACAATTTTAACAACAATGCTTATAGGAGTAACTTTGGTAACAATCCTAGACCGTTCCCCTCTAACTCTTATGGGAACAACAATGCTTATCCTAGTACCAAGAACTCCAATACTGAACTAGAGACCATGCTTAGAGATTTCATCACTACCCAAAAAGCCTTTAATAAGAATGTAGAAGAGAAACTACATAAACTAGATGATCTTTCTTTTAAGGTAGACCACTTAGCCAATGAGGTAAAATTGCTAAAAATTGAAACTTCTCCTCTTAAGGAGAGGGAAGTCATCCCTATTAATGCTACTCAAGTACAAACTAATGAAAATATTAGGATGATGGCTAAGCTAAAAGAAAGATGGGCTAAAGAAAGGGAGGAAGAAGAGAGAATTAAGAGCCTTCCTACCCACCACACTGTTGCTACTATCCAAGTTATTGAGGATGTTCACACTCTTAGCACCCAATGTACTCCTGGTCCCAATGGACCTATTAATGGTGATGCTATGACTATAGAAGCTACCAAACAGGTGAACCTTAAGGGCACCACTACCACTTTACTTGATGCTCGTGACCTTGATTTTGATAATTGCACTCTTACCGAAGTTATTGATTTCCTTCACAAGATGTCTAGAGATCCCCGCACTAGCACGCTTAACCTTGCCTTCACAGAGCATATCACTAATGCTCTCATCAAAGCTAGGGAGGAGAAACTTAGAGTAGAAGCCTCCATACCTAGAAAGCTAGAAGATGGTTGGGATCGTATGATAAAAATTTATTTGAATGACTTCTCTTGTTATGCATTATGTGATGTTGGTGCTAGTACCTCTGTTATGCCCAAAAGGATATATGATATGCTTAAATTGAAACCTTATGATTCTTGTTCTTTTGGTGTTCGTCTCGTTGATTCTTCCATAAAGAAACCTTTGGGGAGGTTCGACGATGTTCTTATTGTTGTCAATGATAATTATGTGCCTGTTGATTTCACTATTATGGATATTGAATGTGATCCTTCATGTCCAATTATTTTGGGACGTCCCTTTTTGAGCACCGTTGGTGCTGTCATTGACATGAAAGAGGGTAATATAAAATTTCAGTTTCCTCTCAAGAAAGGGATGGAACACTTCCCTCGTAAGAAGGTCAAGTTACCTTTTGAGTCCGTTGTACGGGCTAGCTATTCTTTTACTCTTGATAAAACTTGATCTATGCATTATGCCTAGCTTAAAGGCATAAAAGAAAGCGCTTTTGGGAGGCAGCCCACATGAATAATTTTTTTTCTTTTGTTGTGTCTTGATGTTGTTTACTACTGTAGCATCATCATTGTATCTTTGCTTTTCATATTTGTGCCAAGTATAGCCTCTGATTGCTAGAAAGTTCAAAAGTTGTGAGGTGCTGTCCAGGAAACAGATTCTGTCCTTGGATAGAAAAATTCGTATAAAATCACCAGATCATCTTTTTGGTCTGATGTTTTTCGACAGCGTTGTCTATATAATTGTCTTTCGTGCGTCAGTTCTGAGTTTTTTGATTTGAGTTGCAGAAGTATCCCGAACAGGTCAATTACTGCCTACTGTTCTGTTTTTCACAGATTCTGTCCTGTTTTGCCTTACCTTCACTTTGCAAATTGATAACTTGCTTTTTCTTTGCAAAAACCTTTTGGCAATCTTGAGAAATAGTAGAACTTCAAGAATATCCTTATTTCCAGCAAGGTATAATTATTTTATTAAGGGTACTAACCTCGCTAATCAGATTATGATGAGTTGTGTATGAAGGGAGTTTTCAAGTGTGCGAGGGAAGATGATAAAAAGATTCAGGAGTGTCAAGCGCTCAAGCATGGGGATGCCCCCGTGCACCCCCAAGAAATATTCAAGGAGACTCAAGCATCTAAGCTTGGGGATGCCCCTGTGCATCCCCTTCTCCATCAACACTATCAGTTCGTCTTTCGTTTCGCTATATTTTTATCACTTCATATGTTATGTGCTATGCTTGGAGCGTCTTGCTTTTAGTTTTCTTTTTAGTTTTTCATAACGAGTCAGAACTCAGTATTCCTTTAAGTGGGAGAGGAACACTCTCCACCTCTACCTAGAACATTACATAGAATTTTCATGTCTATCTATGCTGTGTGTGTTCTTTGTCTTTTAATAGCTACTATCATATTCTGCTCTTAGTATTCATGCTTATCTTTTCAAGAGCTTTCATTTAGTTGGTTGCTTGAACTCTCTTTAATTACCATGCTCACCTTATTAAGAGAGTTTGCTTCCGTTGCATGGGTTAATGTGTCTATGATAAAGATGCTACTTTCATGATGGTGCTTAATAGTTCAGGTTTTCTTATGGTTAATCTCAAATAGCTGGGGGGTTCCCAATGTGTTATTGGAGTACCAACTTGGTTTGTTTGCCTATGATATGGTATGGTTTAGTAATATCTTCCTTCGAGAATTTATTTTGATTGACTTGGCGTATGCTCACGCATATTCAAGACTGTAAAGAAAGTCTGTCAAGCCTTGATGATATTTTGTTTCTAAGTAGCGATATAACTACCATGCCTGATTCAATATTGCTTTGTCTCTCTGCATGATTATGACCGTCATTGCTCTCTTAGTTGGTCGCTCCCAGTCTTTTGCTAAACTCCACCTGCACTAAGAAAACTAACCATGCAATACATAGCTCATGGGAAAGTAGCCTAAAAACTATTGTGGTAAAGAATATGTTGCTTATGTATCTTATTTCTTATGAGTTGCTTGCTGAGCGGTAACCATGTTTCTGGGGACGCCATCAACTGTCACACTTTTGTTGAATATCATGTGAGTTGCTATGCATGTTCGTCTTGTCTGAAGTAAGGGTGATTTACCCTGGGTTGAATTAATATGCATATGGTTAGAGAAGAACATTGGGCCGCCAACCAAAGCCATGCATCATGGTGGAAGTGTTAGCTTGGACCTTAATCCTCAATCTCTCATGAGAATATGCTTATGCATTAAAGAGGAGTCCATCATCTATTTTCTATGTTGTCCCGGTATGGATGTCCTCAAGTTGAGATTTATCAAAAACGAGAAATCAAATGCGATCTATCTCCTTGGACCTTTGTACAGGTGGCATAGAGGTACCCCTTTGTGTCACTTGGTTAGTGTTGGGGAACGTCGCATGGGAAACAAAAAATTTCCTACGTTCACCAAGATCAATCTAGGAGATGCATCTACGAGAGGAGAGTTGGATCCACATACCCTTGTAGATCGCTAAGCGGAAGCGTTCAAGAACGCGGTTGATGGAGTCGTACTCGCCGCGATTCAGATCGCCGAAGATCCTAGCACCGAACGGACGGTGCCTCCGCGTTCTTCACACGTGCAGCCCGGTGACGTCTCCCACGCCTTGATCCAGCAAGGAGAGAGGGAGAGGTTGGGGAAGACTCCATCCAACAGCAGCACGACGGCATGGTGGTGGTGGAGGAGCGCGGGACTCCAGCAGGGCTTCGCCAAGCGCTGCAAGAGACGAGGAGGGAGAGGGGTAGGGCTGCGCCAAGATGGAGACGTTCTCATGTGTCCAACAGCCCTAAAACCTCACATATATATAGGGGGAAGGGAGGGCTGCGCCCCCCTTTAGGGTTTCCCTCCCCTAGGGTGCGGCCAGCCCTAGATCCCATCTAGGGGGGCGGCCAAGGGGGAGAGAGGGGGAGGCGCACCACTATTGGGCCCTAGGGCCCAACTGCCTTAGGGTTTGCCCCCCTCCCCTCTTGGGGCGCCCTGGGACTTGGTGGGGGGGCGCACCAGCCCCCTTGGGGCTGGTCCCCTCCCACACTTAGTCCACGTAGCCTTCTGGGGCTGGTGGCCCCACCTGGTGGACCCCCGGGACCCTCCCGGTGGTCCCGGTACATTACCGATATCGCCCGAAACTTTTCCGGTGACCAAAACAGGACTTCCCATATATGAATATTTACCTCCGGACCATTCCGGAACTCCTCGTGACGTCCGGGATCTCATCCGGGACTCCGAACAACATTCGGTAACCGCGTACATACTTTCCCTATAACCCTAGCGTCATCGAACCTTAAGTGTGTAGACCCTACGGGCTCGGGAACCATGTAGACATGACCGAGACAACTCTCCGGCCAATAACCAACAGCGGGATCTGGATACCCATGTTGGCTCCCACATGTTCCACGATGATCTCATCGGATGAACCACGTTGTCAAGGATTCAATCAATCCCGTATACGATTCCCTTTGTCTATCGGTATAGCACTTGCCCGAGATTCGATCGTCGGTATACCGATACCTTGCTCAATCTCGTTACCGGCAAGTCTCTTTACTCGTTCCGTAACACATCATCCCGTGATCAACTCCTTGATCACATATTGTGCACATTATGATGATGTCCTACCGAGTGGGCCCAGAGATACCTCTCCGTCATACGGAGTGACAAATCCCAGTCTCGATTCGTGCTAACCCAACAGACACTTTCGGAGATACCTGTAGTGCACCTTTATAGCCACCCAGTTACGTTGTGACGTTTGGTACACCCAAAGCATTCCTACGGTATCCGGGATTTGCACAATCTCATGGTCTAAGGAAAAGATACTTGACATATAGAAAAGCTTTAGCATACGAACTACACGATCTGTGCTAGGCTTAGGATTGGGTCTTGTCCATCACATCATTCTCCTAATGATGTGATCCCGTTATCAATGACATCCAATGTCCATGGTTAGGAAACCGTAACCATCTATTGATCAACGAGCTAGTCGTCTAGAGGCTTACTAGGGACATGGTGTTTGTCTATGTATCCACACATGTATCTGAGTTTCCTTTCAATACAATTCTAGCATGGATAATAAACGATTATCGTGAACAAGGAAATATAATAATAACCAATTTATTATTGCCTCTAGGGCATATTTCCAACAGTCTCCCACTTGCACTAGAGTCAATAATCTAGTTCACATCGCCATGTGATTAACACTCACAGGTCACATCGCCATGTGACCAACATCCAAAGAGTTTACTAGAGTCAGTAATCTAGTTCACATCATTATGTGATTAACACTCAATGAGTTCTGTGTTTGATCATGTTGTGCTTGTGAGAGAGGTTAGTAGTCAACGGGTCTGCAACATTCAGATCTCTATGTACTTCGCAAAACTTTATGTCATATCGTAGATGCTGCTACCACGTTCCACTTGGAGCTATTCCAAACTGTTGCTCCATTATACGTATCCGGTATCTCCACTTAGAGTTATCCGGATAGGTGTTAAGCTTGCATCGACGTAACTCTTTACGTCGAACTCTTTATCACCTCCATAACCGAGAAACATTTCCTTATTCCTCTAAGGATAATTTTGACCACTATCTAGTAATCCACTCCTGGATCACCTTTGTACCCTCTTGCCAGACATGTGGCAAGGCACACATCAGGTGCGGTACTTAGCATGGCATATCGTATAGAGCCTATGACAAAACCATAGGGGACGACCTTCGTCCTTCCTCTTTCTTCTGCCGTGGTCAAGCTTTGAGTCTTACTCAACTTCACACCTTACAACTCAGGTAAGAACTCTTTCTTTGACTGATCTATTTTGAACTCCTTCAAAAATATGACAAGGTGTGTGCTCTTTGAAAGTCTAATCAGGCGTCTTGATCTATCTGTATAGATCTTGATGCCCAATATGTAAGCAGCTTTATCCAGGTCTTCCTTTGAAAAACTCATTTCAAACAACCCTTTATGCTTTCCAGAAAATCATTTCGGATCAACAATATGTCATTCACATATACTTATCAGAAATGTTGTAGTGCTCCCACTCACTTTATTGCAAATACAAGTTTCCAACAAACTTTGTATACCCAAAAACTTTGATCACTCCATCAAAGTGTATATTCCGACTCCGAGATGCTTGCTCTAGTCCATGGAAGGATCGTTGGAGCTAGCATATCTTTTAGCATCCTTAGGATCGACAAAACCTTTCTGATTGTATCACATACAACCTTTCCTTACGAAAACTGGTAAGGAAACTTGTTTTGTCATCCATCTGCCAGATTTCATAAATGCAGCTAATGCTAACATGATTCCGACGGACTTAAGCATCACTACGGGTGAGAAAATCTCATCGTAGTCAACTCCTTGAACTTGTGGAAAACTCTTCGCCACAAGTCGAGCTTCATAGACGGTAACATTACCGTCCACGTCCGTCTTAGTTTTAAAGATCCATTTGTCTCAATGGCTTGCCGATCACAGGGCAAGTCCACCAAAGTCCATACTTTGTTTTGATACATGGATCCTATCTCGGATTTATCGGCTTCTAACCATTTGTCGGAATATGGGCCCACCATCGCTTCTCCATAGTTCGTAGGTTCATCGTTGTCCAACAACATGACCTCTAAGACAGGATCAACGTACCACTCAGGAGTAGTACATATCCTTGTCAACCTACGAGGTTCGATAGCAACTTGATCTGGAGCTTCATGATCACTATCATTAGTTTCCTCTTCAACTGTTGTAGATTCCACAGAAACATCTTTCTGTGTTGCACTACTCTCCGGTTGAAATGAGGGTTCGACAACCTCATCAAGTTATATCTTCCTCCCACTCAATTCTTTCGAGAGAAACTCCTTCTCGAGAAAGGACCCATTCTTAGCGACAAACATTTTTGTCCTTGGATCTAAGATAGGAGGTATACCCAACCGTTACCAGTGGGTATTCCATGAAGATGTATTTGTCCGCTTTGGGTTCGAGCTTTTCCTGGCTGAAGCCATAAGCATCGCAGCCCCAAACATTTAAGAAAACGACAACTTTGGTTTCTTGCCAAACCATACGACGTCGTCTCAACGGACTTAGATGGTGCCCTATATAAAGTGAATGCAGCTGTCTCTAATGCATAACCTCAAAATAATAGCGGTAGATCGGTAAGACACACCATAGATCGCACCATATCTCATAAGGTTCGATTACGATGTCCGGACACACCATTACGCTGTGGTGTTCCAGGGGACTTCAACTGCGAAACAATTCCACAATGTCTTAAGTGATTGCCAAACTCATAATTAAGATAATATCCCCTTGATCAGATCGTAGGAACATGATCTTCTTGTTATGATGATTCTTAATCTTCACTCAGAAATTTTTTGAACCTTTCAATCGTTTCAGACTTTTGCTTCATTAAGTAAATATACCATATCTACTTAAATCGTCAGTGAAGATGAGAAAATAACGATATCCACCACACGCCTTAATTCTCATTGGATCACATACATCAGCATGTATGATTTCCAATAAGTCACTTACCCGTTTCATTGTACCTGAAAACGAGATCTCAGTCATCCTGCCCATGAGGCATGGCTCGCATGTGTCAAGCGATTCAAAATCAAGTGACTCCAAACGTCCATCAGCATGGAGTTTCTTCATGCATTTTATGCCAAAATGACCTAAGCGACAGTGCCACAAGAAAGTGGTACTATCATTATTAACTCTACATCTTTTGAAATTAATATTATCATTATGTGTATTACCATGATCGAGATTCAACGAACCATTGGGTGCATGACCATAAAGGTATTATTCATGTAAACAGAATAACCATTATTCTCTAACTCAAATGAATAACCGTATTGCGATGAACATGATCTAATCATTTTCATGCTCAACGTAGACACCTGATAACATTTATCTAGGTTCAACACTAATCTCGAAAATAGAGGAAGTGTGCGATGGTGATCTCATCAACCTTGGAAACACTTCCAACACACATCGTCACCTCGTCCTTAGCTAGTCTCCGTTCAGTCCGTAGCTTTTGCTTCAAGTCACTAATAGTAGCAACTGAACCGGTATCCAATACCCAGGTGCTACAAGGAGTACTACTAAGGTACACATCAATAACACGTATATCAAATATACTTTGTTGAAGTTGCCAGCTGTCATATCTACCATGTATTTGGGGTGGTTCCGCTACCATGTGACCGTTACCCTTACAATCGAAGCACTTAGTCTCGAGGTTTGGGTGCAACCTTGGGTTCCCTCATTAGAGCGACAACTGGTTTGCCTATTCATGAAGTTTCCTTCTAGCCCTTGCCCCTTTTGAAACCAGTGGTCTTGCTAAACCATCAACACTTGATGCTCCTTCTTGATTTCTACTTTTGCGGTACTAAGAACCGCTAACAGCACCGGGATCATCTCCATCCTTTGCATGTCATAGTTCATCACGAAGTTCTAGTAGCTTGGTGATAGTGTCTAGAGAATTCTGTCAACCACTATCTCACCTGGAAGATTAACTCCCACTTGGTTCAAGTGATTTCAGCACCCAGACATTCTGAGCACATGCTCACTAGTTGAGCCATTCTCCTCCATCTTTTTGGCAAAAGAACTTGTCAGAGGTCTCATACCTCTCAGCACGGGCATGAGCCTGAAATCCCAATTTCAGCTCTTAGAACATCTCATATGTTCTATGGCGTTCAAAACGTCATTGGAATCCCGATTCTAAGCCGTGAAGTATGGTGCACTAAACTATCAAGTAGTCATCAGGACGTCTCTGTCAGGTGTTCACAACATCCACAGACAACGTTGTAGGGGTTTGCACATCGAGCGGTGCATCAAAGACGTAAGCTTTCTGTGCAGCAGTGAGGACACTCCTCGGACTACGGACCCAGTCCGCATCCTTGCTTACATTATCTTTCAATTTAGTCTTTCTCTATGATCGTATTAAACAGGGAGCTACAACGCAGTTATTGGTCTACAACATAATTTGCAAAGTTAACTTAGACTATTGTTCATGATAAGTGAGTTTAACTAATCAAATTACTTATAACTCCCACTCAAATTGACATCCCTCTGGTCATCCGAGCGTGACATGATCCAAATCCACCAACCCAAGTCCGATCATCACGTGAGATGAGGTGGTGTCAATGGTGAACATCTTCATGTTGATCATATCTACTATATGACTCATGCTCGACCTTTCGGTCTTCCGTGTTCCGAGGCCATGTCTGTACATGCTAGGCTCGTCAAGTCTAACCCGAGTGTTCTGCATGTGCAAAACTGGCTTGCACCCGTTGTATGCGAACGTAGAGTCTATCACACCCGATCATCACGTGGTGCTTCGAAACGACGAACCTTCGCAACGGCGCACACTCGGGGGGAACACAATTTCATCTTGAAATTTTAGTGAGGGATCATCTTATAATGCTACCGCCGTCCTAAGCAAAATAAGATGCATAAAAGGATTAACATCACATGCAAATCATAAGTGACATGATATGGCCATCAACTCGTGCTTTTGATCTCCATCTCCAAAGCACCGGCATGATCTCCATCGTCACCGGCGCCACACCATGATCTCCATCATCGTGTCGCCATCGGGGTTGTCGCGCGCCCACCATGCTCTTACTACTATTGCTACCGTTTAGCGATAAAGTAAAGCATTACAAAGCGCTTAATGATTGACACGCAGGTCATACAAAAAATTAAAGACAACCCTATGGCTCCTGCCGGTTGCCGTATGCATCGACATGCAAGTCGATATTAACTATTACAACATGATCATCTCATACATCAAATATATTTCATCATGTCATTGGCCATATCATATCACATACATACCCTGCAAAAACAAGTTAGACGTCCTCTAATTTGTTGTTGCATGTTTTACGTGGCTGCTATGGGTATCTAGCAAGAACGTTTCTTACCTACGCAAAGCCACAACGGTGATATTCAAGTTGCTATTTAACCTTCTACAAGGACCGCCTTGTTCTATTCCGATTCAACTAAGATAGGAGAGACAGACACCCGCCAGCCATCTTATGCAACAAAAGTCACATGTCAGTCGATGGAACCGGTCTCATGTACGTGGACATGTAAAGTTGGTCCGGGCCGCTTCATCCCATAATACCACTGAATCAAGAAAGACTAAGGAGGGCAGCAATTTAAACATCAACGCCCACAAACCCTTTTGTGTTCTACTCGAGAAAGCATCTACGCAAGAACCTAGCTCATGATGCCACTGTTGGGGAACGTCGCATGGGAAACAAAAAAATTCCTACGTTCACCAAGATCAATCTAGGAGATGCATCTACGAGAGGAGAGTTGGATCCACATACCCTTGTAGATCGCTAAGCGGAAGCGTTCAAGAACGCGGTTGATGGAGTCGTACTCGCCGCGATTCAGATCGCCGAAGATCCTAGCACCGAACGGACGGTGCCTCCGCGTTCTTCACACGTGCAGCCCGGTGACGTCTCCCACGCCTTGATCCAGCAAGGAGAGAGGGAGAGGTTGGGGAAGACTCCATCCAACAGCAGCACGACGGCATGGTGGTGGTGGAGGAGCGCGGGACTCCAGCAGGGCTTCGCCAAGCGCTGCAAGAGACGAGGAGGGAGAGGGGTAGGGCTGCGCCAAGATGGAGACGTTCTCATGTGTCCAACAGCCCTAAAACCTCACATATATATAGGGGGAAGGGAGGGCTGCGCCCCCCTTTAGGGTTTCCCTCCCCTAGGGTGCGGCCAGCCCTAGATCCCATCTAGGGGGGCGGCCAAGGGGGAGAGAGGGGGAGGCGCACCACTATTGGGCCCTAGGGCCCAACTGCCTTAGGGTTTGCCCCCCTCCCCTCTTGGAGGCGCCCTGGGACTTGGTGGGGGGGCGCACCAGCCCCCTTGGGGCTGGTCCCCTCCCACACTTAGCCCACGCAGCCACCTGGTGCTGGTGGCCCCACCTGGTGGACCCCCGGGACCCTCCCGGTGGTCCCGGTACATTACCGATATCGCCCGAAACTTTTCCGGTGACCAAAACAGGACTTCCCATATATGAATCTTTACCTCCGGACCATTCCGGAACTCCTCGTGACGTCCGGGATCTCATCCGGGACTCCGAACAACATTCGGTAACCGCGTACATACTTTCCCTATAACCCTAGCGTCATCGAACCTTAAGTGTGTAGACCCTACGGGCTCGGGAACCATGTAGACATGACCGAGACAACTCTCCGGCCAATAACCAACAGCGGGATCTGGATACCCATGTTGGCTCCCACCTGTTCCACGATGATCTCATCGGATGAACCACGATGTCAAGGATTCAATCAATCCCGTATACGATTCCCTTTGTCTATCGGTATAGCACTTGCCCGAGATTCGATCGTCGGTATACCGATACCTTGCTCAATCTCGTTACCGGCAAGTCTCTTTACTCGTTCCGTAACACATCATCCCGTGATCAACTCCTTGATCACATATTGTGCACATTATGATGATGTCCTACCGAGTGGGCCCAGAGATACCTCTCCGTCATACGGAGTGACAAATCCCAGTCTCGATTCGTGCCAACCCAACAGACACTTTCGGAGATGCCTGTTGTGCACCTTTATAGCCACCCAGTTACGTTGTGACGTTTGGTACACCCAAAGCATTCCTACGGTATCTGGGAGTTGCACAATCTCATGGTCTAAGGAAAAGATACTTGACATATAGAAAAGCTTTAGCATACGAACTACACGATCTGTGCTAGGCTTAGGATTGGGTCTTGTCCATCACATCATTCTCCTAATGATGTGATCCCGTTATCAATGACATCCAATGTCCATGGTTAGGAAACCGTAACCATCTATTGATCAACGAGCTAGTCGTCTAGAGGCTTACTAGGGACATGGTGTTTGTCTATGTATCCACACATGTATCTGAGTTTCCTTTCAATACAATTCTAGCATGGATAATAAACGATTATCGTGAACAAGGAAATATAATAATAACCAATTTATTATTGCCTCTAGGGCATATTTCCAACAGTTAGAACATATGCAATGCAATGATAACCCATGGAGATCCGAGCTAATTAGGACAAGGAGCGAGCACTATTGGTATTCGATGCATGAGGCTTGCAACTTATAAGATGTTTTATACATGACACATATGAAGTACTACTACCGTTGACACAATTGCTTCCATGTTTTCTAAATAAAAAGCTTTAGCACTTAACCTTTCTTTTACCTTTATGTTGAAGCACCAACTACATAGAGCATGATTGTCATTCTAAGTGTAATGTGCATTGTCCCAAAGTAGCATTGTCTTTTGCATGATTGTGATATCGTTTATTCTGAAATGATTGTATCTAGTCATCACTTAAACCTTGAAGGTGCCCTTGCATTTATGTTTTGCATCACTAAAGGGGGCAAGCTAGATATCACTTTATCATATTTGCACGTCATGTTCATTGCAAATCTTTTTGATGTTTCAGTTTCATATTGTAAAACTTTCAGTCATTTGTGATTTTCTCTTGAGACAACTTAATTACTATGGAATCATTGTCTCAGTAAGCTTTTGTCATATGACTATGAGAAAGTCCTATATGGTTAATAGCATGTCACCACAGAAATTATTCTTGTTATCATTTACCTACTCGAGGACGAGCAGGAGTTAAGCTTGGGGATGTTGATACGTCCAAAACGTATCTATAATTTCTGCTTGTTCCATGCCACTTTTGGAGGATCACCACCGGGAGCTTCTCCACCACCATGGACGCCTCCCGGATGACTCGTGAGTAGTCTCCCTTGGACCATGAGTCCATGACCAGTAGCTATGTGATGTTCTCCTCCCGTTCTTGTGCTTCACTAATTAGTCCTCGTGAGCTGCCCAACATGATAGAGGCACCTATGTAATCCTTATGCTGTTGCTATGTTGAGTTTGCTGGGATCCGATGGATTGTGAGATTATGTTCAGATTGATCTTGATTAATATATTTGATCTACCTCTTTTATATTTTAGTTCATAAGTAATTCTTGCATGTTCTCCGTTGTTATTTATTGCTTTGGCCGAGTAGTAAGTAGTGACTCCAAGAGGGAACGTTATGCTCGATTGTGGGTTCATGCCCCTCGATGACTAGCTTGAGTGACATAAACATGAGTCTAGGGGATGTGCTATTGCCACAAGGGGGAAAACAACGGTGCTTGTGCCCGCGGGTGCAAGGATTGTTTACTTTACGCAAAGTTCTTTTAATGCAGTTGTCTGTTGCATTGAGTTTACACTATGGGTGGGACTCGCAACTTAATACCAGCGAGATGTTCTGGATAGATATCTCAAGGTGGATGATTAGTAGTAGATATTGATGGATTTCGGTCTACTTACTTTGGCGTACCGCCCATGCTTTGAACCTCAACCTTTCTTGCAATGTAGTTAGCATTGGTTTGCGTTCGTGGTCCTGTCAATTGCCCAGCTATAATTTGTTTACCTCACATAGCTATTTTATCGTCTTTTGGGAGAGAGACATCACTAGTGAACATCATGAGACTCCGGTCCATATTACCATCATTGATCACATTCACTATTTACTTTTCGTTATTTACTTACTATTGCAAAACACTATCTATCACTACTATCATATTGCTTTTAACCCTTTGTGAACTACAAGGCCGGAGAGATTGACAACCTCTCTGTACTCGTTTGGAGCAAAGTTATTTGTATCTGTGTGCAGGTCCACGTTGATTGCTAATTGCGCCGTTAGCAATTGACACCTACTTGTTGAACCTAGGAGTCTCTGGGGATTCGATCCTTGGCATCTTTGCTAGGGGAAAACACTTCTACTTACTGCATCTTACACCTTCCACTTGGGGTAACCAACGAGGGGTTTGAGGCCCATCAACCGTGGGAACAACGAGTAGGCAGGCATGGGAAGTTGAGTTCTTCGCACGCACCCCAGTGTTCGAATCTACCAAGGGTTTTGCGGAGCCCCAAATCCGACATTTGGCGCGCCAAGTAGGGGTGCTTCGGAGTCTCTCTTCTTCCGTCCGGTTCGTCATCACCTCGCCGTCCTCATGGAACACGCTCCTCAGGCTCGTGTCGAGCCCTGGGCCGCTCGGCCCACCCGAGTAGCTTCTTCCGGCCTGGAGGACCTCCACTCCGCGCTCCTCGCGGCCGGCGCACCGTCCGGTGCCATCGGCTGCGGGCGGCGTGGGCCGCCACCGCCCGTCTCCACACCGCATCGCAACCGCGCCACCGCGAGATCTTCAAGCTACGCCGTGAAAACGGTGCTGCACACTCACCGGGCGTTGGCAAACACGCGAACCACGCTCATCGTGGTTCAGGAGCTGCTATGATGCCGGTTGGCGGAAGGTGGCCACAACGCTCTGCTGGAGCGGGTCGCCGAGTTGCTTGATGCCGCATCTAGGGGAGCTGGGCCTTTCTGCATCCTGCCCACGCCGCAAGCGCTTCTAGGGACACGTGGAAGTCTCCGGGGCACCTGTGCACCTTCCATGGAAGGGCTTGGTGTTGGTTCAATATTCGGCGTATCTTGTAGTAGGGGTCCTAAGCTAGGCATCTTGGAGCAATGGTAACATGGACACAGGGTTTTACCCAGCTTGGGGCTCTCTCGAAGAGATAATACCCTACATGTTGCTTTTGATTGTATTCATATGAGGTATAGTACATAGTACATATGTCTACCACGAGGTTGTAGTAATGAACATGAGATGCCTCTTGACTAGCCTGGCCTCGGTTTATATAAGACACCAGAGGCCTAGGGTTTTAGGAGATTCCTTGTCTTGTGCGCCAAGTCTTGTGGAAAGCTCCTTGTATGCGACATGGGCTGCCCGAAGTGGCCCATGAGTGAACCACCATGTGGGTCCTCGGCCCGATATACCTGATCGGGGGATGACGTGGTGAGTACCCCCTAGTCTAGGACACCGTCACCCGGAGGACCTCGCGACACCGGCCTGGCCCGCATCACCGCTCGCCCTACCTAGGGCCCAGTGCCCCCAGGTGTGGCGAGCCCGGTGTTGGGGAACGTAGCATGCAATTTCAAAAAAAATCCTACGCTCACGCAAGATATATCTAGGAGATTCATAGCAATGAGACGGGAAGAGTGTGTCTACGTACCCTCGTAGACCAAAAGCGGAAGAGTAGTATTAGTGTGGTTGATGTAGTCGAACATCTTTATGATCCAACCGATCGAAGTACCGAATGTACGGCACCTCTGTGTTCAGCACATGTTCAGCTCGATGACGTCCCTCGAGCTCTTGATCCAATAGAGGGTTGTGGCAGAGTACCGTCAGCACGACGACATGGCGACGGTGTTGGTGATGTGATCCGCGCAAGTCTTCGCCTAAGCAGTACGACAATATGACATGAGGAGCAAACTTTGGAGAGAGATGCCGCACACGGCTTGGACCAATTGTTGTGTCTCCAAGGGGTGCCATGTCCACGGATATAAAGGAGGGAGAGGGAGGAGGCAGGCCCTAGGGGGCGCGCCATAAGGGCGGAGTACTACTAGGACTGCCAGTCCTAGTAGGATACGCCCCCTTCTTTTCCTTCTCATGGAGGGGGAAACGGGGAAAGGAGAGGGAGTAGGAGAAGGAAAGGGGGTGGCGCCCCCTTCCGTAGTACAATTCAGCCTCATCCCTTGTGGGGGCGCACTAGCCCCTTTTTGGGCTGGTTAGCCTGCCTCCTGTGGCCCATATGGCCCATATCTTTCCCCGGGAGGTTTTGGTAACCTCTCCGGGACTCCGGTATGTACCCGATAGACTCCGAAACACTATCGGTGTTCGAATACTACGTTCCAATATATCAATCTTTACCTCTCGACCATTTCGAGAATCATCGTCATGTTCGTGATCTCATCCGGGACTCCGAACAAACTTCGTTCACCAAAACACATAACTCATAATACAAATTGTCATCGAACATTAAGAGTGCGGACCCTACGGGTTCGAGAACTATGTAGACAAGACCGAGACACATCTCCAGTCAATAACCAATAGTGGAACCCGGATGCTCATATTGCCTCCTACATATTTTACGAAGATCTTTATCGATCAAACCGCATAACAACATATGTTATTCCCTTTGTCATCGGTATGTTACTTGCTCGAGATTCGATCGTCGGTATCATCATACCTAGTTCAATCTCCTTACCGGCAAGTCTCTTTACTTGTTACGTAATGCATCATCCCGTAACTAACTCATTTGTCACATTGCTTGCAAGGCTTATAGTGATGTGCAGTACCGAGAGGGCCTAGAGATACCTCTCCAATACACGGAGTGACAAATCCTAATCTCGACCTATGCCAACCCAAGAAACACCTTCGGAGACACCTGCAGAGTATCTTTATAATCATCCAGTTACGTTGTGACGTTTGATAGCACACAAGGTGTTCTCCAGTAATCGGGAGTTGCATAATCTCATAGTGAGAGGAATATGTATAAGTCATGAAGAAAGCAATAGCAATAAAACTCAGTGATCATTATGCTAAGCTGACGAATGGGTCTTGTCCATCACATCATTCTCCTAATGATGTGATCCTGTTCATCAAATGATAACACATGTCTATGGTTAGGAAATTTAACCATCATTAACTAGCTAGTTAAGTAGAGGCATACTAGGGACACTTTGTTTTGTCTATGTATTCACAAATGTATCAAGTTTCCGGTTAATACAATTCTAGCATGAATAATTAATGTTTATCACGACATAAGGAAATATAAATAACAACTTTATTATTGCCTCTAGGGCATATTTCCTCTAGTCTCCCACTTGCACTAGAGTCAATAATCTAGTTCACATCGTCATGTGATTTAACATTGATAGTTCCCATCATGATGTGATTAACACTCATAGTTCACATCGCCATGTGACCAACACCCAAATGGTTTACTATAGTTAATAATCTAGTTCACATCGCCATGTGATTAACACCCAAAGAGTACTAAGTTGTGATCATTTTTTGCTTTGTGAGAGAAGTTTAGTCAACTTGTCTGTCACATTCAGATCCGTATGCATTTCACAAATTTCTATATCTACAATGCTCTGCATGGAGCTACTCTAGCTAATTTCTCCCACTTTCAATACGCATCTAGATTGATACTTAGAGTCATATGGATTTGTGTCAAAGCTTGCATTAGCATAACACTTTACGACAAACTCTTTATCACCTCCATAACCAGGAAACATTTCCTTAGTCCTCAAGTTACTAAGGATAATTTTGACCACTGTCCAATGATCTACTCATGGATCACTATTGTACCTCCTTGCCGAACTCATGGCAATGTACACAACAGGTTTGGTACACAGTAGGACATACTTTGTAGAACCTATGGCTGAGGCATAGGGAGTGACTTTCATTCTCTCTCTATTTTTCTACTGTGGTCGGGCTTTGAGTTTGTACTCAACTTCATACCTTACAACTCAGGCAAGAACTCCTTCTTTGACTGATCCATTCTGAACTACTTCAAAATCTTTATCAAGGTATGTGTTTTGTGAAAGTCCTATTGAGCGTCTTTGATCTATCCCTTTAGATCTTCATGACCAATATATAAGCAGCTTCACCGAGGTCTTTTATTGAAAAACTCCTTTTAACAATCCTTTATGCTTTCCAGAAAATTCTACATCATTTAGGATCAACAATATGTTATTCACCTATACTAATCGGAAATATTGTAGTGCTCCCACTCACTTTCTTGTAAATACATGCTTCACCGTAAGTCTATCTAAAACCATATGCTTTGATCACCTTATCAAAGCGTATCTTCCAACTCTGAGATGCTTGCACCAGTCCATACATGGATCGCTGGAGCATGCACACTTTGTTAGGACATTTAGGATTAACAAAACCTTATGGTTGCATCATATACAACTCTTCTTTGAGAAATCCATTAAGAAATATAGTTTTGACATCCATTTGTCAGATTTCATAATCATAAAATGCGGATATTGCTAACATGATTCGGACGGACTTAAGCATCGCTACGGGTGATAAGGTCTCATCATAGTCAACTCCTTGAACTTGTCAAAATCTTTCGCAACAAGTCGATATTTGTAGACAGTAATATTACCGTCGGCGTCCGTCTTCTTCTTAAAGATCCATTTATTCTCTATGGCTTGCCGATCATCGAGCAAGTCAACCAAAGTCCACACTTTGTTCTCATACATGGATCCCATCTCAGATTTCATGGCCTCAAGCCATTTCGCAGAATCTGGGCTCATCATCGCTTCCTCATAGTTCATAGGTTCGTCATGGTCTAGTAACATGACTTCCAGAACAGGATTACCGTACCACTCTGGTGCGGAACATACTCTGGTTGTCCTACGAGGTTCGGTAGTAACTTGATCTGAAGTTTTAAGATCTTCATTAGCTTTCTCACTAATTGGTGTAGGCATCACGGGAACGATTTTCTGTGATGGGCTACTTTTCAATTTGAGAGAAGGTACAATTACCTCATCAAGTTCTACTTTCCTCCCACTCACTTCTTTCGGGAGAAACTCCTGCTCTAGAAAGGATCCATTCTTAGCAACGAAGATCTTGCCTTTGGATCTGTGATAGAAGGTGTACCCAATTGTTTCTTTTGGGTATCCTATGAAGACGCATTTCCCAATTTGGATTCGAGCTTATTAGGCTGAAGCTTTTTCACATAAGCATCGCAACCCCAAACTTTTAAGAAATGACAACTTAGGTTTCTTGCCAAACCATAGTTCATATGGTGTCGTCTCAACGGATTTAGATGGTTCCCTATTTAACGTGAATGCAGTTGTCTCTAATGCATAACCCCAAAATGATAGTGGTAAATCGGTAAGAGACATCATAGATCGCACCATATTTAATAAAGTATGGTTATGATGTTCGGACACACCATTACGCTGTGGTGTTCCAGGTGGCGTGAGTTGTGAAACTATTCCACATTGTTTTAAATGAAGACCAAACTCGTAACGAAAATATTCGCCTCCGCGATCAGATCGTAGAAACTTTATTTTCTTTTTACGATGATTTTCTAGTTCACTCTAAAATTCTTTGAACTTTTCAAATGTTTCAGACTTGTGCTTCATCAAGTAGATAAACCCATACCTATTCAAATCATCTGTGAAGGTTAGAAAATAATGATACCCGCCGCGAGCCTCAACACTCATTGGACCACATACATCTGTATGTATTATTTCCAATAAGTCATTGGCTCGCTCCATTGTTCCATAGAACGGTGTCGGGGGAAACTGTCCGCCACGAACACCTATGGGACCGGAGCCCCTTGTCTGTGCGGTACGAGGGCGGAGGGAGCACCAAGAGCAGATCGTGACGAGCACGCGGGCAGTTTTACCCAGGTTCGGGCCGCACGGATGCGTAAAACCCTACTCCTGCTTGGTTGTGTATTGAGTTGAGTGCTCGGGAGCTTGAAGAAGCAGCTACACTGAGCGTGAGAGTGATCTAGGTTCCGAACCCCCTCCACGTTGTGCATGGGCCTCCTTTTATAGTGCAAGGGGTCACCGACAGGTGTCAACGTAGGAGAAAGGGGTAAAAAAGTAAAAGAGGTGGTAGTTGTAACAGTGCGGGAACAGTGGAGCTACAGTACTGAACAGTGGTCTATACCTACTCTAACAGCGGGGGACAAGGGCATTTAATGCCCGTCGCCGTCGACCCCAAAAGCTCCCGCCTTAGCGTCTCCGTCCGCCACGGCGACGGATCCATCACCGTGGAGTGCCACCGTGTACCCCAGGCTGCACAGCCGTCCGCCACGCGTCCCTGGACGGGCCCCAGGGCGACGCGTGGGCCGATGAGCTGGAGCGCGGGCGCACAGCGCAGCCTCCCCGGCAAGCACCTTGCCGGGGGCCTTGACCTTGTCGGGCCCGGGAGCTTGTCGCTCCCCGGGCCCCTTGCCGGGGCGCATATAGCACCGAGGCGTAGTCTTCTAGTCTTCCTGGCAAGCTCCTCTTGCCAGGGTCTTGTATTAGCGGGACAATCTTGAGCCTGGTGCGGCCTTCCCGGCAAGCTCCTCTTGCCGGGGTTTCGGTCTTATGTCTTGTATACTTTGTTTTTGAATGGTTTAATAGGGAGCAGGAAGGTCTCCGGCGAGCACGCAGTAAACCTTGCCGCGGGAAGCTGCAACTGCCCGTGCACAAGTTGGGGTACTTAGGTACCCCCTACCTTAGTACACCGACAGGAGCCCCCGGGCCTGGGCCACACACGGTGCCGAGCGCTGTTGGGCCAGGCCCAAAACAGTGCACGGGCACCCGCGGCCCGCGGCACGCCGAATCCACTTCCATATCCGCCGCACCCCACGGTAACGGCACGCGTCGATCGCGGCGCCGTGGGATGGGACGTGCCCACGATCTCTTAATGGAAAGGGCGAAACGCCCCCCACTCCCCCATAAAAGCAGAGGGAGCGGGCGCGGTTCCCCTCCTTGCGCCATCATTGCATCGTCTTCCTTGTCCAAAGATTCCCTCTTGCGCTCCGCCTCCACATCTCCGCCGCCGCCGAGCTCTTCGTTCCCCTCCTTCCGCCGCGTCCGCCATGGCCCCAAAGACCGACAAAGCGAAGGCGGAGAAGGCCAAGAAGGAGAAATCGGAGCAAGCGGCCAAGCTCATCGCGTACCGGAAGCGGCATGTCGTCTTCCCGCCGAAGCTCGGCGTGCGGGAGCTCTGGAACAAGTACTACTTGTTCTGGTCCAAGGAAACCGACGCGCATCCCCGCACGCGAGCATATCCGGCCGCCGCCAAGGACAGCTATCCCGGCGGGTATCATTTCTTCGCTGCCTTCTTTCATTGTGGTCTCTGTCCTCCTTTCTCAAACTTCTTCTGCGACGTCATGAACACATATGGCTTCCATTTGCTTGACTTCACCCCCAACGCCATTCTCACCATGGCCGTTTTCGCACACATGTGCGAAAACTTCATAGGAGTCCACCCCAATGTAGCCCTCTTTAGACATTTCTTCACTCCTAGAGCCGAGGCCGATGCCCCCCTCTCCGGAGGAATTTCTTGGATCTTTCGTCTGAACAAGAAAGGGGCGTACTTGCCGGGGGAGCTCCGCGGCAAGTGGGAGGAATGGCGAGCGGAGTGGTGCTGGATCGTAGAAGACCAGCCGCAAGCCTTCACCGCGCCGCGCACAACGCCCATCGTGCGCGGCAGGGACTGGAGTGAGCTGGACTCGGACGACGTCAAGCTCAACATTGCCCTCGTCCGGATTCTTCGCCTTCGGTTGGCCAATCTGTCAGTTGCTGAGGTGGGCACAGATTTCCTCCGCCGGCGCATCGCCCCTCTCCAAGACCGGAAGAGGCCGGCCTGGGAGTACGGCGGCCCGGCAGACATCATGAGGCTGCGCCCCGGACTCAACTTCAACTTCACCACGCTGGAGCTGCGGGGGATGGTACGGGAACTCTTCAAGCCCGACCCGACACACCCCGAGTGGTTCAGGACTCCCCGGGGAGTGGTGCCGCTCTGCAACAACGCCGTCAGGGATCGGATCCTCGCCATGATGCCTATGTGTGACTCGCACGGCGTGGACCGCACGTGGATCGCCCCGAAGCCCATCGACGTCCTCAACTTCTACGACAACCTCGAAGAGGTGGCGAGGAACAAGGAGGACCTCAAGCTGCACACACGGGACACCACTGAGCAGGAGATCGCCTACATAGCTTCCCGGGCTGAAGAGGCCGCCGCAGCCGCGGCGGCAGGAATTTTCGGGTACTCGCCGGAACAGGCGGAAGCTGCGGACGCGTCCACCCAAGCGGAGGAGGCGGAGATCCGCAGGTTGCTGAATCTTCCTCCCGACGCGCTTGCCGGGGTTCCCTCGTTGAGGCACTCCGGGATCAGCGGGATCGCAACCGAGGCCGCGGCAATGGAGGGCACCGCCGGAGGGAGCAGAGGCGCCGCGAGAGGCGGAGGCGCCAAGGGAAAGAGGGCCGCAGCGCTGGACGCTGGGCCCAGCGAGCCGGCCGGGGCAGAGGAGGAGGAGGAGGAGGAGGCCGAGGACTCCGGCGGATCCACGGAATTGTACGCCGACGACCTCTCCTCGTCGGAGAGCTCCCCGCCCCCGGCAAGCCCAAGGCAGTCCCCGGCGAAGCGCCTCCGCAAGGCGGCGACGGGGGAAAGAGCGCAGGCGCCCCGGCAACAGCCACCCCGCCGGGCAGCTCCCCGGGGGAGCCAAGCCGCGCCAAGGTCGTCCGGCGCACCGGCCGCAGCGGAGGCGGCCCGTGCGCGGACCACAACTGAGGCGCCTCGCAGGCCGGCAGCGAGCCGGCAGGGGTCTTCTCGGAGCGGAGCAGCGGCTCCGCCCGCTCCCCGGGCGCCGGCGACCACAGGGGCTGGGTCTTCGCAACCCCCAGCCCCGGTGAACACCAAGCGCGCAAGGGAGCCTTCGTCTTCCGCTCCTCGCGCCGACGCGCCCACGGTGGAGTATGACTTCTCCGCCCTGAGCGAGGACGACGAGGAGGACCAAGAGTAAGGATTCGGGACATCATATCTTCTTGATTTCTGTCTTGATTTTTCTGTTGATGCTGACTCTGTCTACTGTTCTGATTTCAGGACCCTGGCCCATCGCGCAGCGAAGAAGGCCAAGGCGCCCGAGGCCGAGGTCGCGGAAGGCTCAGCAGCGGCGGCAACAGGGGGTGTGCCGGAGCCGAGCCTGCCGGACTCGAGCGCTGCTCCGATGAGCAGCCCCCAGCGCAGCCCGCAGCGCAGCCCCCAGCGTAAGTCTGGGGTTCTCTCTTTTCGCTTGTCGGGGAACGCCTGAGGATTTGATTTTGTCTTCACGTCTTGACATCTCTTGTCTTGTTCTGTGCAGAGGTGGAGCCCCAGCGGGAAGAGCGCCCGGAGACCACTGCTGAGGAGCCGCAGGCCCCGCCATCCCCGCCAAGGCAGAACTCTCCGGCAAGGGAGAGTGCTCCGCCCAGGGTGGGTACTCCGCCGAGGCAGAGTACCCCGCCTGGGGCGAGCAGCCCGGCGAGGGCGGCCACCCCGCCAAGGCCAAGCTCCCCGGCGAGGGTGACTACTCCGACAAGGCCGAGCTCCCCGGCGAGGGAGCCCGCCGCTGAGGACGTCCGCCAAGGTAAGCTTTGTGACTTGTCTTCTTGGCTTGTCTCTTTTTTGGATATTTGCTTGAGTCTTGAACTTCTTTTCCTTCTTCTTCTTTTTAGATCTTCCTCCTCCCGCGCCCATGGAGACGGAGGTTATCGACCTTGAGGAGGAGGGCGCGTAGGGCGGTGGCGGCGACGCTCCTGTCGTCGAGGAGATAGCCGAGGCCGCCGAGCCGGCCGCGCAAGAGACTGCTCCGGCTGCAGACGCAGCGGCCGGGGAGGGGGACGGTGGTCGCACCGCCGACCCGGAGGCGGCGGGAGCATCGGATGCTGCACCGGCCACCGGCCCCTCCGCCGGCGAGGAGCAGAGGTACTATCTCGAGGCCCCCAACGGCGTCTTCATCCAGATGCCGTGGGGGTCTTCATCGCGAGTTCCTGCGGAGGGCGAGGCATTCGACGGAGAAGTCCTTGCCTCCGCAGGCTTGAAGATCGTCCAGGCGCCCGGCGGGAGTGAGGGGCCCGAGGAGGAGAGGTTGCTCCACCAGCTCCTGGCCCTTTACCGGGCCAGGCAGGCGAAACTGGCCTCCCGGGAGGCCCTTGCCGCCAAGGCCGCGGCGGAAATGGAGAAGCGTGCGGCGGAGCTCAGCGCCGCCAATCAGGCTGCCCTCCGCCAGGTGGCGGAGGAGCGTGAGCGTCTCGCCGGCGAGTACCAGGAGTGGGTGCTCGAGAAGGCTGAAGCTGAAGAGCAGCAGCGTCTCGCCGGGGTGGAGATGTCCCGGCGAGAGGGAGAGCTCGCGCAGCGGAAGGTCGAGCTGGACTCCCATGAGGAGGACCTTACCGCTCGCGAAGCTGCCCTTGGCGGGGAGCTGAAGGAGGCGAAAGTCGCCGCGGTTGCCGCGGAAGACGCCAAGAAAGAGCTCGCCGCCAAGGTTGAGCAGTTGGAGAAGGCGATGAAGGTGAGCGCCGAGAAGGTTGCCGCGCTCATCTTGGAGCGCGAGAAGGATGCTCACACAAACTCCGAGCTTTAGGTGAGTCTCTCCAAGAGGGGCGACGAGCTGAAGGCCGCCAAGGACTCCATCGAGGACTTGGAGCTGAAGGTCACCACTCTGAAGGAATCGCTCGATGCTGCCCGGGCTCAGGAGACCAAGTTGAAGGATGAGCTCCGCAAGGAGCGGACCTTGGTGGAGAACGTCAACAAGGCGTCCGAGCTCTTCCGGCAGACCATTGAAGTGTGGACCGAAGAGCTGGTTTCTTCTGCGTCCAATATTGACCAGGAGTTGCTGGCGTTGAAGGTCGAACATCTCATCTACTCGCCGGATCCGGATCTCCCGCACAGCGCCAGGCTCAGCCTCTTCTTCAGAGGGGTCGCGCCGGCCCTTGCAAGTCTCCGGAACCGCATCCCCGCGCAGCTGGCCGAGGAGTCGCGCCTGCTCTGCGCGGGAACTCTGGAGCGGGTGCTGACGAAGATCGTGTACCGCAACCCGGGAATCAACCTCACGAACGTTCTTCGTAGCTTGCCGGCTGATGCAGATACGGAGGCCCTGAAGGAGCAGGTCTCCCACATCATCGCCAAGGTGGCAAAGCTTGGCAGGAAGGAAGGCGACCGCGTAGACTAGGGCTCCATTTATCTTTATCTTTTTGTTGCTGCACATTATGTCATGAACTCATTAGTCCATTGCGACAAGTTATCCTTGTAAGATATTTACTTTATTTTGATCAATCAGTGCAATGTTATCTTCCTTGTTTCAATCTTTGACTTTGTATGTTTTTCACCCTACGCTCCCGGGGAGCTTGCCGGCAAAGGGCCCTTGCCGCGAGCGCTGAGTGCTGGACTCTGAGCAGCCTGCTGGCCAAGGTTCTCGCCGGCAAGCAACCTTGCCGCAGCTAGTCGCAAACGCACTTAGCTTGCTGAGCGTACTCGGAAACGAAGCAAGGGCGCGACACTTGTCGCAGCTCACTTAAATCGTTGAGTGAACTCGAAAACAAGATAAGGGTGCGGCAAGCTACGGGTAGGTTCCTCCGCGCACAGGTTTTCCATACAAAATGTGATCGTTCAAGGAAGACAACTAAATTTTAAAATTTGAACTGGTCAAATTCTAACAACTTATCTCTCATATGTTGCTCGCTTTCCGGTAAGACTTCTCTTTCTTGAACAGCACTTGGTTCCTCTTCCACCTCCTTCCCCCCCGGCAAACTTGTGCGCGAGGAACGTTCCTTCTGCTTTAAGAGGAAAGAAAAGGGAGAGGGAAACAAATATATGGCCTTTTGGCGTGCCAATGCTTACCGTATACTTGAGTGTTGCATCAAATGCCAAACAGAACATGCAAACAGCAAAGAGAAGCATGCAAAAGGCAATCGATGCAAAAAAAAAACACGAAAGCTTTACTGATGCACGGGGTCTGCGCCCGGCTTTGTACAAAGGGTTACATGCAACAGCGGCAAAGCTTGTACAGAAGGTGGTTGCCGGAGCGGATCACGGCAACCGCGCCTTAGGGGTGAAACTTGCGAAGATGCTCTATGTTCCAGGAGTTGCTCACCGGTAAGCCTTCTTCGGTCTCGAGGCGGACAGCGCCGGGCCTCGTAACTTGTCTCACCCGATAAGGGCCTTCCCACCTCGGCGTCAACTTGTTGGAATTCTTGGCGGACTGAACACGCCGAAGAACAAGGTCGCCTTCCTCGAGACTCCTGGCCTTGACTTTGCGGCTATGGTAGCGGCGCAAAGCTTGCTGGTATCGAGCAGCTCGTACAGCAGCCTGGAGACGTCCCTCCTCAAGGAGCAATGCGTCATCTTGCCGCAGTTGCTCTTGCTCGAGCTCATCATAAGCGAGCACTCGAGGAGATCCGTATACGAGTTCCGTGGGGAGAACTGCCTCTGCTCCATAGACTAGAGCAAAGGGTGTCTGTCCGGTGGCTCGACTTGGTGTCGTTCTGATTGACCAAAGAGCCGCCGGAAGCTCCTCTATCCAATTTCTTCCGCACCTGCGCAGCCTGTCAAAGGTCCTTGTCTTGAGTCCGCGCAGCACTTCAGCATTTGCCCTCTCCGCTTGACCGTTGCTCCTCGGGTGAGCAACAGAAGCGAAACAGACCTTGGCGCCAAGGTCTTGGACGTACTGCATGAAGGTACGACTAGTGAATTGCGTACCGTTGTCGGTGATAATCCTGTTAGGGATCCCGAGACGGCAAACAATCGACCTGAAGAACCTGACTGCTGACTGTGCTGTCACCTTCCTCACTGGCTCCACTTCTGGCCACTTTGTGAACTTGTCGATTGCAACGTACAAGTACTCAAAGCCCCCGACAGCGCGAGGGAAAGGGCCGAGGATATCAAGCCCCCAGACCGAGAAGGGCCATGACAAAGGGATTGTTTGGAGAGCTTGAGCTGGCTGATGGATTTGCTTTGCATGAAACTGGCACGCTTCACACTTGGTTACTAGTGCAGTTGCATCTTGGAGGGCTTCTTGCCAAAAGAACCCTTGCCGGAAAGCTTTGCCGGCAAGCGCCCTTGCGCCAATGTGGTGGCCGCATATGCCTCCGTGTATTTCCGCCAACAGCTTCTGTCCATCTTCCCTGGAGATGCATTTCAACCTGACACCATTGAGTCTTCTTCTGTACAGCTCGTTATCCACGAACTGGTACATACTTGACTGCCTGGTTATCTTCTCTATCTCTTGAGGGTCGTCGGGAAGTTCTCCAGTTTGCAGAAAACGGACGATTTGCTGCGCCCATGCCGGAGCCCGAGGTTCGACGGCAAGGACTAAAGGTTCGAGGGCCGCTGCGGGAACCTCAGCTTCTACGGCAAGGACCTCTGGTTCTGCCGGAGCTGACGGTCCCCCGGCAAGCTCGCCGGGGCGAGGCTTGCCGGGAACGCTTGCTTCAACTGTACAAGCCCGAGGACTTGCAGGAGCAAATTGTTCCTCAGCGTTCTGGTTGTTGATCTTGGGGACCTTGGCGGCGGTTTCAGGAAGATCCGCCGGCAAGTAGTCGCCGGAGACCAACTTTCTCTTCTTGGACTGCCCAATTGATGGTGTGACGGATGGCTGAGTCAGCTTGAGTAAGAAGGTCCCTGGTTCCACAGGTAACTTCATCGAAGCGCACTTTGAAAGGCCGTCTGCAATTTCATTTTGAGCTCTCGGGACGTGCTCCATCTGCAAACCTTCAAAGTGCTCTTCAAGCTTTCTCACTTCATCGACATAAGCTTCCATCAAAGGGCTCTGATAGCTCTTGTTAACTTGCCGGACCACCAACTGCGAATCGCCCCGCACAATCAGCTTTCTGATCCCAAGTTCGGCCGCAATCCTGAGGCCGGCGAGCAAGCCTTCATATTCTGCAGTGTTGTTTGTCGCTTGTTCCCTGGGAAAGTGCATCTGGATAACATATTTGAGGTGTTCTCCGGTGGGTGCGATGAGTACCACGCCAGCACCGGCGCCTTGCAGCGAGAAGGCACCGTCAAAATACATTACCCATTCACTTGTCGCTTCCTGTACGGGTGCACTTGTTTCTTGAACTTCTTCTTCTGGTGTCGGGGTCCACTCAGCTATGAATTCTGCCAAAGCTCGGCTCTGTATGGTTGAAGTACTTTCAAACTTGAGTCCAAAGCTCGACAGCTCCAGTGCCCACTCGACGATCCTGCCTGTTGCTTCTGGATTGTGCAATATCCTCTTCAACGGAAAGCGAGTGACCACTGTTATCTCATGGGCTTGGAAGTAATGGCGCAGCTTTCTCGAGGCCATGAGGAGGCCGAAAAGCAATTTTTGCACACCAGAGTATCTTGATCTAGCCCCCTGGAGAAGGGAACTTACAAAATACACTGGGCGCTGCACCATCTTCTTCCGCACCTCTCCTTGTTCCTGCGCAGAGTCTTCCTTGTCGGGACCAGAGCTTGTCGGGACAGCCCCCTGCTTGTCGCTGGATTCGCTTGCCGGTGATGCTGACTCCTCGTCGGACTCCCTCTCCGCTACTAACGCAGCACTAACCACCTGGTTGGTTGCCGCTAAGTATAGCAACAACTTTTCCTGTGGTCTAGGTGCGACAAGTATATGAGTGGAGGACAGGTACCGTTTCAAATCCTGCAACGCCGCCTCCGCTTCCGGAGTCCACCTCATGGGACCTGCCTTCTTCAAGATTTTGAAGAAAGGTAGGGCGCGTTCTGCAGACTTTGAAATGAACCTACTGAGGGCAGCAACACAACCTGCAAGCCTTCTGACATCCTTGACGCGCTTCGGGGCTTCTATCTGCTCAATGGCTTTGATCTTGTCGGGGTTGGCTTCAATCCCCCTCTGTGATACAAAGAACCCGAGAAGCTTGCCGGAGGGGACTCCAAAGACGCACTTCTCGGGGTTCAACTTGAGCTGTATCCTGCGCAGGTTCTGAAACGTTTCTTCCAAGTCTTGAATCAGGGTTTCCTTGCTCTTGCTCTTCACCATGATGTCATCCATGTAAGCTTCTACATTTCTGTGGATTTGTGGCTCAAAAGCAGTGTACACTACCCTTGCAAAAGTTGAGCCTGCATTCTTCAGTCCAAATGGCATGCGTATGAAGCAATAAGTGCCACATGGAGTGATAAATGCAGTCTTCTCTTCATCCTCCTTGGCCATGAAAATCTGATGATAGCCTGAGTATGCATCAAGAAAGCAGAGTAGCTCACATCCGGCAGTGGAGTCAACGATCTGGTCAATGCGCGGCAAAGGGAATGGATCCTTGGGACACGCTTTATTCACATCGGTGAAGTCTATACAGAGTCTCCACTTCCCGTTGGCCTTGCGCACGACGACTGGGTTTGCCAACCACGTCGGATGGATCACACCTCTAACTAGGCCTGCTGCCTCTAGCTTCTTGATTTCCTCGTTGATGAACTCTTGGCGCTCCACAGCTTGCTTCCTCACTTTCTGCTTGATGGGCCGCGCATGAGGACAGACAGCAAGCTTGTGCTCAATCACCTTCCTGGGAACACCGGGGATGTCAGATGGTTGCCAGGCAAACACATCGACATTCGCCCGCAGGAAGGCAACGAGCGCGCTTTCCTATTTGCTGTCAAGGGTGGCACTGATGGTAAAGGTACCACCAGTGCCGTCCTCCTTTGCGGACACCTTCTTTGTTGCCGGAGGAGCAGCCATTCCTTTCTTACTCTTGCCGGTGGAGCTCGATGGAACGTCCTCGACGGCGGCGCAGCACTCCGAAGAGGTGCGGTTGCCGGAGTGGGTCCCAGAGCACTTGCCGGACTTGGTCTTCGTCTTCTTCCCCCCGGGAGCTTCAGCGGCAAGAGTATCCTTCTCGGCCGCAGCTGCCGCATCCCGGTAAATCTTGTCGGCGCAAATAAGCGCATCCTTCTTGTCGCTGTGGACAGTGATGACGCTTATCGGCCCCGGCATCTTCAGCACGTTGTAAGCATAGTGGGAAGCTGCCATGAACTTGGCGAGGGCGGGACGGCCAAGTATTCCATTGTAGGGCAATGGAATATCGGCGACGTCAAAGGTGATGCGCTCAGTTCTGAAGTTGAGCTCCCCGCCAAAGGTCACCGGCAGAGTGATCTTTCCCTTGGGCTTGCTCCTTCCCGGGTTGATTCCTTGGAATGAACCGGTCTCTTCGAGCTCGCCGTCTTGAATCTGGAGTTTCTTGATCACAGCAGAGGAGATCAAGTTCAGCCCGGCCCCGCCGTCTACCAACATTTTGGTGACCTTGAGGTTGCGGATGGTGGGAGAAACCAGCATCGGCAAGCACCCGACCGCAGTGGTGCGGTCAGGGTGATCCTCAAGATCAAAAACGATGGGCGTGCTGGACCATTTGAGGAGCCTGCGCGACTCCACGGGCGGCTCCGCTGCGTTCACCTCACGCACCCACTGTTTTAGCTGGCGGTGGGAGGTGTGCAGGGAGGCGCCACCGTCGACGCACAGGACCTCCGTGGCCTTCTGGAACTCCTGCTCGCTGTTCTCGTCGTCCTCCATGTCTTCATCGTCGTCTTCGTCGTTGTCGCGGCCCCGGGGAGGTCGATCCCCTTGCCGCTGCTTAGCCTTGCCGCGGCGTCCTCCCCGGCCGTTGAACGGCCGCTTCTTGCTGGGCTCTTCCCCGCCACCTTGGGCCTTCTCCTTGTCGCGCCTCTCGTACTCAGCTTTTTGCTGCTCGACGAGGTACTCGACGCGCTTGCAGTTGGAGAGATCGTGACCCTTGGTGCGGTGAATCTTACAGTATTGCTTGTCGGAGCTACCCGGCTTGTCGGCCGCCGCTGCAGGGGCAGGCTCCTTGCCGGAGCCGCCAGCCTGTGCTTGCTTGGTGGGGGCCTCCTTGCCGGACTTCTCGACGGCAAGCACCTCCTTCTTGCCCTTCTTTCTGTTGTTCCGCCGCCGGCTCTTCTTTGCCGGGGCGGTGTCGTCGCTGTCGCTTCCTCCTGCGCCAGCATCCTCCCCGGGGAGTTTCCTCCCCTCTTCTGCGCGTGCGCACTTGTCAGCAAGAGCGTAGAGCTCGCTGACGTCCCTAATCTTGGTCATCGCCATTTCCTCACGCATGCGGCGGTTACGCACGTTCTGATGGAACGCGCTGATAACCGCGGCAGGGTGAACGTCAGGGATGTTGTGCTGCACCCGGCTGAAGCGTTGGATATACTTGCGCAGGGGCTCGCCTTCCTTCTGGGCCAAAATATGGAGATCGCTCTCCTGGCCATGGGGTTTGTGGCCGCCGGTGAAGGCGCCAACAAACTGGTGGCAAAGGTCGGCCCAAGAAGAGATGGAACCTTCCGGCAAGTGCATGAGCCACGAACGGACGTTCGGCTTTAGCACGAGCGGGAAGTAATTCGCCAAGATCTTCTCGTCGCGCCCCCCGGCAGCTTGTACTGCGATGGTATAGACGCTGAGAAACTCCGAGGGGTGCGTCTTGCCGTCGTACTTCTCCGGTACGTCGGGCTTGAAATTCTTCATGCTGGGCCACTGGACGCGCCGCAGCTCGCGGGTGAACGCAGGGCAGCCTGCCGCGTACGGCAAGTCGCCTGGTTCACCGGGCGGGCGCATTCTTCATCAACCTCTCCAGCTTCATCAGCAACTTCATCAGCGACAACTCCATGGCCCCGAAGAAGAAGCCTTCGGAGGTCGGAGGCCCGTCTGCGTCTCACCCGCCGCCACCGGAGCCAACGGTGGGCGGGGGAGACGCCGTCGGAAGGGTGGTTGCCGGTGAGGACACTCACGGTGCCACCAGATCCAAGAACAGGACGGACGACCGGACCTCGGTCTCCGTGGACGCGCCGCGTCCATCGCAGCACACGACGACCCCGCAGCGCCATACCACGGGAGGTGGTATCCGCTTGCTGGGGCAAGGCCAGACCGGAGGCTCGCGGGACGCCCCGGACCCCCGTCCGGGCACAAGCAAATCGAAGGCGCCGGCGCGGGACCCCGCTCCTTCTAACGTTGTTAGAAGTCCGAGCGTATCCCGCTCCTCGCACCGCTCACCCGCGTTCCCTTCCACTCCAGCAGAAGCGCTCGCAAGGGCGCAACTGCTCCTCGACTTTCCTCCGGCGGCCGACAAGGCCGAAGAATGGAGGGCCACCATCCGGAGCCTGATAGACTTCGCCAACAACGACTCTCCACAGCCAAAGATGTCGGGGGAAACTGTCCGCCACGAACACCTATGGGACCGGAGCCCCTTGTCTGTGCGGTACGAGGGCGGAGGGAGCACCAAGAGCAGATCGTGACGAGCACGCGGGCAGTTTTACCCAGGTTCGGGCCGCACGGATGCGTAAAACCCTACTCCTGCTTGGTTGTGTATTGAGTTGAGTGCTCGGGAGCTTGAAGAAGCAGCTACACCGAGCGTGAGAGTGATCTAGGTTCCGAACCCCCTCCACGTTGTGCATGGGCCTCCTTTTATAGTGCAAGGGGTCACCGACAGGTGTCAACGTAGGAGAAAGGGGTAAAAAAGTAAAAGAGGTGGTAGTTGTAACAGTGCGGGAACAGTGGAGCTACAGTACTGAACAGTGGTCTATACCTACTCTAACAGCGGGGGACAAGGGCATTTAATGCCCGTCGCCGTCGACCCCAAAAGCTCCCGCCTTAGCGTCTCCGTCCGCCACGGCGACGGATCCATCACCGTGGAGTGCCACCGTGTACCCCAGGCTGCACAGCCGTCCGCCACGCGTCCCTGGACGGGCCCCAGGGCGACGCGTGGGCCGATGAGCTGGAGCGCGGGTGCACAGCGCAGCCTCCCCGGCAAGCACCTTGCCGGGGGCCTTGACCTTGCCGGGCCCGGGAGCTTGTCGCTCCCCGGGCCCCTTGCCGGGGCGCATATAGCACCGAGGCGTAGTCTTCTAGTCTCCCTGGCAAGCTCCTCTTGCCAGGGTCTTGTATTAGCGGGACAATCTTGAGCCTGGTGCGGCCTTCCCGGCAAGCTCCTCTTGCCGGGGTCTCGGTCTTATGTCTTGTATACTTTGTTTTTGAATGGTTTAATAGGGAGCAGGAAGGTCTCCGGCGAGCACGCAGTAAACCTTGCCGCGGGAAGCTGCAACTGCCCGTGCACAAGTTGGGGTACTTAGGTACCCCCTACCTTAGTACACCGACAAACGGAGTTTTTAGTCATCTTACCCATGAGGCATGGTTCGCAAGCATCAAATGACTCATAATCAAGTGATTCCAAAAGTCCATCAGTATGGAGTTTCTTCATGCGCTTTACACCAATATGATCTAAACGGCAGTGCCACAAGTATATTGCAATATCATTATGAAATCTGCATCTTTTGGCTTCAATATTATGAATATGTGTATTACCATGATTAAGAATTAATAAACCATTCACCTTGGGTGTATGACCATAGAAGGTTTTATTCATGTAAACAGAATAACTATTATTCTCTGACTTAAATGATAATCGTATTGCAATAAACACAATCCAATCTTATTCGTGCTCAACGCAAACACCAAATAACATTTATTTAGCTTTAACATTAATCCTGAAAGTACATGGAGTGTGCGATGATGATCATATCGATATTGGAACTACTTCCAACACACATCGTCACCTTACCTTCAACTAGTCTCCGTTTATTCTGCAACTCTTGTTTCGAGTTACTAATCTTAGCAAGCGAACATGTATCAAATACCGAGGGGCTACTACGACCACTAGTGAGTTACACATCAATAACATGTATATCAAATATACCTTTGTTCACTTTGCCATCCCTCTTATCCGCCAAATATTTGGGGTAGTTTCGCTTCCAGTGACCATTTTGTAGTAAAAGCACTGAATTTCAGGCTTGAGTCTAGCTTTGGGATTCTTCTCGGGAGTGGCAATTTGCTTCCCGTTCTTCTTGAAGTTCCCTTTCTTTCCCTTGACTTTTTTCTTAAAACTAGTGGTCTTGTTTAACCATCAACACTTGATGCTCTTTCTTGATTTCTACCTTCCCTGATTTCAGCATCGTGGAGATCTCGGGAATCGTTTTCATCATCCCTTGGATATTATAGTTCATCACGAAGTTCTTGTAGCTTGGTGATAGTGACGGCAGAACTCTGTCAATCACTATCTTATCTCGAAGATTAACTCCCACTTGATTCAAGTGATTGTAGTACCCATACATTCTAACCACATGCTCACTGGTTAAGCTATTCTCCTCCATCTTGTAGGCAAAGTACTTTTCAGCGGTTTCATACCTCTCGACATGGGCATGAGTCTGAAATACTATTTTTAACTCTTGGAACATCTCATATGCTCCGTGGGGTTCAAAACATTTTTGAAGTCCCGGTTCTATGCCGTAAAGCATGGTGCACTAAACTATCAAGTAGTCATCATACCGAGCTTTTCAAACGTTCATAACGTCCGCATCTGATCCTGCAATAGGTATGTCACCTAGCAGTGCATCAAGGACATAATTCTTCTGTGCAGCAACGAGGATAATCCTCAGATCCTGAACCCAGTCCGCATCATTGGTACTATCATCTTTCAATTTTTCTCTAGGAACATATCAAAAATATATAGGAGCTATATCACAAGCTATTGATTTGCAACATGGATATGCAAAAAAAACTATCATGACTAAGTTCATGATAAATTAAGTTCAATTAATCATATTACTAAAGAACTCCCACTTAGATAGACATCCCTCAAGTCATCTAATGATCACATGATCCAAATCAACTAAACCTTGTCCGATCATCACGTGAGATGGAGTAGTTTTCTATGGTGGACATCTTATGTTGATCATATCTACTATATGATTCACGCTTGACCTTTCGGTCTCCAGTGTTCCGAGGCCATGTCTGTACATGCTAGGCTCATCAAGTTTAACCCGAGTATTCTGCACGTGCATAACCGTCTTACACCCGTTGTATGCGAATGTAGAGCTTATCACACCCAATCATCACATGGTGTCTCGGCACGACGAACTGTCGCAACGATGCATACTCAGGGAGAACACTTGTACCATTAAATTTTAGTAAGGGATCATCTTATAATGCTACCGTCGTTCTAAGCAAAATAAGATGCATGAAAAGATAAACATCACAAGCAATCAAAATATGTGAAATGATATGGCCATCATCATCTTGTGCTTTTGATCTCCATCCCCATAGCATCGTCAGGATCTCCATTGTCACCGTCTTGACACCATGATCTTCGTAGCGTCGTTGTCAGAGCTTGGGTTCCGAAAAAACCCTTGTGGTTCAAACTCTGGGGTGCGCATGAAGATATCGCCTTCCGCCCTAGCTCGTCTACTCGTCGATCCCTAAGCCTATCTCGTCAGATCCGAAAAACAAGGGACACAAGGTTTATACTGGTTCGGGCCAGCGTTGTGGTGTAATACCCTAATCCAGTGTAGTGCGGTGGATTGCCTTGTAGGCTGAGGAAGGACTAGTACATGGGGGGAACAGCCTCCTGAGGAGAGGTGTTCTTGCGCTCGAGTGCGCTTGTGGGTGTGTGGCCTTCTATCTAATCAACTCTCGATAATGGTGGTGGCTAGTCCTATTTATAATGGCCCGGGTCCTCTTCGCAAATATTGAGCGGGAAGGGATCCCACAATGGCCAAATTTGAAGGGGGACAGCTAGTACAAGCTATCCTGACAAAAGGTGGTCTTCGCCTACCAAAGGCTCTGGTGGTGACACCGCTGTGGGCTCCGCGATGACCTCCTCTCTGTCGTTCCGCTGGTCTTGGTCTCGTTGCACTGATACGGAAACCTTTTCCTGATGCCTTGGGACTCCTCGCGTGCACCTGCTCCTTTAGCACAAAAGAGGAAACTGGCACTCTGTGCCCGCTGGCGCCCGCCTGGCCTTGATCGTCACTGCTCACGTCACGAGGACCTCGCCAGGTGCCCCTCACCTTGATATCTCCGATCCTCAGGAGCCATCCTAGTGAGGCCACCCTAGGGGATGTCTTGCGTCGTCCGCCTCACGAGGCTCGGCCCCTCACGAGGGTCTTGAGTGGTTGCTGAAGAAGTTGGGACGTACCAGGCCGCCTGATGAGCCGCGCCCTGGGCAACAGGCAGGCAAGTCTGGGTACCCCCGTTCCCAGAACGCCGACAGTCGTGGTCGTCTCGCCAACTATTGCTTCTACTACTATCGCTAACTCATAGTGATAAAGTAAAGCAATTACATGGCGTTTGCAATTCATACAACAAAGAGACAACCATAAGGCTCCTGCCGGTTGCCGATAGTTTACAAAACATGATCATCTCATACAATAACATATGACTCATCATTACTTGACCATATAACATCATAACATGCCCTGCAAAAACAAGTTAGACGTCCTCTACTTTGTTGTTGCAAGTTTTACGTGGCTGCTTCGGGCTTCTAGCAAGAACCGTTCTTACCTATGCATCAAAACCATAACAATTTTTCGTCATGTGTGCTGTTTTAACCTTCAACAAGGACCGGCCGTAGTCACACTCGATTCAACTAAAGTTAGAGAAACAGACACCCGCCGGCCACCTGTGTGAAAAGCACGTCGGTAGAACCAGTCTCATGATTGCGGTCATGTAATGTCGGTCCGGGCCGCTTCATCCAACAATAGCGCCGAATCAAAGTAAGACGTTGGTGGTAAGTAGTATGACTATTATCGCCCACAACTCTGTTGTGTTCTACTCGTGCAAATCATCTACACATAGAACTGGCTCTGATACCACTGTTGCGGAATGTAGCATGCAATTTAAAAAAATCCCATGCTCACGCAAGATCTATCTAGGAGAAGCATATCAATGAGACATGAAGAGTGTTTCTATGTACCCTCGTAGACCAAAAGCGGAAGCATTGTATTAACGAGGTTGATGTAGTCGAACAACTTCGCGATCCAACCGATCCAAGTACCGAACATACGGCACCTCTGTGTTCAGCACACGTTTAGCTCGATGACGTCCCTCAAGCTCTTGATCCAGTAGAGGGTCGAGGGAGAATCCCGTCAGCACACCGGTGTGGCGATGGTTTTGGTGATGCGATCCGCGCAGGGCTTCACCTAAGCACTATGCCAATATGACCTGAGGAGCAAACTGTGGACAGAGACGCCGCACACGGCTTGGAACAATTGTTGTGTCTCCAAGGGGTGCCCTGCCCAGGTATATAAGGGAGGGAGAGGGAGGAGGGGCCGGCCCTAGGGGGCACGCCATAAGGGGGAGTCCTACTAGGACTCCCAGTCCTAGTAGGATTCGACCTCCCTTCTTTTCCTTCTCATGGAGGGGGAAAGGGGGAAAGGTGGGGGAGTAGGAGAAGTAAAGGGGGGTGGCGCGCCATTCCCTAGTCTAATTCAACCTCATCCCTTGTGGGGGGCGCACCAGCCCTTTGTGGGCTGGTTAGCCTGCCTCCTATGGCCTATATGGTCCACATCTTTCCCCTGGAGGTTCCGGTAACCTCTCCGATACTCCGGTATGTACCCGATACACTCCGGAACCCTTCCGGTGTATGAATACTACCTTCAACTATATCAATCTTTACCTCTCGACCATTCAGAGACTCCTCGTCATGTCCGTGATCTCAGCTGGGACTCTGAACAAACTTCGATCACCAAAACTAATAACTCATAATACAAGTCGTCATTGAACGTTAAGCGTGCGGACCTTATGAGTTCTAGAACTATGTAGACATGACCGAGACACATCTCCGGTCAATAACCAATAGCGGAACCTGGATGCTCATATTGGCTCCTACATATTCTACGAAGATCTTTATCGGTCAAACCGCATAACAACATACGTTAGTCCCTTTGTCATCGGTATGTTATTTGCCCGAGATTCTATCGTCGCTATCATCATACCTAGTTCAATCTAGCTACCGGCAAGTCTCTTTACTCGTTCCGTAATGGATCATCCCGTAACTAACTCATTAGTCACGTTGCTTGCAAGGCCTATAGTGATGTGCATTACCGAGAGGGCCGAGAGATACCTCTCCGATACACTAAGTGACAAATCCTAATCTCGATCAATGCCAACCCAACAAACACCTTCGGAGACACCTGTAGAGCATTTTATAATCACCCAGTTATGTTGTGACGTTTGATAGCACACAAGGTGTTCCTCCGGTATTTGGGAGTTGCACAATCTCATAGTCAAAGGAATATGCATAAGTCATGAAGAAAGCAATAGCAATAAAACTTAACGATCATTATGCTAATCTAACAGATGGGTCTTATCCATCACATCATTCTCCTAATGATGTGATCTTGTTCATGAAATGACAACACATGTCTATGGTTAGGAAACTTAACCATCTTTATTTAACGAGCTAGTTAAGTAGAGGCATACTAGGGACACTTTGTTTTGTCTATGTATTTACACATGTATCAAGTTTCCGGTTAATACAATTCTTGCATGAATAATAAACATTTATCATGATATAAGGAAATAAATAAGAACTTTATTATTGCCTCTAGGGCATATTTCCTTCACCTGGTGGCCTCACTTGGGGCCGCACAGAGACACGAACCCACAGTCATCATGACCTGACACCGGGCCTGGCTAACGACGGTGTTGGATGGTTAGGCAATGACTCAAGGATGACACCACCAGGCACCCTCGAGCCTTCGACGGCGGACCCGCTGTACTCACCAAGGAGCCACCACCCGTTTCCTCAGTGAGCCTGGGCGTTAGGGCCGCGCGTGTAATGCCCAGGATGGGACTATACCTCCTATGTGTCGAGGCACGACTTAAAGGTATAAGCCCATCCTAGAATGATCTCAAGTTTGGTATCTTTGCACGACTCATGTAAAAGAGGGATTAAATTGCAAAAGGAGATAGTTGGCTTACACTCGCCACTTCACACAATACAATACATAAACAATCATCATTCAAAACATCACAACCCGACTACGGGTGAAGATCCAAAGAAAGATACCAAAACAACATAAAGCCACAGGTCAGGATCGAATCCTAGTAGAAACCACTACTGAACATCGAAACGTCACAAGCAAACGGTCACAAGCTTCATCGAGCTCCTAGTGAAGAACTGGTCCAACTCCTGCATCAAACTCGGCTGAACCTGCAACTGGTGTGGTGGAGTAACTGTGAGCCACAGAGGACTCAGCAATCCCGTTCCCGGGTAACAAGACTATTTAAGCCTTGGGTGAGGATAAGGCTGAAGAAAGAAATATGAGGTGAAGGAACAACAAGAGTCTGCAGCAGCAACTAGCACTAACTTACGCAAAAGAGAGCGAGAAGAGAAGTGCATCGGTCGAAAGATGATCACGAAGTGATCCTAGCTAAAGCCGGTCAAACATAACCTCGCCGTGTTCAACTCCCGAATCCCTATTCGGAAATTGACAGTCACGGTACACACGCTGGTAGTGTATTGAAACATTGTGTCAAGTTATCTACAACCGGAATTAACAAGCTCCCATCTGCCACATAACCGCGGGCACGGCTTTCGAAAGTTCAAACCCTGCAGGGGTGTTCCAACTTGGCCCATCACAAGCCCACGATCCGCGAAGTCGCAACTCCATAGGTGGGAAGACCCGAGTATTCTCGGAATCCCGTGCTCAAGTTAAACCGAACTAAGGTAAGGCTAATCCAGCAAATCCTCCCGGCGTGTCGACACCGTGATAGTAGCTGCGCGTATCTAAGTCTCAGGACACGACCGGATGGGCGATTCTACGGGTGGATACCAGATACCTCGGGTTGCCCCAAGGCGGCCCCGCAGAACCCCCGTTGGGACCAACACCATCAGCGCTGGCCCCCCCTGCTATGTAGAATTAAGAATCCTCGGGGACGCGACCCCCTATGCAATTTTAATTAATTAATTAAGTTGTTATTATGAGGCAAATAGTACCAAATGTTGGGACTTGCTGGAAAAGACTTAGCACTTAGCGGTTTATCAAGGGGGTCCCATACACCCCAACCGTGTTAGGAACGCATAATCAAGGAACATAACACCGGTTTATACGGTTCCTAACGACATGAGTGGAACAAATCACCAAGCAAAAGGCTTAGCCTTCCACCCTGCCAGTATATAGATGATTTCATTTTAAGCATTTATATAGTGTGATATAACCCAACCCAAACTTCAACATGAAGCAAGCATCTTCAATCTTCACCTGCAACTAACAATGCTATAAGAGGGGCTGAGCGAAGCGTACTTAGCCAAGCAACGGTTTGCGTAGGTAGGGTGGTTAAACAAGGCAATTGGTTACAAGTAGGAGGCTGACAAGAAGACATGGGCATCGAGGCAAAACTATAGAGCGGAACTACTAGCAATAGGCAAAAATAGTAATGGTATCCGGGTTCGGTAATCTTGCCTGGGATTCCACAAGGGAGAAGAAACGGATCCATGAAGAAGACGGAGCAACACAGACGAGAGAATCCTCACAACTCCGGAACGAAACCGAAGCTATCAAGAGAAGCAAACCGGAAAGAAACAAACAACACGGTAAACACACAAGCATCAACATGGCATACGATGCACAAACAAGTATGATGCATGTCCGGTTTAAATATGCAAGGCATGGCAAAGTGCACAAACAAATACTACAAGTTAAGTGGAGCTCAATATGCAACGGGTTGCATATTGACGAAACACCACATTTAATTATTTAATTGACTCTTGTTATTTACAAGACAAGGTTAAATGTTTTTTTAGCATGGCAAGAGGTGAAACATAATGAAACTACACTATTAAGACATTTTAAATGGGGTCGGAGAATAACAACAACATATCCGGAAAATCCCCATGAGCATGTTTAGTAATTATAAGCAAACAACAATTAAACATTTTAGTGTTGTTAATATGATGCGGATGACATGATCAAGTTTATGCAATTTTATTAAAAGGTTAACAAGAGATGATAAGGAGGTAATTGTCACCGTGGTGCAATGAAAAGGGTGCCACGACAACGATCCGAGAATGATGCAACGGCAACATATCGGTTCCGATAACTCGTTGAGGGTCCGGTGCAAAAGAAAGATGACGTGAGCGAGTCAAACGAGATGAAAGGTGGGGCGATCCCGTTACTGGGTTCCCACGAGTCGGTGACGAGGCAACCGAGGAACATGACAAAAGGTCGGAACGGGCACGATGCACACAAGGGTAACAACTCAAACAACCACAACATCTCACGGGCACGTCTCGGGTTATACCTTCGGGACAATCATTCTCGGAGGGGTTCGAGGTCGTCGAGGAACGTAGGGGAAGTAGTCGTTCTCATCTCTTCTCCGAAGGTAGTCGTACACGTTCGTTTCGTAGAGGTACTTGGCGCATCCGGTAGTCGTACTCGTACGTCGTGGTACTTGTCGGGTCGCCGTGTACTCGTTCATGTAGTCGTTCTCGAGGTCGTCGTGGGAAGTAGTGGTTCACGGAGCTCGTTATCCCGTAGATGTTTGGGTCGGTGTCGTCGTGTAGGCATTCGTAGTGGTACTCGTCCTCGTAGCCGTTCGGTCGTCGTGGTACTTGCGGCGTCGGTAGATGTACTTGACGATCCGGTCTCGGTTCTTGTAACGAAGAGGTACACGAGGTAGTCGGTCTGATCCCGGTGTAGTTGTACACGGAGCTCGTAGATGTACGGGTCCAAAAATAGGTAAGCTTGCTGCTACAAGGTTATCTGAGATTAACAATAACAGCAACAAACAATAGAACACAGGAAAAGGCTGCGGTCTCGGCGACGAAGGTGGAAAGGCCAGGGCCTTCTCGGAGCTGCTTGAACTGTTGGAGACGGAGACGGCAGGGGCCTGGAGGCAGGGACCTGAGAGGCCAACGGGGCGAGGCGGCAGGGCATCTGGCCGCGGCGAGGACGGGACGGGCGCCGGCCCGTGGCGCTCGAAGGCAGGAGGACGTCGTGCTGGGGCGCCCCTCGTGAGTGCTGAGGAGATGCAGCGGCGCGGCCGGTCGCAGCGGAGGCGAGGAGGGGCCGGAGACGAATCGAGGAGGAAGGGCGCCGATCTGCTCCTGGCCGCTGGAGGCAACAGCCTGGCCGGCGGGAGGGGTACTGGCGCGGCGGGCGCGCTCTGGCCGGCCGGGCTCCTGGCCGGCGCTAGGGGCGCGGAGGAGGGAGCTGGTGGCCGGCTTCGCGGCGCTGGGGAAGGAGGCCAGAGGGCCACGGGGCGAAGATGAGTGCGAGGCGCGGCGGAGAGAGTGGTGAGGCGCGAGAGAGGGAGATGCGGGCGAGGGGGAGATGGCGACGAGGCAGAGGCTCGAGGGGAGAGGGGAAAACGGGGCCTCGGTCGAGGGAGCCTCGAGGGACAGAGGGAGAGGGAATCGAGGAAGGAGAAAGGGGGTGCGGGGCTCGAGCGAGGTGAGTGCGGCGGACGAGGGGAAGGAGAGGATCGATGGGACTGGCTCGGTCGTCTAGGGTTCGGTAGGAGAGGAACGGGCCAGCTGGGCCGCGGGGAGAGAAGTGGCCGGCTGGGCCCGGAGGTGAGGGGGGCTGCGGGAGGAAAAAGGGAAAGAAGGAGGCCCAAGAGGCAGGTTGAGGGAAGCTAGCTGCCTCTGAATAAAAGAGGGAAAAGAAAGGGAAAAGACAACGAAAGAAAAGATAGAGGGGGCTTATGAGCATAACTAGCACAATGATAATTTTCTCGGGCTCATAAAAAATGAGCACGACCGGAGAAAATACAAAAGGCCAGATCGGAAAATAATTCAAATATATTTGAATTTAATTCAAATAGGTTTGAACTAAGACGAGATTATTGAAGTGTCCAAAAATGTTCAAATTTTTGGAGGAACCTCGGAACAACGGAAAGAATTTATGGCAAGGTTTTTGGAAGAAACTTGAAGTGAAAAGACAATGGGGAAATTATGCAAGTGTGTTACGGTGATTCCGAAGCAATGGAATATTTATTAATATAGCTCCCTAAATATTGAGAGGCTTTTCTATGTTATAAAGAGAAGTCACCTTCCCTCGATTTAAATGGACCGAAGGTCCACACGGTTTATTTAGGTTGAGATGCAAAATAAATTAATGACATGATGGCATGATGACATGATGCAATGCAAAAATAAATAAATAACACAAGCACAAAGAACACACGGGAGACCCCGGAACATCTGGAATCTTCTGGAATCTTCTGGGACGTCGGTCTTCGGGCGTCACAACTCTCCCACACTAACAGAGGATCTCGACCCGAGATCCTAGATATATCACCAGGTAAAAACGGAAGAGGAAGAGGTAAAACAAAGTTGCTCCTTTGACAAACGAGTGAAACCAAAGAACCTTGAGAGGTTAAACAAGTTGAAAGAAGGAATGCAACGGAGATGAATGAAGATGAAACACTCCGGTTAAATAGACAAGCAAGGGAGAATATGATCTTGATAAAAACGAGATGATGGTTTGGAGAGAGCAACATCACAATGCCTCCGGAATGAAAGAATAGAATATAGCTCAATGAAAGAATTGAACAGAGAAGAAAATGACAACTTCTCCCAAAATTGAATTTGAAAGAGCATCCTTACGAAGAAGGGTTGAACGGAGTTGTAGGAAAAACAACAACGAAACGAATAAGCTTGATGTGGGCTTATGGAAAACATCCCAAAATTAAGAGGTGACAACCAGCCACTGACGGAAACAATTGATTGGATTGAGATCAACAAGGAGACGAAAGAGTTAATTCACGGAGAGGATAAATGAAGAACTTGGGTCATTATAAGCACCATAATAGCAACAATTCTTAGGGAAAGCTTTTAGATGAAATACAACCCAAGATAACTCCAACAAATAAATTGGATGGTTGGAAAGATCTCCTGAACAAAGAAAATGATGGGTTTAATTATCTCATTCTTGATACTTGTGAATCATAAAACATGAAGGGAATTGACAAGAATGACATAACACCATCTGAAAAGACAAGGTAGAACGGATTGCAATTGGAAAGCATGATGAAGAATGCTTGAGCTCCAACAAGAATCTTGATGAAGACTTCGAGGAAGAATTAAATGATGATGAACCACCATGAAAACTCTGGTAATGAAAGCATGAGAAAAGAAAGATGAAAAGAATAAGATTCAAGGCCCGCGATGAATTAGATGGAGCTTTGAAATGATATAATTGAAATAATTTGGAGCTCCGGAAAACAAGATGAAGAATTTAGAGCCAAAGATATGATATGATGAACAAGCTCCAGACAAAAGAATTAAATCACCTTGAAGGAATAAGAATAAGAATTATGTCATGCATCTCCTTCACCAATTAAATTGATGACAACCAAAGGATTTGTCATACTACTTATTCTCGTTGGAAAGAATTACAGAGAGATCTCGCACAAGCTTGGGTAAATCTTCAACGAACCACCGGTAGGATTATGAAAGAACAAATGAATTAAAATGATAACAACGGAAGAGTAAACTTGAAAGAACCACCGTAAGAATAGGGAGACGAACGAAGAGACATCAATGAAGAATAATGGGAGGGCGAAGTTGAAAACTGAGAACGAAGAAATATTCTGAAATGATGGCCTTCGGAGGAATACAAAGAAAAGAATTCAAGAATTGCTCCGAAGGGACATGAAAACAATTCCCACAATCGAAAACAATTATGAGGATGGCAAGAAGCTAGAATCACGAATCTTCAAGAGAACGGCCAAGATTTAAGAGAAATACTTCTCCGGTCTACAAATGTTGAGAATGAATACGAAAAAATGTCATGAAGAATTGTTGAGCACTCCGGAATGAAGAATTAAAAGGTTGAACCAATGATGAACAAGAATTTGGAAGCGGTCCTGGAGAAGGCATGTGACTAATGTAAATTCATTCTTACGTCACACTTTGAAAGAATTTGAGAATAACTCCGAAAAAACGAAGAGTCAGGTAAGATCCTGGAAAAAGACCTGTGGGTTAGGGCCCACTCAAAACAAATCACCGTTGGAAAAGATTGCTTAAGAGATATTGCACCGGTTGAATTAAATGACTTGAGTAAGATAGCAATCTCAAAATAGCTTGAAGGGGTTAAGAATGGAATTATGAATCTTCAGCACTCCGGATAAGAATAACAAGAGGAGAATGATTAATTGGTGCACCGGAATAAGAAAGCATTGTGAAATGAGGAAAAGAATAAGATCAACACCAAAACTTGAATTACATCCACCGGCAGAATTAGAGAACAAAAGAATGATGAACTCGAAGCTCCTGAGCATCTTCACGATAAATCACCGGATAAGAACATTGAAGGAAAAGAAAGAAGAAGTATCACAAGAATAAAATGGATACTTCATCTAAGAATTCTGGCTCCAAGGAGAAGAAGGGTGGGAGGGTGGGGAAAAACAAAGACAACTTGGGACGAATGAAACAGACAATCGTCTGATTTCTCAACGACGTCCGTATGGAATAACTTGAAGAGAAGGCACACCGGTTGAAAAGGATTAACATGAAAATCTCGATGGTCAAGAAGAATTAGCACTCCCATAGAAATATGAGGATACCGAGTAAGAAGGTTATGGAATCAACATTTGACATCGAAGCAACTCGAATACCAGAATCAAAACAAAAACAAAGCATAGATATGCAACAGCCTAATCTTCACAACATCAATCGAACAGAGGATTGAACGAATGAATTCCACAGGTACATCAACTTGACGAGAAGCCAGTTGGAGAACAAAAGTAAATAAAAGGAACAAAGAGCAGATAGAACAAACACAAGATAGAAGTTTCGTTCGACATCTTCGTGCTGAAAGCTCATGGAACGTGTTACAAAAGGGTTTTGCAATCCCCGGATCAGCATAGCCAAGGACCCTTTAAGATGCAACTCCCGATCAGAACAAGTCCATAAAACCACTTCACTCAATGTAGAACCCCAAACTTCATATCGAGCATCCGTTGGAAGAATGCCTAGAACTACTAGATGAACCCACCTATAGATTTCCGAAAGTTTCCAGTTATGCAATCAGGTGTTGGGGATACACGGGAAGCACCGCGCAATCAACTCTAAAATTACATCCAGGTGTATCCATCCTTCAACACATAACCAGTCTTTCTCGGAAACTGTTTACCTCGGACCTTCGAAAAGCATCCACTATAACAAGCTATGGCAATACTCTCGAACTACCTCCCCAGTACTGGGTGATGTCGGGGTTATCATGCCACTGGCCGTATAGGAGAGATTTTCGATGTCGGCCGTCTTAAGTATTTAGTACTGCCGCGATATGCTTGTTACAATGATACCCCGAAGCTCAACTCCTCGGTAACAGGAGGCATCGAGAACAATATCCTTGTCACAAGAACATCGAAACAATCCCAGAATACTCGCGGGATCCTAAAAAAAAATTTGGTGCAATTTTTGAAAGTAGAAGAGGTAAGAGTAGATGTCAGGAGTCCTCACCAGAGAAAAAAGAGATGAGGAGCAAACAGAAATCCTACTCTCCGATATAAATATAGGACTCAAAACATTTTCAGTGTGTGCCTAGACTCAACCGTCAACGATTCGATCAATCAGTGGGGGCTTCTAGGTCGGAGAAGGCTCTGATACCAACTTGTAATGCCCAGGATGGGCTTATACCTTTAAGTCGTGCCTCGACACGTAGGAGGTATAGTCCCATCCTGGGCATTACAACGCGAGCCCGAGGCCCTTCATGAGCCACCTTGGGGCTTCACCGACGCCTTTAGCGACAACAGCCACCGGGTACAGCCAATATCTCAGGGGCATGATTATGCTAACCATGGACTGTAGGTGATTCTAGCTGCGGCCACGGCCGTGGACCTCAAGACTATGGCCCCACTGCAGGCGGACACAGTGCACTGGGGGCTGCGTGGGGGAAGCCTGGTGCTAGGCCCCCCGCAACGCATGGAGCAAGGCGCCGCCGCTGTCAGATTTAGGGCTCCACAAAACCCAAGAATTTCGAACACAGGGGTGTGAACGAAGATCTCTCCCGCTCGCGTCTACCTAGCGTCTCGCTCTCGTCTCGGTGGAGAGATTCAAACAAGCAACACATAGAACACACAAGAGTTTACCCAGGTTCGGGCCACCGTGTGGTGTAAGACCCTACTTCCTGCTTTGGTGGATTAGCCTCGAGCGGGCTGGAATATAAGCTAGTACAGCGGTTCCTGAGCTCAGGAGGTGAGCTCAAGAGGGTCAGGAGGCAAGTGTTCTTGCTCCTTATGTGGTGGCAGAGTGTATGGATCTGCTCTACTTAGCTAGGCTCGGTTCGACTTGTCTTCACTTGGTTCGACCCGCCTCAGATAGTGGGGGTTCTAGCTACTTATATAGGCGGCCACGGTCCTCTTCCCCCTAAATGTTTAGGCGGGAAGGGATCCCACAACGGCCATTTTTGAGTGGGAACACAAGGACGTTCCCATCCTGACAAAAGCGGTCTTTGCCTGCAAAAGGATCAGGCGGTGACACATTGGTGGGCTCGACGGTGACATCCTCCTTATCGTCCTTGCGGTCTTCGGCCTTGTTGCACCAAAGGGGAAACATTTTCCCCGCTCCTTGGGAACCAGCGGCTGTGCTGTCCCCTTTGCACCGAAATGGCAACTACACCGCTGGCGGACGCTGGCACCCGCTGGCATGGTGCGTCACTGCTGACATCACTGCCTCCTCCTGAGGCAGGCCTGGCCTTTGATTCTCCGCCCCTCCGGAGCACCTTGTCGAGGCTGCTCATGAGGGGGTCTTTACGTCGTTCTCCTCGCGAGGCTTGGCCCCCTCGCAAGGGTCTTGGACAGCTGGTCGATCAGCTGGGCCGTACCAGGCCGTTTGTTGGAGCGCGTCGCGGACCGCAGACAAGCAATTCTCAGTACCCTGGTTCCCATGGACGTCGACAGTAGCCCCCGGGTCCAAGGTGCGCGCGGAGTTGCCTGCGAAGCGAAGCCTTAGTCGAGGACGAAGCGCCGTGGGCCCCAAAAAGGCTGCGGGCCAGGCTGGCGCGTGCCGGTTGGATGGCACACGGGCGACCCCACTCCCCACGCCATCTAGGGAACCGTTCATCTTGACAAAAAGGGGCCGTCTCCGCTGGGGGAGTTATCGCTCTCCTTCCTTCCAGCTCGGATTTCTCCCCCTTACACCTCCTGCCTTCCTGGATCGCCTGCGTCCTTTCTCTCCCTCAACCATGGCGAAGAAGAACAAGAGTATCGCGCCGGCGTCTGGATCTGCTTCTTCCCACGATACGGCGCTCGAGGAGTCCTCCATCACCAGGGAGGAGGACTACTCAGAGGTCCAACCTTCCTTGTCGAGCACCCACAACGAGCATGGCCCGACGCGGATCTGGGCCGGATCCACCATGGCGCGGACCCTGTCGAAATCATGCTACCCCTTCTTCCTCCACAACATCTCTGTGGGGCTCGTGCCACCTTTCTCCAAGTTCTTCTACGCCATCCTAGAACATTACCAGGTGTACGCTCTCCACATCCAGCCTCGCTCCCTCTTTGTCATGTCGCTCTTCGCCTTTTACTGCGAGGCGCTCGTGGGGGTGAGGCCGACCATCGCCCTCTTCCGCCATTTCTTCTCCATGCGCCGGTACGACGATGGCCCGTGCTCTGGCTGCGTTTCCTTCGTCTTCCAGCGCCAGGGCTATCGACTAATGATGGCCGAGAAGAAGATAGAATCCCACCGGAAGAGGTGGGTCTATCTGGATGCCCAGCGCGTCCATCCTCTGCTGGCGCTGCCTACTGCCCGTCCGGCGAAGCGCACTGGCCGGAGCTACGCTAAGCTCACCGACCCCCTTGCCGGGCCTGTCTTGGCAAAGATTGAGGCCGACCTGAGCTCGAGGCTTGAAGGGGGCCAAATTGTGAAGGAGTTCTTGAGGCAGCGTCTGGCGCCGCTGCAGGCTCACTCGCGCCCCATGTGGGAGCTGATGGGCAACAAAGACGGGCTCCGGCTACACTCAGGGGTGCTGGCCGAGGCCAATCTGGAGTTCACCTCGGGAACACTCCTGGGGATGGTTCCGAAGGATCTTCCCGGGGCCCACCTGCCGCTGTACAGCCGCCCTGACAAGGCCAAGCTGTTGAAGGCCGTGTCGGGCTTTGGTGCGCCCATGGGCGCTTCGCCCACGTTCGACGTGTCTTCTGGTGCTGACGACGAGAGCGATGAGGGGGGCTCAAAGGATACCCTAGATGACGAGGGGGACTCCTCCGAGGCGTTTGCCGAAGCAATGATGCCAGGCGCCGGCGCCGCCGGACGGTGCTAGCCGGCCACTCCGCGTCGATCCAGACGTGTCGCGTGCTGGGGAAGCAAGGTGGCGACTCCGCCGAGGAGTATCGTGCTAGAGAACCCGGCGACCGCGGCCGCATCCAGGACTGTGGTCTCACGCCTCGCCCAGGCCCGGGCTATCGGCACGCCCAGGGCGCCAGCGACTGCTGCTCACCTGCTGGCGAAGAGAAGGGCGCGCCTCGCCTCCGACGAGTAAGTGCGCAATTTCTCGCTTATCCTTAGTTGTCGTGTCCCTGATGTCCTTTCCCTGATGCAACAGCCTGGGAGGTGTGATGAAGAAGGCGAAGGGGGCTCACGTCGCGATGTCCTGCCCCTCCGGCTGCTAATGCGACCCTGGGGAAGGATGCCGCGGTGCTGGGTGCCTCGGTCGACCAGGCCACCGAGCATGCGACGGTGGTGTTGCTCGAGGGCGTCCCCGCCTCCTGCGAGGTTGCGGTGGCTTCTGCTCCGGCTGCTCTGGCGAGGGGAGCCGGAGCCCCCGAGCCCCTGGTCGAGCAGTCGGTCTTGTCGGTGCCCGTGCGCCAGCCGGCGCAGCCTCGTCCTGAGACCTTGGAGGCTGCCTCCGTAGTGCTGGGTCGTCTTTGCATCGAACTGCAAGATGGTGATGGCCACCTGATAGAAGGGCGCCAGGGGCTGATTGTAATGCCCCGGATGTAATACTTTCCCTTTTGGGCAATATATAATATCTTTGGCTCCATCAGCTCCATTCCGGGTTCTTTGTCTTTTGGGTTTTCGTCGTTTTGTCGTGTTGCGTGTGTGCATTCATGCATATCATGTAGTCATGTGCATCGCATTGCATTTGTGTTGTCATTTGCATCCGGTCTCACTCATTTCTTTCCGTTGTCCGTTTCGAGTTCCGGAGCTCTCTCACGTGTCCGTGGCATCCCCGAGGCCTACTTTGGTGTTTGGCCGTGTAACGTTTCCGGTTTGGTGTGAGACTTGTCGTGCGATGTTGTTTTGGTGTGTGTAACCCGCCTGTCAAATCTCGTCGCGTTTGGAGTTCGTTTGGTGCTCCAACAGTTATTCTCGTGGGCTGAAAGTACCCCCTCTTTGAGGCCCAAGACACCCCTCCAACAACCCACCAAACCAACCCAAACCCCTCCCTTCATCTAGGCCATCCAATTCTGATCGTGTGGCCGAAAACCTCACCTCATTTGGACAACCCTAGCTCCATGTGCCTATATAAACGTCCAACTCCCCCAATTTTCGCGTCTGAAACCCTAATGCTTCCACAGTGCGCCGCCGGTGCTTCCACCGTTGATCCGTGGTGCTTCCACCGTTGAAAATCCGTGCTTCCGTCGTCCCAGGAAACCATGCTTCCGAGAGTCGTCGCCGTGCTTCCGTAGTGCCGTCGACGTGCTTCCGACCAGACGCGCGGGCCTGCGAGGTCTTCTTCAACCTCACCCCTGCGCCGCCATCTTCACCATCTCCGCCGGAGCTCCGCCGGGCCCCCTTCTCCTCGCCGGCCGGCGCCGCCGCCACCGCGCCCGACCTACCAGGCCGCCGCGCTCGCCACCTCTCCGCGCTCTGGCCGCCGCGCCACCGCCGGGTTCCGCCTCCGCCGCAGGCCTCCGCATCCGCCGCCGCCGGTTAGGGCCGCCGCCGGCCCCCGCCGGTCAGGCCTCGCCCCCTCGCCGCTCGAGGCCACCAGTCGCGCCGCCACCTGCGCTAGGGGATCGGGGAGCAGCTCCAGATCCGATCGGCTGCCTCCCGCGGGCTGAACCCTAGTGGCTAGCGGGCCGCGCCCGGCCCGTTAGGCCCCTCCGCCGATCCGTCAGCCGGTGGGCCGGCCCGAGCCGCCCCAGTCCGCCGCGCCAGCCCGTTTGACCGCCGGGCCCGTTTGACCTTTGACCCCGAGGTGGTTGTTTTTTTCACTAAGTCTATAGAATTTTGTTGTCTGATGCTGTTTTGCAATGGTGATAATTTTTTGTGCGCATGTCCGATTTGAGCAAATGATATGTCAAAATGATCGTGGAGACTTGTACTACGTTGTGCTCCATTGTGCCATGCATGTTTGAGGCCAACTAGATGCTTAAATATCTGTGGGAAGAGTGCTACTTGTTATAAACTGCTGTTTGTAGTTGTTTTCATGCCATCTTTGCAATGTGATAACTTGGTGCATGTTTATCCAAATGATGCAAATGATATGTCCACGTGTTCATCATGATATGCTCTACATGTTAGTTGCTTAAGCTTGCATGGTAGATTTCATCTTGCCATGTTTAACTCCTTTGCAAAGTGCTATGTGGCTGTTATGTCGTTGAACTTGTTACGAGATGCCTCGTTGAGGAGCTCGTTGCTATTGATGTGTTTGTCCCCTTGATGCATGCTTAGATGTTTTGGATTCACCATCGTGTGTACTTTGCTGTGGTGCATACCACTTATCTTGTTTAGTTTTGAGGTGACTTAAACTTGCTCTCAAAGATGCCATGATGAAATTGCTGTTTTAACACTTAGTGAAATTTCACTAAGTCTGGAATCTGTAATTTCCAGATGCCATGTTTGCTTGTTGTTCTAGGCAAATCCATGATAGTTTTGGGGTGACTCTTGATGATTCCTTGTTGTATAAGTTGTTGGCTATCCATTCATGCCATCACATGCTTATTTGAGTGGATGTAGCATATTTAACTCTTGCTCCCAAGTTGCAACAAATTACTGCTGTCAGGTTTTTGTTGTCAAGTTCAATATGTCATAGCTTGTTGCTATTGATCCATGGCTCCTTTGGGGATGCTCCAATGGAATTGTTTGCTGTAGGATATGTCTACTTTATGTCCATGCTCCTTGCCATGATGTTTGAGTGCTGTAGGCCACTTATCTATTGCTCGAAGTTGCTATGTGGCTGTTATTTTCAGCTTGTGCATGTTTATTGTTTCGGGTGTAACTTTTAGCCCGTTGCTCCGTTTTGACCAAGTCCTATGTGAAACTTGTCTATTTTTGCATGTAGATTCATAATATCCTATTGTTAGCATGTTTTGAAGCATTTTGCTTGATGCATATTGTTGTGATGTAACACTGTGCTTCCTATGTAGACTTTCTGTGCTTCCATAGTGCATCTGTTTTGCTTTTATAGTGCATCAGTCATGCATCCAGTAATTTTTCCGCGCATTGCATCTTGTTTGATTCGTTGCCTTGTGTTCTTGTGGTTGAGTAGAGCCGGAAGCTGAGATCGAGTACGAGTACGAGCACGAGGTTACTACCGAGGTTGAGAACGAGGACCCCTCTTACGATCCCATCGACAACTCTTTAGGCAAGATGACCGAACCCCGATAACATTACTATTTTTGCCTATTGCTAGAAGTCTCGTTCTATAGTTTTGCCTCGATACCCATGTTTTCCTGTCAGCCTCCTATTGTAACCATGATCCTGTCTAACCACCCTACCTATGCAAACCATTGATTGGCTATACGTAGGCTTCGCTCAGCCCCACTTATAGCATTGTTAGTTGCAGGAGAAGATTGAAGATTCTTGCTTCTTGTTGAAGCTTGTTGGGATATCACATTATATTAATTATTAAATGAAATCATCTATATATTGGTAATGGGTGGAAGGCTAAACCTTTTGCTTGGTGATTTGTTCCACTCATGCCGCCTTAGGAACCGTATAAACCGGTGTTATGTTCCTTGATTATGCGTTCCACACACGGTTGGGGTTATGGGACCCCCTCGATAAACCGCTAAGTGCTAAGTCTTTTCCAGCAAGTCCCAACATTGGTACTATTTGCCTAATAACTAAAAACTTGCATAGGGAGTAATTAACCCTCTTCTTAATCAACAACCCCGGGCCAGTGCTCCACATGAGTGTTGGTCCGAAACGGGGAGTCTGCGGGGCCACCTCGAGGGAACTCAAGGTTTGGTAAAAACCTGTAGAATCGCCCATCCGGTCGTGGCCTGAGACTAGATATGCGCGGCTATTGTCAGGGTGTCGGCACGCCGGGAGGATTTGCTGGATTAGCCTTACCTTAGTCGGAGTATCTTGAGCACGGGATTTCGAGGATACTCCGGCCTTCCCACTTTGGAGTTGCGACTCCGCGGATCGTGGGCTTGTCATGGGCCAAGTTGGAACACCCATGCAGGGTTTTGAACTTTCAAAAGCCGTGCCCGTGGTTATGTGGCAGATGGGAATTTGTTAATATCCGGTTGTAGAAAACTTGACACCATGTTCCAATACACTACCAGCATGAGTACCGTGACGGTCATTTTCCGAAAGGGATTCGGGAAGTGAACACGGTGGGGTTATGTTTGACTTGCTTTAGTTAGGATCACTTCGTGATCATCTCTCGACCGAGGCACCTTCTCTTCTCGCTCTCTTTTACGTAAGCTAGGCTAGTGCAGCTGCAACCTCTTGTTCTTTCTTCAGCCTTGTTCCACACCCAAGGCTTGGATAGTCGTGTTGCCCGGGAACGGGATTGCTGAGTCCTCTGTGGCTCACAGTTACTTCAATACACCAGATGCAGGTACGATGGTGAGCTACACAGGCGATGGTACCGAGCTAGACTGGGAGTACGACGAGGAGCGTAGCCGTTACTATGTGAACTATCCGGTTGATCAGTAGAGCTTCTACTAGGATTCGATCTAGACCTGTGGTTTAATGTTATGTTTGGTATCTTGTCATTTGGATCTTTACCCTTAGATGGGCTGTGATGTTTATTTGGATGATGATTGGATCTGTAATGAATTTGTGTGACGTGGCGAGTGTAAGCCAACTATCTTTTCAGTTTTCCATCCCTATTTTTACATGAGATGTGCAAAGATACCAAACTTGCGATCATTCCAGAATGGGCTTATATCTTTAAGTCGTGCCTCGACACGTAGGAGATATAGTCCCATCCTGGGTATTACAAGTTGGTAGCAGAGCCTTCTCCGACCTAGAAGCCCCACTGTTTGATCGAATCGTTGACGGTCGAGTCTAGGCACACACTGAAAATGTTTTGAGTCCTATATTTATATCGGAGAGTAGGATTTCTTTGCTACTCATCTCTTTTCATTCTGGTGAGGACTCCTGACGACTACTCTTGCCTCTTCTATTTTCAAAATTGCACCAAATTTTTTTTTTAGGAATCTCGCGAGTATTGTTGGATTGTTTCGATGTCTTTGTGACGAGAATATTGTTCTCGATGCCTCCTGACATTAGGGGTTGTGGCAGTGTCCCGGGGAGTTGAGCTTCGGGGTATTGTCGTCACAAACATATCGCGACAGTACTAGAATACTTAAGACGGCCGACATCGAAAACTCTCCTATACGGTTAGTGGCAAGATAACCCCGACATCACCCAGTACTGGGGAGGTAGTTCAGGAGTATTGCCATAGCTTGGTATAGTGGATGCTTTTCAAAGGTCCGAGGTAGACGGTTTCCGAGAACAACTGGTTATGTGTTGAAGGATGGATACAGCTGGATGTAGGATTAGAGTTGATTGCGCGATGCTTCCCCTGTATCCCCAACACCTGATTGCATAACTGGAAACTTTCGGAAATTAATAGGTGGGTTTATCCAGTAGCTCGTAGGTATTCTTCCAACGAATGTAGGATACAGAGTTTGGGGTTCTACATTGAGTGAAGTGGTTTTATGGCCGATGTTCCGATCGGGAGTTGCATCTTAAAGGGTCCTTGGCTATGCTGATCCGGGGATTGCAAAACCTTTTCGTAACACGTTCCATAATCTTGCAGCACAAAGATGTCGAACGAAGCTCCTATCTTGTGTTTGTTCTATCTGTACCTTGTCGTTTTTCTTATTTACCTTTTGTCTCCCAGTGGATTCTCGTGAAGATTGTTGTTATCATTAAGCTGAGAATTTCATTCGTTCCTCTTGTTCGAATGATTCTTGTGAAGACTGTTGCATTTCTAGCCGTTGTTTCAGCTTATGTCTTCTTTCAATCAATTGCTGATTGGTGGTCATCTCTTTCAGGATGGCTCCGAAACGGGTTCCCAACGCTAACCCAGAGGGTGAAGAGGTTCCAGATCGTCCTCCTTCCCCTCCTCCTCCGTCTGAGGCCTGGAGAGCGATTATGCAAACTACAAACCAGAACACCCAGATGTTGATGCACATGATGCAGCAAATGCAAGCAAATCAAGCAAATCAGGGTGCTCCAGGGAACCAAGGCAATTTCTTCAACCAACAGCACCATGCTACGCTCAACCAGTTCTTGGCCAATCAACCAAAGGCTTTCAGTTACTGTGTTGACCATCTCGATGCTGAAGATTGGATAACTGATATCAAGAAGCATTTTGAGTGCAGTAACGTAAGGGAAGAGGACTATGTGAAGTTTGCAGCCTTCCAACTCAAGGACCAAGCAGCTGATTGGTGGCAGCAGTACGAAGATTCCAGAGAAGGGCGTGTGATCTCTTGGGATTATTTCTGCAAGGACTTTCGCTCTCACCACATTCCAACAAGTGTCATCGAGGGTATGCGTGAGCAATTCCGCAACCTGAAGCAAGGCTCTATGACTGTCTACCAGTATAATGTCAAGTTCCAAAACCTTGCCCGCTATGCAAAGCAATACATACCAGATGCCAAGAGCAAGATCTATCAGTTCCGTGGAGGTCTCAAGGATGAACTTCAACTTGCTCTCACCTTGTTCGAGCCTGATGTGTGTGACAAATTCTATAACATGGCGCTTAAGCAAGAGGCAGCCCAGCTCAAGATGGAGGCTTCCAAAAAGAGGATTTGAGATGCCGTTCACTCCTCCTCATCTTTTCAAGTCGTCGCGAAGCAACAGAAGTTTTGGCTTTCACCTCCTCCAGTGATCCGAGCTCCCTACAACGACAACAAGAACTCTAGTGGCCGTGGTTTCTCCCACCCACCCAATCCAAGCAACCAGTCAAAGTTTCAGTCTCAAGGTTCTAAGTCAAGTGCTACTCATTACCGTCCTCTCTCAGAAGTGGTCTGCAACAAGTGCACTCAGAAAGGTCACTATGCTAACAAGTGCCCCAACCCAAGGTGCCTTCCGCCTCCTCCACCTGTTAGTACAGCTATTGTCAAGCATAATCCAAAGGCAGCAAGCGTGAATCTGATGAATGCAGCGCAAGCGGAGAATTCTTCTGATGTGATTTTGGGTAACCTTTCAGTTAACTCTTTTCCAGCTAAAGCGTTGTTTGATTCGGGTGCTTCATGTTCATTCATGTCATATCCATTTGCATCCAAGCACGATGTTGTCACTTCAAATTTGCCTCAGAAGTTGCAAGTTGTTTCTCCGGGCAGGATAATGACTTCAAGTGTGTATGCTCCGGACGTATCCATTCGCATGGGTGATTATCGCTTTCTGGCTAAACCGGTGGTTGTTGGCAATTCTGACATTGACCTTATCCTCGGAATGGATTGGCTTTCACAGCATGATGCTCAAATTGACTGTGCACAGAAGGAAGTCAAGATTACTCATTCCGATGATGATGTGATTATCTTTGCCTCCAGGGATAACACAATCAGGCTTTTCTCTCTCAATGACAAGGGCGAGATGAATGCCATATCTCAAATTCCGGTGGTTAACAAATACGAAGACGTCTTTCCTGAAGAACTTCCAGGCATGCCTCCACACCGTCAAGTGGAATTCATCATTGAACTCGAGCCTGGTACTGAGCCAGCATGCCGGCGTCCGTAAAAGCTCTCTCCTAAAGAGTTGAAGGAGTTGAAGAAACAGCTTGATGAACAGGAGCGTATGGGTCTGATCAGGCCTAGTACGTCTCCTTGGGGCTGTGGTGTCTTATTTGTCAAGAAGAAGGATGGCACGAAGCGTCTCTGCGTTGATTACCAGCCACTGAACAAGAAGACAATAAAGAACAAGTATCCGCTCCCCAACATCAATGAATTGTTCGAGCAGCTCAAAGGAGCTAAAGTGTTCTCTAAGCTCGATCTCCGAATGGGCTATCACCAAATTCGCATTCGAGAAGAAGATATCCCCAAGACTGCCTTCAGTACGAGCTACGGCTTCTATGAGTATACAGTCATGTCCTTTGGTCTCGCTAATGCTCCACCTACCTTCTCGAGAATGATGCACTACATTTTCAACCCCTACACCGGCGAGTTTGTGCTTGTGTATCTGGATGACATTTTGGTTTTCTCCAAAAATGAAGAAGATCACGAAAAGCACCTCCATCTGGTTCTCGACAGACTCCGTGAACATAAGTTCTATGCCAAGTTCTCCAAGTGTGAATTTTGGCTCGATAAGGTCTTGTATCTGGGCCATATCATCTCCGCTGACGGTATTGCGGTAAACCCCGAGAAAGTTGAAGCAATTGTCAACTGGGAACCTCCTCAGAACGTCAAGCAACTCCGAAGCTTGCTTGGTCTTGCCAGCTATTGCAGAAGGTTCATTGAGGACTTCTCCAAGATTGCCAAGCCTCTTTCCAACTTGCTGCAGAAGAATGTCAAGTACTACTGATCTCCAGATTGTGAAGTCGCATTGAAAACTCTCAAAGAAAAGCTCGTCTCTGCTCCAGGTCTTACTGCTCCAGATGAGTCCAAGCCCTACGAAGTATTCTGTGATGCTTCTCTTCAAGGACTTGGTGGTGTGCCTATGCAGGACAAGAGAATTATGGCATACAATTCTCGTCAGCTGAAGCCAAGTGAGAAGAACTACCCCACACATGATCTTGAACTAGCAGCTGTGGTACATGCTTTGATTACGTGGAGACACCTTCTGTTGGGCAGAAAAGTCGACATCTTCACCGATCACAAGAGCTTGAAGTACATCTTCACACAGCCGAATCTGAACCTCCGCCAGACTCGTTGGGTCGAAATGATCCAAGAGTATGATCCCAGCATCGAATACACACCTGGCATGGCAAATGTGATTGCAGATGCTTTGAGCAGAAAGGCATATTGCAACAGCCTTCTTATCAAGCCGTTCCAGCCTGAGGTTTGGGAAGCATTCAGGAAGCTCAACCTCCAAGTTGTTCTGCAAGGTTTTCTTGCAAATCTTCAAGTTGCTCCTACCTTGGAAGATCAGATCCGTGAGGCCCAACTCAGTGATGCTATGGTGCAGAAGGTGAAACATGGTATGCAAAGGGTACTCCTAAATACAAGTGCTATCGCGTTGATGAGAGAGATACCTTGTTCTTTGAGGACAGACTTGTGGTTCCCAAAGGTGATCTCAGGAAGCTCATAATGGACGAAGCACATGATTACCTCCTTTCCATTCATCCTGGCAGTTCCAAGATGTACCACGACCTCAAGCAATCTTACTGGTGGACACGCATGAAAAGGGAGATTGCCCAATTCGTGAATGAATGTGATGTCTGCAGAAGAGTGAAGGCAGAGCATCAACGTCCAGCCGGTCTTCTCCAACCTCTTCCTATTCCCGAGTGGAAATTCGACCACATTGAAATGGATTTCGTCACTGGCTTTCCTAAGTCCAAGAGAGGGAATGATTCTATCGTTGTGGCGATTGACAAGCTTACCAAAGTCGCTCACTTCCTTCCAGTCAAAGAATCCATCAATGCAGCTCAACTGGCAGATTTGTACACTTCTAGAATTGTGTCTTTACATGGCATTCCTCAAGTTATCTCCTCAGACCGTGGAAGTTTGTTCACTTCAAAGTTCTGGGTCTGCTTTCAGTCTGCCATGGGCACTAAGATCAGGTTCAGCACTGCTTTTCACCCTCAGACCAGTGGTCAAGTCGAGAGAGTGAATCAGATTCTAGAAGACATGCTCAGAGCCTGTGTCATATCTTTTGGCATGAAATGGGAAGATTGCCTTCCATTTGCCGAGTTCTCTTACAACAGCAGCTTTCAAGCAAGTGCAGGCAAAGCTCCGTTTGAAATCCTCTATGGCAGAAAGTGCCGTACCCCTCTCAACTGGTCCGAGATGGGTGAACGTCAACTTCTTGGCAATGACTTGATCTCAGAAGCTGAAGAATGTGCAAAGTCATACGTGAGAATCTCATGGCCGCTCAGTCACGTCAGAAGAGTTACTATGACGGCAAGCATCGTGATTTGGCCTTCAACATTGGGGATCATGTCTATCTCCGTGTTTCTCCTTTGAAAGGCACCCAAAGATTCGGTATCAAAGGAAAGCTTGCTCCTAGATACGTCGGGCCTTTCAAGATCCTTGGCAAAAGAGGCGATCTAGCCTATCAACTTGAGCTCCCTTCCAACTTCGCCAATGTTCATGATGTGTTTCATGTGTCTCAACTCCGCAAGTGCTTCAAGACACCTGAACGCACCATTCCGTTTGAGGAGATTGATCTTCAACAAGACTTGTCTTACCGAGAGCACCCAGTTGCTATTCTCGAAGAAACCGAGCGCAAGACCCGCAACAAGTCCATCAAATTCTTGAAAGTTAAGTGGTCACACCATACCAACCGGGAAGCTACGTGGGAATGAGAAGATCACCTTCGTTCCGAGTACCCTTCCTTCTTCCAGTCCTAGATCTCGGGACGAGATCTTTTTGTAGTAGAGGAGAGTTTGTAATGCCCCATATGTAATACTTTCCCTTTTGGGCAATATATAATATCTTTCGCTCCATCAGTTCCATTCCGGGTTCTTTGTCTTTTGGGTTTTCGTCGTTTTGTCGTGTTGCGTGTGTGCATTCATTCATATCATGTAGTCATAGCATCGCATTGCATTTGTGTTGTCATTTGCATCCGGTCTCACTCGTTCCTTTCCATTGTCCGTTTCGAGTTCCGGAGCTCTCACGTGTCCGTGGCATCCCCGAGGCCTACTTTGGTGTTTGGCCATGTAACGTTTCCGGTTTGGCGTGAGACTTGTCGTGCGATGTTGTTTTGGTGTGTGTAACCCGCCTGTCAAATCTCGTCGCGTTTGGAGTTCGTTTGGTGCTCCAACAGTTATTCTCGTGGGCTAAAAGTACCCCCTCTTTGAGGCCCAAGACACCCCTCCAACAGCCCACCAAACCAACCCAAACCCCTCCCTTCATCTAGGCCATCCAATTGTGATCGTGTGGCCGAAAACCTCACCTCATTTGGACAACTCTAGCTCCTTGTGCCTATATAAACGTCCAACTCCCCCAATTTTTGCGTCTGAAACCCTAATGCTTCCACAGTGCGCCGCCGGCGCTTCCACCGTTGATCCGCGGTGCTTCCACCGTTGAAAATACGTACTTCCGACGTCCCAGGAAACCATGCTTCCGAGAGTCGTCGCCGTGCTTCCGTAGTGCCGTCGACGTGCTTCCGACCAGACGCGCGGGCCCGCGAGGTCTTCTTCAACCTCACCCCCGCGCCGCCATCTTCACCATCTCCGCCGGAGCTCCACCGGTCCCCCCGTCTCCTCGCCGGCCGGCGCCGCCGCCACCGCGCCCGACCTCCCAGGCCACCGCGCCCGCCACCTCTCCGCGCTCTGGCCGCCGCGCCACCGCCGGGTTCCGCCTCCGCCGCCGGCCTTCGCATCCGCTGCCGTCGCTAGGGCCGCCGCCGGCCCCCGCCGGTCGGGCCTCGCCCCCTCGCCGCTCGAAGCCACCGGTCGCGCCGCCACCTGCGCTAGGGGATCGGGGAGCAGCGCAAGATCCGATCGGCTGCCTCCCGCGGGCCGAACCCTAGTGGCTAGCGGGCCGCGCCCGGCCCGTTAGGCCCCTCCGTCGATCCGTCAGCCGGTGGGCCGGCCCGAGCCGCTCCAGTCCGCCGCGCTAGCCCGTCTGACCGCCGGGCCCGTTTGACCGTTGACCCCGAGGTGGTTGTTTTTTTCACTAAGTCTGTAGAATTTTGTTGTCTGATGCTGTTTTGCAATGGTGATAACTTTTTGTGTGCATGTCCGATTTGAGCAAATGATATGTCAAAATGATCGTGGAGACTTGTACTACGTTTTGTTCCATTGTGCCATGCATGTTTGAGGCCATCTAGATGCTTAAATATCTGTGGGAAGAGTGCTACTTGTTATAAACTGTTGTTTGTAGTTGTTTTCATGCCATCTTTGCAATGTGATAACTTGGTGCATGTTTATCCAAATGATGCAAATGATATGTCCACGTGTTCATCACATGTTAGTTGCTTAAGCTTGCATGATAGATTTCATATTGCCATGTTTACCTCCTTTGCAAAGTGCTATGTGGTTGTTATGTCGTTAAACTTGTTACGAGATGCCTCGTTGAGGAGCTCGTTGCTATTGATGTGTTTGTCCCCTTGATGCATGCTTAGATGTTTTGGATTCACCATCATGTGTACTTTGCTGTGGTGCATACCACTTGTCTTGTTTAGTTTTGAGGTGACTTAAACTTGCTCTCAAAGATGCCATGATGAAACTGCTGTTTTAACACTTCGTGAAATTTCACTAAGTCTGGAATCTGTAATTTTCAGATGCCATGTTTGCTTGTTGTTCTAGGCAAATCCATGATAGTTTTGGGGTGACTCTTGATGATTCCTTATTGTATAAGTTGTTGGCTATCCATTCATGCTCTCACATGCTTATTTAAGTGGCTGTAGCATATTTAACTCTTGCTCCCAAGTTGCAACAAATTACTGCTGTCAGGTTTTTGTTGTCAAGTTCAATATGTCATAGCTTGTTGCTATTGATCCATGGCTCCTTTGGGGATGCTCCAATGTAATTGTTTGCTGTAGGATATGTCTACTTTATGTCCATGCTCCTTGCCATGATGTTTGAGTGCTGTAGGCCATTTATCTATTGCTCCGAAGTTGCTATGTGGCGTTTATTTTTAGTTTGTGCATGTTTATTGTTTCGGGTGTAACTTTTAGCCCGTTGCTCCGTTTTGAGCAAGTCCTATATGAAACTTGTGTGTTTTTGCATGTAGATTCATAATATCCTATTGTTAGCATGTTTTGAAGCATTTTGCTTGATGCATATTGTTGTGTTGTAACACTGTGCTTCCTATGTAGACTTTCTGTGCTTCCATAGTGCATCTGTTTTGCTTCCATAGTGCATCAGTCATGCATCCAGTAATTTTTCTGCGCATTGCATCTTGTTTGATTCGTTGCCTTGTGTTCTTTTGGTTGAGTAGAGCCGGAAGCTGAGATCGAGTGTGAGTACAAGCACGATGTTACTACTGAGGTTGAGAACGAGGACCCCTCTTACGATCCCATCGACAACTCTTGAGGCAAGATGACCGAACCCTGATAACATTACTATCTTTGCCTATTGCTAGAAATCTCGTTCTATAGTTTTGCCTCGATGCCCATGTTTTCCTGTCAGCCTCCTATTGTAACCATGATCCTGTCTAACCACCCTACCTATGCAAACCATTGATTGGCTATACGTAGGCTTCGCTCAGCCCCTCTTATAGCATTGTTAGTTGCAGGAGAAGATTGAAGATTCTTGCTTCTTGTTGAAGCTTGTTGGGATATCACATTATATTAATTATTAAATGAAATCATCTATATATTGGTAATGGGTGGAAGGCTAAGCCTTTTGCTTGGTGATTTGTTCCACTCATGCCGCCTTAGGAACCGTATAAACCGGTGTTATGTTCCTTGATTATGCGTTCCTCACACGGTTGGGGTCATGGGACCCCCTCGATAAACCGCTAAGTGCTAAGTTTTTTCCAGCAAGTCGCAACATTGGTACTATTTGCCTAATAACTAAAAACTTGCATAGGGAGTAATTAACCCTCTTCTTAATCAACAACCCCGGGCCAGTGCTCCACATGAGTGTTGGTCCGAGACTAGATACGCGCGGCTATTGTCAGGGTGTCGGCACGCCGGGAGGATTTGCTGGATTAGCCTTACCTTAGTCGGAGTATCTTGAGCACGGGATTCCGAGGATACTCGGGCCTTCCCACTTTGGAGTTGCGACTCCGCGGATCGTGGGCTTGTCATGGGCCAAGTTGGAACACCCCTGCAGGGTTTTGAACTTTCGAAAGCCGTGCCAGTGGTTATGTGGCAGATGGGAATTTGTTAATATCCGGTTGTAGAAAACTTGACACCATGTTCCAATACACTACCAGCGTGAGTACCGTGACGGTCATTTTCCGAAAGGGATTCAGGAAGTGAACACGGTGGGGTTATGTTTGACTTGCTTTAGATAGGATCACTTCGTGATCATCTCTCGACCGAGGCACCTTCTCTTCTCGCTCTCATTTACATAAGCTAGGCTAGTGCTGCTGCAACCTCTTGTTCTTTCTTCAGCCTTGTTCCACACCCAAGGCTTGGATAGTCGTGTTGCCCGGGAACGGGATTGTTGAGTCCTCTGTGGCTCACAGTTACTTCAACACACCAGATGCAGGTACGATGGTGAGCTACACAGGCGATGGTACCGAGCTAGACTGGGAGTACGACGAGGAGCGTAGCCATTACTATGTGAACTATCCGGTTGATCTGTAGAGCTTCTACTAGGATTCGATCTAGACCTATGGTTTAATGTTATATTTGGTATCTTGTCATTTGGATCTTTACCCTTAGATGGGATGTGATGTTTATTTGGATGATGATTGGATCTGTAATGAATTTGTGTGACGTGGCGAGTGTAAGCCAACTATCTTTTCAGTTTTCTATCCCTATTTTTACATGAGTTGTGCAAAGATACCAAACTTGCGATCATTCCAGAATGGGCTTATATCTTTAAGTCGTGCCTCGACACGTAGGAGATATAGTCCCACCTGGGCATTACACTTATCCACGGATGGCTCCTGGCAGACGAGTCTGCCCGGACCTCCTGGGACCAGGCCTCGGCGGTCGCTGCCAAGGGTCATGAGGAAGCTGTGGCGGCCATGCGGGCTCGCGACACGGCGCGAGTTGACGCCGCGTCCTTCGAGAAGCGCTGCCTTGCGGCGGAGAGCGAGCTGGAAGCCCTCCGCGAGGAAGGCATTGGGCGCGCCCTGGAGCTCAAGAGGTTGGAGAAGGAGCTCGAGGCGCAGAAGACTGAGACATCCTGGCTGCAACAGGAGCAGCTTGCTGACCGCGTGATCCTAGAGAAGCTGAAGGTTGAAGTTGAGCAGGCTAGGGCGACCCAAGCCGCCCGCGACAAGGAGGAAGCCCTTGCGGCCTCGGCATCAGTGAGTCCCGAGGCCCTTGTCGCCTTTGATCTTGAGGCCCGCAAGGCGCTGCATGCCGCCTACGGGGAAGGGTTCAAGGAACCACTGGCCGCCCCGGAGGGAGGCCCCGCCGGGCTCCTTGCTGCGCTCGTGGAGTCCCTGCACGATGTTGCGGCCGCAATTGGCCAGTTAGCCGACGTCGAGAGTCGCACGCTTCTTACCTTGGTCCCGACGCAGGTGTGCAGCCACCTAAGTCTTCGTGACCCCACCCTTGACCTGGTCTCGCTGTCCGAGCCCGTGACCAAAGTCATGGAGGGCACGGCTGCCGAGGCCGTGAGGGTGAAGGTCACGTCGTTGGTAGAGGCATTCCTCCAGGCCACTGCTACCGCAACCGAGGAGGTGGAGACCGGTGATAATGCGCTCGGCAGTGCCTGATCCGTTCCTGTTCAGAGAGAGAAGTGCGAGTCCCTCGGGGAGTTGTAAGAACTTTGTTCTAATTTGAAATACTTGGTATTATTGTAATAGCTAGATGACTTCCATGCTTGCTTCCTTTCATGTTCTCTTAGGTGCTCTGCGTCAGCAGGGCCCAACCCCGCGCATACCTCGATCGCCATTGAGCCCTCCGGATGATCGGGATTACCGTAGTAACTAGACTCCAGGGATGAGGGGCTACGTGGCTAGTGAGGCCCTTGGGTCGCGATGCCCAAGGGTCCCCCTTGACATTCAAGCAATCCCGTTTTTGTTCTGCGTCGGCAGGGCCCAACCCTGCGCATACCTTGATCGCCATTGAGCCCTCCGGATGACCGGGGTTATCGTCATAACTAGACTCAAGGGATGAGGGGCTACGTGGCCAGTTACGCCCCTGGGTCGCGATGCCCAGGGGTCCCCCTTGACGTACGAACGGCTCTCATGATTGAGAATGAGCACCATACCTTGCCCACGAGCCTTCGCCTGGGATGGGGGCACGAGAAGGCCAGGTGTCTGGGCACCTGGTAGGGTGGCCTCTTCCAGGCATGACCTGAGCATAGCCCTCGTGCCTAGCCCCCTCGCAACACCCATCCAAGGAGAAGCTGTGAGCGTCCTGAGCTGAAAAGCTCCCTGAGGTTTGTGCGACCACTCGGGGCCACCATCAGTTGTTTATAACTAGCGCGAAGCATAGAGCTACCACACTTGCGCGGAGTGTGGGCATGACCGTGCCTCGGTCGTAGCGGCCAGCGCGGAGCTTGGTGCTTCCACTGGTTCGTGGGCATAACCGCTCCTCGGTTGGATCTGCCAGCGTGGAGCTTGGTACTTCCACTAGACCGTGGGAGGGAGCTTCCCACCGGGAGAGACTCCGGGGCATGTACAGCCCCGTCCTGACACGTGGCTTGCACGGTAGAACAAGCAAGGTGTATATGGGCCGTCCTTAGGATGAGCTAAACGACTCTGAGGAAGTTCTTGTGAGCTTACGCATCACTCACGAGACCCTACCCTGAGGCGGGTTGCACCTGAGTCTTCTTCTGCAAAATGTGAAAAGAGAGGTGTTGTGTCGACCTGCGCCGATTGCATCTCTAGAGGGTATCGCATGAGAAGGCCGCAGCACCAGCGACCCCAGGAGGTGACGTCACGGGAATAGCTCGCGAGACAGAGCTCAGCCACTGGATTTGTCGACGCTGCAGGGACGGACACGAGCACAGACATCGTGCCCAGTCTTCTCATGCGACGATCCAAAAGAAAAACAACCGGCGTGCGGTTCCCGCGTGAGCGAGGCACCTACCACGGGCCCCTAATTACCCATCCACGATTAGCCCATGCAAGGACAAGGCACCAAGGACCATGGGAGGTGACGTCATGGGAATGGCTCGCGAGACAGAGCTCAACCCTTGGGTTTAGCGACGCTGCAGGGACAGACCCGAGCACAGACGCCGTGCCAGTCTTTAATCATGGGGCCGTCGCGAGTGGTCTCACAACGGCTCATGACCTTAGTGGCGGTGAGGACGCCAAGCATGTAGATAATGCGAATGGAAAGAAACATCTAGCCTTGATCATGCAAAAAGGAGACGACTGCGGGGGAACAGCCCCCAGCAGTCCGAGGATGATGCGGCCCGAAAGGTGCCCTCGATTGGATACCTGAAGTGTCACCTGATACTTGTCAAAGAAGAGTTGGGGTAGCTGAAGAAGCGAGTTGTGCGGGTCGCTCCTGAGGATCGTCGGGATCCTGAGGCCCAGGGGCTCTAAAGGCTCTCAGTGGTCGCGCGGGTCCGGTTCACGCTCTGTCCGGACCGCCTGCCACTGAGCCTCCTGAGCCCCCAAGGCCTGCTGCGCGAGATGCTTGAACGTGGCAGCTGCGTTGCGGAAGCCGAAGAGCGTGCAGACGTAGCTGTAGGGGAGGGCCCTCCTCTAGCCGACCACCGTCGGCCAGAAGGGCTCCTGAGAGGCGGCTCGATTGAGACCCGCGATGTCGACGTAGACGCGGAAGCAGTCGCTCGGGCCGCAAGAAGGTGAACATGAGGTTGTGCGGTTACGCCCACCGCGGATGATTCTTGCGTACTGAAGTTCGTCGGTAACTTGGTCGATGAAGTCCTGAGCCCCCAGCGCTGAACGGTTCACGCCGGCCTCACAAAAACGCGCATCAATAGAGGCTTGCAGGTGGTGCACGAACACCTCCCTCGAGACGCGGTCAGTCCGGAGACACTCCAGAGGAGAGCCCCCGAGCCGAGGACGAGAGGGGCGTCGGGCGCGTCCCCCTATGTGAGGGTGGAGGGCGACTCGTCAGCAGGCGCAAGTCCTGAGGCCAAGGCGTCAGGAGCCCGTGCGTCCTGAGGTCCGTTGACAGGTAGGTTCTTCTTCTTCTTGGGGGACGTCTGCAGGGCGAGGACAGCTCCATCTTCATCGGAGCATTCGACCACCGCGGTCTGGTAGGAGCGCTCTAGGGAACACACCGCTTCCTTCTCGTCGGAGGCGATCGTGATGACTCCGCCGCTCCCGGGCATCTTGAGGACGTTGTAGCCGTGATGGGTCGCCGCCATGAACTTGGCGAGGGCAGGATACCCAAGGATGGCGTTGTACGGGAGGTGGATGTTGGCGACGTCGAAGTCGATGAGCTCGGTGTGGTAGTTGTCGTGGTCACCAAAAGTGACGGGGAGGCGTACCTGCCCGGTCGGGAGTGTGGAGCCATCCGTGACTCCGTAGAATGGCTTGGTCGGGTGGAGCTGATCATAGGGAACCTGGAGCGTCTCGAAGGTCTGGACGGAGAGGACGTTGAGTCCTGCTCTGCCGTCGATGAGGGTCTTGGTCACGAGGACGTTGCTGATGGTCGGGGTGCAAAGCATTGGGAGGGCGCCTGGGGCCGCAGTGCACTTGAGCTGGTCCTTGGGGTCAAAGGCGATAACTTGCTTGGTACACCCGAGGTTGCGCACGGCGTCAGGCCTGGGATGCGCCGCGTTCACCTCACGGAAAAACTGCTTGAAGATGCGATGGGAAGCCGGGGCATGGGCTCCTCCCAAGATGCATGCAACTGCACGCGGCTCCTGGAAGTCCCCTGCCCCGTCTCCCAGGCTGTCGTCATCGTTCCTTCCTGGCGGTGGTGGCAGCGGGGGCAAGCCCCCATTGCCCTGAGGGCGACCCTCACGAGGATGGTCGCGCCAGGGGGCGTCACGTGGCTGCTCCTGCCAGTAGTCCTCACGAGGCTGGTCAAGCCACCCTTGGCACGAGTTCCTGCCTTCCCAACATCCTCCTCCTCGGCCTCCTCCACGGTCGTAGCCGCGGTTGTCGCGCTCAGGGCGCTGCCCGATGCGCCCGCCGCGCATCGCCCTGAGCTCCTAGCAGTCGTTAGTGTTGTGGCTGTGGACGTTGTGGAAGGCGCAGTATGGTCGGTTGTCTCTGGGGAGGTCATCGTAGCCGCAGCCACGCTTCACTACCGGCTCCGCAGCCAGCACGACGGGTCCGTTGTGCTTTGATTCCTTGGCCTTGGTCTTCTTGTCGTCCGCCTCTGCCTCAGGCAGCTCCTGGAGGGAGAGGTGTCCTTCCTCCGCCCTGGCACACTTCGCCGCAAGCTTGAACATCTCGAGGGCTGTGCACAGGTCTTCGTGAATGGTGAGCTCCTCCCTCATCCTGACATCGGGGGCGCCATCGGAGAACGCGGAGATGATGGCCTTGTCCGAGACCATAGGGATACAGAGGCGCATGGTGTTGAAGCGTTGGATGTACTTTTGCATGGTCTCTCCCGGCTGCTGCTTCACGTGGCGCAGATCAGCACCTGTCGGCGCTCGGTCGCGGGTGCCATGGAATTTGGCGATAAAACGCTCGCGAAGCTCTTCCCCGGAAGAGATGGATTCCACGGGGAGGTTCAGGAGCCAGGAGCGGGCGCCGTCTTTGAGAGCCATGGGGAACTAGTTCGCCATGACCTCCTCGGTGCCGTTGGACGCCTCGATGCTCAGCTCATAGAGTTGGAGGAACTTCGTGGGGTCGGTGGTGCCGTCGTAGCGTGGAGGCAGGCCCGGCTTGAACTTGATGGGCGAGACGAGGCGCCATAGCTCAGGAGCTAGGGCGCAACACCCAGCCACGCTCATGATTGCAGGCACCCCCTGCGCCTGCGGTGCTGGTTCTTGAGATGCTGGCACCACCACCTCCTATGGCGCGCGGTCTTGGCGCTGTGGGCCGGGGGGGCCGCGAGCCCCTGCATGGGAATGCGGAATCACCTGGCAGCTCTCCTCGTCGCGCGCGTGGGCTCCGCGGGGTTGCTCACATCGAGGGGCCTCGTGTCGGACCTCCTGGACGGCGCGGTGGAGTGGAGGCGGGGCCCGGACCCCGTGGCCTTCGTTCCCCACCGGGGTTGACGGAGGACGTGAGCAGTATGTTGGTGCGGGTGCTTCTCCAGCGGTGTTGATGAGCTCGGTGATGCGGTGGAGCCACTTGTCGTAGAGGTCATCTGCCGGGCGGTAGCGCAAGAGCTCCCGCGCCATCAGCAGTGCAGGTTGCTGGTAGACCGGCCCACGGCGGACCAGCGAGGACGACGCTGCGGCCGGCGAGGGTGAAGGCGTTGCCGTGCGGCCAACCCACCGCACGGACGGTGGCAGCGACGAGTCCTGCTGCTCGTGGACTTCCGGGTCGGTGGCGGCATTGGCGACCGGCGAGTTGGGGCGGAGCGGTGCACCATTGCCCGCGGGCGCTGTCTGAGCGACATTCGTGGCGCGGCGGGCGGCGCAAGCTCGGCGTGTGTCCACCATGGTTATGGAGCGGAGTCGATGATGAGAACGCTCCGAGGTCGTCGGAGAGGCGAGATTTCGACACGCCCCCTACCTGGCACTCCAAATGTCGGATTTAGGGCTCCGCAAAACCCAGGAAGTTCGAACACAGGGGCGTGAACGAAGATCTCTCCCGCTCTCGTCTACCTAGCATCTCGCTCTCGTCTCGGTGGAGAGATTCAAACAAGCAACAGATAGAACACACAAGAGTTTACCCAGGTTCGGGCCACCGTGTGGTCTAAGACCCTACTTCCTGCTTTGGTGGATTAACCTTGAGCAGGTTGTAATATGAGCTAGTACAGCGGTTCCTGAGCTCAGGAGGTGAGCTCAAGAGGGTCAGGAGGCAAGTGTTCTTGCTCCTTATGTGGTGGCAGAGTGTATGTATTTGCTCTACTTAGCTAGGCTCGGTTCGACTTGTCTTCACTTGGTTCGACCCGCCTCCCACAGTGGGGGTTCTTGCTACTTATATAGGCGGCCACAGTCCTCTTCCCCCTAAATGTTTAGGCGGGAAGGGATCCCACAATGGCCATTTTTGAGCGGGAATACAAGGACGTTCCCATCCTGACAAAAGCGGTCTTCGCCAGCAAAAGGATCAGGCGGTGACACGGTGGTGGGCTCGACGGTGACATCCTCCTTATCGTCCTTGCGGTCTTCGGTCTTGTTGCACCAAAGGGGAAACCTTTGCCCCGCTCCTTGGTAACCAGCGGCTACGCTGTCCCCTTTGCACCGAAATGGCAACTTTGCCGCTGGCGTACACTGGCACCTGCTGGCGCGGTGCGTCACTGCTGACATCACTGCCTCCTCTTGAGGCAGTCTTGGCCTTGGATTCTCCGCCCCTCCGGAGCACCTTGCCGAGGCCGCTCCTGAGGGGGTCTTGATGTCGTTCTCCTCGGGAGGCTTGGCCCCCTCGCGAGGGTCTTGGAAATCTAGTCGATCAGCTGGGCCGTACCAGGCCGTTTGTTGGACCGCATCACGGCCCGCAGATAGACAAGTCTGGGTACCCTGGTTCCCAGGACGCCGACAGCCACGACGGCGGCGCACGCTACTCGGAGGTAGGTCCCTCACCGGGGAAGGCACCAGCGAGCCTGATGACACACAAGTGTATGGGATCTAACATCGTCCTTTCAATAAGTAAGAGTGTCGAACCCAACGAGGAGCAGAAGGAAATGACAAGCGGTTTTCAGCAAGGTTTTCTCTACAAGCACTGAAATTATCGGTAATAGATAGTTCTGTGATAGTATAATTCGTAACGGGTAGCAAGTAAAAAAATTAAACAAGGTGAGCAAGGTGGCTCAATCCTTTTTGTAGGAAAGGACAAGCCTGGACGTACTTTCATATATAGCAAAGCGCTCCCGAGGACACATGGGATTTGTTGTCATGTTAGCTTTCATGATGCTCATATCCTTCACGTTCGGTACTTTGATAAGTCGATATGTGGGTGGATCGGTGCTCTGGTGCTGTCCTTCCTTGGACAAGCCTCCCACGTATGATTAACCACTCTCGCAAGCATCCGCAACTACGAAAGAAGTATTAAGATAATTTTAACCATAGCCTGAAACATAGGGCTCCAAATCAGCCCCTTAGGAAGCAACGCATAAACTAGGGTTTAAGCTTCTGTGACTCTAGCAACCCATCATCTACTTAATACTTCCCAATGCCTCCCCCTTGGCCCAAATAATGGTGAAGTGTCATGTAGTCGATGTTCACATAACACCACTAGAGGAAAGACAACATACATCTCATAAAAATATCGAACGAATACCAAATTCACATGATTACTTATAACAAGACTTCTCCCACGTCCTTAGGAACAAAAGTAACTACTTAGAAAGCATATTCATGTTCATGATCAGAGGGGTATTGAATAGCATTAAGGATCTGAACATATTGTCTTCCACCGAATAAACCAACTAGCATTAACTACAAGGAGTAATCAATACTACTAACAACCCACAGGTACCAATCTGAGGTTTTGAGACAATGATCAGATACAAGAGATGAACTAGGGTTTCAGAGGAGATGGTGCTAGTGAATATGTTAATGAAGATTGACCCCCTCTCGATGAGAGGATGGTTGGTGATGACGATGGCTTCGATTTCCCCCTCCCAGAGGGAAGTGTCCTTGGCAGAACAGCCCTGCCGGAGCCGTAGATTGGTTCCGCCCAGCTTCCGCCTTGAGACGGCGGCCCTTCATCCCGAAAACCTCCTTCTTATTTTCTCCAGGTCAAAACACGTTGATATAGCAGAAGATGGGAGTCGGAGGACTGCTAGGGGCCCACAAGGTAGGGGGCACACTCCCACCCTTCTGTCTGGGTGGTGGCCCCCATCTGGTGCTTCTTTCGCCCAATATTTATTATATATATTCCAAAACTTGCTCCCGTGAAGTTTCAGGACTGTCGGAGTTGTGCAGAATAGGTCTCTAATATTTACTCCATTTTCAGTCCAGAAGTCCAGCTGTCGGCATTCTCCGTCTTCATGTAAACCTTGTAAAATAAAGAGAAAAGGCATAAGTATTGTGATATAATGTGTAATAATAGCCCATAATGCAATAAATATCAACATAAAAGCATGATGCAAAATGGACGTATGAACTCCCCCAAGCTTAGACCTCGCTTGTCCTCAAGCAAAAAGCCGATATCGAAAACTATGTCAAGATGTTTAGAGATAGAGGTGTCGATAAAAATAAAATGCGGACATGAGGGCATCGTGATCATCTTTAGGACAACAACATAACTTTTTCCTATAGGTTCTTATGTAAAAGTAACAATTCAATCACAAGGTAAAGTATGAATCAGAGAGTTCATTGACAGCCAACAACCATGATTTTAGTCATTGAAGCTATTGCAATTTATAATACATCAGAAAGAGTCAAACATAAGAGCATTTCAGCAAGTCCACATACTCAACTATCATTTAGTCATTCACAGTTGCTAGCACTACTGAGTTCAAAGTTTCAACCAGACAGAAAGAAATATAGGGGCTTAAAGTTTCGCCTCCCAATGATTTACCTCAAGGGTAATGTCAACAATAATGGTTCATGGCTCCCTACATCTGCACGGGTATATATATCTGGATATAGCTCCAACATATTGTGCTTTCCAAAAGGATAAAATTAAAAAAAGCAAAGGTGACGAGCACCATGACTCTTTTATGAGGATAGGAGATAATGTAAAAGATAGGCCCTTCGCAGAGGGAAGCAGAGGTTGTCATGCGCTTTTATGGTTGGATGCACAAAATCTTAATGCAAAAGAACGTCACTTTATATTGCCACATCACAGGCTCGTATAAAGCTTATTTTCTTTACACTAATAGATCATACATATTTAGGGAGCAATTTTTATTGCTTGCACAGATGACAACTTACTTGAAGGATCTTACTCAATCCATAGGTAGGTATGGTGGACTCTCATGGCAAAACTTGTTTAAGGGATGTTTGGAAGCACAAGTAGTATCTCTACTTGGTGCAAAGAATCTTGGCTAGCATGAGAGGGAAAGGCAAGCTGAACATGTTGGAGGAACTATGACAATATAACTTTTGTTAGGGTGTAAAAAGATATAACCCATTATGTTGTCTTCCTTGTCCAACTTCAACTTTTTGGCGTGTCATATTTTAATGAGTGCTCACAATTGGAAAAGATGTCCAATTTAGTATATTTATATGTGAAGCCACTCTTTCTTCATTACTTCCTATTAATTTCATCAATGATCCAAATTATGTTTGTCAATTCTCAACAACTTTTAATTTCCATACTCTTTATATGTGAGGTCATTACTTCACATAAGATCAATCATATGATCTTTGTTTGTTTCTATTTTATTTCACTCTTCATTTCATTATCCCCTCAAAATCATAGCAAAAGCCATCGCTCGAAACTAATCTTTATTATATATCTTGAGGACTTGAGTACATAGGTAGGGATCAAAGCAAAACTCAAAGCTAAATCATATTAGAAACTTTATTATACTAGATCAAGATATAATCAGAAGGATCAAACTAAGAAAAACGGTAAAGATAAAGGTGTGATGGTGATACGATACCGGGGCACCTCCCCCAAGCTTGGTAGTTGCCAAGGGGAGTGCCCTTACCCATGTATTTATGTTACTTTCTTCGGAGATGGTGATGAAGGAGTTGTTGATGTAGTACGCTTGTCATCCATCTTCCAAGGCATAGTGTCAGGGATATTACCACTAGGTATAAACCGGCCAGGGAAGGGCTGGTTTATGGCTGTAACAAATAATTTATATTGAAGCCCAACGAGACAAGGAGCAGGGCGCTTTATTCCAGAAGACTGGAGATCCAAGGCCCAAGAGGTGTTAGGGCCCATAATGTGTAAACCGCCATACGGCGTATAACTTGTATTGTAAGATAGGAAAGATAGGGACCGAGCTGGACACGTTTATGAGCAGGCCTTGGGATTCTGTAAACCGGACCGGGTGTCACCTCGAGTATATAAAGGGACGACCCGGCGATGGTTCAAGGAGAGAGAACAACAACTCGAGACACAAGCAAAGCGGATTCGCTCCCTGGTCATCGAAACCCTAGCAATACCACAACAAACTAGACGTAGGCTTTTACCCTCATCGAAGGGGCCGAACTAGTATAAACCCTTGCATCCTTGTCCGCTTTAACCACTTTAAGCTAACCCGTAGCGATGGCCTCTCGACTAAGTCCTTTTGCTAGGACATCTACCGTGACAAAACCACGATTGTTCACGCCCACCGTGGGCCTATCGCACGATGGTTTCGAGTTCTTGAAGGGCAGCTTTGAAGTACTCAAGGGCTACGCAGTGGGCCGGATGACCAAGAGTCGTCACGGCAAGATCTACATCGACGATGGAGGCTGGGGTCCCGAGGCCGATTCAATCGAGTACTTGTAAGGGTCCCCTTCGGTGGCATCCATGTCTTCATCGGCAAGATTGGCGAACCAGGCTCTGAGCCGTACATCTTCCCCAACATCGTCGAGTCGGCTCAGCGTGCGAGGCCTGCCCAGATTCGGCCCGCCGTAAAGCATGTCTTCATAGGAATGGTTCACGGGACACAAGTTGAGAGTGGATCAGACTCCGGTGGCGAGACCGTTGTTTATTCCGGCAAAGAGTCTTCCACGGGAGAAACGGAATCTTTATACCTATTGCAGGATGGCCGGTCTGGGAGCTGTTCCGATGGTGACATTATTTCGGACCCCCTCGATCCGCCAAACCGGGTCGCAGTCTTCATGGTCGGATCACAACCTATGCAACAGTCGTCAGCTGCGGCGGCGTTAACCTCAGACCCGGCGGCAGCAGTGGCCGCTAGGGCTGGAGGCCTTGTCCAGCCATCGGCTCAGGTCTTGTCCACCTTAGTCGACGCTTTGACAGTGCTGTTAACCGTAGAGGTCGGCCAAGCTGAGAAGGAACAACATGATGCAGAAGTTGCTAAGGTAAGGAGCCGGATAGATCAAGCTAAATTGGACCTAGCTGCTGAGAATACCATGATGATTGTGAGGCAGGCCGAGCTGGATGCTTAGACTTATCGGCTCATGTTGGATCAGACTGCTTCGAATGACGTAATGAGGAGCGGGAACCAGCAACCAGCCAGGGGTAAACCAGGGAGAAGTGCCTGGCATAGGGGCTTCGGTCCAGCCATAGGCCGCGGAGCCAACCCGCCAGATCGTTCCATCGCAGCACATGCCCACCCCTCCTGGTCACTACTCCAACCCTTTGGATAACATAGTAGCCGCCGCTTCACGATTGGCAGCCCTTCCCATTGAAGGAGGATCCCCTATAGCAGTGGAGGCGCGGGGAACTAGGGAGTTTCTGGAGACGGCTTTAACTTAGTAGCAAGCCTACTCCAACAGCCGCGAGAGGATTCATTCCACCCCCTCCCCCAAAGCCGGAGTTACAGCAGGCACCTGGAAGAACCGGCCGTGTCGAGTAGCTCGCGGAATCATAACCCGCCTTAGAGGGATAACCCGGCGGGAGGACGTATAAACGCGCAAGATGTGGTGGATCAGGGCAAGCAGCGCTGAGAGGCCGAGTTAGCAGCGCAGTATGAAGCCCGTCAGCCTACGCCGGTTCGCCCTTCTACCACAATCGAGCCAGGGGTTACTTCCAGCTCCTTGGGAGTACCTTGCCTTATGCCATCTTTACGCAATGTAAGACTGCCTAAAGACTTCAAAGGACCGTGCAAGGTGCCCAACTATACCGCGGATCTGTCCCCTGAAGCCTGGGTTGATAGCTACGAGATGGCAATGGAGACGCTGGATGTGGATGATGCGGCGTGCGCAAAGTACTTCACCATGATGCTGGAGGGCACGGCTCGCACCTAGTTAAAAGGGTTACCGCAGAACTCCATCGGATCATGGGCCGAGTTACAACGCCGGTTTATTAATAACTTCAAAGACACATGCAATCAGCCCATGTCCATTGTAGACTTGGCGGCCTTCGTTCAAGGACAAAATGAATCAACAACTCATTGGGTGCGCCGGGTGTCAGAGATTTTGCATTCCTCAGATCGCATCAATCCGGACACAACAGTAGTGACATTGGAAGGCAACTGTCGGTTTGAACCTCTAAAGCTGAAGCTAGGACGACTCAAGCGTCATTGTCATGACATGGGGACACTCATGGGGGCCCTGGTGAAGTATGCAGATTCGGATAGTGCCAAGTATCCTGAGTCTGTTGATGAGAAGTCAGGAAAAGGAAAAAAGAATGGTAAAGTGCCACAGTCTAATCCGGTGAATCAAGGATACAGGGGTAAGCGTAAAGCGGATAGTAATTTAGATTTTGTGGCTAACACTAATGCACAGGAGGATGGCCAGTGTCGCAAGGACAGACCACCCGCACGGGGTGGAGGACCAAGCATTAATTTAGAGCGCCAGATGAATATACCTTGCCCCAGGTACGGTATGAAGGAAAAACCAGCCACACACCTCTGGAAGGAGTGCTTTATTATGAGGGAGTTCAGAAACCAGTCTGGGTAAGATCATGGATCGTCCGGCGGTTCAGGCCCTGGTTTCCACGGGCTGGGTTATCAAGGTGGTGGCTCCGGTTCAGGGTTCCAAGGTAATCAGAGCAACCACATCAACCAGAACGGGCATAATCAGCATAACCAGCAGCACGGCCAGGGCGGTTATAATAATCAGGGCAATCTTCAACAACAACAGCAGTCAAGTTATCAGAGAAACCTGAAGCAATTGAGTAGTGGGCAGTATCACATCTTCACCACAAGTTTATGTAAGCGCGATCAGAAGGTTTACAAGAGGGGGGAGCACTCTGTTGAACCGGCGGTGCCTCATTATTTACACTAGTTGGAACAGCCCATTGTGTGGAGTCGAGAGGATCACCCGCCCTGGGTTGATAATCTGAGTCAGCTGGCTCTGGTTGTGGCGCCTCAGGTTGGGGGCTATAAGTTCACCAAGGTGCTCATGGATGGAGGAAGCAGCATCAATATTCTGTATTACGAGACTTTTCGTCGCATGGGGTTTACACACAAAAAGCTTCGACAGTCCAACACTGTTTTTCACGGCGTGGTGCCCGGTAAATCGGCATATCCGGTTGGTAAGATAGACTTGGAGGTCACTTTTGGAGATGAGCATGACTCGAGGTCTGAAACCTTGACCTTTGAAGTGGTCAAGATCAATAGCCCGTATCTCGCCCTGTTTGGGCGGCCGGTTTATGCTAAGTTCATGGCGAGGCCTTGTTATGTTTATCTGCAGCTCAAGATGTCGGGTCACAAGGGAACTATTACAGTCCATGGGAGCCGTAAGATTGCTTTGGAGTGCGAGGAAGGTGATGCAGCTTATGATGAGGCGGTTTGTCCAACCGAGGAACTGAATTTTTATAAAGATAATGTTGATCCGGCAGACATGTCTCCACTGAAGAAGCCAACCACAGAGCACGATCCGGCCTTGAAGTTCAAATCAGTTGATGAGACCAAGCTAGTTGACTTTGTTCCTGGCGATTCATCCAAGCAGTTTACCATCAGTGCTAATCTGGATTCGAAATAGGAAAGTGCGCTCATCGAGTTCATCTATGAGAATCGGGACATCTTTGCATGGAAACCTTCTGACATGCCAGGTGTACCGAGGCAACTCGCTGAGCACACTCTCAATGTTGATCCCAAGTTTAAACCGGTTAAACAATTTCTCCGCCGCTTCAATGAAGAGAGGCGCAAGACTATTGGTGATGAAGTTGCCAGGCTCTTGGCAGGAGGCTTTATAGTTGAGGTGTTTCATCCGGAGTGGTTGGCTAATCTAGTGTTGGTACTTAAAAAGAACGGCACTTGGCGAATGTGTGTTGATTACATAGATCTGAACAAGGCTTGCCCAGCTGATACCTTTGCCCTCCCCCGTATTGATCAAATCATTGATGCTACGGCGGGTTGTGAGCGCTTAAGTTTTTTGGATGCATATTCCGGTTATCATCAAGATGGCAGTTAAGGACCAGGAGAAGACGGCCTTCATAACTCCGTTTGGATCCTTCTGCTATGTATCTATGCCTTTTGGGCTCAAGAGTGCCCAGGCGACCTATCAACGTTGTGTGCAGAATTGTCTTCATGGACAGATTGGGCGGAACGTTCATGCTTATGTGGACGATATTATGGTAAAATCCAGGAAGCAAGAAACGTTGATAGCTGACTTGAAGGAAACTTTTGATAACCATCGGATTTATAAGATGATGCTTAATCCGACCAAGTGCATTTTTGGTGTACCAGCAGGCAAGCTCTTAGGATTCTTAGTGTCCAACAGAGGAATTGAAGCTAATCCGGAGAAGATCAAGGCGATTACATCCTTGGCTAAACCGGCGTGCATCAACGATCTCCAACGTTTGGCAGGCCGCATTGCAGCGCTCAGCCGGTTTATCAACCGTTTGGGAGAGAAGGCCATCCCGCTTTATAAGATGATGGAAAAGACAGGCCGCTTTGTCAGGAGTGATGCTGCTGATGCTGCGTTCGAGGACTTGAAGAAGCAATTGGCAGAGCCGCCTGTCCTTGCTGCGCCAGTCGATAATGAGCCACTGTTGTTATACGTGGCTGCTAATGCTCGAGCAGTAAGTGTTGCCATTGTGGTAGAACGCAAGGAGGCAGGAAAGGAATATCCGGCTCAACGACCGGTTTACTACATCAGCGAGGTGCTCATTGGGTCGAAGCAGAGATACCCGCATTGGCAGAAATTGGTATATGGAGTCTTCATGGCAAACCGGAAGCTGAAGTAGTATTTTCAGGGCCATCCAATCACCATGGTCAGTTCAGCCCCTCTGGGAGATATAATCCAGAACAGAGAAGCGACGGGTCGGATTGCAAAGTGGGCCATTGAACTTAGGCCTCACGGGTTGAAGTATGTGCGTCGTACTGCAATCAAATCTCAAGCACTGGTGGACTTCATCAACGATTGGACGGAGTTGCAAGCACCGAAGGAAAAACCGGATCATACGTACTAGACTATTCACTTTGATGGATCCAGGCAATCGGAGGGCTCGGGCGCTGGAGTCGTATTAACTTCCCCACGAGGTGATAAGTTCTGTTTTGTCCTCCGTTTAATGTTCCGTTGTACTAACAATGTAGCTGAGTATGAAGCTCTCCTCCATGGTCTACAAATGGCTAAGGAGATGAATTTAAGCCCGGTTAAATGTTTCGGCGATTCAGACCTAGTGGCATAACAAGTATCTGGTACTTGGGACTCCAAAGACACTCTTATGGCGGCGTATCGTCGAGAGGTGGATGGTGTTGCTGGACACTTCAAGGGTTATCAGGTGGACCATGTGGACCGGCGAAAGAATGAAGCGGCCGACGCTTTATGCCGGTTGCTTTCTCAACGTAAACCGGTTCCGCCTAATGTCTTCCTGGACGTATTACATAATCCGTCGGTGAGATTGCCTTCAGAAGAGGATTTGGCTGTTCCTGATCTGGAGGCTCAATTGGTGGCGGCGCTTCATGCTATTCAGGATTGGATGGTCCTGTACCTGGCGTATGAACCGAGGTGAGTTGCCAGAAGATGAAGTCTCAGCTAGACAGATAGTCTGGCGGTCTAAATCAATGACTATCATCAATGGAGAGCTGCATCATTGTAGCGTGTCTGGGGCGTTTCAACGTTGTGTGTCACCAGACGAAGGCCGGAATATTCTTCAAGAGATCCACGAAGGAGATTGTGGTCACCATGCCGGTTCAAAATCTTTGGTAGCTAAATCTTTTCGTCATGGGTTCTATTGGCTGACGGCTCACGCCGATGCAAAAGACTTGGTTAGAATGTGTGATGCTTGCCAGAAATTCTCACGACATGCTCATATACCGGCTCAAGAATTGAGGATGATCCCAATTACTTGGCCGTTTGCGACATGGGGGCTAGACATGGTTGGGCCCTTTAAGAGATCTCCAGATAAGAAGACCCACCTTCTGCTGGCGGTGGATAAGTTTACCAAGTGGGTCGAGGCGGAACCAGTCAGCAAGTGTGATGCAGCAACGATGGTTCAATTCATCAAGAAGGACATTTTCCGGTTTGGCTTTCCACACAGTATTATCACTGATAATGGTACCAATTTATCCAAGGGGGTTATGGAGGAGTTCTGTCAATGAGAGCACATCCGGCTTGATGTATCTTCAGTGGCTCACCCCCAATCCAATGGTCAAGCTGAGAGAGCCAATCAAGAGATCTTGAGAGGCATCAAACCCTGGCTCATGGTCCCTTTGTAGAGGACACCGGGTTGTTGGGTGGAGGAATTACCCTCTGTGTTATGGAGCATCAACACCACACCTAACAGGTCTGCGGGTTACACGGCTTTCTTCATGGTGTATGGAGCTGAAGCGGTCCTCCCTGGTGACATCCGTCATGTTTCGCCACGGGTGGCGGCTTATGTTGAAGCTGATAATGAGAAGGCACGACAAGACGTGTTAGACCGGCTGGACAAAGAACATGACATGGCAGCAGCTCGATCGGCGATTTATCAGCAAGCCCTGTGCCGATACAACAGTCACCGGGTTAAAACCAGAATGTTTCAAGAAGGGGATCTAGTGCTCTGGCTCATCCAAGACCAGACAGACATGCACAAGTTGTCCCCGCCTTGGGAAGGACCCTTTGTGGTCAGCAAGAACCTACACAATGGATCATACTACCTCGTCGACGTTCGAGAACATAAGGACTCACGCACTGCGGAGAAGGAAACCAGGCGGCCGTGGAACATCACTCTTCTTTGGCCTTATTACACTTGAGCCATAGGCTCCTCTTTATGTACATAAATATGCAATGTATATATTATGTTCAATATAATAAACCGGCATCCCCGTTAAAGCGGGGTATCCGCTGCTTTTTTCATAAGAGTTTGTCACATGGGGGCTGCTGTGTGCAAAGGATTTCCTATGGCCCTCCTAAACCGTCTATTAAGCCAATATCATCATAAGAGCATAGCTCTAGTTGCTTCGGTAATCTGGCTATCACAGCCCACATGATGATAAGGGGCAAAAGAGAGTCTGATGCATAGCACAACTCAAACATAGGCACCTGACGAGCACAACTCACAATGCTACCTGGGGGATCCTGTCGCACAACGGCAACGAGTTGATACAACCCTTGTAGTAGGCTATCAAGCCACGACTTGGAAGCCTGGTGTATACACCTAAAACCCTGCGTTAACCTGCCTGCATTAAGTAAGTCACTCCGCCGAGGTAAACCTGGTATGACCCTTTCTAACATTTGACAAGTCAATCTTATTACAGACCCATAACTTGTTGACGTTAAATTGACGATTGGTTAAGGATTGAGGTCCATCTTAGCAGGCTTTGCGAAATGGTTAATTGAGTGGCCTGGCAGCCCATAAAAAGCCTCGAATTTGGAGCCTGGCAGCTCGTAAAAAGCCTCGAGGAAAGGATTTTATTTTGACAATGTTTCTTTGATTTTGCCAAGTTTCTTATCTTTCGAGGTCATTGGTCTTTGCCCAAAATCTATTGATTCGGTGAAGTGGATGACTATATTTGCCACCATAATAAACCAGCGTTCACAGAACCTAGCCTGGTTTGATTATAAATCGCAAGTACTATTTACAGATTAAACCGGTGTTTATCCCAACCCGGCACGGTTCCATCATGAACCAGCAAATGATCAAGGAGTCATCAATACTCACAAACTTGGAACATTGCCTTTACTACCGAATATTGATTAAAGCCAATAGCGCAAAATTTTATCACATGTATGATATATGTTTCATATTTTACATACAATTCAGGTTAAAAACCTAGACCATGTATTCGGGCATTATGACCCGTCCGGCGATAAACCGCCAAGACACTTTAAACTTTGTCTTATGCATAAACAGGTGGAATAAACTATTAAAAGCATCATAAGCAGAAAAAATTATGGAGTTGCCAGATGGAGCAATGTTATGAAAAGGGAATATGCATGAGGACATAACCAAAGCATTTCAGCTACCCTATTACAAGGCGTTTGACAGCCCAAAAGAATATATGTTCTTTGCTTAAAGAGCCATGACATAATAACTAAACCGACACCGGTTTATGAATCTGCGTCAGCTCGGCACGAAGGTTGTGGATCATCCTGCTCCGTTTCCTCGCCGTCCTCATCCAGCAGCTAGAAGTCAGGGGTTGCCCAATTGATCTTTGTCAGAGTTTGGAAAACAGCCTCATCACTTATGAGTTCGACGGTTCAACGTCAGGGGCATTAGTATGCTTACGGACGGGCGGGATGAGATCTTCCACCTCGTAGACCGAAGTGTTGACCCGGCAGTTGTCAGCGTCATAACCCGGATGATAACGGGACAGATCAGCTTCGTCAGCTAGTTTGCTGGCCAAAGGCCGCCTTTCTCTTGTTAGAGCCCGCAAATCAGTGTCTGTGAACTCTGATCCGTCCTCCTTCATGCTGGGATAGCCATTCATCACTTCTGCCAGATCAAGATCGGGCACCCAAGCTTTCGCTCAAGTTAGTGCCATCAAAGCACACGCCCTTTCAGATGATTTTTTCAGCTCTCCATGATGGGCAGGTAGCACTCATAACTTCTCCAAAGTGCCTTTGATCGACGTGGGAGCCGGTTTATTGTGAGAAGCAGTGCAGACAATCCTTTGAGAGACGGTATACAACTGCTCTATAAAAGTGTATGCGGCTTTCAGCTTCTTCCGCATATCAGTACCGAGATGAGCAATACGTTTTCCTGCATCAAAAGAGTTTGAGTTAAACCAGAAAGTGCAGAACTATCATATTCAGGATTATGTTAAGTACACTTACCAAAAACAGCAGTAGTCATGGCGTTTATCTGCTGCTTCAAACCGGACAGTTCTTTTGTCACAGGATTGAGAGCAGCCTCTGCATCAGTTGCCCTTTTTTTCAAAGCGGCTCTTTCGGCATCCCAATCCGCCCGCTCCTACTAGAGATCCTTCTTCAATTTTTCCATATTTTCTAAAGCAAGGGTCAGTTCATCCTTGACATTGGAAGCGGCGGGTTGTTGAAATTTCAGTGCATCTTGGAGTTCAGCCACCTGAGAGTCTTCTCGGTTTAAATCAGCCTGTCAAGAGAAGAACATATTATGCATTGGTAAAGCACACTGGAAGTCCCAAGCACATAACAAGTTATCCACTTGGCACTTGGGGGCTAATGTGTATTTGCAGTTATCAGGCATTTTCAATAAAGTCCCAAGCGCATAACAAGTTATACACTTGGCACTTGGGGGCTAATGCGTCATTGTTCAAAAAAGGGTTACAAAATAGAAAGTCTCGGTTCATCCTGAAGGAGGAAATCGGCCCTTGGGGACTACGCATGTGAAAAAACTATATAATGGATATTCTGAAGTCCCGGTTCATCCTAAAGGAGTAAACCGGCCCTTGAAGCCTACGATGGAGTAAAGGCAAGCTACAAGACTTAAGCAGGAATAAAGTTAAAGGAAGTTAAAGCAGAAATATACCTCATAGCGTTCCTTCATCAGATTCACTAAACTGGCTTCATGATCACGGCTTGTGTACAGCCAGTTCAGATAGTCGGAATGAAGATCTTGAGCACTAAGTTGAGCATAGTTGGACAAATCGGCATTCCATTTGTCTTTCTCCTTGCCAGAGGCTTCATCTTTTGCAGTGTGTTTGGATAAGGCAACAGGTTCACTAGGGGCAGTATAACCGAAGCCAGTGATTTGAATATCCTCTGTTGAAGCGGTAGCAGGCTTAACAGGGCTAGCAGGAGTATTGCTGGCTCGGACTGGACTGGCCGGATTAGCATCAAGGTCCATTGGGGCAGTTTCTTGGTCAATAAAAACTTCATGATCTGTTGGAGGAGGATCATCATGCAAGGCGTCAACATTTTCTTCAGCAGGCTCAGGACTCTTTGTCGGTTCAGGAATCACATCATCACCTGCCGGTTTATTCATTTTAGTCATCTTGCTAGGCTTGGGCTTACTGCGAAAGATAAAGGTGATGATAGTTAGAGGGGTGAAAGAAAGAGGTTAACAGGAAAATGAAAAACTTACCCATGAATAGTTTTTAGAGGAGGAATCTGCGTAGCTGTTGATTCGCCAGATGATGAACGAGGAGTATGACCTGCTTTGGGATAAAGAGCATCTCGAGTATATAAAACCTCTGAGCGACGTCTCCGGGCTCGTGTTTGCGGTAAACCGGTGGATTCAATAACTTGGCCACTGTGCCACATTGTGCGGCGAGCTTCATGTTGTTGTTTCTTCAAAATAAAGTTTGGGTCCAAGTAAGAAAAAGGGTGAGAAAATTGTACTTTCCGGCTTGCTCGACGAACTTTTGGTGTTGGGAGAGGTTCTGAACTAGAAGAAAGGGTAATTACCTCGACATCATCTGCCTTGCTGCCTTCAGCGTTTTCCTGAGTACTATCATTGTTAATAAGATGCAAGAAAAGGGAGCCAAGAGAGTCAAGTGATACCTCTGAGGCCGGTTCATCATCTTCGGGATTGGATCCAAATACCTCTGTAGCTTTCTTCCTGACGTTTTTCTTAACGGCCTTGGTTATCTGGCGAGGCGCCTTAGCCGGTTTATCTTGGACTTTCTTCTTCCAGAATGGGTCATTACCCTGTTGAAAATTGTGGAATCATTCAGAAAGAATGCTAAAACAGATTGAAGTAGAACAGACAAGACAAGAGAAAAATTTACCGATGGCGGTTTGTTGAGCTCGCAGAAGGGAGCCAGTCCGGTTTGGTTGCAGGGTTCTACCGGTTAGTTCAGTAGCTTCTTAACAACGTCATTAACTTCATTCTCCTCTAGCATAGCTTTAGTATGGAGCAGAGGATCTTTGGGATTTCCGGTATACTCACCCATTAAACCGGAGCGCCGGCTTAGTGGAAAAATGCTCCACGAAATCCAACAGCAAACGAAATCAATTCCAGTTAAACCATTTGCCGTGAAGGCTCTGAGTTTTCAAAGCTGCGGGGCAAATCGGGCTCGTTCTTGAGCACTTAGCCGTTGAGGAAATGGGTGGTTCTCAGAGAGCCGATGAGGATGTTAACCCAGCAGAGGATTATCACCTTCTAGAGAAGTATCTAGACAATAAAACCAAGTCTGGTTCCAATCTTTAGGATGGCTGTTATGATTGGCGCGAGGAAAAATGACGTCCTTTCTCTTCTGAATGGACATTCCGCCAAATTCAGTGTTCGGACCGTCAGAAAACTCCGTGCGATGGTTTAAATGAAAGAAATCCCTGAATAGTTCAACTGACGGCTCTTCTTGTAGATAAGCTTCACAAAATACTTGAAAGTTGCAGATGTTGGACACAGAATTGGGCCCAATATCTTGAGGATGGAGCTGAAAGTCAGCTAGCACATCACGAAAGAACTTTGACCCAGGAGAATTGAATCCCCGGGCTAGATGATCAAGAAATACGATGACTTCCCCATTTCTGGGCTATGGAGGACACTCTGGTCCAGGGACTCTCCGATGAAGGACGTTCTTTAGGCCTAAAGCGCCAATTTCAGCCCGGTTCTGCAATACCTCCTCGGTAACCTGAGACTGGACCCAGTTGCAGGAAGTAAACTGTTTGGCTTGCTTTGCCATTGCGAGGGGAAAAGCTGAAAATATAGCGAAGGACCGGTTTATGATCTAGGCAAGTTTGAATCGGCAATATTTCAAAGGTATCTACAAACGGCGGTTTCAGCAGGGGCCTAATGGTATCTACCAGTTTATAGTCTTTTCGAAAAGTTAAACCGCCAATGAGAATATGAAGGATGCAGATCTGAAATTATGGAAAAACAAGTTTGGTAAAATCAGTGATGAAGTTACGGATCTACAGCATGCTAGAAATTCGGAAATATTCATGGTCTATATTCAGCGGATGTGACAATGGTTCCAACAAATGCAGTCTAAACTAGTATTTTGGGGGAAGAATAAAAGCACACTAAGGAAGCGGAGTTACTACTACGGCTGTGAAGCAGGAGGATTAGATCTGCCTTAGTTATCAAAGCACGATGAAGAACGGCGAAGAACAGCGCCTACCCGAGAACCCGCAGGAGGAAAAAACCCTAATGAGATCTATATAAGGGGGAAAGAAATAACTTACCCGAGTCAATGGGTGCAGAGGCAAGCTGATGATTCTCTGGTACGAACTGGTTGATGGAGCGGCCAAACTTGATGAAGATGCAGGAGTAGACGGCGGCGGCGGAGCTTGAGCACGAGCGGGCGTGAGGAAGAAGAAAGGCAAAGGAGCAAGGTGGGAAAAAGAGATGCCCGTGTACCTTATTTATAAGCCGAAAAATGAAACGGCAGGCGCGGGAATCGAGGAGCCAGAAAAGTGGATATGGGACGATACTGTCGCCTCGATCTTCGGAGCTTTTAATCAATAAAAAATGAAATAGGTACAAGTATTAAGTGAGCAGATGACGTCACGATGGTTCAATGCGATCTAGGAAGATGACGTCATGGCGATTTATGAAGCATTTGAAGACACGGAAGGTGAAATCTTTACAAGGCATTGAAGATTGACATGAACAGGTTCAAATCAATCTCGGGGCTAATGTCCGCAACCAATAATTCATATTGAAGCCCAACGAGACAAGGAGCAGGGCGCTTTATTCCGGAAGACTGGAGATCCAAGGCCCAAGAGGTGTTAGGGCCCGTAATGGGTAAATCGCCATACGGCGTATAACTTGCATTGTAAGATAGGAAAGATAGGGACCGAGCCGGACACGTTTATGATCCGGCCTCGGGATTCTATAAACCGGACCAGGCGTCACCTCGAGTATATAAAGGGATGACCCGGCGACGGTTCAAGGAGAGAGAACAACAACTCGAGACACAGGCAAAGAAGATTCGCTCCCTGGTCATCAAAACCCTAGCAATACCACACCGAACTAGACGTAGGCTTTTACCTTCATCGAAGGGGCCGAACTAGTATAAACCCTTGCGTCCTTGTCCGCTTTAACCCCTTTAAGCTAACCTGTAGCAATGGCCTCACGACTAAGTCCTTTTGCTAGGACATCTTCCGTGACAAAACCACGACACATAGGTTCGCCATCATAGAAGGATGAACGAGTCTCGGGAATCAATGTGCAGCCAAACTCATCCTCTTAAATCTGAATTCATACTCACAATTTTGGTTCTGCAGGTCATAGACATGGGCTTGGAGATGTTCAATTTTCTATTGCAGCTTGAAGATGATTTCCACAATGTGCTTGGCGTCCAGTTTGTGTTTACTGGTGAATCCGCGATCATCGTGTGGTTGGTGTTAAGTCCACACCCCACCATCCCTTGACACTTGAAAACTTGTTGCTCCATTGCTTTGAGTCTTGTCTCCATGCTTCCGGTCTTCTTTTGCCCCTCAACATCGCGGATGTGCAACACCCCCTCACGCATCTCAATGGTTTGAGGGTGTTGCAGCACCTCCGCAAGGTAGGGGTTGATGACCTTCTCGAAAAACTTGTCCTTAGGGGCGCTTGGAGATGTCATGGCGATCTAGATCGGTCAGAAAAACGGATCGAAACAAAAACAGGAGATATTGTCGTGGTACTCGGGTCAAAACCTTCGGGATATTATATAATGAATTTTTACCGACAGAAAGAAGTAACGTGCAAGAAAACGGAGTCCGTAGGGCACACGGGGTGGCCACAAGGTAGGGGGGCGCGCCCAGGGGGTAAGGTGCACCCTCCACCCATGTGTCTGCCCCGTGTCTCTTCCGGGCTAGTTTTAATTTTCCAAAAAAAATCAATATTTCAAAACGGAGAAAAATTGCTATTTGGAACGTTTTGGAGTTAGATTACGTACCATACCACATACATGTTCCTTTTCAGAGTCTGAAACATTCTAGATAGTGTCCCTTATGTACTCCTCAGGTGTCACGGTGTCAATTATATTGGTCTCAACATTTATAGGAGTACTTGAGATATAGTGTTTGATCCTTTGACCGTTTACCACCTTCGGATTTCTGCCTTCGGCGTTGTTGATTTTGATGGCACCAGAACGATAGAACTCCTCGATAATGTAAGGTCTTTCCCATTTAGAGAGTAGTTTTCCTGCAAAAAATCTTAAACGAGAGTTGTATAGCAAAACATGATCACCTACGTTAAATTCCCATTTTTTATCGTTTTATGATGCCATCTTTAAACCTTTTCTTTAAATAACTTGGCATTATCATAGGCTTGGGTTCTCCATTCATCAAGTGAGCTTATGTCAAACAACCTCTTCTCACCTGCAAGTTTGAAGTCATAATTGAGTTCTTTAATAGCCCAATATGCCTTATGTTCCAATTCAAGAGGTAAGTGAAATGCTTTTCCATAAACGATTTTGTACGGAGACATACACATAGGGTTTTTATAAGCAGTTCTACAATCCCATAATGCATTATCAAGTTTCATAGACCAATTCTTCCTGGATCTATTAACAGTCTCTTGCAAGATCGATTTAATTTCTCTATTGCTTAACTCTACTTGACCACTAGACTGAGGATGATATGGAGATGCAATTCTCTGGTTAACATAATATTTAGCAAGCATCTTACGGAAAGCACCATGAATAAAATGTGAACTACCATCAATCATTAAATATCTAGGGACTCCAAGCCTCGGGAAAATAACTTCTTTAAGCATCTTAATAGAAGTGTTATGATCAGCACTAATAGTTGGAATAGCTTCTACCCACTTAGGCCCTGTTTGGTTCGGCTGTGGATTTCTAAAAGCAGCTGTGAAAAATCTGTTGTGGAAAAACAGCTGTGGAAAATCTGATGTGAAAAAGATGTAGGTCATTTGGCAAACCAGCTGATAAAGCTTTTTCAGATTTTGGCCCGTAGCGGAATCAGATTTTGGAAAGCACGTCCTGGGCTACTTCCTCTTTTGGTTCATATTTTGGCAGTGGATTTCTGGAATCGGATTCTGCTGGGTTCGCCCTTTGGTTCAGATTTTGGCTGCGCAGTAGCGGAATCCGTCAATAAAAGCTGAACCAAACAGGGCGTTAGTAACATAATCAACAATGACTAAAATATGTGTATACCCATTAGAGGAAGGAAAAGGTCCCATATAATCAAAGCCACAAACATAAAATGGTTCAATAACAAGTGAATACTTCATAGGCATTTCCCGACGTCAACTAATATTACCAATTCTCTGACATTCATCACAACACAAGACAAACTTACGAGCATCTTTGAAGAGAGTAGGCCAATAAAAACCGGATGGCAATACCATATGTGCAGTTCTATCTCCATCATGGAGTCCTCCATAAGCCTCAGAGTGACACTTGCGTAGGATCTATTCCTGTTCATGCTCAGGTACACAACGCCTAATAACACCATCTACTCCTTCTTTAGAAAGGTGTGGGTCATCCCAAAAGTAATTTCTTAAATCATATAAAACTTTTTCTTTTGTTGGTATGTGAAGCTGGGTGGTATAAATTTAGCAACAATGTAATTAGCATAATCAGCATACCATGGAGCACTACGATTAGCATTTACGACAGCTAATTGTTCATCGGGAAAGCTATCATCAATAGGTAGTGGGTCCTCAAGAATATTTTCTAACCTAGATAAGTTATCTGCAACGGGGTTCTGAGCTCCCTTTCTATCAATAATATGCAAAATCAAATTCTTGTAGCAAGAGAACCCATCTAATAAGTCTAGGTTTAACACCTTTATTTTCCATAAGATATTTAATAGCAGCATGATCGATGTGAACAGATACTTTAGAATCAACATTATATGATCTGAACCTATCACATGCAAAAACGACTGCTAAAATTCTTTTTCAGTAGTAGCATAATTGCTCTGGGCTCTGTCTAGAGTTTTCCTAGCATAATGAATAACATTCAATTTCTTATCAACTCTTTGTCCTAGAACAACACCAGCATCATAATCATTCGCATCACACATGATTTCAAAGGGTAAATTCCAATCAGGTAGTTGAATAATAGGTGCAGAAATCAAGGCTTTATTAAGTATTTCAAATGCTTCGACACATTCATCATCAAAAACAAAAGGAACATCTTTTTGCAAGAGATTAGTGAGAGGCCTAGAAATTTTAGAGAAGTCTTTAATAAATCCCCTATAGAAACCAGCATGACCAAGAAAACTTCCAATACCTTTGATATCTTTAGGACATGACATCTTTTCAATATCATCTACTTTAGCTTTATCAACTTCAATACCTCTTTCAAAAATCTTATGCCCCAAGACAATGACTTCATTAATCATAAAGTGGCACTTCTCCCAATTCAAGACAAGATTAGTTTCTTCGCATCTCTGCAAAACTCGATCGAGGTTGCTTAAGCAATCATCAAAAGAAAATCCGTAAACGGAGAAATCATCCATCAAAACCTCAACATTCTTTTCACAAAAATAAGAGAATATAGCAGTCATACATCTTTGAAAGGCAGTAGGTGCATTACACAAACTAAAAGGCATACATCTATAAGCAAAAGTACCGAAAGGGCAAGTAAAAGTGGTCTTTTCTTGATCCTCTTTGGACACAGGTATTTGAGGGAAAGCAGAATAACCATCTAGAAAGCAAAAATTTGTATATTTGGATAGTCTTTCTAGCATTTGAGGAATAAAAGGTAGAGAGTAATGATATTTCTTAGTAGCTTTATTCAATTTGCGAAAATCTATTACCATTCTATAACCTATAATAATTCTTTGTGGAATCAATTCATATTTATCATTAGGAACACAATGAACATGACTTACCCACTGACTATCTGCTATATGATAAATAAGACCTGCCTCCAGAAGCTTTAGTATTTCATTTCTTACCACTTCCTTCATCCTAGGATTTAATCGGCGTTGGTGATAAACAACTGGTTTAGTGTCTCGTTCCAACTTAATTTTGTGTTGGCATAAAGTGGGACTAATGCCCTTAAGATCATCCAGAGTATATCCAATAGCAACACGGTGCTTCTTCAGAGTTTTCAATAGTCTCTTTTCTTTATGCCCTGAAAGGTTAGTACTAATAATAACATGATATATCTTCTTTTCATCAAGATAAGCATATTTCAAAGTATCAGGCAAATGTTTAAGATCAAAAATGGGATCACCCTTAGGTGGAGGAGATTCCCCTAGGATTTCAACAGGCAAATTGTTTTTCAGAACAGGCCCTTGCTTAAAGAATATTTCATCTAATTCCCTTCTCTCATTCATAAACATATCATTTTCATGTTCTAGCAAATATTGTACTAAGGGTTCAGTAGGAAACACGACAATAGAAGCAAGACCAATAATTTCATCCTTACTAGGCAATTCTTTATCACGGGGTTGTCTATGAAATTTAGAGAAATTAAAATCATGAGACATATCCCCTTGACCAACAGTAACGATATCCTTCTCACTATATATTTTAGCATTAACAGTGTTCAAGAAGGGTCTACCAAATATAATGGGACAAAAGTCATCTTGTGGGGAAGCAAGAAGAAGAAAATCTATAGGATATTTTACTTTCCCACACAAGACTTCAACATCTCTTACAATCCCAATTGGTGATATAGCATCTCTATTAGCAAGCTTCATAGTAACATCAATTTCTTCTAACTCAGCAAGTGCAATTTCATTCATCATTTCTTCATATAAAGCAAAAGGAATTGCAATCCCACTAGCACCCACATCACATAGGCCATGGTAACAATGATCTCCTATTTTAACAGAAACAACAGGCATGCCAACAGCAGGTCTATGTTTGTCTCTACTACCGGGTTTGACAATTCTAGCAACTTCGTTACAAAAATAAAGAACATGCCCATCAATATTATCGGTCAAGAGATCCGTAACCATAGCAATATTAGGTTCAAATTTAATTTGTACAGGGGGTCTAGGTGCTCTAATATTACTTTTATTAACCACAGTTGAAGCTTGAGCATGATCCTTTATTCTAACAGGAAAAGGTGGTTTCTCAATATAAGCAGTAGGAATAACATGATCAACATTATAAGTAATAGTTTCTTGTTCAACTTTAATTGGTTCAACTACTTTAACTTCAATGGGAGGATGATATCTAAACCACTTCTCCTTAGGGAGATCAACATGAGTAGCAAATGATTTACAGAAAGAAGCTACTATCTCGGAGTCAAGTCCATATTTAGTGCTAAATGCATGAAAAACATCGGTAGCCATAAAAGATTTAACACAATCAAACTTAAGGCTTATACCTGACTCATTACCTTTGTCGAGATCCCAATCTTCATAGTTGAGTTTAATTCTTTCCAATAAATCCCATTTGAATTCAATAGTCTTACTCATATAAGAGCCAGTACAAGAAATATCGAGCATGGATTGATCATTACGAGACGGCCGAGCATGAAAATTCTGAATAATAATTTCTCTTGAGAGCTCATGATTAGGGCATGAATATAACATTGACTTAAGCCTCCTCCAAACTTGAGCGATACTTTCTCCTTCACTAGGCGAAAAATTATATATATAATTCCGATCGTGATGAACTAGATGCATAGGTTAAAACTTCTGATGAAATTCCAATTTCAATCGGCCGTAGTTCCATGATCCAATTTCATCACATAGCCTATACCATGTCAATGCCTCTCCCTTCAAAGATAAAGGGAAGACCTTCTTCTTGACAACAAACTTTGGGATACCTGCAAGTTAAATAATCCACAAACTTCATCCATTTAGATTAGGTGTAAATTGGGATGCAATGTCCCATCTCTTGCATAAGGATTAGCTAGCAGTTTCTCTACCATACCCAAAGGAATTTCCAAGTAAATATTTTGAGTAGGTGCAGTAGGTTGAGGAGAAACTCTTTGTTCTTCCGGTCGGGGTGAAGATACCCCGAACAAACCCCTCAAAGGATTATTTTCCATAGTAACAAATGACAGTAAATTTTAGCACACTATATAAATGTTTCCTTACCAAAGGCGCTTTACTCCCCGGCAACGTCACTAGAAATGATTCTTGATGATCCACAAGTGTAGGGGATCTATCGTAGTCCTTTCAATAAGTAAGAGTGTCGAACCCAACGAGGAGCAGAAGGAAATGACAAGCGGTTTTGAGCAAGGTTTTCTCTACAAGCACTGAAATTATCGGTAATAGATAGTTGTGTGATAGTATAATTCATAATGGGTAACAAGTAACAAAACTAAACAAGGGGCAGCAAGGTGGCCCAATTCTTTTTGTAGCAAAGGACAAGCCTGGATGAAATCTAATATAAAGCAAAGCGCTCCCGAGGACACATGGGAATTGTTGTCAAGTTAGCTTTCATCATGCTCATATGATTCACTTTTGGTACTTTGATAATTTGATATGTGGGTGCATCGGTGCTTGGGGTGCTGTCCTTCCTAGGACTAGCCTCCCACTTATTATTAACCACTCTTGCAAGCATCCGCAACTACGAAAGAAGTATTATGATAAATCTAACCATTGCCTGAAACGTAGGGATCCAAATCAGCCCCTTACGAAGCAACGCGTAAACTAGGGTTTAAGCTTCTGTCATTCTAGCAACCAATCATCTACTTATTACTTCCCAATGCCTTCCCCTAGGCCCAAATAATGGTGAAGTGTCATGTAGTCGACGTTCACATAACACCAATAGAGGAAACACAACAAACATCTTATCAAAATATCAAACGAATACCAAATTCACATGATTACTAATAACAAGACTTCTCCCATGTCCTCAGGAACAAACGTAACTACTCACAAAGCATATTCATGTGCATGGTCAGAGGGGTATTGAATAGCATTAAGGATCTTAACATATGATCTTCCACCGAATAAACCAACTAGCATCAACTACGAGGAGTAATCAACACTAGCCCTGTCGGATTCCTAGATTGGTTTCGCCCAGGTTCCGCCTCGAGACGGTGGCGCTTTGTCTCAAAACCTCCTTCTTAGTTTTTCCAGGTTAAAACACGTTGATATAGTTGAAGATTGGAGTCGGAGGCCTGCCAGGGGACCCACAAGGTAGGGGGCGCGCCCACGGGGTAGGGCGCGCCCCCACCCTTGTGGCTGGGTGGTGGCCCCCTCTAGTTCTTCTTTCGCCCAATATTTTTTGTATATTACAAAACTTGCTCCCATGAAGTTTTAGGACTTTTTGAGTTGTGCAGGATAGGTCTCTAATATTTGCTTCTTTTCCAGTCCAGAATTTCAGCTGCCGGCATTCTCCCTCTTCATGTAAACCTTGTAAAATAAGAGAGAAAAGGCATACGTATTGTCATATAATGTGTAATAACGGCCCATAATGCAATAAATATCAACATAAAAGCATGATGCAAAATGGACGTATCAGAGCCGTTCCCCCCGGCGTAGGGCCTGCGGTCATCGGGGCACCGCCAGTGTCCCTCTTGCCCCTTGGCCTCGTCCTGGTTTCTGGACGCCCCAATGGTGATCAGAGGAGGCGCAGGGTGGGCCTTGTCTAGTCGCAAAAGACGTTCTTGAACATCTCCGCTCGTGAAACTCTCACGTAATAATGAGTTGGGGCTGTTCACTCCCCGGAGTCTCCTAAGTGCCGCTCTCGGGCCTCACAGTGGCTCCAACCCACGTCCAAGTGGAAGAACCATGCTTCGCGGTGGCCGTCGACAATGTCACCCAATGACTATGCCCATGCCCGGTGGAAGCACTTAGCTCCGCGCTTGTGAGAAGACTAGCTAGGCACGGACGCGACTGCTTGTTCTTGTCCTCTTTCTGTAACCCATTTTGCATTCTCTCTGAATAAGACTTGGAGTTTTGTGTGCTTGTCAAAAGAAAAAAGGGGGGATTTTTCTCGATTCACGGTGTTCTCTTGCCTTTTGGTTTTTTTGTTGAAAAGCGGGGCTCATGCCTGCTACCCTCCCCCGCGAGCACCTCGTGAGCGGGGGCTGGGCATGGTGTGCGCACTACGCGCACGCTTGGGTCAGCCTGAGCGGCATCGGGCCCTCCTCAAAGGCAGGAGCGCACGCACCCTGCCAAATTCAGCAGCTGGCTCCTCGCGAGGCACTCTCAAGTGGGTGTGCAGGCTCCTCAGGAGTCTTACGCCCTCATGAGCCTTGGTGGACGTCTCGGGGAGGAATGCTCCCACACCACGAGAACTCGCTCAAGACTATCGGCACCAAAGATATGTCGTGGTGTCTACCTTAGTCGAGAGCCCCTTGGATCACGGCGGTACCTCCTACAACCTATCCCAAGAGTATGTCTTCATTTCATATATTATAGAGGAACTCTCCTTGTGATATGCACTCACACCCTCTGGGGTTGTATTCGAAGGTTTCTTGCATACAATATAGGAAGGGAAATGAAAGCCTAGTGAGGCGCATTGCCGTCAGTGTCATCGTAGTCATCGCCACCCGCATCGCTCTCTTTGGCTACAAGCACTTCCACGCCGCCCTCAATGGAAAACTACGCGACCAGATCATCCACATGGTCGTTCACCGAGTTTGCCAGAACGTCATGAATGGCCCTGGGCACGGGGGCTATCGCAACATTAAAGTCGAAGTCAGGGTCGAGGCTGAGAAGGTGGTTGAAGATGTGTGAGAATGCCCGTCCAAGGAGGCCTCGACTTCTTTCTTCAACAAGCTGGCAAGCTCATGTGGACCGATCCTCCAGACGGGTCATGACTTGGGTGAAGAAGTGGAGGTAGCCAGCATCATCATCCTCATGATGCCAAGGGACGCTCTCTTCATAGATCATGTCTAAGGCCCGGTTGGCCCTGACCCTGAGACCTTCGCGCTGCATCGTACGGCGGCGGCTTGTGGCGTCTGTGATCTACTACTGGAGCGAAGAAAAGTTAGTTTGGGAGGAGGTCTGGCCTTGCTTGGCGGCTATCTTACGCTGCTCCACGCCAGCCAGCCTTGTCCAGAGGGCGGCGGTCCTGCCTTCCAGCTCGACCTACCGCCGCTGGAAGCAGGCCTGCAGAAGCCTCAACTCCTAGCGGTATTCTTCCGCGAGAGCTTTGCGATTCTTCACCACCTTATGATCGATTTCTTGCTGGGTCTTGGTTTCCCGAGCAGCGATGGCATCCTCAGATGTGGCAACTTGGCGCTCCGTCACTTCCTGCCGCTCAAGCTCCATCCTTTGCTCCAAGACCCCAGGCGTCAGCGCTTCCTCGTGCGCCTGGACTTCCTTCTCATCGCGGGGGGCCTCTCTCGGTGTCACCAACGCGACCCTACGCGCATGGACTTGCCGCTCAAGGGCAGCATTCAAAGCTTGGAGCTCCCACTCCCGCTCTTCCGCCGCTGCACGGCGGCGGTCAGCGGTGCTCGCCTCGTCTAGGGAGCGTGTGCGGGCCTCAAGAGAAGCTGCGAGGGACACCACAACGTCCGCCCTGGGACGCTCGTGCTACTGGTGCCCAAGGTTGATGGCGACCTTCACCTTGTGCCACTCGTGCGCTAGGCGGATGTTCTCTGACTCGAGGCGAGCGTCGACATCGACAAGTTCACCCCCGGGTCGACCCAGCGTGCTCATGGCTTCCCGAAAAAGGGCATGGTGAATGCCACTGTGTCCTCGCGCGAGCTCTAGCACGCTACCGAGCCCTTCCTCAGCACCGGGTGTAACCAGGGAGGCACCGGGCGGCCCGCATGTATCCTGCAGAAGGCTGGTACCCGACGCCCCCCAAGTCGTTTCATTGGCCCCAACAGAGGGGCCGAGTGGCGCGGCCCAGCCGCTTGAAGATGAAGCTAGTACTAGGGCCGCCCAGCCACTAGAAAGGACCAGTGGAAGAGCCCTCGACACACCTTCATCGCCCCGAGAGCAGCTGTGGAATAAGGACGTAGGGGGTGCAGGCTCACGGCATCCCGGTGATGCATTCGTCTCACGAGTCGTCTCCGTTCCTCGCACGTGCCTGGCGCGCGCGGGAGGGGGGGCTTGGAGTCGCAAATGGGCCAAGGGCCCTCGAAGGACGGGCCCCAAGAGTTTTCGCCGTCGCGACCGGAGAAACCCTGAGAAGCCAGGGTCAGGAAAGGACGTAACACGCGAAGAACCACAAAGATAAGGCACTTACTCGTCTATTGCTATATACTTCCTCTGTTTCAGGGGTCGGAGACTATCACCATTGCAGTGCCAAGGCCCTTTCCTCATGCGAAGCGCTTCAAGGATCGAGCGAAGTAGGCCAAAGATTGGAGCTAGACCCTTAACGGCTGGGCTGCGTGTTGCTGCCTCAGGAGCGCTTGCCTGGGCCTCAAGGGGAACCTCCTTAGGAGTGTTAGGCCGCACCTGCTCGCTGGCGGCCACCTCGGGATTGATCGTCGGGGCTTCAGGAGCGGCCCCCTCAGGAGCCTCTAGCGACGTCTGCTTCCCATCAGACGCCCGAGGGGCGCCCGAAGGCGCTCACCCCCTGCACCCACATCTGGGGCGCACGTCGCAGGATCAACAAGCAGGGAAGCCACCAAGATGGGATTCTCATGAGGACCTTCAAGCCCCCCCCCCCCCGAGCGGAACCCCTACTTATCAAAGAGAGGGCATCTGCTTCACGAAATCCTCTTTGTTCGAGCAGTTGTACAAAAGGCAGTCCTCCTTTCACCCGTCAGGAGATCAAGCATGCATTACGCGCAGCGTCTTGGAAGGGAGCGAAGGCACCTGAAGCCTCATGGGGTCCTCACGGCATGTGAAGGCCCACATTGGGCGAGAATGGCACAGGAGCGAGGCGATGCGCCGCCTGACGAACTCCCTCACCACCATTGGCGCTGTCACCCCGACCCTCTTCAGCTTGGGCAGCCTGGTCCAAACATGAGAAAGCCGACGATCGACAAGCTTCGTGTGCCCCAAGCCGGAGCTGGGTTCCGCCGGCACACGCGGGTGCTGAAGGAGGGGGCTGAACATGGCGGCATCCACGAACATCCACTATTAATGGAACCCCTTCACTTCCGGGCAGAGCATGAAGATGATACCTGAGTCAGCTATCGCCGCCACATCCTGGAAAGCCACGCACCCCGAGCGTTGCCGAGCGTCGAACAAGTGGAGAGAGAAGAAGTGGCAGAACAAGTCGACAGACGGGGTGACGCCCACCATGGCCTTGCACAGGAAGGCAAAGGTAGCAAGGGGGATGATGGATTCGGGGTGCAGATGCAGCGCCTGGATCTAGTAACGCGAGAGCGTGGCATTGAAGATATCAGAGAAAGGAGGGACCAAGCAGGCCAGGATAGCATGAAGATAGGTGGGGATCTCGGTGGGCTCCATGTCTGCCATGGACCGGGAGGCGGACCAGATTGTCGTTGCCTTCCACTCATTGGAGTTGGCGGTGAGGGCTGGCCGGACCTTCTCTAACCCCTCCTGGTTGACCACCATTGACCAATCGAGCGCGGGCTCCAACCCTGGCCGAGATTCAGCGGGAGTGCAGGTTTTCCCATTCTTCTTCGACCTAGGAGCTATTGTGTTGAGGGAGGATTGGCGACGGCGCTGAGCCTGGGAGAGAAGCCGCGAGTGCGCACAGAGGAGGGGGATCCAAGTCTGAGTGCGGCGGTCAAGTCTGGTTGGGGCACTCTTACAGTAGGCAGCCGTCAAGTCGAGCAGTTGCCAAGGCTACGTGGGCAACTGGAGATGCCCACGTCCCATCAGGCGCCATGGGTCAACCAGGTCCGCAGGTGGTTGGGGCCCGCGGCGCTTCGCCCTTGCCCTTTGGCTTCGCCTCGAAGCCAAGTCTGAGCGCACCTTGGGCCCGGGCTACTGTCTGCGTCCTGGGTACCGGGGTACCCAGACTTGCATGCCTGCGGCCCACGGTGTGGCTCCTTCACCGGCCTAGTACGGCCCATCTTCGGCATCAACACCCAAGACCCTCGCGAGGGGCCAAGACTCGCGAGTCAGACGACACGAAGACCTCCAGAAAGAGTAGCCTCCCTAGGCTGGCTCTTGAGGAGCGGAGATCTCTATGCAAGCCCCCACCTCGTGAGGTTCAGATGATGCAAGACATGACGACCAAGGCCAGGCGGGCGCCACCGGGCGTAGTGCGGTAGGTTTGCTCTTTGGTGCTAAAGAAGCAAGCACAGGCGTGGAGTCCCGAGGAATCAGCCAAAGATTTCCATTTCCGTGCAACAAGACCAAGATCGCCAGGACGACAGGATGGAGGTCATCATCGAGCCCACCATGGCGTCACGACTATATGCTTTGCAGGTGAAGACCACCATTCATCAAGATAAGATGTACTAGTTGTCTCCCTTCAAATTTGGCCATTGTGGGACCCCTTCCTGCCTTCGTTTTGGGAAGAGGACCAAGGCCACTATAAATATATCCTAGCCACCACTGTAGCAAGGGATGGATCATTCAAACCACCCTCACCACCACAAGCAAGAACACACCTCCTGAGGTTGTTCCACCACTGTACTAGTTCATTCTCAGCCCACCTCGAGGCAATCCACCACAAAGCAAGAGTAGGGTATTGCACCGCAAGGTGGCCCGAACCTGGGTAAACTGCTTTGTCCCATTTCCTTCCCGTTAATCGAGCTAGACTGTGGGAACAACGATTAGGCAGACAGGGGAAGTTGAGTTCTTCGCATGCACCCCAGTGTTCAAATCTATCAAGGGTTTTGCGGAGCCCCGAATCTGATGATACGTCCATTTTGCATCATGCTTATATGTTGATATTTACTGCATTATGGGCTGTTATTACTTGTTTTGTCACAATACTTATGCCTTTTCTCTCTTATTTTACAAGGTTTGCATGAAGAGGGAGAATGCCGACAGCTGGAATTCTGGGCTGGAAAAGGAGCAAACTGTGGAAACCTATTCTACACAACTCCGAAAGCCCCGAAACTCAACGGAACTCCGTTTCAAAAAATATAAAAAATATCTGGCGAAAGAAGTTCATGAGGGGGGCCACCGGCTATCCACGAGGGTGGGGGGCACGCCCCCCCTCTCAGGGCGTGCCCCCTGTCTCGTGGGCCCCCCGAAGGCCCCCTGATGCCCATCTTCTCCTATATGAGGTATTTTGACCTGGAAAAAATCATAAGGAGGCATTCAGGACCAGACGCCGCTGTCTCGAGGCGGAAACCAATATAGGGCTCCGACTGAGCTGTTCTGCCGGGGTTCCTTCCCTTCGGGAGGGGGAAATCGTCACCGCCGTCATCACCAACAACTCTCCAATCTTGGGGAGAGCTATGTTCATCAACATCCTCACCAGCACCATCTCCTCTCAAACCCTAGTTCATCTCTTGTATCCAATCTTTGTACCCAAACCTCAGATTGGTACCTGTGGGTTGCTAGTAGTGTGGATTACTCCTTGTAGTTGATGCTAGTTGGTTTATTTGGTGGAAGATCATATGTTCAGATCCATTATGCATATTAATACCCCTCTGATCATGAACCATATTATGTCTTGTGAGTAGTTACTTTTGTTCCCGAGGACATGGGAGAAGTCTTGCTGTTAGTAGTCATGTGAATTTGGTCTTCGTTCGATATTTTGATGAGATGTATGTTGTCTCTCCTCTAGTGGTGTCATTTGAATGTCGACTAAATGACACTTCGCCATTATTTGGGCCTAGAGGAAGGCATTGGGAAGTAATAAGTAGATGATGGGTTGCTAGAGTGACAGAAGCTTAAACCCTAGTTTATGCGTTGCTTCGTAAGGGGCTGATTTGGATGCATATGTTTCAGGCTATGGTTAGGTTTACCTTAATACTTCTTTTGTAGTTGTGATGCTTGCATTAGAGGTTAATCATAAGTTGGAGGCTTGTCCAAGTAAGGACAGCACCCAAGCACTAGTCCACCCACATACCAAATTATCAAAGTACCTAACGCGAATCAGATGATCGTGATGAAAACTAGCTTGACGATAATTCACATGTGTCCTCGGGAGCGCTTTCCTTTATATAAGAGTTTGTCTAGGCTTGTCCTTTGCTACAAAAAGGATTGGGCCACCTTGCTGCACCTTATTTACTTTTACCTTTTGTTACTTGCTACCAATTACCTTACCACAAGACTATATGTTACCTATAATTTCAGTGCTTGCAGAAAATAGCTTACTGAAAACTGCCTATCATTTCCTTCTGCTCCTCGTTGGGTTCGACACTCTTACTTATCGAAAGGACTACGATAGATCCCCTACACTTGTGAGTCATCAAGACTCTTTTCTGGCGCCATTGCCCGGGAGTGATGCGCCTTTGGTAAGTGGAATTTGGTAAGGAAAAATTTATATAGTGTGCTGAAATTTATTGTCACTTGTTACTATGGCTCAAAATCCTTTGAGGGGCTTGTTCGGGGTATCTTCACCCCGAGCAGAAGATCAAAGAGTTTCTCCTCAACCCACTACATCTACTGAAAATGTTTGCTTTGAAATTCCTTCGAGTATGATAGAGAAACTGCTTGAAAATCCTTTTACAGGAGACGGAACACTGCATCCTGATTTACATCTAATCTATGTGGATGAAGTTTGTGGATTATTTAAGCTTGCAGGTATGCCCGAGGATGTTATCAAGAAGAAGGTCTTCCCTTTATCTTTGAAGGGAGATGCATTGACATGGTTTAGGATATGTGATGATATTGGATCATGGAACTATAATCGTCTGAAGTTGGAATTTCATAAAAAGTTCTACCCTATGCACCAGGTTCATCGTGATCGTAACTATATTTATAATTTTTGGCCTCGCGAAGGAGTAAGAATCACTCAAGCTTGGGGGAGGCTTAAGTCAATGTTATATTCATGCCCCAATCATGAGCTCTCAAGAAAAATGATCATTCAAAATTTTTGTGCTCTGCTTTCTCTCAATAATCGCACCATGCTCGATAATTCTTGTTCTGGCTCTTTTATGATGAAGACTCTTGAATTCAAATGGATTTATTCGAAAGAATTAAACGCAACTCTGAAGATTGGGATATCGACGAAAGTAAGGAGTCAGGTATGACCCTTAAGTATGATTGTGTTAAAGCTTTTATGGATACCGATGTTTTCCGTGAGTTTAGCACTAAATATGGACTTGACTCTGAGATAGTAGCTTCTTTCTGTGAATCTTTTGCTACTCATGTTGATCTCCCCAAGGAGAAGTGGTTTAAATACCATCCCCCTATTGAAGTACAAGTAGTTGAACCTATTCAAGTTGAAGAAAATACTATCACTTATAATGTTGATCCTATTGTTCCTACTGCTTATATTGGGAAACCACCTTTCCATGTTAGGATAAAGGATCATGCTCAAGATTCAACTGTAGTTCGTAAAAGTAGTACTATAACACCTACACCCTCTGAGCAAATTAAAGTTGAACCTAGTGTTGCTATGGTTAAAGATCTCTTGGTAGAAGATTTTGATGGACATGTTATTTATCTCCAAGAAGAGTCTGCTAGAATAGCCAAACCCAATGCTAGGAATAAACATAGTCCTATTGTAGGCTTGTCTGTTATCTCCGTTAAGATAGGAGATCATTGCTATCATTGCTTATGTGACATAGGTGCTAGTGCTAGTATTATCCCTCTTGATTTATATCGAGAAATTATGCATGATATTGCACCTATTCAGTTAGAAGGGATTGATGTGACGATTAAGCTAGCCAATAGGGACACTATTTCACCAGTTGGGATTGTTAGAGATGTTAAAGTCTTGTGTGGGAAGGTTAAATACCCTGCTGATTTTCTTGTTCTTAGTTCCACACAAGATGAATTTAGTCCCATTACATTTGGTAGGCCCTTCTTGAATACTGTTAATGCCAAGATAGACTGCGTGAAAGATATTGTTACTGTGGAATTAGGTGATATGTCCCATGATTTTAACTTTGCTAAATTTCGTAGACAACCCCTTGAAAAGGAACCACCTAGTAAGGATGAAATTATTGGTCTTGCTTCTATTGTCGTGCCTCCTAATGATCCTTTAGAACAATACTTGCTAGACCATAAAAATGATATGCATATGAATGAGAGAAGGGAAATAAATGAAATATTCTTTAAACAGGGAACCGTATTGAAAAACAACTTGCATGTTGAAATCCTAGGGGATCCTCCTCCACCCAAGGGTGATCCCATGTTTGAACTTAAACCTTTGCCTGATAATCTTAAGTATGTTTATCTTGATGAAATGAAAATACATCCTGTTATTATTAGTGCTAACCTTTCAGAGCAGGAAGAAGAAAAATTATTGAAAACTCTAAAGAAGCACCGTGCTGCTAATGGATATACTCTGGATGATCTTAAGGGCATTAGTCCCACTATATGCCAACACAAGATAAATTTGGAAGAAAATTCCAAACCAGTTATTGATCATCAGCGACGGTTAAATCCTAAGATGAATGAAGTGGTAAGGAAGGAAATACTAAAGCTCTTAGAGGCAGGTATTATCTATCCAGTTGTTGATAGCCAGTGGGTAAGTCCTGTCCATTGTGTCCCTAAGAAGGGAGGTATGACTGTATATCCTAATGATAAAGATGAATTGATCCCACAAAGAATAGTTACAGGTTATAGGATGGTAATTGATTTCTGTAAGTTAAATAAAGCTACCAAGAAAGATAATTACCCCTTGCCATTTATTGATCAAATGCTAGAAAGGTTATCCAAACATACTCATTTTTTCTTTCTAGATGGTTATTCTGGTTTCTCTCAAATACCTGTGTCAAAAGGGGATCAAGAAAATACCACTTTTACTTGTCCTTTCGGTACCTTTGCTTATAGACGTATGCATTTTGGTTTATATAATGCACCTGCTACCTTTCAAAGATGCATGATGGCTATATTCTCTGATTTTTGTGAAAAGATTGTTGAGGTTTTCATGGATGATTTCTCCGTTTATGGAACTTCTTTTGATTATTGCTTAAGCAACCTTGATCGACTTTTGCAGGGATGTGAAGACACTAATCTTGTCTTTAATTGGGAGAAGTGACACTTTATGGTTAATGAAGGCATTGTCTTGGGACATAAAATTTCTGAAAGAGGTACTCCCTCCGGTCCTTTTTACTCTACACATTGGATTTGCCGAAAGTCAAACTTTGCTAAGTTTGACCAAGTTTATGTTAGAAATTATTAGCATCTATAATATCTAATAAATGTAATATGAAAATATATTTCGAGATGAATCTAATGATATTGGTGTTGTTATGTGAATGTCAATAATTTTTTATACAAACTTGGTCAAAGTTGAATGAGATTGACTTCAGACAAACCTAATATGCAGAGTAAAAAGGACCGGAGGGAGTATTGAAGTTGACAAAGCGAAAGTTGATGCTATTGAAAAGATTCCATGCCCTAAGGACATCAAAGGTATACGAAGTTTCCTTGGTCATGCCGGGTTTTATAGGAGGTTCATAAAGGACTTCTCCAAAATCTCCAGGCCTCTGCCTAATCTCTTACAAAAAGATATTCCTTTTGTCTTTGATGATGATTGTCTAGAAGCATTTGAAATACTTAAGAAAGCATTGATCTCTACACCTATTGTCCAGCCTCCTAAATGGAATTTACCCTTTGAGATTATGTGGCATGCTAGTGCTTATGCGGTAGGTGCTGTTTTAGGGCAAAGAATTGATAAGAAATTGAATGTTATCCAATATGCTAGTAATACTCTAGACAGTGCCCAAAGAAATTATGCAACTAGTGAGAAAGAATTTTTAGCAGTTGTATTTGCTTGTGATAAGTTTAGACCCTATATCGTTGATTCTAAAGTAACTATTCACACTGAACATGCTGCTATCAAATACCTTATGGAAAAAAGATGCTAAAACTAGACTTATTAGATGGGTTCTCTTGCTGCAAGATTTTGAATTGCATATTATAGATAGAAAGGGAGCTGAGAACCCCGTTGCAGACAACTTGTCTAGGTTAGAAAATGTACTTGATGACCCACAACCTATTGATGATAGCTTTCCTGATGAACAACTAGCTGTCATAAATACTTCTCGTACTGCTCCATGGTATGCTGATTATGCTAATTATATTGTCGCTAAGTTTATACCTCTTAGCTTCACATACCAGCAAAAGAAAAAGTTCTTCTATGATTTGAGACATTACTTTTGGGATGACCCACATCTTTATAAAGAAGGATTAGATGGTATTATTAGACGTTGTGTATCTGAGCATGAACAGGAACAGATCGTACGCAAGTGCCACTCTGAAGCTTATGGAGGACACCATGCGGGAGACAGAACTGCACAAAAGGTATTGCAATCCGGTTTTTTATTGTCCTACTCTCTTCAAGGATGCCCGTTAGTTTGTCTTATCTTGTGATGAATGTCAATGAATCGGTAATATTAGTAGACGTCAAGAAATGCCTATGAATTATTCACTTGTTATTGAACCATTTGATGTTTGGGGCTTTGATTATATGGGACCGTTTCCTACCTCTAATGGATACACACATATTTAGTTGTTGTTGATTACGTTACTAAGTGGGTAGAAGCTATTAGAACTAGTAGTGCTGATCACAACACCTCTATTAAGATGCTTAAAGAAGTTATTTTCCCGAGGTTTGGTGTCCCTAGATATGTAATGACTGATGGTGGTTCACACTTTATTCATGGTGCTTTCCGTAAGATGCTTGCTAAGTATGATGTCAACCATAGAATTGAATCCCCCTATCACCCATAGACTAGTGGTCAAGTAGAACTAAGTAATAGAGAGGTTGAAATTAATTTTGCAAAAGAGAGTTAATAGGTCTAGGAAGAATTGGTCCAAGAAACTTGAAGATGCATTATGGGCCTATAGAACTGCATACAAAAATCCTATGGGTATGTCTCTGTATAAGATGGTATATGTTAAAGCTTGTCACTTAACTCTTGAGCTAGAACATAAGGCATATTGGGCTATCAAAGAGCTCAATTATGATTTCAAACTTGCAGGTGAGAAGAGGCTATTTGACATTAGCTTCCTTGATGAATGGAGAACCCAGGCCTATGAGAATGCCAAGTTGTTTAAAGAAAAAGTTAAAAGATGGCATGACAAAAGGATAAAAAAGCATGAGTTTAACGTAGGTGATTATGTCTTGCTATTCAACTCTCGTTTAAGATTTTTTTGCAGGAAAACTCCTCTCCAAGTGGGAAGGACCTTACGTTATCGAGGAGGTCTATCGCTTCGATTCCATAAAAAGCAACAACTTCGAAGGCACAAATCCGAAGGTGGTGAACGGTCAAAGAATCAAACATTATATCTCAGGTTATCCTATAAATGTTGAAACCAATGTTATTGAAATCGTAAACCCGGAGGAATACATAAGGGACACTTTCTAGAATGATTCAATCTCCGAAAAGGAAGAGGTATGTGATACGGTAAGTAAACCGACTCCAAAACAGCTCTAAAGGCAATTTTTCTCCATTTTGGAATATTTTAAAAAATAGAAAAATAAGTAGCAGTCGGAAGAGACACGAGGCGTCCACGAGGGTGGAGGGTGCGCCCCCCTGCCCAGGGCACGCCCCCTGCCTCGTGGGCACCTCGTGTGCCTCCCGAACTCCGTTTTTTTGTGGGTTACTCCTTTTAGTCGGTAAAAATTCATTATATATACTCCCGAAGGTTTTGACCTCTGTATCACGCCAAAATCCTTTGTTTTCATTTCAAGCTGCTGTTTTCGATAGATCTAGATCATTATGGCATCCTCCAACATCCCCAAGGACAAGTTCTCCGAGAAAGTCATCAACCCCTACCTTGCGGAGGTGCTGCATCAGCCTAAAACCATGGAGTTGCACGAGGGGGTGCTGCACATCCGTCATGTTGAGGGGCCGAGGAGGACCGGAAGCGTGGAGACAAGACTCGAAGCAATGGAGCAGCTTTCAAGTGCCAAGGTATGGTGGAATGAGGACTCAATGGCAACCACATGATGATCTCGGAGCTCGCCAACAACCTCAAGCTGGACTCAAGGATCTTCGGAGAAGCTATCTCCAATCTTCAAGAGAAGATCGATCACCTCCAAGCCCAGATCTATGACCTGCAAAACCAAAATTGTGAGTATGAATATATATTCAAGAAGATGAGTTTGGCTACAGATTTGAGTATCTCGGGGACTCGATCATCCTTCTACGATGATGAACTCATGCCTTGGAAGGTGGACGACATGCCTGCATCATCAACAACTCCATCACCACCACCCCCAAAGAAGGAGACATAGTCATATGGGTATGGGCACTCCCCTTGGCAACTGCCAAGCTTGGGGGAGTGACCCCGGTATTGTATCACCATAACTCCTATCTTTACCGTTTTACTTAGTTCGATCCTTTTGGTAGTATCTTGATCTAGTAGATTAAGTTAGCATGATCTAGCTGTGAGCTTTTGTCTTATGATCTTTACCCTTTGTAATCGAGTTCGTGAGCTATATAATAAAGATTAGTGTTGGGTCCAGGGCTTGATTTCCTCACTTGGGTCATGTTAAAAAGAAAGAAAACATAAAGAGTATCAAAGAGATCATATCGATCTTATGGGAAGTAATGACTTCACATATAAGAGTATGATAAATAAAAGTTGTTGGGACTTGACAAACATAGCTTTTGTCATCGTTGCAATTAATAGGAAGTAATAAAAGAAGAGAGGCTTCACATACAAATATACTATCTTGGACATCTTTTATGATTGTGAGCACTGATTAAAGTATGACATGCTAAAGTGTTGATGTTGGACAAGGAAGACAACATAATGGGTTATGTTTTCTTGTATCCGAAATAAAGTATATTGTCATGGATCATCCAACATGTTGAGCTTGCCTTTCCCCCTCATGCTAGACAAAACTTCTCGCACTAAGTAGAGATACTACTTGTGCTTCCATATACCCTTAAACCCAGTTTTGCCATGAGAGTCCACCATACCTACCTATGGATTGAGAAAGATCCTTCCAAGTAAGTTGTCATGTTGCAAACTCGCTCAAATATGTATGATTTATTTGTGTGGAGGAAATTAGCTTTATACGATCTTGTGATATGGAAGTAATAAAAGCGACGGACTGCGTAATAAAGGTCCTTATCACAAGTGGCAATATAAAGTGACGTTCTTCTATGCTAAGACTTTGTGCATCCAACCATAAAAACACATGACAACCTCTGATTCCCTCTGCGAAGGGCCTATCTATTATTCTTGCCTTATAAGAGTCAAGGTGAAATTCACCTTTCCTTTTTACATTTTATCCTTTGGCAAGCACACTGTGTTGGAAAGATCCAGACATATATACCCACTTGGATGTAAGTTTTCATGATCTATTACTGTTGACATTACCCTTGAGGTAAAAGGTTTGGAGGCAACACCATAAGCCCCTATCTTTCTCTGTGTCCGATTACAACTTCAAAAACATAAGTATTGCGTGAGTGTGAGCAATTGTGAAAGATTATATGATAGTTGAGTATGTAGGCTTGCTGAAAAGCTCTTATATTGACTCTTTCCGATGTTACGATAAATTGCAATTGCTTCAATGACCAAGATGAAAGTTTGTTAGTTTCCAATGAAGTTTATGATTCACGCTTGAAATTGTGAATGAATTGTTACTTTAGCATTAGAATCATATGACAATATATATATATATATATATATATATATATATATATATATATATATATATATATATATATATATGTTGCTGTTATGAAAATGATCATGATGCCCTCATGTCCGTATTTTGTTTTTATCGACACCTCTATCTCTAAACATTTGGACATATTTTTCGATATCGGCTTTCGCTTGAGGAAAAGCGAGGTCTAAGCTTGGGGGAGTTGATACGTCCATTTTGCATCATGATTATATGTTGATATTTATAGCATTATGGGCTGTTATTAATTGTTTCGTCACAATACTTATGCCTTTTCTCTCTTATTTTACAAGGTTTGCATGAAGAGGGAGAATGCCGGCAGCTGGAATTCTGGGCTGGAAAAGGAGCAAACTCTGGAAACCTATTATGCAAAACACCAAAAGCCCCGAAACTCAACAGACACTACTAGGAAAAGGGCTATAGATGATATGGCCACTAATGACGCACCACCATGTGTTGGTGCGCCATTAGTGTCCAAATCGAATGGCGCACCACATCCATGGTGCGCCATTAGTAACAATTTTTTTTCATTTTTTTTCAAAACTAGTAATGGCGCACCAGTGGATAGTGCGCCATTACTAGTTAAACTAGTAATGGCGCACCACATCCACGGTGCGCCACTAATAATTTTTTTTCAATTTTTTTTAAAAAAAATTCCAATTTTTTTTTTCAAAACTACTAATGGCGCACCAGTGGATAGTGCGCCATTACTAGTTAAACTAGTAATGGCACACCACATCTTTTTTTGACATTTCCATCATTTTCTTTTATTTTCTTTAAACTGAAAAGGCGGACATGGGGGGGGGGCATTCGGTGGAATTTTTGGGCCAAGTTAGTAATGGCGCACCGTGGGAGTGGTGCGCCATTACTAGTTCAACTAGTAATGGCGCACCACACACACGGTGCGCCATTACTAGTTTTGAAAAAAAATTGAAACAAAAATTGAAAAAAATTTACTAGTAATGGCGCACCACATCCACAGTGCGCCACTAGTAATTTTTTTTCAATTTTTGTTTCAATTTTTTTTTAAAACAAGTAATGGTGCACTGTGTGTGTGGTGCGCCATTACTAGTTGAACTAGTAATGGCGCACCACTCCCACGGTGCGCCATTACTAACTTGGCCCAAAAATTCCACCGAATTCCCCCCCCCCCCATGGACCGCCTTTTCAGTTTAAAAATAATAAAAGAAATGATAGAAATGTCAAAAAAAAGAAAATAAGTTTCCCATGTGATATGTGGTCTACTTGTTGGGAAAATTTACAAATATGAATTGCGACTTTATTTGTAAAATATCTCGGGAATTTGTAAAATGGGCATAACTTTTGCATACGAATTCGGATTAAAAAGTTTTTTATATGAAAAATCATCTACTCGAAAAGTTACATCCGAATTAAACTGGGGGAACCCTGTTAAACATTTTCAAAATCCCCAAAAACCTAACAAAAAAAGTTACGGGGCTTTTAAGATCTAGAGGGAAAAAATGGAAGAAAAAAAAATAAACTTACTAGTGGCGCACTGTTTGCTAGGTGCGCCACTAGTAACAGAAAGAAAATTGGTTTTGAAAAAAAATCGATTTTTTTTCAAAATATGATACGTAATATGATTGGGAAGTTTGAAATATTTTTTCGAAACTTCATCATACTCATGAACATGAACAAAGTCCTAGACATCAAGAAGGTTTAATAGGATTGATACGATAGATATATCAACAAGTGCCTGTGAAGTGAGCTGGTGCTGGGGTTGGATAGAACTGCGAAGTTAAGCGTGCTCGGGCTGGAGTAGTGTGAGGATGGGTGACCTTCCGGGAAGTTTGACCACAAAGTGCGATTTGACTTGAGGTTAAGCATATTGACCCGAGATTAAGCCATAGTGACATGAGATTAAGAAAAAAAAGAGAAAAAAATTGAAAAAATAATTTTAGAAAAAAGTTCTGATATTTTTTTAAAAAAATTTGTTACTAATGGCACACTTCTATGTGGTGCGCCATTAGTATAGTAGATACTAATGGCACACCAGTGGTGCGCCATTAGTAAAAAAATCTAATGGCGTGGTGCTAGTGGCGCACCTGTAGTGCGCCATTAGTAGCGAAAATAAGTGCTCTACTAGCAGCCCTTTTCCTAGTAGTGATAACTCCATTTCAGAAAATATAAAAAATATCTGCCGAAGGAAGTTCACGAGGGGGGCCACCGGCTGTCCACGAGGGTGGGGGGCGCGCCCCCCTCTCAGGGCGCGCCCCCTGTCTCGTGGGCCCCCCGAAGGCCCAGCCCCCATGTCTCATGGGCCCCCCGAAGGCCCCCTAATGGCCATATTCTCCTATATGAGGTGTTTTGAACTGGAAAAAAATCATAGGGAGGCTTTCGGGACCAGACGCCGCCGTCTCGAGGCGGAAACCAATCTAGGGCTCCGGCAGAGCTGTTCTGCCAGGGATACTTTCCTCCGGGAGAGGGAAATCGTCACTGCCGTCATCACCAACAACTCTCCCATCTTGGGAGTGCTATCTTCATCAACATCTTCACCAGCACTGTAATGCCCAGGATGGGACTATATCTCCTACGTGTCGAGGCACGACTTAAAGATATAAGCCCATTCTAGAATGATCGCAAGTTTTGTACCTTTGCACATCTCATGTAAGAATAGGGATGAAAACTGAAAAGATAGTTGGCTTACACTCGCCACGTCACCCAAATACATTACATGTTCAAACATCATCCAAATAAACATCACAGCCCATCTAAGGGTAAAGATCCAAATGACAAGATACCAAACATAACATTAAACCACAGGTCTAGATCGAATCCTAGTAGAAGCTCTACTGATCAACCGGATAGTTCACGTAGTAACGGCTACGCTCCTCGTCATACTCCCAGTCTAGCTCGATGCCATCGCCTGTGTAGCTCACCATCGTACCTGCATCTGGTGTGTTGAAGTAACTGTGAGCCACAGAGGACTCAGCAATCCCGTTCCCGGGTAACACGACTATTCAAGCCTTGGGTGTGGAACAAGGCTGAAGAAAGAACAAAAGGTTGCAGCAGCACTAGCCTAGCTTACGTAAAAGAGAGCGAGAAGAGAAGGTGCCTCGGTCGAGAGATGATCACAAAGTGATCCTAACTAGCAAGTCAAACATAACCCCACCGTGTTCACTTCCCGAATCCCTTTCGGAAAATGACCGTCACGGTACACACGCTGGTAGTGTATTTGAACATGGTGTCAAGTTTTCTACAACCGGATATTAACAAGCTCCCATCTGCCACATAACCGCGGGCACGGCTTTCGAAAGTTCATAACCCTGCAGGGGTGTTCCAACTTGGCCCATGACAAGCCCACGATCCGCGGAGTCGCAACTCCAAATTGGGAAGGCCCGAGTATCCTCGGAATCCCGTGCTCAAGATACTCCGACTAAGGTAAGGCTAATCCAGCAAATCCTCCCGGCGTGCCGACACCCTGACAATAGCCGCGCGTATCTAGTCTCAGGCCACGACCGGATGGGCGATCCTACAGGTAAAACCAATCCTCGAGTTTCCTCGTGGTCGCCCTGCATAACCCCCAGTTTGGACCAACACTCATGAGGAGCACTAGCCCGGGTAGTTGATTAAGAACTCGGGTTTGCAAGACCCTATGCAAGTTTTTAGTTATTAGGCAAATAGTACCAATGTTGGGACTTGCTGGAAAAGTCTTAGCACTTAGCGGTTTATCGAGGGGGTCCCATAACCCCAACCGTGTGAGGAACGCATAATCAAGGAACATAACACCGGTTTATACGGTTCCTAGCGGCATGAGTGGAACAAAACACCAAGCAAAAGGCTTAGCCTTCCACCCATTACCAATATATAGATGATTTCATTTAATAAATAATATAGTGTGATATCCCAACAAGCTTCAACAAGAAGCAAGAATCTTCAATCTTCTCCTGCAACTAACAATGCTATAAGAGGGGCTGAGCGAAGCCTACGTATAGCCAATCAATGGTTTGCATAGGTAGGGTGGTTAAACAGGTTCATGGTTACAATAGGAGGCTGACAGGAAAACATGGGCATTGAGGCAAGACTATAGAGTGATACTTCTAGCAATAGGCAAAGATAGTAATGATATCCGGGTTCGGTCATCTTGCCTGAAGAGTTGTCGATGGGATCGTAAGAGAGCTCCTCGTTCTCAACCTCGGTAGGAACCTCGTGCTCGTACTCGTAATCAGCTTCCGGCTCTACTCAAACACAAGAACACAAGGCAACGAATCAAACAAGATGCAATGCGCAGAAAAATTACTGGATACATGACTAATGCACTATGGAAGCAAAACTGATGCACTATGGAAGCACAGAAAGTTTACATAGGAAGCACAGTGTTACAGCACAACAATATGCATCAAGGAAAATGCTTCAAAACATGATAACAATAGGATATTATGAATCTACATGCAAAAACACACAAGTTACATATAGGACTTTCTCAAAACGGAGCAACGGGCTAAAAGTTACACCCGAAACAATAAACATGCACAAGCCGAAATTAACAGCCACATAGCAACTTCGGAGCAAGAGATAAATAGTCTACAGCACTCAAACATCATGGCAAGGAGCATGGACATAAACTAGACATATCCTACAGCAAACAAATCCATTGGAGCATCTCCAAAGGAACCATGGATCAATAGCAACAAGCTACGACATATTGAACTTGACAACAAAATCCTGACAGCAGTAAGTTGTTGCAACTTGGGAGCAAGAGTTAAATATGCTACAGCCACCCAAATAAGCATGTGAGAGCATGAATGGAGCGCCAACAACTTATACAACAAGGAATCATCAAGAGTCACCCCAAAACTATCATGGATTTGCCTAGAACAACAAGCAAACATGGCATCTAGAAATTACAGAATCCAGACTTAGTGAAATTTCACTAAGTGTTAAAACAGTAGTAACATCATGGCATCTTTGAGAGCAAGTTTAAGTCACATCAAAGCAAAGCATGGCAAGTGGTAAGCACCACAGCAAAGTACACATGATGGTGAATCCAAAACATCTAAGTATGCATCAAGGGGACAAACACATCAATAGCAACGAGCTCCTCAACTAGGCATCTCGTAACAAGTTTAACAACATAACAGCCACATAGCACTTTGCAAAGGAGATAAACATGGCAAGATGATTTCTATTGTGCAAGCTAAAACAACCAACATGTAGAGCATTTCATGATGAACACGTGGACATATCATTTGCTTCATTTGGATAAACATGCACCAAGTTATCACATTGCAAACATGGCATGAAAACATCTACTAACAGCAGTTTATAACAAGTAGCACTCTTCCAACAGATATTTAAGCATCTAGATGACCTCAAACATGCATGGCAGAATGGAACAAAACATAGTACATGTCTCCACGAACATTTTGACATATCATTTGCTCAAATCGGACAAGCACACAAAAAGTTATTCACAATGCAAAACTGCACCAGAAACTAAAATTCTACAGACTTAGAGAAAAAAACAACCTCCGGGTCAAAGCAGCCAAACGGGCCAGATCTGGCGCGGAGCGGGCTTGCGGGCTGGCGGATCGGGCCGGATCTGCGGCGGGTTAACGGGCGCCTAACGGGCCTCGGGGCGGCCCGCTAGGGCTTGGCGAGGCGACTGGCAGATCGGGGGATCCTCCCGATCCCCGATCGGAGGCGGTGGCGGCTCGCCCGAGGACGACAGGAGGAGGGCGGCCGACCGGCGGCGCGGCCTGGCCGGACCGGCGGCGCGGCCTGGCCGGACCGGCGGCGGCCGGGGAGGCGCGAGGTGGCGGCGCGGAGGGGCGGCGCCGTCCTGCAGGGCCCGCGGCGGCCGGAGCGCGGCGGCGGGGAGGCGCGGCGAGGAGCAACTCGCCGGATAGGGGAGGTGGCGCGGCGGTTGGCGTAGTGGCGGTGAGGAGAAGGGCCGGCGGCGGGTGGTGACGAGGCCGGCGGCGGGGAAGACGACTAGAGGAAGAAGATGACGCGCGGGGCCCACTCGTCGGACGGAAGCGCAGCTCCGGCACTACGGAAGCACAGAGAAGAACTTCGGAAGCACGACTTCCTGGGACATCGGAAGCATGGATTTTCAACTGTGGAAGCACCGCGGATCAACGGTGGAAGCACCGACGGTGAACTGTGGAAGCATTAGGGTTTCAGACGCGAAAATTGGGGGAGATGGACGTTTATATAGGCACAAGGAGCTAGGGTTGTCCAAATGAGGTGAGGTTTTCGGCCACACGTTCACAATTGGATGGCCTAGATGAAGGGAGGGGTTTGGGTTGGTTTGGTGGGCTGTTGGAGGGGTGTCTTGGGCCTCAAAGAGGAGGTACTTTCAGCCCACGAGAATAACTGTTGAAGCACCAAACGAACTCCAAACGCGACGACATTTGACAGGCGGGTTACACACAACAAAACAACATCGCACGACACGTCTCATGCCAAACGGGAAACGTTACACGGCCAAACACCAAAGTAGGCCTCAGGGATGCCACGGACACGTGAGGGAGCTCCGGAACTCGAAACGGACAACGGGAAGGAACGAGTGGGACCGGAAGCAAACGACAACACAAATGCAATGCGATGCACATGACTACATGATATGGATGAATGCCACACACGCACACAACAAAACGACGAAAACCCGAAAGACGAAGAACCCGAAATGGAATTGATGAAGCCAAAGTTATTATATTGCCCAAAAGGGAAAGTATTACATCCGGGGCATTACAAACTCTCCTCTACTACAAAAAGATCTCGTCCCGAGATCTAGGACTGGAAGAAGGAAGGGTACTCGGAATGAAGGTGATCTTCTCGTTCCCACGTAGCTTCTCGGTTGGTATGGTGTGACCACTTGACTTTCAAGAATTTGATGGACTTGTTGCGGGTCTTGCGCTCGGTTTCTTCGACAATAGCAACTGGGTGCTCTCGGTAAGACAAGTCTTGTTGAAGATCAATCTCCTCAAACGGAATGGTGTGTTCATGTGTCTTGAAGCACTTGCGGAGTTGAGACACATGAAACACATCATGGACATTGGCGAAGTTGGAAGGGAGCTCAAGTTGATAGGCTAGATCGCCTCTTTTGCCAAGGATCTTGAAAGGCCCGACGTATCTAGGAGCAAGATTTCCTTTGATACCGAATCTTTGGGTTCCTTTCATAGGAGAAACACGGAGATAGACATGATCCCCAATGTTGAAGGCCAAATCACGATGCTTGCCGTCATAGTAGCTCTTCTAACGCGACTGGGCGGCCTTGAGATTCTCACGTATGACTTTGCACATCTCTTCGGCTTCTGAGATCAAGTCATTGCCAGGAAGTTGACGTTCACCCGTCTCGGACCAGTTGAGAGGGGTACGGCACATTCTGCCATGGAGGATTTCAAATGGAGCTTTGCCGGTACTTGCTTGGAAGCTGTTGTTGTAAGAGAACTCGGCAAACGGAAGGCAATCTTCCCATTTCATGCTAAAAGATATGACACAGGCTCTAAGCATGTCTTCTAGAATCTGATTCACTCTCTCGACTTGACCACTAGTCTGAGGGTGGAAAGCAGTGCTGAAACGAATCTTAGTGCCCATGGCAGACTGAAAGGAGTCCCAGAACTTTGAAGTGAACAAACTTCCACGGTCTGAGGAGATAACTTGAGGAATGCCATGTAAGGACACAATTCTGGAAGTGTACAACTCTGCCAATTGAGCTGCATTGATTGCTTCTTTGACTGGAAGGAAGTGAGCGACTTTGGTAAGCTTGGTAATCACCACAAAGATAGAATCATTCCCTCTCTTGGACTTAGGAAAACCAGTGACGAAATCCATTTCAATGTGGTCGAATTTCCACTCGGGAATAGGAAGAGGTTGGAGAAGACCGGCTGGACGTTGATGCTCTGCCTTCACTCTTCTGCAGACATCACATTCATTCACGAATTGGGCAATCTCCCTCTTCATGCATGTCCACCAGTAAGATTGCTTGAGGTCTTGGTACATCTTGGAACTGCCAGGATGAATGGACAGGAGGGAATCATGTGCTTCGTCCATTATGAGCTTCCTGAGATCACCTTTGGGAACGACGAGTCTATCCTCAAAGAACAAGGTATCTATCACATCAACGCGATAGCACTTGTATTTAGGAGTACCCTTTGCAATACCATGTTTCACTTTCTGCACCATAGCATCACTGAGTTGGGCCTCACGGATCTGATCTTCCAAGGTAGGAGCAACTTGAAGATTTGCAAGAAAACATTGCGGAACAACTTGGAGGTTGAGCTTCCTGAATGCTTCACCAAGCTCAGGCTGGAACGGCTTGATAAGGAGGCTGTTGCAATATGCATTTCAGCTCAAAGCATCTGCAATCACATTCGCCTTGCCAGGAGTGTATTCGATGCTTGGATCATACTCTTGGATCTTCTCGACCCAACGAGTCTGGCGGAGGTTCAGATTCGGCTGTGTGAAGATGTACTTCAAGCTCTTGTGATCGGTGAAGATGTCGACTTTTCTGCCCAACAGAAGGTGTCTCCACGTAATCAAAGCATGTACCACAGCTGCTAGTTCAAGATCATGTGTGGGGTAGTTCTTCTCACTTGGCTTCAGCTGACGAGAAGTGTATGCCACGATTCTCTAGTCCTGCATAAGCACACCACCAATATCTTGAAGAGAAGCATCACAGAATACTTCGTAGGGCTTGGACTTATCTGGAGGAGTAAGAACTGGAGCAGAGACGAGCTTTTCTTTGAGAGTTTTGAATGCCACTTCACAATCTGGAGACCAGTAGTACTTGACATTCTTCTGCAGCAAGTTGGAGAGAGGCTTGGCAATCTTGGAGAAGTTCTCAACGAACCTTCTAAAATAGCTGGCAAGACCAAGAAAGCTTTGGAGTTGCTTGACGTTCTGAGGAGGTTCCCAGTTGACAATTGCTTCAACTTTCTCGGGGTTTACAGCAATACCGTCAGCGGAGATGATATGGCCCAGATACAAGACCTTATCGAGCCAAAATTCGCACTTGGAGAACTTGGCATAGAACTTATGTTCACGGAGTCTGTCGAGAACGAGACGGAGGTGCTTTTCGTGATCCTCTTCATTCTAGGAAAAAACCAAAATGTCATCCAGATACACAAGCACAAACTCACCGGTGTAGGGGTTGAGAATGTAGTGCATCATTCTCGAGAAGGTAGTTGGAGCATTAGCGAGACCAAAGGACATGACTGTATACTCATATGAGCCGTAGCTCGTTCTGAAGGCAGTCTTGGGGATATCTTCTTGTCGAAAGCGAATCTGGTGATAGCCCATTCGGAGATCGAGCTTTGAGAACACTTTAGCTCCTTTGAGCTGCTCGAACAGTTTGTTGATGTTGGGGAGCGGATACTTGTTCTTTATTGTCTTCTTGTTTAATGGCTGGTAATCAACGCAAAGGCGCTCTGTGCCATCCTTCTTCTTGACAAATAAGACACCATAGCCCCAAGGAGACGTACTAGGCCTGATCAGACCCATACGCTCCTGTTCATCAAGCTGCTTCTTCAACTCCTTCAACTCTTTAGGAGAGAGCTTGTACGGACGCCGGCATGCTGGCTCAGTACCCGGCTCGAGTTCAATGACGAATTCCACTTGACGGTGTGGAGGCATGCCTGGAAGTTCTTCAGGAAAGACGTCTTCGTATTCGTTAACCACCGGAATTTGAGATATGGCATTAATCTCGCCCTTGTCATTGAGAGAGAAAAGCCTGATTGTGTTATCCCGAGAGACGAAGATAATCACATCATCATCGGAATGAGTAATCTTGACTTCCTTCTGTGCACATTCAATTTGAGCATCATGCTTAGAAAGCCAGTCCATTCCGAGGATAAGGTCGATGTCAGAATTGCCGAGAACCACCGGAGAGGCCAGAAATCGATAATCACCCATGCGAATAGAAACATCCGGAGCATATATACGAGAATGCATTAGTTTGCCTGGAGAAACAACTGACAATTCCCTTGGCAAACTTTTGGTGACAAAGTTGTGCTTGGATGCAAATGGATATGACATGAAAGAACATGAAGCACCCGAATCAAACAAGACTTTTGCAGGAAAAGAGTTCACTGGAAGGTTACCCAATATGACATCAGAAGAATTCTCCGCTTGCGCTGCATTCATCAGATTCACCGTTGCAGACTTTGGATCATGCTTGACAATAGCTGTACTGACAAGTGGAGGAGGCGGAAGGCGCCTTGGGTTGTTGCACTTGTTGGAATAATGACCCTTCTGGCCACACTTGTAGCAAGTGACCTCAGAAAGAGGACGAGTAGGAGGAACACTCGGTCTTGGAGCTTGGAACTGCGACTTGGACTGCTTGCTCGGGTTGGGTGGGTGGGAGAAACCACGACCACCAGCATTCTTGTTGTTGTTGTTGTAAGGAGCTCGGATCACAGGAGGAGGTGGATGCCAAAACTTCTGTTGCTTCGCGACCACTTGAGAAGATGAGGAGGAGTGAACAGCATCTTGAATCCTCTTTTTGGAAGCTTCCATCTTGATCTGGGCTGCCTCTTGCTTAAGCGCCATGTTATAGAATTTGTCAAACTCATCAGGCTCGAACAAGGTGAGAGCAAGTTGAAGTTCATCCTTCAGACCTCCACGGAATTGATAGATTTTGCTCTTGGCATCTGGGATGTCTTGCTTGGCATAGCGGGCAAGGTTTTGGAACTTGACATTATACTGGTAGACAGTCATAGAGCCTTGCTTCAGGTTGCGGAATTGCTCACGCATACCCTCGATGACACTTGTTGGAATGTGGTGAGAGCGAAAATCCTTGCAGAAATCATCCCAAGAGATCACATGCCCTTCTCTGGAGTCTTTGTACTGTTGCCACTAGTCAGGTGCTTGGTCTTTGAGTTGGAAGGCTGCAAACTTCACATAGTCCTCGGGCCTTACATTGCTACACTCAAAATGCTTCTTGATATCAGTTATCCAATCTTCAGCATCGAGAGGGTCGACACAGTAACTGAAAGCCTTTGCTTGATTAGCCAAGAACTAGTTGAGCATTGCATGGTGCTGTTGGTTGAAGAGATTGCCTTGGTTCCCTGGAGCACCCTGATTTGCTTGATTTTCTTGCATTTGTTGCATCATCTGCATAAGCATTTGGGTGTTCTGGTTTGTAGTCTGCATAATCGCTCTCTAGGCCTCAGACAGAGGAGGAGGGGAAGGAGGACGGTCTGGAACCTCTTCACCCTCTGGGTTAGCGTTGGGAACCCGTTTCGGAGCCATCCTGAAAGAGATGACCACCAATTAGCAATTTGATTGAAAGAAGGTATAAGCTGAAGCAACAGATAGAATGCAACATAGTCTTCACAAGAATCATTCGAACAAGAGGAACGAATGAAATTCTTAGTTTAATGATAACAACAATCTTCACGAGAAGCCACTTAGGGACAAAAGGTAAATAAGAAAAACACAAGGTACAGATGGAACAAACACAAGATAGGAGCTTCGTTCGACATCTTTGTGCTGAAAGCTTATGGAACGTGTTACGAAAGGGTTTTGCAATTCCCGGATCAGCATAGCCTAGGACCCTTTAAGATGCAACTCCCAATCGGAACATCGGCCATAAAACCACTTCACTCAATGTAGAACCCCGAACTCCATAACCTGCATTCGTTGGAAGAATGCCTACGATCTACTAGAGGTACCCACCTATTAATTTCCGAAAGTTTCCAGTTATGCAATCAGGTGTTGGGGATATAGGGGAAGCATCGCGCACTCAACTCTAATCCTACATCCAGCTGTATCCATCCTTCAACACATAACCAGTTGTTCTCGGAAACCGTCTACCTGGACCTTCGAAAAGCATCCACTATACAAAGATATGGCAATACTCTCGAACTACCTCCCCAGTACTGGGTGATGTCGGGGTTATCTTGCCACTAACCGTATAGGAGAGTTTTCGATGTCGGCCGTCTTAAGTATTCTAGTACTGTCGCGATATGCTTGTGACGACAATATCCCGAAGCTCAACTCCCCGGGACACTGCCACAACCCCTAATGTTAGGAGGCATCGAGAACAATATTCTCGTCACAAAGACATCGAAACAATCCAACAATACTCGCGAGATTCCTAAAAAAAAAATTGGTGCATTTTTTGAAAGTAAAAGAGGCAAGAGTAGTCGTTAGGAGTCCTCACCAGAATGAAAAGAGATGAGGAGCAAAGAAATCCTACTCTCCGATATAAATATAGGACTCAAAACATTTTAAGTGTGTGCCTAGACTCAACCGTCAACGATTAGATCAAACAGTGGGGGCTTCTAGGCCAGAGAAGGCTCTGAATACCAACTTGTAATGCCCAGGATGGGACTATATCTCCTACGTGTCGAGGCACGACTTAAAGATATAAGCCCATTCTGGAATGATCGCAAGTTTGGTACCTTTGCACATCTCATGTAAAAATAGGGATGAAAACTGAAAAGATAGTTGGCTTACACTCGCCATGTCACCCAAATACATTACATGTTCAAACATCATCCAAATAAACATCACAACCCATCTAAGGGTAAAGATCCAAATGACAAGATACCAAACATAACATTAAACCACAGGTCTAGATCGAATCCTAGTAGAAGCTCTACTGATAAACCAGATAGTTCACGTAGTAACGGCTACGCTCCTCGTCGTACTCCCAATCTAGCTCGGTGCCATTGCCTGTGTAGCTCACCATCGTACCTGCATCTGGTGTGTTGAAGTAACTGTGAGCCACAGAGGACTCAGCAATCCCGTTCCCGGGTAACACGACTATTCAAGCCTTGGGTGTGGAACAAGGCTGAAGAAAGAACAAGAGGTTGCAGCAGCACTAGCCTAGCTTACGTAAAAGAGAGGGAGAAGAGAAGGTGCCTCGGTCGAGAGATGATCACGAAGTGATCCTAACTAGCAAGTCAAACATAACCCCACCGTGTTCACTTCCCGAATCCCTTTCGGAAAATGACCGTCACGGTACACATGCTGGTAGTGTATTGGAACTTGGTGTCAAGTTTTCTACAACCGGATATTAACAAGCTCCCATCTGCCACATAACCGCGGGCACGACTTTCGAAAGTTCATTACCCTGCAGGGGTGTTCCAACTTGGCCCATGACAAGCCCACGATCCGCGGAGTCGCAACTCCAAAGTGGGAAGGCCCGAGTATCCTCGGAATCCCGTGCTCAAGATACTCTGACTAAGGTAAGGCTAATCCAGCAAATCCTCCCGGCGTGCCGACACCCTGATAATAGCCGCGCGTATCTAGTCTCAGGCCACGACCGGATGGGCGATCCTACAGGTAAAACCAATCCTCGAGTTTCCTCGTGGTGGCCCCGCATAACCCCCAGTTTGGACCATAACTCATGAGGAGCACTGGCCCGGGTTGTTGATTAAGAACTCGGGTTTGCAAGACCCTATGCAAGTTTTTAGTTATTAGGCAAATAGTACCAATGTTGGGACTTGCTGGAAAAGACTTAGCACTTAGCGGTTTATCGAGGGGGTCCCATAACCCCAACCGTGTGAGGAACGCGTAATCAAGGAACATAACACCGGTTTATACGGTTCCTAGCGGCATGAGTGGAACAAAACACCAAGCAAAAGGCTTAGCCTTCCACCCATTACCAATATATAGATGATTTCATTCAATAATTAATATAGTTTGATATCCCAACAAGCTTCAACAAGAAGCAAGAATCTTCAATATTCTCCTGCAACTAACAATGCTATAAGAGGGGCTGAGCGAAGCCTACGTATAGCCAATCAATGGTTTGCATAGGTAGGGTGGTTAAACAGGTTCATGGTTACAATAGGAGGCTGACAGGAAAACATGGGCATCGAGGCAAGACTATAGAGCGATACTTCTAGCAATATGCGAAGATAGTAATGATATCCGGGTTCGGTCATCTTGCCTGAAGAGTTGTCGATGGGATCGTAAGAGAGCTCCTCGTTCTCAAACTCGGTAGTAACCTCGTGCTCGTACTCGTACTCAGCTTCCGGATCTACACAAACAGAAGAACACAAGGCAACGAATCAAACAAGATGCAATGCGCAGAAAAATTAATGGATGCATGACTGATGCACTATGGAAGCAAAACAGATGCACTATGGAAGCACAGAAAGTTTACATAGGAAGCAGAGTGTTACAACACAACAATATGCATCAATCAAAATGCTTCAAAACATGATAACAATAGGATATTATGAATCTACATGCAAAAACACACAAGTTACATATAGGACTTGCTCAAAACGGAGCAACGGGCTAAAAGTTACACCCGAAACAATAAACATGCACAAGCTGAAATTAACAGCCACATAGCAACTTCGGAGCAAGAGATAAATAGTCTACAACACTCAAACATCATGGCAAGGAGCATGGACATAAACTAGACATATCCTACAGCAAACAAATCCATTGGAGCATCATGGCAAGGAGCATAGACATAAACTAGACATGGATCAATAGCAACAAGATATGACATATTGAACTTGACAACAAAATCCTGACAGCAGTAATTTGTTTCAACTTGGGAGCAAGAGTTAAATATGCTACAGCACCCAAATAAGAATGTGAGAGCATGAATGGATAGACAACAACTTATACAACACGGAATCATCAAGAGTCACCCAAAAACTATCATGGATTTGCCTAGAACAACAAGCAAACATGGCATCTGGAAATTACAGAATCCAGACTTAGTGAAATTTCACTAAGTGTTAAAACAGTAGTAACATCATGGCATCTTTGAGAGCAAGTTTAAGTCACCTCAAAGCAAAGCATGGCAAGTGGTAAGCACCACAGCAAAGTACACATGATGGTGAATCCAAAACATCTAAGTATGCATCAAGGGGACAAACACATCAATAGCAACGAGCTCCTCAACTAGGCATCTCGTAACAAGTTTAACAACATAACAGCCACATAGCACTTTGCAAAGGAGATAAACATAGCAAGATGAATTCTATCATGCAAGCTAAAACAACCAACATGTATAGCATTTCATGATGAACACGTGGACATATCATTTGCTTCATTTGGATAAACATGCACCAAGTTATCACATTGCAAACATGGCATGAAAACATCTACTAACAGCAGTTTATAACAAGTAGCACTCTTCCAACAAATATTTAAGCATCTAGATGACCTCAAACATGCATGGCCCAATGGAACAAAACGTAGTACATGTCTCCACGAACATTTTGACATATCATTTGCTCATATCGGACAACCACACAAAAAGTTATCCACAATGCAAAACTGCACCAGAAACTAAAATTCTATAGACTTAGAGAAAAAAACAACCTCCGGGTCAAAGCAGTCAAACGGGCCGGATCTGGCGCGGAGCGGGCTTGCGGGCTGGCGGATCCACCGCGGATCGGGCTGGATCTGCGGCGGGTTAACGGGCGCCTAACGGGCCCCGGGGCAGCCCGCTAGGGCTCTGCGAGGCGGCTGGCAGATCGGGGGATCCTCCCGATCCCCTATCGGAGGCGGTGGTGGCTCACCCGAGGGCGATGGGAGGAGGGCGGCCGTTCAGCGGCGCGGCCTGGCCGGACCGGCGGCGGCCGGGGAGGCGCGAGGTGGCGGCGCGGAGGGGCGGTGCCGGCCGGCAGGGCCCGCGGCGGCCGAAGCGCGGCGGGGGGGAGGCGCGGCGAGGAGCAACTCGCCGGAGAGGGGAGGTGGCGCGGCGGTTGGCGTAGCGGCGGTGAGGAGAAGGGCCGGCGGCGGGTGGTGACGAGGCCGGCGGCGGGGAAGACGACTGGAGGAAGAAGATGACGCGCGGGGCCCACTCGTCGGACGGAAGCGCAGCTCCGGCACTACGGAAGCACAGAGAAGAACTTCGGAATCATGATTTCCTGGGACGTCGGAAGCACGGATTTTCAACGGTGGAAGCACCGCGGATCAACGGTGGAAGCACCGGCGGTGAACTGTGGAAGCATTAGGGTTTCAGATGCGAAAATTGGGGGAGATGGACATTTATATAGGCACAAGGAGCTAGGGTTGTCCAAATGAGGTGAGGTTTTCGGCCACACGATCAAAATTGGATGGCCTAGATGAAGGGAGGGGTATGGGTTGGTTTGGTGGGCTGTTGGAGGGGTGTCTTGGGCCTCAAAGAGGAGGTACTTTCAGCCCACGAGAATAACTGTTGAAGCACCAAACGAACTCCAAACGTGACGAGATTTGACAGGCGGGTTACACACAACAAAACAACATCGCACGACACGTCTCACGCCAAACCGGAAACGTTACACGGCCAAACACCAAAGTAGGCCCCGGGGATGCCACGGACACGTGAGGGAGCTCCGAAACTCGAAACGGACAACGGGAAGGAACGAGTGGGACTGGAAGCAAACGACAACACAAATGCAATGCGATGCACATGACTACATGATATGGATGAATGCCACACACGCACACAACAAAACGACGAAAACCCGAAAGACGAAGAACCCGAAATGGAATTGATGAAGCCAAAGATATTATATTGCTCAAAAGGGAAAGTATTACATCCGGGGCATTACAAGCACCATCTCCTCTCAAACCCTAGTTCATCTCTTGTTTCCAATCTTTGTACCCAAACCTCATATTGGTACCTGTGGGTTGCTAGTAGTGTTGATTACTCCTTGTAGTTGATGCTAGTTGGTTTATTTGGTGGAAGAAAATATGTTCAGATCCATTATGCATATTAATACCCCTCTAATCATGAACCATATTATGTCTTGTGAGTAGTTACTTTTGTTCCTGAGGACATGGGAGAAGTCTTGCTATTAGTAGTCATGTGAATTTGGTCTTCGTTCGATATTTTGATGAGATGTATGTTGTCTCTCCTCTAGTGGTGTCATGTGAACGTTGACTACATGACACTTCACCATTATTTGGGCCTAGAGGAAGGCATTGGGAAGTAATAAGTAGATTATTGGTTGCTAGAGTAACAGAAGATTAAACCCTAGTTTATGCGTTGCTTCGTAAGGGGATGATTTGGATCCATATGTTTCAGGCTATGGTTAGGTTTACCTTAATACTTCTTTTGTAGTTGCGGATGCTTGCATTAGAGGTTAATCATAAGTGGGAGGCTTGTCCTAGTAAGGACAGCAGCCAAGCACCGGTCCACCCACATACCAAATTATCAAAGTACCGAACGCGAATCAGATAATCGTGATGAAAACTAGCTTGACGATAATTCCCATGTGTCCTCGGGAGCGCTTTCCTTTATATAAGAGTTTGTCTAGGCTTATCCTTTGCGACAATAAGGATTGGGCCACCTTGCTGCACCTTATTTACTTTTACCTTTTGTTACTTGCTACCAATTACCTTATCACAAGACTATCTGTTACCTATAATTTCAGTGCTTGCAGAAAATACCTTACTGAAAACTGCCTATCATTTCCTTCTGCTCCTCGTTGGGTTTGACACTCTTACATATCGAAAGGACTACATTAGATCCCCTACACTTGTGGGTCATCATCTGACAACGGTGGTTCACACTTTATTCATGGTGCTTTCTGTAAAATGCTTACCAAGTATGATGTTAACCATAGAATTGCATCACCCTATCATTGTTAGTCTAGTGGTCAAGTTGAAATTAGCAATAGGGAAATAAAATTGATATTGCAAAAGACTATCAATAGGTCTCCTAAGAATTGGTCCAAGAAAATGGATGATGCACTTTGGGCTGATAGAACAGCCTACAAAAATCCTATGGGTATGTTTCCTTATAGAATGGTAAATGGAAAAGCTTGTCATTTTCCTCTAGAATTAGAACATATAGCATATTGGCAATTAAAGAACTGAATTATGATTTCAAACTTGCCGGTGAAAAGAGGTTATTTCATATTAGCACACTAGATGAATGGAGAACCCAAGCTTCTGAAAATGCCAAGTTATTCAAAGAAAAAGTTAAAAGATGGCATGATAAAAGAATTCAAGGAACCGAAACTTATGAAAAAGTTAACAAAGAAAAAGAAAAAGTTATAGTTGGAGAATATGTTTTATTATACAACTCTCGTTTCAGATTCTTTGCAGGAAAACTCCTCTCCAAATGGGAAGAACCCTATATTATCGAGGTGGTTTATCCGTCTCGAGCTGTCAAAGTAAATAATGCTGAAGGTACTAACTCGAAGGTTGTTCACGGGCAACGAATAAAACCTTATATCTCAGGTATGCCCATTAATGTTGAAAGTAATATTATCCAAACTATGACACTGGAAGAACTCATAAAAGAGACCTTCTGGAACACTCAAGAATCGTGAAAATGTGGAGGTACGTGATACGGTAAGTTAATGGACTCTGAAAAAGCTGCAATTTTTTTTGTCCATTTTGGAATATAACAAAAATTAGGAAAATAAGAAACTACCAGGAGGGTCACCCTGGTGGGCACAAGACACCAGGGGGCGCCTGGATCCCCAGGCGCGCCCAGGTGGGTTACGCCGACCTCGGGTACCTTCTAGACTCCGTTTTTCTTCCGTTTGCTTGTTTCCCAAGATAAAAATTATTTATATACCCCCCTTCGCAGAGAAATCTTCTGTTTTCTTTTCTTACTGTTTTCTGACAGACCCCATCTACCATATGGCCACTTCACGCTTCTCCAAGGACAAGTTATTTGAGAACGTCATCAACCCATATTTGCGGGAGTTGATGCAGCACCCTCAGGCTATCCAGATTCATGAGGGGTGCTGCACATCCGCGATGTGCAAGGCCGCAAGGGATCAGGAACCATGGAGGCCAGGATCGAGGCTATGGAGCAGGAGGCCTTCCGGTGCAAGGGGTTGGTGGAACGAGGACTCAATGCCAATCAACTCATGGTCGTGGATTACACCCGTGATCTCAATGTGGATGGCACATCCATGAAGGACATCGTCTTCACCTTCAACGAGCAAATCAACTTCCTCCAAAGCCAGCTCTATGATATCCAAAACCAAGTCTTTGAATATGAGCCGAGGTTTTAAAGGTATGAGTTTAGCTGCCAGCTGCAGGACCCATGGGACTCACTCCTCCTCTTACGATGGCGACCCTCTGCCTTGGAAAACCGAGGATAAGCTCGCTACTGCTTCACCACCACCAACATGTTCTTAATCACCAAAGGAAAATTGAGTATCGGGTATGGGCACTCCCATTGGCTTTCGCCAAGCTTGGGGGAGGTGCCCCGGTATCGTGTCACCTCCACTATCTTTTGCCTTTACTTATCTTAGTTCGGTCATTAGTTATCTTTTGCTTTAGATGAATAAAAGTTTAGTTTGATGCTTTCTTCTTGAGAGTTTTCTTAGTGATCTATCCTTTAATTGTGTGCGAGATATATAATAAATTTAGTTTGCGTTTTTCTTTCTTTATGCTCTTGTTTCAATAAAAAGAAAATAAATAAATGAAAAATATCATATACTAATTTTATGGTAGGTGATGACATCATATAAGGAAAAGTATAAGTAGAAAAATTTATTAGACATTGAAAAACATAGCATTGGTCAATGATGCAACTCATGAAAGAATTAATAAGGGAAGGGAAGATTCACATATAATACTATCCTGGAAATCTTTTGTGATTGTGAACACCAACAAAATATTATATGCCAAAATTGTTGACGTTGGACAAGGAAGACAATGTAATGATTGATGTTTGTTGATATTCACATATAAGTTATATTGTCATCGAACCTTCAACATGTGGTGCTTGCCCCCATCTTTGCTAGCCAAAATTCCGCACCAAGTAGAGATACTACTTGTGCATCAAAAAAACCCTAAACAAAAATCTTACCTTCAGGAGTCCACCATACCTACCTAGGGATTGAGCAAGATCCTTCAAGTAAGTTGTCATCGGTGCAATAAGGCAATAAAATTGCTTCTAAAAGTGTGAGACCATTTGGTGTAAGATAAAATTGAGCGTTGTACGAACTTGTGATAGCAAAGAATAAAAGTGACAGACTGCATAATAAAGGTTGCTATCATAAGGGGCAATATAACGTGACGTTCTTTTGCACTAAGAGGTTCAACATACAAACAAATAAGTGCATGGAAACCTCTGCTTCCCTCTGTGAAGGGCCTATATTTTACTTTTATGTTTTTACTTTTATGCAAGAGACAAAGTTTTTCTCTCTCTATTCTCTTTTATCTTTCTCCTTTGGCAAGCACCATGTGGTGAGGAAAGATCTTGTGGCATATGTCCAGTTGAATATGGGTAGCATGAGTACTTATTGTTGACATCACATTAAGGTAAATACGTTGGGAGGCGAAACTATAAGCCCCTATCTTCTATGTGTCCTATTGAAAAGTTTTGCTTATGTGTATGCGGTGAGTGTTAACAATCATAGAAGACCATAGGAAGGTTGAGTATGTGGACTTGCCGAAAGGCTTTCATACGTGACCCTTCCTGAAAAGATGATGAATTGTAGTTGCAAAGTTGACTCAGAACATAGTTTGTTGGTTTCCAATAGATTATGCTTCATACTTTGATGTTGCATACTTTGATGTTGTGCTGAATTGTTACTTATTTATGAGAAGTATATGATATAAGTCCTATGATAAAAGTCTTATTGCTTAATTTTGTTGCTGTTATAATACTTCACATGATGCTTCTATATCCGTATCTTTTTATCGACACCTCTGTCTCTAAGCATGTGGACATGTTTTTCGATTTCGGTTTTCGCTTGAGGACAAGCGAGGTCTAAGCTTGGGGGAGTTGACATGTCCATTTTGCATCATTTTTACCTACTGTTATTTATGATGTTTTTATGCATAACAATACTTTTTGGAGTGATTCTAATGCCTTTTCTCACATATTATGCAAGGTTCACACAAAGAGGGAGAATTTCGGCAGCTGGAAATCTGGACTTGCAAAAGCTACGTCAGGCCACCTATTCTGCACAACTCCAAACAAGCTGAAACTTCACGAGGATTTTTATGTAATAAATAAGAAATACTGGAGCAAATAACTACCGGAGGGGGCCACCTCGTGAGCACAAGACACCAGGGCGCGCGAGGCCCCCAGGCGCGCCCTCGTGGGTTGTGCTCAGCTCGGCCCACCTCTGGTGCCCATTTTCTGCTATATAAGTCATTTGGACCTAGAAAAAATAAGGGGAGGACTTTTGGGATGGAGCGCCGCCGTATCGAGGCAAAACTTGGGCAGGAGCACTTTTGCCGTCCGGCAGATCGATTCCGCTGAGGGAACATCCCTCCCAGAGGGGGAAATCATCATCACCGACAAATCTCCCATCTCGGGGAGGGCAATCTCCATCAACATCTTCACCAGCACTATCTCCTCTCAAACCCTAGTTCATCTCTTGTGTTCAATCTTTGTACCGGAACCTCAGATTGGTACATGTGGGTGACTAGTTGTGTTGATTACATATTGTAGTTGATCACTATATGGTTTATTTGGTGGAAGATTATATGTTCAGATCCATTATGCTATTTAATACCCCTCTGATCTTGATCATGATTATTACTTGTGAGTAGTTACTTTTTTTCTTGAGGTCACGGGATAAATCATGCTGCAAGTAATCATGTGAGCTTGATATGTGTTCGATATTTCGATAGTATGTATGTTGTGATTCCCTTAGTAGTGTGATGTGAACATCGACTACATGACACTTCACCATATTTGGGCCTAAGGGAATGCATTGCGGATTATTTATTAGATGATGGGTTGCGAGAGTGACAAAAGCTTAAACCCTAGTTTATGCGCTATTCCGTAAGGGACCGATTGGATCCAAAAGTTTAATGCTATGGTTAGAATTTATTCTTAATACTTTTCTCGTAGTTGCGGATGCTTGCGAGGGGTTTATTCATAAGTAGGAGGTTTGTTCAAGTAAGAACAACACCTAAGCACTGGTCCACCCACATACCAAATTATCAAAGTAGCGAACACGAATAAAATCAACATGATGAAAGTGACTAGATGAAATTCATGTGTACCCTCAGGAACGCTTTGCTTAATCTAAGAGACCATCTTGTCCTGTCCTTTGCCTCAAAAGGATTGGGCTACCTTGCTGCACTTTTGTTACTACTATTTTTACTGGCTCGTTACAAATTATCTTGCCATCAAACTACTCTATTACTTACAATTTCAGCACTTGCAGACATTACCTTGCTGAAAACTACTTGTCATTTCCTTCTGCTCCTTGTTTGGTTCGACACTCTTACTTATTGAAAAGGCTACAATTGATCCCATATACTCGTGGATCATCACCGTCTCCACCATAGAGCACCCAAACACGAGCATTTAGTAAGAAAAATGCAGTGCCCAAAGCACGAGGACCAGCAATTCAAACACCAAGTCAACGCTTAAAGCAAACGAAGAATTGTTCTCAGGTCAGGTTCCGTAGCTATGGTTCATAGTCCTTTGCTCTAGCATCACTGTATTTACTCATACGAACTAATTTCAAATTTGAAGGATGCAATGGAAACTCCAATGGCGCCATAGGTATGTTTTAAACCTCTTTCTTTAACTAGTTTGATGTTGTAACTTGCTCTATGTTAATTTCAGGTTCGATTGAATAAATAGTTATGTTCTCATGACATGCACATTACAAGTGTTGTTAGTGTTGTGCAGTTTCACACACTTATATTCTGTCTATGCTGCTTTGTCTTAAACATATATAATTTGAACTGTCTCTATCTTGATTTGGCAACATAAACTGGAATGATATAGACCATACAGTTACCAGACTACATATATATGTTTGTTTCATGTTGTTATCCTGTCCACCTTAAAATGACCATACCACAAAGATATATGTTTGTTTCGTGCTGTTATCCTGTCCACCTTACAACTGAACTAGTTGACCAAAATGAGCATCATATACAACATGGTAAACCTGTGACGTTTATGCTTGTTTCTCTTTCAGAATGCGGACATAATATTAGAGAAGAGTACCCCCGTTATGCAATGGTAAATGAATTAATGCGGATGAGGTTCAAGATAGTGAGACATACCTGTTGGTCTCCAAGAAAGTTGATAAAAACTATCTTGAAGATAGCGAGACAACCCCAAAGTCCTGTCTTTATGTAGTGTTCGAGTTACTGGCCACTAGTGCTATCACAAGCTCTTTGAACTCATTGCATGAATCAGTTCGGCTTCTTGAGTCTCAACTTCAAGTTGAAAGACATCGATCAGATGTGCTGCGACAGGAAGCCGAAGGACTGAGGAAGTCCCTGCAGAATTCAGATGCATACTTTCTGGTGGAACAACAAGTGTTGGGGTATTTAAGCGCCAAACAAGAGAAAGCTAATAAGCTTGCTAAGCATCTTGCCAGCAAGGTGGATACCCCGGATATTCTTTCATGAGCTCTTGTGAAGTGGTTTCAGTTGTGGACTTGTTTTGCCGCGGAGTTTATTTGCACTGGTCGCCTGATGGGCCTCTAACCCCTCGTTGGTTACCCCAAGTGGAAGGTGAAAGATGCAGTGTTGTGGAAGTTTTTCCCTTAGCAAAGATGCCAAGGATCGAATCCCCAGAGACTCCTAGGTTCAACAAGTAGGTGTCAACTGCTAACGGCACGGATTAGCAATCAACGTGGACCTGCAAACAGATACAAATAACTTTGCTCCCAACGAGTACAGAGTGGTTGTCAGTCCCTCCGGCCTTGTAGTTCACAAAGGATTAAACGCAAATGATAGTAGTGATAGATAATGTTTTTCAATAGTAAATAATAGCGGAAAATAAATAGCGGATGTGATCAATGATGGCAATATGGACCGGAGTCTCATGATGTTCACTAGTGATGTCTCTCTCCCAAAAGACGATAAAACAGCTATGTGAGGTAACCGAATTACAGCTGGGCAATTGACAGGACCACGAACGCAAACCAATGCTGACTACATTGCAAGAAAGGTTGAGGTTCAAAGCATGGGCGGTACGCCAAAGTAAGTAGACCGAAATCCATCAATATCTACTACTAATCATCCACCTTGAGATATCTATCCAGAACATCTCGCTGGTATTAAGTTGCGAGTCCCACCCATAGTGTAAACTCAAAGCAACAGACAACTACATTAAAAGAACTTTGCGTAAAGTAAACAATCCTTGCACCCGCGGGCACAAGCACCGTTGTTTTCCCCCTGTAGCAACAGCACATCCCCTAGACTCATGTTTCTGTCACTCAAGCTAGTCATCGAGGGGCATGAACCCACAATCGAGCATAACGTTCCCTCTTGGAGTCACTACGTATTACTTGGCCAAAGCAATAAATAACAACAGAGAACATGCAAGAATTACTTATGAACATAAATATAAAAGAGGTAGATCAAATATATTACTCAAGATCAATCTGAACATAATCTCATAATTCATCAGATCCCAGCAAACTCATCATAGCAACAGCATAAGGATTACATATGTGCCTCGATCATGTAGGGCAGCTCACGAGGACTAATTAGTGAAGCACGAGAACGAGAGGAGAACATCACATAGCTACTGGTCATGGACTCATGGTCCAAGGGAGACTACTCACAACTCATCCGGGAGGCGTCCATGGTGGTGGAGAAGCTCCCGATGGTGATCCTCCCCTCTGGCAGGGTGCCGGGAAGAGTTCTCCTGGTGCTCCCGATCTTGGAAGCGGCGGCGGCGGCGGAACAGAGATGAGATCGCGAAAAAGAGTTCCCGTCCAGAGGGTTTCGAAGGACGCTCTAAATATATGCCGAAGGGGGGCACCAGACGGGGCTCGGGGGGCCCAGGCGCCCCCCCGGCACGGCCCAGGGGGGGCGCGCCGCCAGGGCGCCTGGAGCCCTGGTGCCCCCCCCCCCCCGGCTGTCCTTCGGGCGCAAGGTAGGTTTCGGAACGCTGATTTTTTATATGATTTTTCCGGATTTTTCCTGACAGTTCTCGTAACGTGAAAACCTGAAATACAAAAACAGCCGAAAACAGAAACTGGCACCGGGGTGCACTGGATTAGTAGGTTAGTCCAAATATGATCAAAAGTGTATGGAAGTGTATTAATATCATAGCAATATCACCCAAAAGTGGCATGGAGCAAGCAGAAATTATAGATACGTTTTGGACGTATCAACATCCCCAAGCTTAATTCCTGCTCGTCCTCGAGTAGGTAAATGATAACAAGAATAATTTCTGTGGGGACATGCTATTAACCATATAGGACTTTTTACAGTCATATGACAAAAGCTTACTGAGACAATGATTCTATAGTAATTAAGTTGCCTCATGAGAAAATCACAAATGACTGAAAGTTTTACAACATGAAACTGAAACATCGAGAAGATTTGCAATGAACATGGTGTGCAAATATGATAAAGTGATATCTAGCTTGCCCCCTTTAGTGAAGCAAAACATAAATGCAGGGGCACCTTCAAGGTTTAAGTGATGACTAGATACAATGATTTCAAAATAAACGATATCACAATCATGCAAAAGACAATGCTACTTTGGGACAATGCACATTACACTCAGAATGACAATCATGCTCTCAGTAGTTGGTGCTTTTAAAAGAAGGTGGAGACTCAACATAAAAGTAAAATAATGGTTATGTGCTAGAGTTTTTTATTTTGAAAACATAGAAGCAATTTTGTCAACGGTAGTAGTACTTCATATGTGTCATGCATAAGACATCCTATAAGTTGCAAGCCTCATGCATCGAATACCAATAGTGCTCGCACCTTGTCCTAATTAGCTCGGATTTCCATGGGTTATCATTGCATTACATATGTTTCAACCAAGTGTCACAAAGGGGTACCTCTATGCCACCTGTACAAAGGTCCAAGGAGATAAATCGCATTTGATTTCTCGTTTTTGATAGATCTCAACTTGAGGACATCCATACCGGGACAACATAGAAAATAGATGATGGACTCCTCTTTAATGCATAAGCATATTCTCATAAGAGATTGAGGATTAATGTCCAAGCTAAAACTTCCACCATGATACATGGCTTTGGTTGGCGGCCCAATGTTCTTCTCTAACAATATGCATATTCATTCAACCCATGGCAAATCACCCTTACTTCAGACAAGACGAACATGCATACCAACTCACATGATATTCAACAAAAGTGTGATAGTTGATGGCGTCCACAGAAACATGGTTACCGCTCAGCAAGCAACTTATAAGAAATAAGATACATAAGCAACATATTCTTTACCACAATAGTTTTTAAGCTACTTTCCCATGAGCTTTGTATTGCAAGGTTAGTCTGCTTAGTACAGGTGGAGGTTAGCAAAAGACTGGGAGCGACCAACTAAGAGAGCAATGACGGTCATAATTATGCAGAGCGACAAAGCAACATTGAATCAGGCATGGTAGTTATATCGCTACTCAGAAATAAAAGATCATCAAGGCTTGACAGACTTTCTTTACAGTCTTAAATATGCGTGAGCATACGCCAAGTCAATCAAAATAAATTCTCGAAGGAAGATATTACTAAACCATACCACATCATCGGCAAACAAATCATGTTGGTACTCCAATAACACATTGGGAATCCCCCAGCTATTTGAGACTAACCATAAGAAACCTGAACTACTAAGCACCATTATGCACGTAGCATCTTTATCATAGACATATCAACCAATGCAACGGAAGCAAACTCTCTTAATAAGGTCAGCATGATAATTAAAGAGAGTTCAAGCAACCAACTAAACAAAAGCTCCTTGAAAAGATAAGCATGAATACTAAGAGCAGGGCATGATAGTAGCTATTAAAAGACAAAGAACACACACAACAAAGATAGACATGAAAATTCTATGTTATGTTATAGGTTGAAGTGGAGCATGTTTCTCTCCCACATAAAGAACGCTGAGTTCTGACTCGTTATGGAAAACTACAAAGAAAACTAAAAGCAAGACGCTCCAAGCATAGCACTTAACACATGAAGTGATAAAAATATAGCGAAACGAAAGACGAACTGATAATGTTGATGGAGAAGGGGATGCACGAGGGCATCCCCAAGCTTAGACGATTGAGTCTCCTTGAATATTTCTTGGGGGTGCACGGGGGCATCCCCAAGCTTGAGCGCTTGACACTCCTGAATCTTTTTATCATCTTCCCTCGCACACTTGAAAACTCCCTTCATACATAACTCATCATAATCTGATTAGCGAGGTTAGTACCCTTAATAAAATAATTATACCTTGATGGAAATAAAGATATTCTTGAAGTTCTACTGTTTCTCAAGATTGCCAAAAGGTTTTTTGCAAAGAAAAAGCAAGCTCTTGATTTGCAAAATGAAGGAAAGGCAAAACATGACAGAATCTGTGAAAAACAGAACAGCAGGTAGTAATCGATTTGTTCGGGGCACTTCTGCAACTCAAATCAAAAAACTCAGAACAGATGCACGAAAGACAATTATATAGAGAACGCTGTCGAAAAAGTTCAGACCAAAAAGATGATCTGGTGATTTTATACAAATTTTTCTATCCAAGGACAGAATCTGTTTCCTGGACAGCACCTCACAACTTTTGAACTTTCTAGCAATCAGAGGCTATACTTGGCACAAATATGAAAAGCAAAGATACAATGATGATGCTACAGCAGTAAACAACATCAAGACACAACAAAAGCAAAATAAATTTATTCATTGGGCTGCCTCCCAAAAGCGCTTTCTTTTATGCCTTTAAGATAGGCATAATGCATAGAGGAATCAATAACCATCATAATAATCGGAGTTATAAATTGATTCATAAGGTTCCTCAACAAGTTCACTCTTGTTCCTTCTAGGAAAGGGGCACACACCTTTTGCCTTCCCATGTAAGCGGATTTGTCCCTTACCTATATCGATGAAGCCTTTTACCGCTCGGAGGAAGTCCCTTCCAAGCACTATATTTCCTTGGTTTGGCTCCATGATGAAGAAATCAACCATTGCAATCCCTTTAAGGAATTTAACTGGCACATCTTTTATTCTTCCCTGGATTTCAGAAATATCTCCATTAGTGTGTTCATGATAAGATGGTAGTCTATCCATGTTAAATTTTAAAGAATCATGAACATTTTTTGGCATAGTAGAAACCATAGATCCAATATCACAATAAGCAAGGAAGTCTTGATTAGAGATGCTAATCCTAACAAGAGGCTCCCAGTCATTATCTATTTCCAAAATATCTCTCTTATTGGGTTTGGGTTTCTCTACCTTTATTAAGTCTAGAGCATCCATTCTCTTTTCAATAGTCACAAGTCTATCTATGATACTATCAAGATTATGATCATAAACAAAGTAACTAGATAGACCATGTATAATTTCAAGAGCTCTAGCTTCATCACACTCTAGGAAATCTCCCTCGGCTATAATGTCAAGAGAGTGTTTACACCATTTAAAAAGACCCTGGTAAAAATTCCTAAGCACAATTTTTATAGGTATCCAAGGCATAATTCTCCTATGTGCATCAGAAATTCTATCCCATGCCTTCTTCATATTTTCTCCATCCCTTTGATGGAAATCTAGAACTTCTGATTCCCTCAAGGCACCAAATCCTAACATATTTAGCTAAACAGATAGGACTACTAACAGAAAGGTAAATAATTTTTTTGTGATTTTCGATAAAAGATACTAAAGCAAAAACTGAAAGGTAAACTAACAAGACTAAAAAGCAAAGGTAAAAGATAGCGTGCAACTCCCCTATCCTGAATAGTGGAGTCCCCGGCAACGGCGCCAGAAAATACTCCTTGATGGGCCTCTAAGCCCTCGTTGGTTACCCCAAGTGGAAGGTGAAAGATGCAGTGTTGTGGAAGTTTTTCCCTTAGCAAAGATGCCAAGGATCGAATCCCAGAGACTCCTAGGTTCAACAAGTAGGTGTCAACTGCTAACGGCGCGGATTAGCAATCAACGTGGACCTGCACACAGATACAAATAACTTTGCTCCCAACGAGTACAGAGAGGTTGTCAATCCCTCCGGCCTTGTAGTTCACAAAGGATTAAACGCAAATGATAGTAGTAATAGATAATGTTTTGCAATAGTAAATAATAGCGGAAAATAAATAGCGGATGTGATCAATGATGGTAATATGGACCGGAGGCTCATGATGTTCACTAGTGATGTCTCTCTCCCAAAAGACGATAAAACAGCTATGTGAGGTAACCGAATTACAGCTGGGCAATTGACAGGACCACGAACGCAAACCAATGCTGACTACATTGCAAGAAAGGTTGAGGTTCAAAGCATGGGCGGTACGCCAAAGTAAGTTGACCGAAATCCATCAATATCTACTACTAATCATCCACCTTGAGATATCTATCCAGAACATCTCGCTGGTATTAAGTTGCGAGTCCCACCCATAGTGTAAACTCAAAGCAACAGACAACTGCATTAAAAGAACTTTGCGTAAAGTAAACAATCCTTGCACCCGCGGGCACAAGCACTGTTGTTTTCCCCCTTGTGGCAACATCACATCCCACAGACTCATGTTTCTGTCACTCAAGCTAGTCATCGAGGGGCATGAACCCACAATCGAGCATAACGTTCCCTCTTGGAGTCACTACTTATTACTTGGCAAAAGCAATAAATAACAACGGAGAACATGCAAGAATTACTTATGAACATAAATATAAAAGAGGTAGATCAAATATATTACTCAAGATCAATCTGAACATAATCTCATAATCCATCGGATCCCAGCAAACTCATCATAGCAACAGCATAAGGATTACATATGTGCCTCGATCATGTAGGGCAGCTCACGAGAACTAATTAGTGAAGCACAAGAACGAGAGGAGAACATCACATAGTTACTGGTCATGGACTCATGGTCCAAGGGAGACTACTCACAACTCATCCGGGAGGCGTCCATGGTGGTGGAGAAGCTCCCGATGGTGATCCTCCCCTCCGGCGGGGTGCCGGGAAGAGTTCTCCTGGTGCTCCCGATCTTGGAAGCGGCGGCGGCGGCGGAACAGAGATGAGATCGCGAAAAAGAGCTCCCGTCCCGAGGGTTTCGAAGGACGCTCTAAATATATGCCGAAGGGGGGCACTAGACGGGGCTCGGGGGGCCCAGGCGCCCCCCCCCCCCGGCGCGGCCCGGGGGGGGGCGCTGCCAGGGCGCCTGGAGCCCTGGTGCCCCCCCTCGGCTGTCCTTCGCGCGCAAGGTAGGTTTCGGAACGCTGATTTTTTATATGATTTTTCCGGATTTTTCCTGACAGTTCTCGTAACGTGAAAACCTGAAATACAAAAACAGCCGAAAACAGAAAATGGCACCGGGGTGCACTGGATTAGTAGGTTAGTCCAAATATGATCAAAAGTGTATGGAAGTGTATGAATATCATAGCAATATCACCCCAAAAGTGGCATGGAGCAAGCGGAAATTATAGATACGTTTTGGACGTATCATCGCCAATTATGACAACCTGTGTATGTAATATGCTGCTTTGTTCCCCATATTTACACTGGTGCCGAACTTCGATGCCTAATGGTTTTAATATGGTAATAGCCGTAATAGCCTAGCGTATGTTGCTTGCTTATTTTTTTTCCTTGTTGTATTGTTTTTTTGTTTGCTTGTAGTAAGTGCAGTTCTTTTCCCGAGGTTTGCTAGTGGTCGCAATAACCTATTTTTTAAAACTAGGCCACAATAACCATAGGCAACATACAGACCGTTGTCACCATGGCCTTCTACGGACCGTAGAATCAACGGGCCTTCTACGGGTCGTATGACCGATTGGCCAAACATGGGCCAATATCGGACCACATTATGGGCCGTAAACAGGCTAGAGTGGGGCTGTTCGTGCATGGGCCGACCATAACGGGACTTTATGAGGCCGATGAGTATAACGTGCTTAATTGTATCGATAGGCATAATGGGTCGTTAATGGGCCGTATTTGATGACGCTATGAAAACGGCCCAACGGATTAACGGGCCACGAACGAGCCGACATTAACCATGGGTTGAATTTGGCCCACAAGCTAAAAAGACCAGTAACGGACCGTCAGCAACCAAATGCTGCAAATCATCCCAAGAATAAATATGCCCTTAAAAGGCCAAAAGATAACACGGGTTGGGAACGGCCCAATGGAGTAATGGGCCGTTAATGGGTATGAAGCAATATACTATTCATTATGGGCTAGCCTCACTACCGCCCGTTAATGGGCCAAGAGTTACAAAGGGCCTCATATGGGCCAAAAGACGTCATCGGCCGTACATAGTCCGGAAGTTAGAACGGGCTGGAATCATATTGGACGGCCCAAATGAAGCTAGTGGGCCGAATTCGGAAAGTCCATAATGGGCCATGAGTTATTAGGCCTGAACGGGCTATATGCGAGCATGTCGTTAGCACGCTTTCAATGGGCCGGCCCGTCAACCTTTGACCAAGTCAAACGGGCTGGCCTTTTGACCTGAATGGGCCACTATTGGGCCATGCCAAGTGTCGACGTATCATAGGCGCCTCATGCCCATTGGTTGGTTGCCATCTGTCCGCACGTGGAGCTGACACATGGTTCCTTCGGCCAATGAGAATTTTACACGTTGAAAATCCCCATTGGTCCTCGCTCTTAGCGGGTTATCGGATCCATAACCGGACCCAATAGCTTAACGACGACCCGTTACCATGGGATTCCACGCGTCGGTTACCCTTGACGAAATCACTTCCATGACGCGCCATTTCTCGTCAAGGAAGTGAACACTTCCGTGATGATAAATTTGGTATTGTCATGGAACACATCTATGACATCACATGTATGACTATCTTGATTCTGTCATAAAATAGTCATGGATGTACATGCATGGCAGAAAAGGTGACCAACTGTTACAAACACGTATTATCACGGAAGTGTTTTTTTTTGTAGTGAAAGGTTCTGACCTACCCGCAGACTTCGACGAGACCATCACGAACCTGCACCGCTTTGGAATAAAGCTCAACCCGGCTAAGTGCACTTTTGGGGTCTCACTGGCAAGTTACCCAGCTTCCTCGTTTCCAAACATGGAATTGATGCTAACCCCAAGAAGATAGGTGATATATTCCAAATGAAGCAACCGGAATGTTTACACGACGTACACAAACTCATGGCTTGTCTGTCAGCCCTAAGTAGATTCATCTCACGACTTGATGAAAAAGCCCTTCCGCTTTACCGACTAATGAAGAAGCCAGACAAGTTCAAATGGACGACCGAAGCACATGCCACGTTTCAAGAACTCAAAACCCTGCTTTCCATCCAGCCGGTGCTTGCTACTCTGAGCAACCAGGAGCCTTTGTTCTTATACATTATGGACACATGCCGAGTGGTTAGCACCGTGCTCACTAGGGAATGTGAGGAAAAAATGCAAGGCCTTATGGATCCGGCGCCTGGTCTATTACAGATCAGAGGTTTTTACACCTTCTAAACGGAGATACCCACATTATCGGGATTTGGTGTATGGGATCTATCTCACTGCGAAGAAGGTGGCTCAATACTTTGAAGAGCACTCGGTATCGGTGATAAATGACACCCCTCTGTCAGAAATTATGAACAACAAGGTTACCACGAGCCGAGTTAATAAATGGGTCATCGAGCACCTACCTTTGGACATCAAGTATGAATCCAAAAAATCCATCAATTCGCAAGCCCTGGTGGATTTTCTAGCCGAGTGGATAGAGCAAGAGCAACCTGCCCCGAGTCTCCCCAAGCATTGGACTATGTTCTTCGATGGCTCGAAGATGATCCACAGCTCGGGAGCTGGAGTGGTCTTGGTGTCCCCCAAAGGCGACCGACTCAGCTATGTTCTTCTAATCCACTTTGATTCCTCCAACAACGAGGCAGGGTATGAAGCTCTTATGTATGGGCTACGCATGGCGATCTCCCTTGGGGTCCGCTGAGTGATTGTCTATGGCTACTCAAATCTAGTGATGAACCAGGTTATGAAGGAGTGGGATATTCGAAGTCCATCAATGACAGGCTATTGTAACACCATAAAAAACCGGAAACGAACTTTCAAGGACTGGAGCTCCACCACATTCTAGAACCAAGCAGCTGAAGATGTGGCCAAAATTTTCTCCACTCGGAAGGCCATCCCTAAGAACGTGTTCCTAGAGCACTTGCACTTGCACTCGCGCTCAATCAAAGAAGACCCTTTCATGGAAGAGCCGCCGCAACCAGTCAGACTATCTAATCCGGTTGAGGTCGAGATTCCCGCAGTGGTTGATTTAGTCCAGGAGATTCTCGTGATCACTCCTGAGTGAACCGAGCTGTACATTGCATACTTTCTCAGGCAGGAACTCCTAGAAGATGAAGTCGAGGCTCACCAGATCGTCCGTCGATCGAAATCCTTCACCGTCATGGATTATATCCTCTACAATAATAGCACCACTAGAATCACTCATCATTGCATGTCGCCAGAAGAGGGACAACGGATCTTGCAGGAGATTCACTCAGGAACCTGTGGGCATCACGCATCTTCTCGGGCGCTGGTCGCCAAGGCATTCTGGGCGGGCTTCTATTGGCCTCGTGCAAATTCAGCCGCCCGGGACATAGTGGACCATGAATCAGGTGCCAATTCTAAGCGAACCAGTTGCACAAGCCGTCGTCTGCACTCAAGACGATCCCGCTCAGCTAGCCATTTGTCGTCTGGGGCCTCAACATAATCGCCCCCCTCTGGACCGAAATGAGTGGGTTCACACATATGCTGGTGGTGAAGGAAATATGCCCTAGATAATAAAGTTGTTATTTTATATTTCCCTATTTGATGATAAATATTTACTATACATGCTAGAATTGTATTAACCAGAATCTTGATACATGTGTGGATATATAGACAAAATACCAAGTCCCTAGTAAGCCTCTACTAGACTAGCTCGTTAATCAACTATGGTTAAGTTCCTGACCACAGACATGTGTTGTCATTTGATGAACGGGATCACATCATTAGGAGAATGATGTGGTGGACATGACCCATCCGTTAGCTTAGCATATTGATCATTCAGTTTTATTGCTATTGCTTTCTTCATGTCAAATAAATGTTCCTCCGACTATGAGATTATGCAACTCCCGGATACCAGAGGAATACCTTGTGTGCTATCAAAAGTCACAACGTAACTGGGTGATTATAAAGATTCTCTATAGGTATCTCCGAAGGTGTTTGTTGGGTTAGCATAGATCAAGATTAGGATTTGTCACTCCGAGTATCGGAGAGGTATCTCTGGGCCTTCTCCGTAATGCACATCATAAGAAGCCTTGCAAGCAATGTGACTAATGAGTTAGTTGCGAGATGCCGCATTTAGAAACGAGTAAAGAGACTTTCCGGTAACAAGATTGAACTAGGTAAGAAGATACCGACGATCGAACCTCGGGCAAGTAACATACCATGGACAAAGGGTATAACTTATGTTGTCATTACGGTACGACCGATAAAGATCTTCGTAGAATATCTAGGAGCCAATATGAGCATCCGGGTTCCGCTTTTGGTTATTGATCGGAGATGTGTCTCAGTCATGTCTACATAGTTCTCAAACCAGTAGGGTCCGCACGCTTAACATTCGATGACGATTTTGTATTATATGAGTTATGTTATTTGATGACCGAATGTTGTTCGGAGTCCAGGATGAGATCACGGCATTGGCGAGGAGTCTCGAAATGGTCGAGAGGTGAAAATTCATAGATAGGACGTTGATATTTGGATGCCGGAAGTGTTCCGGGTGATATCGAGTCACCGGAACGGGTTTCGGGCACCCCCCCAGCAAAGTTAATGGGCCTATTGGGCGAAGGGAGGGACAAACCAGCCCACTGGGGGCTGGTGCGCCCCTCCACCTGGTCGTACGCCCCTAGGGAAGGCAAGGGAGGAAGGATTGTTGGGGATCATTGCAGAAATAAAAAAAATTCTACGCAACACCAAGATCAATCTATGGAGAGACTAGCAACGAGAGAGGGGAGTGCATCTTCATGCCCTTGAAGATCGCAATGCGGAAGCGTTACAAGAACGTGGTTGGTGTAGTCGTACAAAGAGCGATTCAGATCGCGATCGATTCCGATCTAAGAGCCGAACAATGGAGCCTCCGCGTTCAACACACGTACATCCCAGGGACGTCTCCTCCTTCTTGATCCAGCAAGGGGGGAAGAGAAGTTGGGGAAAAGCTTCGGCAACACGAGGGCGTGGTGGTGGAGCTTGCAGTTCTCCCACAGGGCTTCGCCAAGCTCTACGGAGGAAGAGGAGGAGTTGGGAGGGGGGAGAGCTGCGCCAGGGAAGGGGTGCGGTTTCCCTCTCTCTCCCTCATTATATATAGGGGGAAGGGGGAGGAGGAGGTGCCCAAGGGTTTCCCTAGGGGAGGGGTGGCGGCCACAGGGGACACACTAGATGGGTTTGGGTGCCCCCTCCCTTAGGAAACTTGCCCCCCAAGCCGGGAGGGCCAGCTGCCCTAAGAGAGGCGCCCCCACCTCTCCACGTTACGTGAGATGGGGTGGGAGGGGTGCACATCCCGTTAGTGGGCTGGTGTGCCCCCTCCCCTTGGCCCATAAGGCTCCCAACGCTTGCCGGGGCCTCCGAAACCTCTTTCGGACATGCTGGTCGTCACCCGGTATGCCCAGAACAATTCCGGACTCCAATACCCTTCGTCCAATATATTGATCTTCGCCTCTGGACCATTCCAGAGATCCTCATAACGTCCGAGATCTAATCTGGGACTCCGGACAACCTTCGGTAAGCACATACTATTCCCATAACAACTCTAGTGTCACCGAACCTTAAGTGTGTAGACCCTACGGGTTCGGGGACCATGCAGACATGACCGAGATACCTCTCCGGCCAATAACCAATAGCGGGATCTGGATACCCATATTGGCTCCCACATGTTCTACGATGATCTCATCGGATGAACCACGATGTCGGGGATTCAATCAATCCCGTATACAATTCCCTTTGTCCATCGGTATGTTACTTGCCCGAGATTCGATCGTCGGTATCCCCATACCTCGTTCAATCTTGTTAGTGGCAAGTCTCTTTAATCATTCCGTAACGCATGATCCCGTGGCTAACTCCTTAGTCACATTGAGCTCATTATGATGATGCATTACCGAGTGGGCCCAGAGATACCTCTCCGTCATACGGAGTGACAAATCCCAGTCTCGATTCATGCCAACCCAATAGACACTTTCGGATATACCTGTAGTGCAACTTTATAGCCACCCAGTTACGTTGTGCTGTTTGATACACCCAAAGCATTCCTACGGTATCCTGGAGTTGCACAATCTCATGGTCTAAGGAAATGATACATTACATTACAAAAACTCCTAGCAAACGAACTACATGATCTTGTGCTATGCTTAGGAATGGGTCTTGTCCATCACATCATTCTCCCAATGATGTGATCCCGTTATCAACGACATCCATAGAACCACGACCTAAAAGGCACCTTACTCGTCGTCTGAAAAGTCTGCAACATGAACGTTGCAGCCCGAAAATGGGTCAGCACATGGAAGATGCTGGCAAAGTAACACATAGAGAGTAACAAAAGTAAGGCTATACTATATGCAATGTGGCTGGTGGAAAGCTCTATGGTTACAGTTTTGCGTAAAGCCAATTTTTCCCTACTACAAAGGAATATATTTTAATTAACTATCATGGTAGTTGAAACATCATTGAGAAGATAGACATCCTCTCAATCCCAATTAATAATCATCATTAAAACCCAACAATATTATTTAAAGTAACATGATGAGATTCACATGATAATCCAAGTACTAGATACTCAAGACGTCTGTAACCGGGGACACGGCTAATCATGATCAGTTTGTACACTCTGCAGAGGTTTGTGCACTTTTCCCCACAAGACTCGATCTCCTCCGTTGGGGTTCTCGCACTTCATGATGTTTGAGAAACGGATGACCGAGACATAGTCTTTCAGAAGCACTAGCACCTTACGAACGGGTGGACCGTACCAACCTACATCCCCTACATCTGCTAGTCCACCACTGTAAGAGTTCGCACGACTTAGTCAACTATGCTAGAGCCCATAATAGCTTGTGGCTGCACACGGAAGTTTTTAGTATGAATAATCTCATGATCCCTTTGAGCCTGGGTGGCGGTCCATAAAGAAAACAGGCAATCGCTGGAATACCCAGGTGCCTCAATCCACCCAGATGTGTATTTAAGTTGCCACCTTAAGTTGAACCATTAATTAACAATCTCACATCTGTCATGGATACACTCACCCAATCCACGTCTACGAGCATAGCATAACCTAACAGCAAACGTAGAAGTAACTCCCAAGGGTTGAAAAAATGCAGGTAATAGGTACTACCTCAATCTACTTCCCAGTCCCACAAGTTAAAGCTCCTACTCATGCAATGTGTGAGGGTTTGACTAATGCAATGAAAACTGGGTAATTGGAAACTATGATCAAAGTGTTACTTGCCTTGCTGAGGATCCGCAAAACCTAGAGATTCAAAATACCAAGCGGCGCAATCTGGGTACTCTATCGCAGACAAACAAACACACAATAAGTACTTAACTAATGCACGGGTAAAACTCAAATTAGAGATCTAACCAGAAAGTTCAACTTAAGAACTCCGGTTGCAAAATAAACAAACCAAACGAAACAACGAAAGTCAAATGGCGAAAGAGAAACAACTACCGTACCAATCTGGACCTAAGTCCAAATTTAACAGAGCCAAACGCTTAGGTGACTAGGTTAAACGGAAAGAGAATTTCGAGACAAAACTCCAGGCGCTTGAATCGCCTGATTCCGATAAACGAGCGGAAAGATAAACTAGAACGAAGATCGGATCAGAAATCGCGATCGGAAAATAACTACGAAAAAGAAAATTAAAACAGCTTAACGAACGAACGTTCGTCAGCTGAGACTAAACGACGAACTCGTTCGTTAAAATGAACGAACGGGTGAACGCTCACTAATTAACTAAACCGGGAAAAGAAAAAAACCGATCTAACAAAAAAACAAACTAGGGTTGTAAAAAAAAAGACCGGTGGTTTTCTACCGAAAACCGGCGGCGGCGGCTACCTCGTCGTTCGGCCGGCGGGAGGCGTCGGCGGCGGGCGGCGGCGGCAGGCGACGGGGCTGCGGCGGCGGTGGTGTGCAGCGGCGGCGGCGGCGGTGGTGGTGCGCTGCGGCGGCGGCGGCGGCGGCTTTGCTCGTGGCGGGGCGGGGTGCGGCAAGGGGCAAGGGTGCGGCG
>LR738711.1:772303223-772381678 GCA_902687465.1 Secale cereale | reverse complement strand
GGCGGGGTGCGGCAAGGGGCAAGGGTGCGGCGGTATTTATAGTAAGGGGGGCTAGAGGCTTGGGGGAGGGGTAAGAATCGGCGGCGGCGGCGGCAGTCCGATCCTGGCACGGTGGCGGTGATGCGGGGAAGGCGGCGGGGGCGGCTGGGCCTGGCTTGGCTGGACTTCGGCCCAGTCGGGTTCGGGTCCCCCCATATTTTTTTTCTAATTAACGCCGGCGCTACGAAAAATAAATCCTAGAAAAAATAAAATAAAAATCTAAAATTGCCAAAACTAATTTTCATCGTCTAAATAGAATATTTAGAACGAGATGAACATTTTCTTGGCACTAAAATGCATTTTTGAAAACATGCAATTTTTCCTAATTCAAATAAAACTCCAATAAAACTTATTTGATTTTTTTATTAAATCCTCCGTATTTCTTTATTTTTGGGAGAGCCATTTTACTCCCTATCTCATATTTTCATAATAGAAATACTCGAAGATAAAATAAATAAAATCAAATGATCCTATTTTCAAAATTTGAGAAACCTGAAATATTAAAATAACAAAATCCTCAACTCTCTCCGAGGGTCCTTGAGTTGCTTAGGATTTTCTTGGATCCACCAAAAGCAAGAAAATATGATATGCATGATGATCTAATGTATAACATTCCAAATTGGAAATTTGGGATGTTACAAACCTACCCCCCTTCAGATGAATCTTGCCCTCGAGATTTGGGTTGGCTAGGAAATAGGTGAGGGTGGTCCTTCTGCAAGTCTTCCTCTTGTTCCCAGGTGGCTTCATCCTCGGTGTGGTGACTCCACTGAACTTTGCAAAATTTGATAACCTTGCTTCGGGTGACTCGGCTGGCATACTCAAGAATCTTGACTAGTCTCTCTTCATAGGTCAAGTCACTGTCCAGCTGAATAGCTTCCAATGGCACAATATCCCTTAGCGGTATATCATCCATCTCGGCGTGGCATTTCTTCAACTGGGAAACATGGAATACATCGTGAACTCCAGACAATCCTTTGGGCAGTTCCAACTTGTTGGCTACTTCTCCCATACGTTCCATAATCTTGTATGGTCCTACAAAACGTGGCGCTAGCTTTCCCTTAACTCCAAAGCGCTTAACTCCTCGAAGTGGAGATACTCGAAGATAAACTCGGTCTCCGACTTCGTAAACGATCTCTTTGCGTTTTGAATCCGCGTAGCTCTTCTGCCTGGACTGGGCTATCTTGAGCCTATCACGAATCGACTTTACCTTCTGTTCCTATTCCTTGATCAAATCTGGCCCAAACAACTTGCGGTCTCCAACTTCGTCCCAAGACAACGGAGTCCTACACCTCCTTCCGTATAACGCTTCGAAAGGGGCCATCTTCAAACTGGATTGATAACTGTTGTTGTAAGAGAACTCGGCATAAGGAAAATTGTCGTCCCAACTAGATCCATAATCTAGCGCCCAAGTTCTCAGCATATCCTCCAAAATCTGATTGACTCTCTCAGTCTGTCCATCTATTTGCGGGTGAAAAGTTGTGCTAAACTCTAGCTTGGTACCCAAAGTTTCGTTTAACTGATTCCAGAACTTTGAGGTAAACTGGGTTCCTCTGTCTAATACGATGCTTCTCGGAACTCCATGCAGGCATACGATTCTATTCATGTATATCCTTGCAAACTTCGCACTCGTATAAGTAGTCTTTACTGGGATGAAACGAGCTACCTTCGTCAAGCGATCGACTACAACCCAAATCGAGTCATAGCCTGAACGAGTTCTGGGTAATCCCGTAATAAAATCCATGCCGAGCTTATCCCACTTCCACTCGGGTATTGGCAATGGTTGTAATAATCCTGCCGGCTTTTGATGTTCTGCCTTCACTCTCTGACATACATCACAAATGGCTACATACTCCGCAATATCCTTCTTCATACCGGTCCACCAGAAAGTATCTTTCAAATCCAAATACATCTTGGTATTTCCTGGGTGGATCGAGTATGGTGAATCATGGGCCTCCTGCAGAATCAACTTCCTGATCCCTGGGTCGTTAGGCACATAAATGCGGTCCTCAAACCAAAGGGTGTCGTGCTCATCCTCACGAAATCCTTTAACCTTTCCTTTGCTCATCCTTTCCTTCATAGAGGCAACCTCCTCGTCAGTTTTCTAAGCTTCTCTGATTTTATCCATCAGGGTAGATTGAATTTCCAGTGTTGCTACATAGCCTCTCGGAACTATCTCCAAACATAGTTCTAATAAGTCCTCGGCTAACTCCTTTGGTAAATCCTTCGTCATTATTGTATTGACATGGCTCTTACGGATTAGCGCATCAACTACTACGTTAGCTTTTCCGGGATGATAATGCAATCTCATGTCATAATCCTTAATGAGTTCCAGCCATCTCCTTTGCCTCAGATTCAGCTCCTTCTGAGTGAATATATACTTCAAACTCTTGTGATCCGTATATACTTCACAATGGTTTCCGATGAGGAGATGTCTCCAAGTCTTCAATGCATGCACTACGGCTGCTAATTCCAAATCGTGAGTGGCATAGTTCAACTCATGAGGTTTCAGTTGTCGTGAAGCATACGAAACAACTCTCCCTTCCTGCATAAGAACTGCTCCAAGTCCTCCACGTGAAGCGTCGCAGTACACCTCATAGTCCTTATGTTGATTTGGCAGAATCAACACAGGTGATGAGACCAACCGTTTCTTTAATTCCTGGAAACTGGCCTCACATTCTTCTGTCCAATTGAACTTGGTATCCTTCTTTAACAACTCCGTCATAGGTTTCGCAATCCTCAAGATATTCTCAATAAATCTCCGGTAGTATCCTGCAAGTCCAAGAAAAATCCGGATCTCTCCAACTGTTGTCGGTGCTTCCCAATTTGTCAGAGTGTCCACCTTGGCGGGATCTACTGCTATTCCTTCTCCGGATATAACGTGTCCGAGGAATCCAACTTCCTTCAACCAAAATTCGCATTTGCTAAACTTGGCATACAACTGATGTTCTCTGAGCATCTCCAATACCAAACGCAAATGCTCTGCATGTTCCTCTTCGTCCTTTGAGAAGATCAATATATCATCTATGAACACCACAATGAACTTATCCAAAAACTCCATAAACACTTTGTTCATCAGGTTCATAAAGTATGCTGGTGCGTTAGTCAGACCAAAAGACATAACGGTATACTCGTACAACCCATACCTGGTGGTAAAGGCCGTCTTAGGTATATCCTGCTCTCGAATCTTCAATTGATGATACCCTGATCGCAGATCGATCTTGGAAAATAACTTAGCTCCTTACAATCTATCGAACAGATCATTGATCATCGGAAGTGGGTACTTGTTCTTGATTGTTACTTCATTCAATCCTCGATAATCAACAACCATTCTTAACAATACGTCCTTCTTCTCCACTAGAAGTACTGGCGAACCCCAAGGCGAAGAACTTGGGCGAATGTAACCTTTATCCAGTAACTCCTTAGTCTGTTTCTTAATCTCCTCCAAATCCTTTGCGGGCATCCTATCTGGTCTCTTAGAAATTGGCCTTGTGCCTGGCAAAAGCTCAATCAAAAACTCTATATCTCTATCTGGTGGCATGCCTGGCAGTTCCTCTGGAAATACGTCAGGGAAATCTTTCACCACTAGTACTTCCTCCTAAACAACTCCTGATAAGGAATTTACTCTGTTCCTTTTTGGCACATGCCGGGATACATACTTGATCCTTCTTCCTTCTGGAGTAGTAAGCAAAATGGACTTACTGGCGCATTCAATATTCCCTTCACACTTAGATAACCAATCCATGCCTAATATCACATCAATTCCATGAGATTCCAATACTATTAGGTCCGAAGGGAATGTGTAGTTACCAATCCTTAATGGCAACTGATCACACCATAACTTAGCCATATACTCTGCTCCGGGTGAGGTTACTAACATGGGTGACCTAAGGGCTTGGGTTGGCAGCTTATACTTATCCACAAATCCCTTTGAAATGTATGAATGCGTTGCACCAGTATCAAAAAGAACGAGTGCAGTAAAGGACTTAACTAAAAACTTACCTATTACTGCATCTGGCTGAGCCTCAACCTCCTCCACGCTAACGTGGTCCACTTGCCCTCTATTAAAAGGGTTCGGCTTCTTTCCAGAGCATGCTTTGTCCTTTCCATTCTGGTCTTCTGGACATTCATTGGCGTAATGTGCCGTCTTCTGGCACTTAAAGCAAGTGACTTGACTCAGGTCTCGCTTGGCTGGAGTTGTTGGGTTGGTGCGGTTCTATCCGTTGCTTCCTCCATTCCCATTCCCATTCTTGGGGCCATTATGATTGTGCGAGACACCTCCTCCATGGGTATGTTGAAATTGTCCTACCGGTTTAGGGGTAAAACGTGGCTTCTGCTGAGCTCCAGAATTGTACTTTCCTTGTCCATACTTCCTCTTGCGACTTTCAATCTGTTGGTGCTTCCCTTCAATCATTAGAGCTCGATCAACCAGTTCCTGGTAGTTGTTGAAAGTTGCCACCATCAACTGTACGCTCATGTCATCATTCAGCCCTTCCATAAATCTCTCCTGCTTAGCGGCATCTGTGGCCACATCATCTGGGGCATAACGAGATAGGGTACTAAACTCATCCACGTACTGAGCCACAGTACGATTGCCTTGGCGCAAGTTGCGAAACTCCCGCTTCTTCATGCTCATAGCTCTAGTTGAGACATGGGCGGTACGAAAAGCTTGCTGAAACTGATCCCAAGTAACATTGGCTATGGGAAAAGTGGATGTGTAATTCTCCCACCACGCTGCGGCTGGTCCAGACAACTGATGTGCGGCAAAACACACCTTCTCAGCATCTAAGTAGTTAGCAGTGGTCAAATCCCTTCCAATCTTGCGCAGCCAGTCATCAGCGACTATTGGTTCAATGCTACTAGCAAACACCAGGGGTTGTAACCTTAAGAAACGGGTCAGGTTATCCAGGGGTGGTGGTGGTGGAGGGTTGTTGTTGTGGTTCTGGTTGTTCTTAGTGTTCTGGACAAGAAGCTGCATCAAGGTGTTCTGCTATTGGATCAACTGAGTGAGCTCAGGGGGAAACTCAAATCCGGGCTCACATCTTGGAGGCATCTGATGGGTGTAGAGGGAAGAGATTAGAATAGAAAAGATGTCCAAGGGAAAATCACTACCCAAATGCACATGAGGCAAACACAAACATATCACACCAATATCAATTTCAAACAAGGGCTTACACGGATCTAACGTTACAAAAGTGCTCTAAGTCTACTAAAAGGGAAAACTACTAGTCATAGGAAGGTCTTCTAGAAATTTTGATCGGCAGAGGATTCCATGATGTCCGCTCCAGCTTCATCTTCATAGTCCCCATCATAACTATCATCGGGGTCTGAGTCCGTGTCGTCAAGGATGATGTAGTCTTCAGGTGGAATCTCCTTGGGTTCTTCTTCCTCTTCTTCCACTCCTGGTGCTGGATCTCCCATGAATACTCCTAGCTTTCGTGTCAAATCATCATTCTTCTCCACAAGTATTAACATCTCCTCCTCGTATCCATCGCGTGTAGACTTGAGTTCCTCCTCTAACTCCAAGTTTCTGGTTAGTGCTTTCTTCAAGTCTATCATCCCTGCACACATCTGGTGCTCCTGGCGACGAATGTGCTGGTTTAACTCCTGAATGAACAAGGCAATGGACCTGTCCTTCCAGGTGTTGATCATGTCCCACCGCTCATCTCGACGTCCACAAATCTGGTAGATGGTGTCCTTTAGCTCCTGCTTGTAGATTTCTCCAATCCTTCCCATAGTGATGTGGGCTGCCATGCTTCTGCCTAGGCCCCATGTAGGCGCATTAAAGGAAAATTCTATGGGTGCCGTGACGGGCTTGAACGTCCTTCCTGGAACTTGAGCTTGAATCAACCAGCGCTCCTCTTCAGGTAAAGTGGCGTTGTGGGTTCCGGTGAAACTTGGTAATCCGATGTTTAGATATCTGGTGACTTCCTTCAAGTGTCATCCAAATGGTGTATCTTCATCAGGTTGTGTGAACTTGTTCCTTGCATCCACCATCCTAAAAGAGTAGAAAAGATGAGGAGTCAAAAAAGAGAAGAGTGAATAGTGCTCTAGGGTTTTAACTTAGTGGTCGTGTCCTACAGTCAGCGTGTGCTCTGATACCTTCTTGTAGCGACCAGACCTCAAACAGTCTGATCTCTGTGCATCAGTGTCATCCCTGGATCAATAATGCTGACACGCACAGTACTTGAAGGATTTATAACCGAGTAGCAATCACACACTTATTACATCGATAGTTCCAACGATGAACTTATTACAATAAAAATGGCTTAAGGCCATCTAACACGGTAACAACGGAAGGCTTGGAAGATAAGTGAGTCCATCAACTCCAACGGCATCACTGAGTACAGAACCACGACCTAAAAGGCACCTTACTCGTCGTATGAAAAGTCTGCAACATGAACGTTGCAGCCCGAAAACGGGCCAGCACATGGAATATGCTGGCAAAGTAACACATAGAGAGTAACAAAAGTAAAGCTATACTATATGCAATATGGCTGGTGGAAAGCTCTATGGTTACAGTTTTGCGTAAAGCCAATTTTTCCCTACTACAAAGGAATAGATTTTAATTAACTATCATGGTAGTTGAAACATCATTGAGAAGATAGACATCCTCTCAATCCCAATTAATAATCATCATTAAAACCCAACAATATTAATTAAAGTAACATGATGAGTTTCACATGATAATCCAAGTACTAGATACTCAAGACGTCCGTAACCGGGGACACGGCTAGTCATGATCAGTTTGTACACTCTGCAGAGGTTTGTGCACTTTTCCCCACAAGACTCGATCTCCTCCGTTGGGGTTCTCGCACTTCATGATGTTTGAGAAACGGATGACCGAGACACAGTCTTTCAGAAGCACTAGCACCTTACGAACGGGTGGACCGTACCAACCTACATCCCCTACATCTGCTAGTCCACCACTGTAAGAGTTCGCACGACTTAGTCAACTATGCTAGAGCCCATAATAGCTTGTGGCCACACACAGAAGTTTCTAGTATGAATAATCTCATGATCCCTTTGAGCCTGGGTGGCGGTCTATAAAGAAAACAGGCAATCGCTGGAATATCCTGGTGCCTCAATCCACCCAGATGTGTATTTAAGTTGCCACCTTAAGTTGAACCATTAAATAACAATCTCACATCTGTCATGGATACACTCACCTAATGCAATGAAAACTGGGTAATTGGAAAGTATGATCAAAGTGTTACTTGCCTTGCTGATGATCCGCAAAACCTAGAGATTCAAAGTAGCCAGCGACGAACTCCGGGTAGTCTATCGCAAACAAACAAACACACAATAAGTTCTTAACTAATGCACGGGTAAAACTCAAATAAGAGATCTAAGCAGAAAGTTCAACTTAAGAACTCCGGTTGCAAAAGAAACAAACCAAACGAAACAATGAAAGTCAAATGGCGAAAGAGAAACAACTACCGTACCAATCTGGACCTAAGTCCAAATTTAACAGAGGCAAACGCTTAGGTGACTAGGTTAAACGGAAAGAGAATTTCGAGAAGAAACTCCATGCGCTTGAATCGCCTGATTCCGATAAACGAGCGAAAAGATAAACCAGAACGAAGATCGGATCAGAAATCACGATCGGAAAATAGCTACGAAAAAGAAAATTAAAACAGCTTAACGAACGGACGTTCGTCAGCTGAGACTAAACAACGAACTCGTTCGTTGAAACGAACGAACGGGTGAAAGCTCACTAATTAACTAAACCGGGAAAATAAAAAAACCGATCTAAGAAAAAAATGAACTAGGATTCTAAAAAAAAGACCGGTGGTTTTCTACTGAAAACTGGCGGCGGCGGCTACCTCGTCGTTCGGCCGACGGGAGGCGTCGGCGGCGGGCGGCGGTGGCAGGCGGCGGGGCTGCGGCGGCGGTGGAGTGCAGCGGCAGCGGCGGCGGTGGTGGTGCGCTGCGGTGGCGGCGGCTTATGCGGCGGCGGCGGCTTTGCTCGCGGCGGGGCGGGGTGCGGCAAGGGGCAGGGGGGCGGCGGTATTTATAGTGAGTTGGGGCTAGAGGCTTGGGGGAGGGGGCAAGAATCGGCGGCGGCGGCAGTCCGATCCTGGCACGGCGGCGGCAATGCGGGGAAGGCGGCGCGGGCGGCTGGGCCTAGCTCGGCTGGGCTTCGGCCCAGTCGGGTTTGGGTCCCCCTATTTTTTTTTCTAATTAACGCCGGCGTTACGAAAAAGAAATCCTAGAAAAAATAAAATAAAAATCTAAAATTTCCAAAACAAATTTTCACCGTCTAAATAGAATATTTAGAACGTGATGAACATTTTCTTGGCACTAAAATGCATTTTTGAAAACATGCAATTTTTCCTAATTCAAATAAAACTCCAATAAAACTTATTTGATTTTTTTATTAAATCCTCCTTATTTCTTTATTTTTGGGAGAGTCATTTTACTCCCTATCTCATATTTTCATAATAGAAATACTCGAAGATAAAATAAATAAAATCAAATGATCCTATTTTCAAAATTTGAGAAACCTCAAATATGAAAATAACAAAATCCTCAACTCTCTCCGAGGGTCCTTGAGTTGCTTAGGATTTTCTTGGATCCACCAAAAGCAAGAAAATATGATATGCATGATGATCTAATGTATAAAATTCCAAATTGGAAATTTGGGATGTTACAGATGTCCATGGTCAGGAAACCGAAACCATCTATTGATCAACCAGCTAGTCAACTAGAGGCTCACTATGGACATGTTGTAGTCTATGTATTCACACATGTATTACATTTTCTGGTTAATACAATTATAGCATGAATAATAGACAATTAACATGAACAAGGAAATATAATAATAACCATTTTATTATTTCCTCTAGGGCATATTTCCAATAGTCTCCCAATTGCACTAGACTCAATAATCTAGTTCACATCATCATGTGATCAACATTCATAGTTCACATCGCTATGTGACTAACACCCAAGAGTTTACTAGAGTCAATAATCTAGTTCACATCACCATGTTATCAACACTCAATGAGTTCTAGGGTTTGATCATGTTATGCTTACGAGAGAGGTTTTAGTCAACGGGTATGCAACATTTAGATCCATGTGTTCTTCGCAAATCTCTATTTCATATTGTAGATGTTGCTACTATGCTCCACTTGGAGCTATTCCAAATGGTTGCTCCACTATACGTAACCGGATTGCTACTCAGAGTCATCCGGATAGGTGTTAAAGCTTGCATCGACGTAACCCTTTACGCCGAACTCTTCATCACCTCCATAATCGAGAAACATTTCTTTATTCCTTAGGACAATTTTGACTACTGCCCAATGATCCATTCCTGGATCACTCTTATACCCCTTTGCCAGACACATGGCAAGGCACATCGCGGTACACAACATGGCATATTGTATAGAGCCTATGGCTAAGGCACAGGGGACGACTTTCGTCCTTTCTCTTTCTTCTGCCGTGGTCGAGCTTCAAGTCTTAACTTCATACCTTCCAACTCAGGCAAGAACTAATTCTTTGAATGATCCATCTTGAACTCCTTCAAGATCATGTCAAGGTATGTGCTGTGTGAAAGTCTTATCAGGCGTCTTGATCTATCTCTATAGATCTTGATACCCAACATGTAAGAAGTTTTACACAGGTCTTCCTTTGAAAAACTCCATTCAAACAACCCTTTATGCTTTCCAGAAATTCTGCATCACTTCTGATCAACAATATGTCATTCACATATACTTATCAAAATGTTGTAGTGCTACCACTCACTTTCTTGCAAATACAAGTTTCTTGCAAACTTTGTATAAACATAAATTATTTGATCACCTCATCAAAGTGTATGTTCCATCTCCGAGATGCTTGCTCCAGTCCATAGAAGGATCGCTAGAGTTTGCATACCATTTAGCATCCGTAGGATCGACAAAACCCCCCTGGTTGTATCACATACAACCTTTCCTCATGGAAACCATCAAGGAATCTTTGTTTTGCCATCCATCTGCCAGATTTCATAAATGAAAAATGCAGCAACTGCTAACATAATTCTAGCAGACTTTAGCATCGCTATGATTGAGAAAGTCTCATCACAGTCAACTCCTTGAACTTGTCGGAAACTTCTTTGAGACAAGTCGAGCTTCATAAATGGTGACATTACCATCAGCATGTGTCTTCTTCTTACAAATCCATTTATTCTAAATGGCTTGCCGATAATCGTCCAAGTCCACGAAAGTCCATGCTTTGTTGTTATACATGGATCCTATCTCAGATTTCATGGCTCCAAGCCATTTGTTGGAATCCGGCCCCACCATCGCTTCTTCATAGCTCATAGGTTCATAGTTGTCCAACAACGTGACCTTTAAGACAGGGTTACCACTCGGAAGTTGTACATACCCTTCTCAACGTACGAGGTTCGATAGTATCTTGATCTGAAGCCCCATGTTCATCATCATTAGATTTCTCTTTCAACTGTGGTAGGTGCCACAGAAACATCTTTCTGTGCTGTGCTACTCTCTGATTGAAGTAAAAGTTCAACAACCTCATCAAGTTCTATCTTTCTCCTACTCAATTATTTCTAGAGAAACTCTTTCTCGAGAAAGGACCTGTTCTTAGCGACAAACACTTTGCCCTTAGATCTGAGATAGAAGGTATACCCAAACGTATTCTTTGTGTATTCTATGAAGACACAATTGTCCGCTTTGGGTTTGAGCTTTTCTGGCCGAAGCCTATCGACATAAGCATCGTAGCCCCAAACCTTAAGAAACAACAACTTAGGTTTCTTGCCAAACCACAATTCATACGATGTCATCTCCATGGACTTAGATGGTGCCCTATTTAAAGTGAATGTAGTTGTCTCTAATGCATAGCCTCAAAATGACAACGGTAGATCGGTAAGGGACATCATAGATCGCACCATATCCAATAGAGTGCGATTACGACATTCGGACACACCATTACGCTATGGTATTCCAGGTGGCGTCAACTGTGAAATGATTCCACTATGTCTTAAGTGATTGCCAAACTCATAACTCAAATACCCTTCCCTTGATCATATCGTACGAACTTGATCTTCTTGTTACGATGATTCTCAACTTCACTTTGAAATTGCTTGAACTTTTCAAACATTTCAAACTTATTCTTCATTAAGTAAACATGCCCATGTCTACTCAATTCATCGATGAAGGTGATAAAACAATGATATCCACCACACGGGTCAACACTCATCGGACTACATAGATCAGCATGTATAATTTCCAACAAGTCACTAGCCCGTTCCATTGTTCCAAAGAACGGGGTTTTAGTCATCTTGCCAATGAGGCATGGTTCACATGTGTCAAGTGATTCAAAATCAAGTGACTTCAAAAGTCCATCGACATGGAGGTTCTTCATGCGCTTTACACCAATCTGACCTAAGAGGAGTGCCACAAGAAAGTGGCACTATCATTATCAACTCTACATCTTTTTGCATCAATGTTATGAACATGTGTATCACTACGACCGAGATTCAATAAACCATTTACATTGGGTGCATGACCATAGAAGGTGTTATTCATGTAAATAGAATAACAATTATTCTCTGACTTAAATGAATAACCGTATTGCAATAAACATGAGCTAATCATGTTCATGCTCAACGCTGACAGTAATGTAAACAACATTTATCTAGGTTCAACACTAATCCCGGAGATAGAGGGAGCGTGCAATGGTGATCACATCAACCTTGGAAACTCTTACATCGTCACCTCGCCCTTAGCTAGTCTCCGTTTATTCTGTAGCTTTTGTTTTGAGTTACCAATATTAGCAACTGAACCGGTATCTAATTCCCAGGTGCTACAAGGAGTACTAGTAAGATACACATCAATAACACATATATAAAATATACTTTTGTTGAAGTTGCCAGCCTTCTTATCTACCAAGTATTTGAGGTAGTTCCACTACAAGTGACTGTTCCCCTTGCAATATAAGCACTTATTCTCGAGTTTGGGTTCAACCTTGGGTTTCTTCATTGGAGCAGCAATTGGCTTGCCATTCATGAAGTTTCCCTTCTTGCCCTCGCCCTTCTTGAAACCAGTGGTCTTGTTAACCATCAGCACTTGATGCTCCTTCTTGATTTCTACTTCCGCGGCCTACCGCGAACTGCTCCGGGATCATTTCATCCCTTGCATGTTAGGGTTCATCACGAAGTTCTAGTAGCTTGGTGATAGTGATTGGAGAACTTTTGTCAATCAATCTCTTATCTGGAAGATTAACTCCCACTTGATTCAAGAGATTGAAGTACCCAGACATTCTGAGCACATGCTCACTAGCTGAGCTATTCTCCTCCATCTTGTAGCTCTCAAACCTCTCAACATGGGCATGAGCCTAAAATACCAATTTCAGCTCTTGGAACATCTCATATGTTCCATGGCGTTCAAAACGCCTTTGGAGCCCTGATTCTAAGCTGTAAAGCATGGCGCACTAAACTATCAAGTAGTCATCAGAACGTGTCTGCCAGACATTCACAACATACACAGACGACACTAGAGGGGTTGGCACACCGAGCGGTGCATCAAGGACAAAAGCCTCCTGTGTAGCAGTGAGGACAATCCTCAGATTACGGCCCTAGTCCACACAATTGCTCACAATATCTTTCAACTTAGTCTTTCTCTAGGAACGTATTAAAACAGGGAGCTAAAGCGCGAGAAATTGATCGACAACATCATTTGCAAAGACAATTTAGAGGACAATGTCGGCTCCGACGAGTCCCTGCTCCGCTGGCATCGACGAGGCCCTGCTCCGCCAAGGCCTCGTGGCGCCAACAACGAGGCAGAGGACACCACCGGCTCTGCCGAGGCCCCACCCTGCCAGCAACGAGGGGGAGGAATTCCCCCGCTCCGCTGAGGCACCGCCTGCCGGCAATGAGATAGAGGACATCGCCGGCTCCGCCGAGGCCCCGCCCCGCTGCCACCGAGGCCGCGCCACATAGAAAACGAGGAAGAGTAGAATACGGTAGGTCGCCGCCGCTCGGGTCCAAGTAAGACAACCGCTTCCCTAATCGCTATGACAAGCTAGGCGGGTTGGCCACTGATGGCCGGTTAGCTTCTTGGCGCCGAAGTGGAGTCGGAGAGCTATGTTGGAGAAGGACGCTGCTTCTACTTTTTTTTAACCGGGCATAACCCCTTTCCAATATTAAACATAAAGGAAATACATCAGTTCCAGTAGAGTCTCAAAGGAAACTAGAAAGGGGATAGCGAGTTCAATGCATCTTTGGGAAACCCGCTGTAAACACTCGTCATCGAGCAGTTTACTGTGGGGCGAAAACCCAAAGACATTACAGAACTAACCAACCACAACCAAACACAAGAAGGTAAATATTCGAACTACCACACAACGATCGATCAAAGGCTCACAGCTGAGCAGAGACAAGCTCTTGCAGGAGCAAAACCAGCAGCCATGCAAGAAAATATAAAGACGCTCTGGATGATCAGGACACCATCATCTTTCCGCCTCTCCACTTGGTGCAGCACACAGCCTCATCATTGTCGAAGCGTTGGTTCTTAGCATCTTTGCACCATGTTCCATAGCCTCCCGATCAGCGCCATTCATCATACCTGCCCAATAAACCAAGTATCCACAAGCAGAGTAAACAATATCAAAAGGGGTTCTCAGTTTTCTCTCTTCAAAGGTAGCTTGGTTACGGCAGTTCCAGATTACCCAACAAATAGCCACCAAACCAAAAGTATAAAACTTAGCACCATCGGGAAGGAATATGTAGCACCAAGAAAAGTATTGCCAAATGTTGTTGGGGCAAAGGTCAGTGTCCAAGACGCACCCCACAGTCCTCCAAATTACTCTAGCTTCTGGATACGTAAAAAACAGATGCTGGGCAGTTTCTCTCTCTTTACAGAATGAGCATTGTGGGTTGCCAGCCCACCTTCGCCTTTTCATAACATCTCTAGTCAGGATAGAGTGTTGAAAAAGTTGCCAAAGAAAGATTTGGATATTCAGAGGTATTTTAGCTTTCCAAATCAATCTAAAGTTGCAACCAGCGAGATTACACTCCATATATTCATAAACAGATTTGGTAGTGAATTTCTTCTTCTTTCCCAGAGTCCACACGATCTGGTCTGGGCCCTCTGAGCAAGGCCACGCATCAACAGTGGTCCGCATAATCTCCAACTGCTCACTCAACTGAGCATGGAGTCGTCTTCGGAAGAAACCGTCCCCACTGTAATCTCTTGTTTATTGCAGATAGAATAGAGAATGGGATACCTTTGGGAAAGAGGAGGATTATTATTGAAGGAATGATTCCAGACTCTAGCAATATTACCCGAGTTCAGGACCACACCCCTACCAGCAATATAGTATTCCTTGACTATCATAATAGCTTTCCAAATTGGTGAATCAACGAATTTGCATCTAACCGAGGCACTAGTGTGTTTTTTAAAGTATTTAGCTTTGATCACTTGCTGCCACACGCCTTGTTGTGTCTCAAGCTTCCACCACCATTTGGTGAGTACGCTGATATTTTGTTTCCGAAGGTCTTTCACCCCCAAACCCCCTTTATTCTTGGATCTACAGATCCTGGACCATTTAACCAGATGGTATCTTTTCCGCCCTTCATGCTCTTGCCAAAAGAAATGCTTGGGATGCTTGTCTAATTTGTCTATAATCATCTTTGGAATCAGAAACATGGACAAATAGAAGTATATTATGCTGGTAAGGGAAGAGTTGAGGAGAATAAGCCTCCCACCGGAGGAGGCTGCATTGCCAATCCAGGATTCACAGCATTTAAGGAATCTCTTATCTACAAAGATCCAGCTAAGGTTACGAAGCGTCGAGTAACTAACAGGTACTCCCAAATATTTCATTGGGAAGTGGCCACTTTGGCAATTAAAAAGTTCAGCATAGAAGCTCAAAGTATCATCATCCCCCCCAATGCAAGGAATCTCACTTTTAAGGAAATTAATCTTGAGCCCCGACATAAGTTCGAACATATACAGGAGAAGTTTCATATTAACAGCAGCCTCTCTGTTGTGTTCCTGGCAAATTACTGTATCATCAGCAGACTGGAGAATAGCTACCCCATTATCAACGAGGTCTGGTGCTAACCCAGTAAACAACTTCTCTTTTTTAGCGTTACGAATCATTTTAGAGAGTACTTCCACCGCTAAGTTAAACAAGAATGGGGAAAATGGGTTGCCTTGTCATACCCCCTTATAGCTCTGAAAATAAGGGCCCAACTCATTATTGATCTTAATACTAACCGTCCCATTAGAGAGAACCTTTTTAACCCACCCACACCAAGTAGGTCCGAATCCACGATCTCGGTGGCAATCAAGGAGGAAGTCCCAATTGATTTTATCAGATGCTTTTTCAAAATCTAGTTTCAAGACAACACCCACTTTTTTCTTATAGTGTGTATGGTGCATCACTTCATGCAGCCTGAGGATGCCATCCATGATGTTCCTATGCTTGATGAAAGCATTTTGATTTCTACTAAACAGTTTATCAGCAAAGACATCAACCCGATTATCTAGCACTTTAGTTATAAGTTTATAAGGACATCTTAGGAGGCATATGGGGCGGTATTGTTGGATCTTTTTAGCCCCATTCATCTTAGGAATCAAGGTAATAACCCCATAATTCAGCCGAGCCACATCTAAAGGGTTATTATGAAAGGCATCAAATAACTGCATTATGTTACTTTTGACAAAATCCCAGCAATGAATATAGAATTCTGCCGGTAAGTTATCCGGCCCGGCGCTCTATTACAGGTCATACTGAATAGAGCTTTTTTCACCTCTTGTTAAGTGAATTCACTAGTGAGAAGTATATTATCTTCTTCACTGAGTTTCTCCTCCACGTTCCACGAATCAGGAGAAAGATGAAACATGTTCCCCTTGGCCGGTCCGAATAGATCTTTATAAAATGCCGTTGCATGAGCTAAAAGATCTTTAGTGCCTTCGATAGTGACCTCACCTGCTGATAGGGAGTGGATCGTGTTTTTGCGTTTTCTGCCATTTGCCACTCGGTGATAGAAGGCAGTGTTACAATCTCCTTTGAGCAACCATCGCTCATTGGACTGTTGTAACCAAAACATTTCCTTCATGACCAGGAGTTCACTGAGCTCCAAATTTAGGGACGTTCTTTTTTCATACAAATCTGGATCAAGAGGTCCCTTTTCCTCTAACCTCTCAATATCTTCCAATTCTTCTTTGATGAATTTTTTCCTCTTCCTGGCATGTCCAAAGGAATGGGAACCCCATCCTTTGAAATATTTTTTAATACATTTAAGCTTGATGTTGAATATATCAATTGGATCCTCTGCTAGCACATCTTGCTCCCAGATTTTTTTAGCTTTCATATAAAAGTCTTCATTCTTGAGCCAGCTCAACTCAAACCTGAATTCCCGTTTATGGGACGGGCTATTTTTCTCCATGTCCGAAGATACTAGCCAAGGATTATGATCCGAAATATCTCTTACCAATTTTCTTACAGTTACAAGAGGAAATAAATCTTCCCATTCAAAGCTCATAAGGACTCGGTCCAGCTTTTCTAATGTGGGGTGCTTTTGCTTATTAGACCAGGTGTATTTGCCCCCTCCCATATGTATTTCTCTCAAATTCAAGGTTTGAATAGCCAAATTGAATTTATCTACATATTGGGACCGTGTCATATTTTTATTTTTCTCATCACTATTTCGAAGGATATTATAATCACCACCCACTATGTAGGGGACATGAATCTGAGAACAAACCGCCACCAGTTCTGCTAAAAATCATCTTTCTCATCATCTTGGGCTGCTCCATATACTACTATGAGAGCACAGACACATATACGTTTCACATCATAGATATTCGCTTGCAGCAAGGATTTACCATGGACCCATGAAATAATCTCAAGGGTTTCTTTTTTCACCCCACAAAGGATGCCCCTGATTTCCCCATAGAAGGAACCAAATCCCAATCAAATCTATTGAATGGATCTATCTTTCTAAGGAACTTCAAGGTGAATTTCTTTTTCATGGTCTCTTGAATACCAATAAATCTAGGGAATGATCTTTGATAAGATCCGAGAAGTAGGTAGTCATCCCCTTCTTACCTGCCCCCCTACAATTCCAAAAAAGGTCGTTCATTTGAAGTCTTTGTTTTTCCCTCTCCTGGTAACCATACTAGGAAGCAGAGTATGGTTACCTTTATTTTCTTTCAAGGGGGCATTATTCTTTTGACTTCTGGTAACAGGTTTGGATAAAACCACATTTACCTTTCTATCTCTCTTCTTCCTAGATTTGACTATAGTAAAGTTGTCTTCCTCTATGTCAATCTCCTCTCCCCATTTCAAACTCATAGGCGTTTGGTTCCCTTTGGCATTGGTTACAATCAACGTTTCTTCTATCACTACACCATGGCCAGTAGGTCCCCCCCGAGGATTCCTTATTGCGACATTTTTCAAGCTCTCTAAGCACATCGATACTCTCAAATTCAACATTCGGGATATTAACCCCCATTTTAACAGCCCTAAGAATTAATTCATGATTATTCAGAGCATCAAAGGAGTTGGGATTATCTGGTTTACCTGCCATATCTCGCTTCTTCAGAATAGCCACAGCCTTGTCGTCCACTCTTTCCATTTTGCTCTGCACATTACGAAGGCTAAATCGCAGGTTTTCTTCAGTGACCAAAGGAGGGGTGGGTATCACCTCAACAGTAATATTCTCTTCTGGCAACTCCACCCTGTATTCTTGATTGTCGCCCCTAGCAGATTTCCCCACATCGAGCACCTCCATTATCTGTGGACAGGTCTTCACAACATCAGAATAGGTTTTCATATTGGTGTTGTTTAATACACAACATTCATTTTTTCTCCTTTTTTCATTAAGGATACTTACTTTATCATCATTAGATCTCTGATCTTGTGCCATGGTTTCAAGGAGTAGGGTGGTGTGAAGTGAATCATCTGATTCAGCACTTTCCTGTGACTCCCGAATGGGGTCTTGCTTCTCTCCATGGGGAATGTGAGATAAATCTCTCCCAATCCCAGAAGAGGAGCTGCCCAACTTAGCTTCAGAATTCACCCGTTTAACCACATTGTTTGTAGGATTCAGACCAGGATTTTGTGAGGTTCTGACAGAGCTTTTCTCTCTATCCGGATCCCTCACCAAAACTTGTTCGACCTCATAAAAGAAGTCATAAAAATGACCCCCAAGGACAGCTTCAGCAACGACAGGGATTTCCTCCACATTTCTACATCCCAGTTTAACATGTGCAGAGCTAGGCCTATGAAGTGTCGCAGCGTCAATTTCCAAAGGAACACCCACCAGCGACGTAATATAGGCCAAGTTCTTCTCACTTCTCTTATATAAAGGCACATTGCTCACTCTGACCCAAGCCACTTCCATAACCCCCTTAGCACCTACTGCAGACGACCATTGAGTAGTGTGAATCACTGCCCCACTTTTCTTAAGTGTGACTCTTCCTACATAGCATATTTGTGCAACTGCTCTAGGGTTAGGAAATCTCACAACAAAAACTCCAGGGCCAATAGCATGAGCAGAACAGCGCCAACCCGTGGCCAAGCAGTCATTCAGGTCTAATTCCATTTGCCTAGTGGGCGTTTCTCCCTCAACAATAGTCACCACAATACTGTTAGATCTCTCTTTCATCTGATTAGCAGTACAAGAATCATGAACGTAGTAGAACCCCTGCCCTTTAGATTGGAACACGCACATAGGAGCAATACATTTCGAAGGAAGAAATTCAACACAAACAGAGGCTAGATGTCCAATTTTATTGCACCTCTCGCAAAAGGATTGAGGGCAGTGGGCAGGAAGATATTCATGAGACTTGCAAATAGGGCATGGATCAAGATTTTTGGAAGGAGGCACCCGTTTCTGGTTTCCATGAGGTCGCTGCTGCGGTGGATGAGCTTGTTGCCATGTACTTGGCCCTCCCGAGTCCGAGGAGGCCTGGAGCTTCTGCACCCAGACTCCTCCCTCCTGGATCTCGTGCTGCTTTTGCTTCGCAGCTTCATCCCATCTGGATGTGCCTCCCGACGCCGAATCGACGTTGGATGAAGCAGAGTTGGTGTGGTCGCCATCCACGCCGCGCTTCCATGAGAACATGTTCCGCTCCCACCGCGGGCAGGGCCGCTGCCACGGCCAAGACCAGAATTCTGACCCGTCCCCCGACCCGCCCGATCGATGCCGGCCCCGTCGCGCCACTCCCCACGGTAGCCGTGCCCATCCGCCGCCATGGATGGAGATGCTGCTATGGCCGCGAACGATCGGTGATCTCCGCCCACCTTCCCTCTCCACCACCCAAACGAATCTGGAGCTCTAGATCTAGGTTCCCTTGCCGCCGCCCAGAAGTGGGAGAAGGAGGACCCTAGGTCAAGCACGGGGCGGGTGTGGGATTTTGTACCTGTATCGCGGAGTTGGGGTGGGGGGAATGGAGGTCCGGATCTCTACCCACGTGTTGCACATCCGCCATTGGTGGGCGATTGATGCGCCCTGGGGCCGTCTCGTGGCAGGTCGCATCGGTCGCACTGTGCACCACACCTCCCACGTGTACCACGTCCGTGCGCGGCGTCGTTCCCAGCCACGCCGTGTCCGTCGCTGGCAGACAGTCCCAAACTCTGGCGAAGTGGCACGGGAATGCCACCATGTTGTCGATGTCGATGGATTCCGCCTCCCGCAGGAAACGCGCGTCCACCGTGACCCCAAGTGCATCCGTGAGGACCAGCCGTAGAGCCTCTCGACGTAGGAGGAGTACGCCGTCGTGGAAGGTCAGCGTGCGCGCTCTGAGATCGGCGACGAAGGACGCTGCTTCTACTTAACTACTGGTGCAGTTGGTTGACTGACACGTGGGCCCAACAGGCATCTGGGCCACATGTCAGTTACGCAACCGCACCTGTAGTTAAGTTACTGAAGCTTCTATTCGACTCAGCCGGACATAGGTGGGTAGCTTCAGCTAATTAATTATACCTCCAACGCACCCCTTTTTAGTTGAAGAATGTATGAAATGTAATGAAATCCGACCGTGTATGAATGAATTTATTTGGATTAGTTCGAATTCTTCTATCACTGTCATTGGATGAACATGCAAAACAATATGTACTAGCATTATTCCCAGGGTGATCACCTCGTTTGCAGCAGTTTCACATGTAATCCCTCCGGTCCTTTCTAGTCTGCATACAAGTTTTGTCTCCAGTCAAAGTATCTCTACTTTGACCAATCTTATAGAAAAAGTATGCACTTTCACAATGTGCAAAGTAAAAAGGAACAGAAGGAGTACAAAGAGTTTTAGCAGCTTTTTAGCGTTCCTGTACATTGCAATCAAACACACAGGCCTGCTAATTCATAGAGAACATTCAAAAAAATCGATGATTATGCATCTCAGCGATTCACATGTCAGAGTCAATATTTACTTCACAACTAAAGAATAAAGAAAACATGGATCGACGCTGCTGACAGCAAAGGGCGTCCCATTCGAAAATATCAAACGCATGTCTTCTTGCTAAAATCAATGAGCAAAATTTGACAACGTTTTCCCATTCCAAAATCAAATGCCTACGATTGTGGAATGGGCAGGGTTTGCCATTAGTTCGGACATTGACATGGCACCTCGTGCTAAATAAACCAGCTGTTCTTTTTGTGCAGTTCCACGAAAATCAACCAAATTCGCGTGTAGCTTGTTTGATTTCGCCCTTATATGTTGCTACGCCTTGAACTTATCGGCACCTCCTTTCTTTTGGTGCAAATGAATAATTCGATGTATTCATGAACATTTTATGCAGTTCCTATTGAAATCAAGCTGAGCACCCCTGGTTGCACAAATACAAAAAAATTGATTAGTATAAAGCAAACTGTACTATGAATTCACAGTTTAAACATGCACCTACATGGTCCATGTAGAGCACATTGTTAGAAAAATGGAACTCACCAGAAAGAATCCTAGAACAACATTGTACTCACACATCACAACAAGAAAATGGAGATTTGTCAGTCCTTCTGAGGTGAAGTTAGTTTGGTCTTGTGGGGGGTAATGTAACCATCCTTCAACTGCTCCTTCTGATGAGAATAGACAGGGCTTCTTCATCCTAGCATAATCGGAACTAGTCACTTCACGTACTCCATATTCTTCTTCAGGCCTTGTTCATTTAATCCTCCTCCCAAGGGGATTGGAGTGGATTGGAGAGGATTTTGGCTTGTAGGAGATCTAACCCCCCTCAAACCGTGCCATTCCCCTTCAAAAACCACCTCAACTGAACAAGGCCTCAAAGGAGGATGATCCTGTTGTGCAAAGACAAGAGGATAATTAAATGCTAGCATCCCTATTTGCTTGAGAAAAAGGAAAGGAAAGATTTAAAACAGCAGAGATGAAGCACTTCTCATGGACAATACCTGTTTTTGATGATGGTATCTAAACAGTAGCACAACACCAATAGAGACGACAAAGCTCAATCTTATGGATGAAATCAGTGGGCGAGTACCAACCTTTGTCAGGAGGCTTATTGTGTAGAGCATACAGATCAAGCAATTCTCCGGAACCATCTATTGCTATCTACTGTGGTGGCCATGCTTACTATATAGTGCTCGATTAGATTAATGTTTCCAACATCTTTGTGTGCAGTTCCACTAAAATATATGGTATCTTCGAAGAAGATCCCTGTTTGCACAAGTAGAGATAATTATGTATTACATTAAGAGTGGCATCAAATCAGTGGCAAAACAATTGCTCGTTCCAGCCATAGCAATAAATTAAGATGCAAAACTATATCATTACTTGTGTCATCACAGTTCCAGTGCTTCTTTACAGCACAAGGTGTTGATTTTTGTTTTTTCTTCCACTTGTTCCTCCCCTTCATCACTTGGTTCAATAACAGACAAGCTTCGCCTTCAATGTGAAAGAAGGCTAGTATTGACCTCTCATGATGCGGAACTCAAACAACTCACAAGAAGAAGATCTGAACCAAATTTGCCAACACGGATAGGAAGTAAGATCTCCTTTTGTGCAGTTCCACTAAGATCAATCAATCAAGCAATGTTTTCATTGTGACATTTTGGTTGAACTGCACAAATAACTCTTTAAACAAAAGTGTTTTGTGCAGTGCAAAAAAAGGTCACAATGGCAATGAGGTGAAGTAGATAATCCTGTTTACACAGAGGTGCAAAGGAAACAACTAGTGGTCAATAACGATGGATGGCATAGAAGCCAACAAAAAGAAGCATCTACCTTATATTAGCGGGTGGCATTGATTAATATTAACGGAGATATTATATTAACAATAAAATTCGTTAAACATGTAATTTGCTTTTAACTGTGGCATTGCATCAATTTTCCAGCGGCATTATTAGCGGGTGCTTGTTTACAGGGACATTTTGGTGGAGGGACTAAAAAAACTCCATGTCAGTCCCATCTAAACCAAACAGGATGGACTTTTAGGGACTAAAAGTGGGCATTTGGGACTAAAGAAAGAAGACCCCGAGGAAGAGTCTTTTTGGGACTTTTTCCAACAGTTGCCCCTTCCTCGCATGGCACCTTGTCTCTATTAGTTCATTACTAGGGGTAACATGGTCTTTTAGCATGTCGTTTAATAACCTCTAGTCCATGTTTAGTCCCTGGAACCAAGCAAGTAGGGACTAGGGAGTTTTTAACCAAACAGAGCCTTAGATTAACAATAGCTAAAGAGTTGCACGGGACAGTGGACGCACCAACACCATGTGCATCTACCAATGTACTAGGGTGATGCACAGTCTATTGCAACAAAGAACAAACAACCAAGGGGCATATTTGTGTTGGCCCCAGTTTTGTTATCTTTAGACACATTTCCCCATGTGAGCGCATCAAATCTAGTCCTGCTCAAACTCCATAGCCTTGTCACCCAAAACAAAAGATCAGTTTGTTACAGATGTGCGTACTGTGTTTGTCATTGTTTTCCCTTTTCGTCCAACGTAGGTGTTGGATAGCCAGTCTGTACCAGTACTTTCCCCACTTCCTTTCCTCTGTGAACCACGTCCTAGATTTATGTTGTACAACTTTCCCCACTACTTCCCCCCATTCATGTCCTCTTTGAACCATGTCTTAGATTCATGCGATACAACTTTCCCCACTACTTTCCCCCTTGCTTTCCTTTTTGAACCACGTCCTAGATTCATGCTATACAACTTTTCCCACTACTTTCCCCCGTTCCTTTCCTCTTTGAACCACGTCCTAGATTCATGGTATACAACTTTCCCCACTACTTTCCTGTTTGATCCAACACCTAGATTCGAGTGCAGAAGTGGAAAAAGCCCATATCCAGCTAGAGCAATGCATGTGGAATAAGTAAATTATACCTTAAGGTTCTTGGGGTGTGGTTCCGTGGGCGACCGGAGGCAGTTCGACCCACACTATGTACGGCGGCGAAGAAGAAGGGGTCGGAGGCCCTCCCGCACCGCCGCTGGGTGAAAGTGAATAGTTGCGCCGGTGGTGGATTCCCTCCCTCGCCAACAGCCACAGCGTTAAGCCTCCTTCCCTTCCCGGCGGACGGATCCTGCCGGCTCTTTGACCAGCAGTGAGGGGAGAGAGAGTCCAACGAAGTCTTGTTTAGATCCGGAGAGGGTGAGAGAGTGTGAAGAGAGCAACTACATGTAGACCAGCAGTGAGGGGAGAGAGAGGGGCCAACGAAGTCTTGTTTAGATCTGGAGAGGGTGAGAGAGTGTGAAGAGAACAACTACAAGCGCTGAGGCTCCAGCATGTATATATATATACTTGAGAGAGTGTGAAGAGTGCAAACCCTAGAAAACAAGCACCGAGGCTGCAGCTTATACGCAATGAGGTGATTATATGGTCACTACGAGATCGTATAGCTCCATATCCATCCATTTTGACCAGTAAAAGAATCCTCCTGGCATGAATTATGCTCAAGTGTAGTTAGACCTCAAGTTTGATGAGCGAACATGCTAACGAGCTACACAACCCTCCCGTTATGTTCAACGAGAGGAAAAGAACCTTTTATACATTCCTGCATTCGTGTGACAAGCATGCCATATTTTTTTGTGTGTGTGGAGTCATTGGGATTTAAATTGTAATCGTGTCATGTGGCTTTGGTGGTAACACTATCCAGAGTGGTGCAAAAATAATGCAGCCTTAGTCACCTTACCTCTCTCCACGTAGTACGTTGGGTCCCACCAGTCAAAGGGTGAAACAAACAAATTAATAAGAAAAATTAAAAGCGCCAGCAGTGTATCTTACCTCACACATCTCGCTACTGCTCGGGAACACTGTCCAATTGATCCCTCTGTTCGCTCACGTACTATTTTCAGTGAATCCTTATCATAACATGCACACAATTTTGGGAATTTGTATTCGACCTAAGTCAGTGTGCCACCATATCTCGTACGACTCCCTCCGTCTAGGTGTAATAAGTCACGTTAGAAGGTGCAGCGGGACCAAGGTGCAAGCAGATTGGAGGAGAAGGAGAAACTTGACCGGTCATTCCTCCAATCAAAGCCCTGATTTCTGTCTCTAAACGCAACAATTGATCCAAACAACTAAGGGCCTCTTTGATTCGTAGGATTTCCAAAATGCAGGAATAAGAAAAATGTGGGATTGGGGTGGCATGTCATCTTGAATTCTACATGATTCTATGAGTGTTTGATCGTGCCCAGAAAAAACATAGGATTCTTTCAAAGAGGTTAGTGTGGATTGAAAAATTCCTAAGAAATCTAGTGCAAATGAATCCTATGGAAAAGTTCCTATGGTTTAGAATCCTATGAATCAAACAACCCACATAAGAACAAATCCTAAGGAATTGAATCCTTCAAAATTCCTTTGAGAATCCTTGGAATCAAAGAAGCCCTAAGAGATGTCGTTTTAGCTATCATGCAGGGCCACGTATTAACTCGCATGCAAGCCAACATTGAGTTCTTGACTGATTAACGCATAGTTGTGCTCCATGCATTGGGTTTCCGGGGGAGATAACAAGGCAGAGTAAGGAGCGTTTGGTTACATTGCTTAGGCTGGTCATAGTTTGTACGTACTCCATTTGTATCTCACTTCCTGTGGCTTCGCACTCGCACGATTTTCCTATTCTATGAACCTGTGTGTGCGTGTGCGTGTGCGTGTGTGTGTGTGTTTAACATCATGTGTGTGTTAGAGAGAGCGACAGATCGATCTACTCCTACAAAGAGATGGTGTGTAGTGTACGATTTTAGCCGCGAGATTCGGTGCATCCTCTCATTTCCGGGCGTCTGGTAGGGACAGGCGGACAGCTGCCACGCCCGCTCCTGGCCAGCCAGGCCCACCGAAATCCCGTCCATCGCCCGCGCGCGCTTCCTGCCCGAAACGGTTAGCGCCGCTCCAAGGAATCGGTGCCGCATTCATGCCCGGGCAGAACGGACACGACCTCTCACTGGCGCCAGCGTTGAAGGGAGAAGCAGAATCAAGAGTGATGGTTGCTTCGTCCGTCCAACTTACTGCTGGGTCTATGTGATTTGACGGCTCATCAGTCATTATTACTGAGGTGGTAGGACTGCTGGATGTCCCACGCTTTCGGCGAAAGGAGGTACTACTAGATTACAATTTTCTCCATTCTTACAGCGGAAGAGTGCAAGAGTAGTGAAAACACGCAGGCTCAGTGATTACATGGCCCACCTCACACTATCACCATATTTTCTGGACGCCGTGCGACACCTAACTCTTTACATAGTACTCCCTCCGTTCCTAAATATAAGTCTTTGTAGAGATTCCACTAGGCGTACTACATACGGAACAAAATGAATGAATCTACACTTAAAATGCATCTATATACATCCGTATGTGTTTCATGGTGAAATCTCTACAATGACTTATATTTAGGAACGTAGGAGGTACTTGTATAGTACGTACTGTAATTTACCAGCGAGATAGTACAATGTTATGAAGCTTCCAGCTTATGTTACTTGTATCTTGCGTCCAAGGTTGCCCGTTGCAACATTTCATAAAATACAAAGGAGACTAACATGCATGCTAAGGCATCTCAATGATTGACAGATCATAGCAAATCTGTACTCCATCTGTTCCAAAATAAGTGTCTCAACTTTATGCTACATACGGAGCAAAATGAGTGAATCTACACTCTAAAATACATCTATATACATCAGTGATTGGAGTATGTACTAGTAGTTCATATTGAAATCTACTAAAGGACATATATATTCCAAACAATATGTTAATCTCTCTAACCAAGGTAGTAGGGACGAGGAGTAAACGGAGGGAGTAGTAAAATTTTGTCCTCGTCCTACGAGCCACCGCGCACGTGGGTCAGGGAGCGGGCGTAAGGCATAGTAAGCAAGCTTCACCTCATCATCCGAGCCACCACGCCCGTGGGCGGGGGAGACGGCACACTAAGCAAGCTTCTCCTCGTTCTGCGAGTTGACGGGACACATCAAAAGTACTCCAGTGTATAGATCCTTGCCCCTAAGGTAGGACCCACATGGTTTGCCTCTTTTTTAACATAACATGTCAAGTCGCAATTTGTTTGTTCACCCGCGGTAGACCATCCTGCCTCCATCTAGTGGACAACCAGTACACGTGTCAAGTTACCACGTGGGCTGCCTTTTCGTAAAGAAATGAGCTCCACCGTGTACCCACGCGGGTGTGGTTGGGAAAGAGACGGGAGTACGTGCGCCGAGCGTGCACCTCTTCTCTTCGTGCATGTCCCCCACCTACGTGGGTGTGTGTGAGAGATACAAACCTAGACAAACGGCGCGTGTGCGTTCGTGAGTGTTTTTTGCTTTGGGGGGGAGAGGTTGATTTCGTGAATGTATTTGTGGGAATATGTGTCGATGACATCTCAAACGAAATTTTGCATGCAATGTGTGTGAAATGGAGGCCTATCCATATCATATATAGAGGGTCGGGCAATCCACGAGAAGAGAGGGAGGGGTCATAGATATCAATAGAGTCGAAGAGAGGATCAAGTGGGTGGGTGCGAGATCGATGAAGAGAGACATCGAAATTGTGCGTGTGCAAGTCAAAGATATACGGTGACTGACCTAGCTACCGGAATGTGAGAGGGCACAAGTCAAGTTTGTGTGTGGCAGGGAGACATGACTAGAGCGCTCGATGTATCGGTGTGTGTGTGTGTGTTTGGGAGGGGGTTTGGGGAGGGTTAGGTAGAGGCCTAACTATAGAGGTAGAACAACTCATATATGTGTTGAGAAGGAGAGACCCAGCTATGTCTTGAGGGAGATCGGTCGACATCCATACATAACTGAAGGACGGGAAATAGGATGGGACAGAGAGAGAGAGAGAGAGAGAGAGAGAGGAGATAGAGGGAGGGAGAGGGGTAGAGTGCTCGATGGGTGATGGAATTGTTTCTCGAAGATGGTGGGCGAAGCCTACTAGACAAACTAAGGGTGGAACTGCAATATTATCAATAAGAGTGGGGATGTGTTTCTGTGTGTGTCTGTGCATGATAGATCTGTCGGGACACATCCATGGATGATGAAGGGGAACCATGTGTTTGGTAAGCAAACCTAACTAGATCGTTAGATCAATTGTTGTTTGTCGGAGGAAGGGAGAGACATAACTAATGAGGTAGATCGATCGATACGTGGGGAAACACGGGTTATAAGGACCTAGCTAGCTATATGTATAGCGGGAGATCGGTCGGTGTACGTCCATTTGTTAGAGGAAAATAAGGCCTGGCAAGACAGATAGACAGAGAGAATGGAGCTAAGAGGTGGTGCGATAGGGGGAGCAGTGTGCGGTTGTGAGATCGATGAAAAGAGGGGCGAGAGTTTACACGTGTGTGCGACTATATGAGAGACACGAGGCAAGGACACATAAAGGAGGAGATTGAAGGTGCCTGTGTATGTTATAGGCAGACATCGTTGGAGAGGTTTATCGGTCGGTGTGTGTCAGAAAGGAGTTGTGGAGACTGTGGGAGAACGACCTAAAGAAAACAAAATGAATGTGCGCAATGGATAGAATGCTGAGGGAGGGGAAGGGCGAGGAGGGCGTGTACATGCACGAGAGAAAGTTAGTGGTAGCTACAAAGGTTAGAGGATTGTGTGGGTGTAAGAGACTAACAAAGATAATTATTTGATATAAAAGTGGATTCATATATTTGAATAGGAGATCATAGTGTTTTAGACATATGCATGCATGAATATAGCGGTGATACGCGTGTTGTGGTTTTGCACATGTTATACCATAATGTGACAATGCATGGCATTTGCAACAAATAGCTAAATGTCGAACAATCTAAACCATACTATACATCGAACAATCTCACATTTTATTTGAATTTGTGATCATGTGTGGCGTTTGTAGCTTACAACTAAATATCGAACAATCTAAACAATACTATATATCGAACATTCTCACATTTTATTTGAATTTGTGGTAATGTGTGGTGTTTGCAACTCACATCTAAATACTTGTAGGCGTAGGGGGCGGGGCACCATACATAATGTGATAAACACATTATAGATATGAGACATGGTTTAGTTTGTGAAGACCTAGCTTGAGCTTGAAATGTTCTATCATTTGAAATCAACATAAAGTGGATTCAAAAAATTGAGTTCGAGTTCATATAGTACACATAGTTCATATGTAACTCGAGACTAATTATGTGGTGTGCTGTGAAGATAATACATAGACGATGGTTTAACTTGACAATAATGAGGATTGTAGATCTTATTAAAACAGATAAACAAATTCAAATGCTTTGACTTCACAACAATCATTATTGTAGATCTTATTCAAATAGAGAAATGAATTCAAATTTAGTTCATATTGAAGCGGTAGTATATACGTTTGGAATGCACTAAAACGTTCATTTGAGTACTAGCTTGCATGCATTATACACGTAGAGAAATATTATAATTGAAAATAAAATGAATTCAAAGTTTTGAATGACATTTGTTGTGCGAATTGATTTGGTACAGTACACGTTACGCTTGTCCTGCAATTTCAACCCGTGCCTTGTTAGCCTGAAATATTTAAGATATATATTTGTCTCGTTGTGCTCCGACAACTCCCTCCATCTCAACCCACCTTGCTATTCCAAAATTTCAACGCGCGCGAAAACTCCCACCTCCCGTGAAATCCCGACACACGAAATGCCCGTGATACCCCTGAACCAAAACAACCGCCTCAAATCGGTGGGGGTACTTTCATAACTTACCCCACATTTCGGACAAGCACGTCCCTAAGCCATGGTTCCCCACTCCCATCCCATCCACCCACCCATTCGTACACCGAGGCCGGAAAAACCCGCGAGGCCCCACACCCTCCTCCGTCCGCCACCCAGCCGGAGCCTCTTCCTCGACGATGTCGTCCACAGCAACACCTCGACGTCCCTCATCCACCATACCAGATGAGGATCCATCGTCGATCTGGTCGTCCCGCCGGTTTAGCCACCCCGTCCTCCTCCTCCAAGGAGTTGCCCCGACGTTCCCCTCGTCTTTCGCGCCACCTCCATTCCCACACCACCGTCTTCACCTGCACCATCGGAAGAGCATCATCATCACCGTTTCCGCGGATGAAGCTGCGGCCTAATCGGTGCCACCAAAGAGGTTGTACATTAATCACCGCATTTTCTTCTTGATTCGATCTCACGGTGCTGCCGGCGCTCGGTCCCGAGCCGACACGGCGCGACTCCATCCACAGCGGCATCGCCGACCATTTCCTCCACGGCGTCGCTCCCTCTGCGGCGACGTCCACATCAGTAGGAGCTGCTGCTGCTTTAGCTCTCGCTCGCGCTGCTGCTCTGCTCTTGCTCTCGGTTCCCTGCCTAGTCTACTCTTTTTTTGACTATATACTGCAAGGCAACAGCCTCACAGTGCTTTATTAATTTAAAGACCCAGAGAGGGTGGAAGTTACAAGGTTCCTAAGTATGTACAAGGGAGGAGATTACTTACAGCTAATCTATTGGAGGGAGGCTATCCAAGAGAGGACCTTATCTCTATACTTACATTTAATTCTATGAGCAAGTAGAGAAATATCATAAACAAAATTTCTCTTCCAGGATCTGAAGCTGGGTTGCTCATTTCTGAAAACTTTACCATTCCTCTGAGTCAAGATATTCCAAGTGGCAGTGAAGACTACCTCAGTGAAGAAAGGTTGGCCGAAATCCTGACGCGCTGCCAAAGCCATGGAGTATGTGGATGGGTGACCTTCAGATGTCCAAGAGATACCAAGATAGTTCCAAACTCGCTGACTAAAGTTGCAGACAAAGAAGAGATGTCCCCGATCCTCAAGTTGAGGGAGAAGGCATAAAGCACAGTTGGCGTCATCGATATGCCAATGTCTTCGTTGCATCATATCTCTTGTGTTGAGGCGATCCATCAGCAATAACCAGCCAAAAACTTTAATCTTTAGCGTGCAGGAACATTTCCAGATCCATTTGAAGATGGGTTCGACCACTATATGAGAGAACATGAAGTCATAGTACACTTTGGATTGGAAGGTGCCTGATTTAGTGGGCCATTGCCAGGTATCATGGGTTGATGGATCAAGCCGCAGGGTAGCCAACATAGACTGCAGGTGCTGTAGCTCCTGATAGGCTTCGATGGACAAAGGTAAATGAAAGTTCTGGGCCTCAGTCGGTGCATGAAAGAAGTCCTTGACAGTGATGAGGTCATTAAGCACAAAGGAGTAGAGATGTGGTAATCTAGTCCGGAGTGAAATAACCCTATTATCAATATGCCACTTATCAATCCAAAACAACACAGTGTCTCCTGAGTGAACATGCGGGACGGCGAGAGAGCAGAACTGATCATAGAGCTGGAGGATATCCCTCCACCAGAAAGATCCACAGCTGCGAGTTGCCTGAGGTGGTGAAGAAACATAATAAGAGTCCCAGATCAATTGAACCCAAGGTATATCAAGTTTGTTGAAAAACTTGTATAGATGCTTCATGAGTAAAGGCTCGTTTTGAATTCCTAGATGTGTAACTCCAAGTCCACCATACTTCTTGGGTCGGCATATAAGGTCCCAGGCAGCTAGAGATTGTCGTGGGGTCTCCGAGTTGCCCCTCCAGAGGCATTGGCGCATGATTCTTTCGAGCTGCTTAAGAATGCCTTTTGGTAGAGATAAAGAGCACAGGAAGTATATAGGCATGGAAGCTAAAACGGATTGTTGCAGTTGGAGACGGCTGCCCTGATTCAGCAAACAGGAGGAGGCAGAAAGCCTCCGCTCCAGACGATCTACAAGTGGCGAAAGCTCCGCCACGGTAGGTCTAGAAGTGCCCATAGGTAAGCCGAGATATGTGAAGGGTAGGGAGCCCACCTCACAGCCTAGAAGAGCAGCAATGCGAGAGCCTTCCTCAGCAGACAAGTTTAGAGGTATCAACTCTTGCTCTTGCTCTTGCTGCTGCTCTTGCTCTTGCTCTTGCTTGCAATGCTTCTCCGATTTAGCTACACTTCAGTCGACTGAATCAACTTTTGGGTCAGTCGATTTTCAGGGGGGTGGGGGCTCGCCGGAGTTATGGAAGAACCAGCCGCAGAAGGGAGGGGGGCTCGCCGAAGAGGTACCCCACTATCTATCTTAGGGTTCACGGTGGGGGTGGTGGTCGTCGGCGGTGGTGGGGCGGTGGCGTGGGTATCGCCGGAGAAAAAGCTCGGCATGGGTGGGCCAAAAAGGGATTTATGGAAGCCTTTTCGCCCAACGCCGGCGAAGTGGCCGTCGAGGTGTCCCCGTCGTCCTCTGCGGGCCCGATCTACCGTCGCTGGTCCCCCGGTTCGCCCGCCTCCGTGCCCCTACGCTGGTTCCAGAAGACTTCCAACTGTTCCGAGCTTCACCGTGTGTTTCTTTTGCTTGCTCTATTTATTTTGCATTGCATCGTGTCATCATGCCATCATGTCATCAATTTTTGCAACTCAACTGAATAAATCGTATGGATCTTCGATCCATTTAAATCGAGGGATATTCACAATGGTGATTTCTGTTTAGAACATATACTCCCAATATTTTTAGGGAGCAATAATAAAAATATTCCATTAGTTTGGAATCACCGAAACACACTTTCAAATATTCCCCATGTCTTTTATACGTCAAGTTTCTACTCCCAAACCTTGCCAATAATTCTTTATCTCTTTTATCGAGGCTCCACCTAAATTCTTAACATTTTTGGACACTTCCTAAACCTTGTGCTAATTTAAACTGTTTGAATCAAATTCAAATGAGTTTGAATTTAACTCTTGCATTCGTGCCAACTTCTATTTTCTGGGAACTAGCACATTTTTGCGATTCCACAGAAATAACCCCCCATGCCCAAATTCTATCCCTAGCACCTCCTTTCTTATCTTTTCTTCTTTGTTTGTTTTTCTGTTTTTGGGAAAACAAGAGAAGAAGAGGGAGAGTGAACCAGCCCAGCTGGACCTCAGACCAGCGCCCAGCACCACAGCCGCCGGCCTCCCTAAGGCCCATCTGCAGCCGGCCCAAGGCCTCCTGGCTCCCTCCTAACCCTAGGCACGCTCGACCCGCTCTCCTCATTCCCTCGTTCCCTCTGCCCGCCGCCACACTCTCTCCCTCGATCTATCCCTCCTCCCGACCCAGCTCCCTCTCCCTCTCCCACATCGCCTGACCCCAACGTCACCCGATCCAGCGCCCCTCCGCGTGACTCTCTCCCCGCGACGGAGCCTCAGTCGTCGACCTCCGCCGCCAAGCAGGGCCTCTCCTTCCTCATGCCTTCCTCCGCCTCGCCTCTGGCCTCGACACCGACCGCACCAGGCAGCCGCCGCGCCGACCACTTCCTCGCCACGACTGCGCCACCTCGTCTACGCGTCCCGCGGCTGCAGTTGCCCCCGCCAATACCCTGCCTCTGCCCGCACCGCATGGGCCGCCCCAGCCATCGCCCCTGCAAGCTCTCCTGGCCGCGAGCTCGTAGCCTTGCCATGGCGCCACCTGCGGCGTCCGCGACGGCCAGCCGCACGATGCCCTTCGCCTCCTTGCCTCACCTGCCAATGGGCCCTTCTTCGGCCTCCGCAGCTCCTCCGACCCGGCTGCTCGCCGTCCTTCGTCCGGCCGCCGCGACCTGAGCTGCTGCTGCTGCTGCTGCTCTGCCTTCGCAACCGATCCCTGCAACCCGTTGCCTCCTGCTCGACAAGTACCACACCGCAAGATACCAAGTACCACGACGACCCTAGAGATTGGATTATGGATTCGTCAAGTTCGACTACGCGGCTATGTACAACTACTCGCGCCGAAGACCCGTGCACAACTACGTTGCCAAGACCGAGACCGGCAAGACCACGTAGATGCCCGAACGACTGCCGTTGTTCGCCAAGTACCCCTTCGAAAAGTCAAGTTCCGCGACGCCCCGTGTACAAGTACCATCGCCGAAGACCCGGGTTAAAAAATGGCAAGTTCCACTACCGTCGACCCGTCGACGTCAAGTTCCTTTAGCGATGACTTGAGCGAACTCGAACCGTGTACCATTACCGTCGCCAAGTACCACTACTTCCACGAAGAGATGAGTACGACTATCGTTGACGTGTACGACTACGAACATGAACGGCTACTTCCCTCGACGACTCGAACCGCTCCGAAAATGCTCACTTCCAAGGTATAACCCCGAGACAACGCCCGTGAACGAATGCTTGTGTTGTATGAGATGTTCCAATTGTTGCACCGTGCCCGAATCCTCGCTTGCAGTGCCCCTCGTTTGCCTTGCCACCGAACTGTGGGAACCCGGTTACCGGGATCACCCCACCATCTTGCTTTACACACTCATGCCACACCTTCTTTTGCACCGGTCTCTCGACGAGTTACCGGAACCGATATGTTGCCGTGGCGTCATTTACGGTTATCGCCTCCGTGGCACCGCTTTCTTTCCGCCGTGGCGACAAATGCTCACTATCTTATAACATGTGAACTTTTCATAAAATTGCTTAAAACTTGCATTTGTCATCCGCATCATGATAACAACATTAAAATGCTTAAAATTGTTCTTTGCTTTAAGAATTGCTAAATGATATGGGGATTTTCCGGAATTCTTGTTCTTATTTCCGACCTCATTTAAAATGCCTAGATGGCTATTTTACTTATGCTTCACCTCTTGACATGCTAAAAATAATAATTAAACTTGTTGGGTTCATAAACAAGAGTCAACTAAATAAATAAAATGTGGTTTTTCGTCAATATGCAACTCATTGCATATTGAGCTCCACATAAATTGTAGTATTGTTTGTGCACCTTGCCATGCCATGCATATTTAAACCGGACATGCATCATACTTGTTTGTGCATCATGCCATGGCTATGATATGTGTGTTTACCATGTTGTTTGCTTCTTTCCGGTTTGCTTCTCTCGTTAGCTTCGGTTTCGTTCCGGAGTTGTGAGGATTCTTTCGACTTCCTCTATTTGTCTTCTTCATGGACTCGTTCTTATTCCTTGCGGGATTCCAAGTAAGATGACTGTTCCCCGATATCACCTCTATCTTCGCCTTGCTAGTTGTCTTGCTCTATAGTTATGCCTTGATGCCTATTCTTGTCTTGTCAGCCTCCTATGTTGCCATGAAACACTCTAACCGCCGTCCTAGCAAACCGTTGATTGGCTAAGTACGCTTTCGCTCAGCCCGTCTTATACCGTTGTTAGTTGCAGGTGAAGTTTGAAGATTGCTTCATGTTTGGACTTCTTTATTGGGATAACACAATATACATATCTTAAATTAATTAAGGCACATATATATTGGTAATGGGTGGAAGGCTTGGCCTTCTGCTAGGTGTTTTGTTCCACTCATGCCACCTTAGGACCCGATAAACCGATGTTATGTTCCTTGATTTTGCATTCCTAACACGGTTGGGGTTTATGGGCCCCCCTTGATAATTCGCACTACTTAAAGCTTTTCCAACAAGGCCCAACTTTGCTACTACATTTTCCTAACAACTAAAAACTTGCATAGGGAGTAATTAACCCGAGTTCTTAATCAACAACCCAGGCCAGTGCTTCTCATGCGTGTTGGTCCAAACTGGGCAGACTGCAGAGCCACCTCGGGGAAACCCAGGGGCTGGTATTTTCCTGTAGGCTGTCCCATACGGTCGTGGCCTGAGACGAGATACGCGCGGCTACTGTCAGGGTGTCGGAACGCCGGGAGGTCTTGCTGGATTAGTTTTACCTTTGTCGAAATATCTTGAGCACGGGATTCCGAGAACACTCGGGTCTTCCCAACATGGAGTTGCGACTCCGTAGATCGTGAGCTTGTGATGGGCTAAGTTGGGACACCCCTGTAGGGTTATGATCTTTCGAAAGCCGTGCCCGCGGTTATGTGGCAGATGGGAATTTGTTAATTCCGGTTGTAGATAACTTGTCACCATATCCTTAAGAATACACTACCTGTGTAAGTAACCATGATGGTCTCTTTCCGAAGGGTTTCGGAAAGTGAACAGTGTGGGGTTATGCATGAACGTGAGTAGCTAGGATCACTTATTGATCATCTTTGGCGACCGTTGGCACATATTCTCATCTCGCTCTGAATTCGTAAGCTAGTTGCTTAGTGCTTGCTGCAAACACTTTATTACCTCTCCACACCTAAAGGCTTTGTTAGTTTTGATACCCGGGAATGGGATTGCTGAGTCCTTGTGACTCATAGATTACAACACACACTAGATGTAGGTACAACTGAGTACGATGCAGGAGCTGGACAAGAACTTCACTCGGAGTTCGATGAAGAGCGTGGTCGTTTTTATGTAACGTATCCCGACGATCAGTAGTGGTTCCTACTAGGGGCGATCAAGACTTGTGGTTGTGGTATCTTTTCATCGTTTGTTTTCGTCTGTAGTCACACCCTGTGTTATTTGGATGAATGTATGCTATTGTATTCATTGTGTGATGTGGCGAGTGTAAGCCAACTATTTTACTCTTTCATCCATGTTCTTTACATGAGTTGTGCAAAGATACCACACTTGCGATCATTCCAGAATGCGCTTATGTCTCTAACTCGTGCCTCAACACGTAGGAGATATAGTTGCATCCTGGGCATTACAGTCTGTTACTCCTGCTCTGCTTCAGTCCGTTGATTCAAATTTCAGTAGCCCCGGCATTTTACTCCCGCCTCTGCATCCCTCGACATCGACGACTCTTCAGTAGCGCCACCTTGTTACTCCCACCTAGTAAAATTTTCAGTTGCCGCAGTATTTCCTCAAACACAACCTTGCCCCCCTCCACACACACACCCCAAAACCTCCGCTCACACAGACACACACAACCCTCGAAACCATTGGTAGGTCGTCTCAATCGCTGGCGCCTCCATCCTGAACCTCTGCCTATGTCCCAGGGAGCTCGAGGAGCCAATGGCCAAAAAGCGGTTTATCGCAGCCTTTTCACCCGACGCCGGCGAGGTGTCCCCTTCGTCCTCTGCGGGCCCTATCCACCGTCGCCGGTCCCCCGATCCGCCCGCCACCGCGCCCCTACGCCGGTTTGAGGACTTCCCTGTCCTCCCTCGGACCCGGCAGCCGACGAAGACCTACCTCAGGGTCCAGCAGCGGCGGTGGGGGACGTGGGTCACCGAGATTATAGATGAAGAGACCCACACCTGCCAATGGCTTGGTAGCTTCCACACGTCTGAGCTTGCGGCCATGGAGTACGACCGCTGACAGGTCCGCTACCACGGCGCGGCGGCTAGGCTCAATTTCCCCTTCGGCACACGTCCAGTCCACCTCGTTTCGCCGGAGCCAGGGGTGGTGAGCTCGTCTATGGCGTGGGAGGACCGCGAGGCGTGGGAGCACCTCGAGGCCGAGGCGGCCGACGAGGCCTACATGCAAGAGCTCCGCCGCCAGCACCCAGCGCTCTTAAAGGCGGAGCGGGCAATCTTTGCCGGCGCGGAGGGCGGTGAGGTTATCATGGTCTCCTCTAATGACAAGGTCAAAGGCAGCGAGGACAACAGCGCGGAGGGCGGCGAGGTTATCACGCTCTCCTCTATTGAGGAGGTTGAAGGCGGCGGCGCTGAGAGCGTCAAGGTGGGCCCCGAGGACGAGGAGATCGACATCGACGAGTAGAGGAGTGCCTTCCCCAACGACCCCGACAACGGTACTGGCCTAGACCCGGCTCGCGGCACACAGTACATGACGACGAAGGATTGGCTCGACCTCTACTTCGACCGAAAGTAGTTTAGCTTAGTTTAAATTTATGGTTTATGTTCGGTTATGTAAAAGTATCTATGTTTATGTTTGAATGCATGCTACTTTCGGTTGAACCTGCTTTGAACTTGATCAAATTGAAGTTTACAACCTTAAGTTTATGGGATCGACTAGAAAAGGCCAAAAATTGCTGGAGTATATATATATATATATATATATATATATATATATATATATATATATATATATATCCACTAAGGGTTTTAGTCCTTTAACTTTTTAAGGATCGCCTAGAGATGTCCTTATGACTTGTTTATTTCAGTTCTTCACAATGTGATGCTCTATATGTGCAACTATTTGCTGTGCAGTTCAATTTCATCAATAACAGTTTCAACAATACCACTATGAATTACGATATTTGGTTGTTGTTAAGGATATTGCAGTTAACATGCCTTTTCGTTTTTCAATTGTTGTTTAGCAACATGCATTGTACTGAATGACTAAATATGCAATCCCAGGCTACATAGCAACAAGGAAGAGTGTTACCTTAATGTTCTGATGATGTCTAGATATACATGTAATAAAATCTTATATAATGGGATGGATGGAGTGTTGTACTACATCATTTTTCAATTGTTGTTTAGCTTCTAATATTAACTTGGTGCTTTTAGGTACATATATCATTGCCAAAGATCAACACTTCGACCCTTTCTTCATATGGCGCAATGAGATATTCATGAACCAACATCAAGTGAGGAAATTGATAAAGATTGTTACTAAAATGGGTCAAAAGATGTCAATCGAACTATTTGTTTACACTTTATGCAAGACAACAGTGAACGCATGATGGTAAGTAAGAACTCTGTACCCTTCTTTTTACTGCCCGTAATGAGTTGTGTTAGATGACAATATCTGAATCTTTTTTCTTTTGCAGTTGATCCTGAAGTAGTTTACTCAATATTATCTCTCAAACTATATGATCCATAAGGGGTTGGACTTGAGTCCTCCATGCCTTCTTCATCCAAGAGAGCACAATAGGTCCATTCCGCTTCCCCTTGTTCAACAACTAGAATCTCTGTCGCCTCTTTCTTTACCATCTGTAATAGTACAAGTATAGAACCCTGGTACATCATTCTTTATTTGGTGCTTTTGTAATTTCTAAACATATGTACATGTGAATCGGATAATGCATTCGTTGTTTGAACGTGATGGATATGAATAAAGCTATCGCCTACTTTCAAGTTTAAATAAGGAACAATTTTAAATAGAAGCAATTAAATTAGGGCAAATTACCTTGTGCGGGTCATTATGGCACACACAGTTGGTAAATCAAAAACGTTTGCGATATACACCATAATCCAAGACGGTTCATAGACAGGAAATGTGTGCAACCATGCACACAGTTGCCATTCGCAAAGCGTGTGTGATGTCAGACACTATCACATACGGTGTGGGAAAAGTAAATGTGTGTGATTGTCTACCTATCGTACACGGTTTATAATCATGAACTGTTTGTGATGTGCTAGGCACCGTAAATCTCTCGTGCCTCGAATCTGCCTGGAAAGCTCCTGTGCCTAGAATCTGCCTGGTTTTAGGCGGAACCAGAAAACTCCGACTGCGATGGCAATGCGAGCACAAACGAGTAGCAAGGATGAAGCGTTGGGGATATTTGAGATATCGGAAACAGTTATATAAGGACAATTGTATGCATCAAGGCGTCCTATCCCCGACGGTTTTTGGGTCTTGTGGAAAGGACCCACCTATCGCCCACACTCACTTAGCGATGGTTCCAAATGCCGTCGCGGAAAGGGGTTTTAAACCATTTGTTTAGGACCGACCCGCACCTGTGCATATATTGGCCTCATGAAGGAGAAATTATCGCTCAGGCTTGGGAGTCTTATGTCCATGATGCACATATGCCCCAATCATGAGGTCTCAGTAGAAATTATTATACAAAGTTTTATGCTCGGCTTTCTCATAATGGTGCATCCATGCTTGTTTCTTCTTCTACCAGTTTCTTTATGAAGAGAAATACAAAATTCAAATGGGATCTTCTAGAAAGAATTAGACGCAACGCTGAAGATTGGGAACTCAACAAATGTAACGAGTCAGGTATAAAACTTGAGTTTGATTGTGTTAAATGTTTTTTGGAAACATATGCTTTTCATAAGTTTACTTTAAGTATTACAGCAAACCAATTCATATTTTGTAACTGTATTATACCTACTGTATTATAACATTTCCATGGAAAAAACTCTTCAAAAGAAACCATAGAATCATCAAAACAAGCACGTAACACAACGAATACAGAATCTGTAAAAAACAGAACACTTTGTAAAGACTCGATTTTTCATCATACTTCTGTAACTCTAAATATTCTAAAAACATAGGACAATGTGGGAAATTTATATATTGATAACATGTAAAAATTCAAAAATTAATCACGTTCAAGTAGCCGTCAACAATTTGGCACTTGGGGAAGAAGTTTCTGATTTTCAGCGCAATCAAATCAACTATCAACCAAATCATCCCAAAGGCTTTGCTTGGCAGAAACTCTAATTTAAACCACAAAAACACATCTAACAAGAGGTATGTTTGTGTAATTTATTGAAAACAGCAAGAAAATGAAAAGGCAAAAAGATACAAGTTGGGTTGCCTCCCAACGAGCACTATCGTTTTACGCCCCTAGCTAGGCAAATCACATAGATCTCAAGTGTTGTCATCCTTGTTGGATGATCCATAGATTGCCCTCATTATAGATTCATAAGGCAATTTGATCTTAGTTCTAGGGAAGTGTGCCATTCCCTTTCTCAAGGGAAATTGAAATTTAATATTCGCTTCTTTCATGTCAACCACGACACCAATAGTGCATAAAAATGGTCTACCAAGTATAATAGGATAAGGTGGATTGCAATCAATATCAAGAACACTAAAATCTATGGGCACATAGTTCCTATTTTCAATAATAAGAACATCATTGATCCTTCTCAATAGCCTTTTAATAGTAGAATCCTCCAAATGCAAATTAAGAGAACAATCTTCAATATTGGTAAGACCAAGAACATCACAAAGAGATTTCGGAATTTTGGAAACACTAGCACCCAAATCACATAAAGCATTGCACTCATAATTTTTAATCTTGATTTTGATAGTAGGTTCCCATTCATCATGAAGTTTTGTAGGAACTTTTCTTCTAAAGTTTTCATCATCGCATCAACAATATGTTTAGTAAAAGCTTTATTTTGTTCATAGGCATGAGGTGAATTTATCATGGATTGCAACAAGAAGATACAATCGATCAAAGAGCAACTATCATAATTAAAGTCCTAGAAAATCAAAAGAGTGTGCACATCACTAGTTGAAGTTTTGACTTCTACAAACCCACTTTTATCCATTTTCTCAACAAGATTTTCACCCTCCGAATCATCGGGATGACTTCTAGCTAAAGTTGACTCTTCTTCAGTCCCTTTATCATTAATTTAAACATTACTAAATAAGGAATCAATAAAAGAAACACCAATAATTTTAAGATCTTCATCATTTTTATCTTCTAACGAGATTGGTTTAGTGGCCATATGGTTTGCTAGCGTAGCTTGTGCATCAGATATCTTTCCCAACAAACTTTTAGCAAAATCATACTTAGATTGAAGATTTCAAACCTCTCTACTAATATCATCACGTTGTTTTGTTATAGCATCTAGCACAACACAATGTTCTTTAAGCTCTTCAGTAAAATATTTATTCTGCTCAAATTGTGTAGTTAGATACTCCTTAGTGCTTTACTCAATTTCAAGCAAGATATTGGGGTAAGGAACATCATGATATTTTCGTTGAGGCATCATGGCTACGCAAACAAGATTGCGAACAAAAACATATCTGTCGAGAAAAACGGTGAACGAGAAAGAGGGCGAATACAAATGGCAAATATTTGTGAAGTGGGGGAGATGAAAATGAGAGGCAAATGGAAAATAATGTAAATTGCAAGTGAGATTTGTGATTAGGAACCTGATAGATATTGATGATGTCTTCCCGGCAACGGCGCCAGAAATTGGCAAGTTGATGGGAGACTGTCTTGACGTGATCCTCCCCGGCAACGCCACCAAAAATTCATTTTGATGTCGCTTGAGCTATGTCGGTATTTCCCCAAAGAGGAAGGGATGATGCAGCACACCTACGATAGGTATTTCCCTCAGTGATGAGACCAAGGTTATCGAACGATTAGGAGAACCACGCAACACTATGTAAATGGTACCTGCACACAAATAACAAATACTTGCAACCCGACGTATAAGAGGGGTTGTCAATCCCTCCCAGGTGATAGATTGGTAAATAGATAGATTGATATATGCAAATGGAAGAACGGCAAGTAGAACGCAGCAAGGTATTTTTGTGGTTTTGATAACATAGATATAAAAATAAAATTTGCTAATAGAGGAATAGGAAAATAACAATATAGATCTGAAAGTATATGATAGGAAAATAGACCCGGAGGCCGTAGAAAAGAAAAGAAAATAATTATGACAATAGCCAATACAATGATCATGTATACAGGCATCATGTCCAAGATTAGCAGACCGACTCCTGCCTGCATCTACTACTATTACTCCACACCTCGACCGCTATCCAGCATGCATCTAGTGTATTAAGTTCATGGAAAATGGAGTTTTGCAATAAGAATGATGACATGATGTAGACAAGATATATTCATGTAGGAATAGACCCCGTATTTTTATCCTTATAGCAATGATACGTGCGTGCCTTGTTGACCCTTCTGTCACTGGGAAAGGACACCGCAAGATCGAATCCATTAGATAGCACCTCTTCCCATTGCAAGATAAATAGATCAAGTTGGTCAAACAGAACCCAAATATCGGAGAATAAATACGATGCTATAATAATCAAGAATGGATATTAAATCAAGGCAAATCTTATCATAAACTCATAATTAATCAGATCCCAACAAACACACCGCACAAAGTCATTACATCAAATAGATCTACAAGATTCAATTGTATTGAGAAACAAAGAGATAAGAAACCATCTAGCTACTGCCTACGGAACCGTATGTCTGAGGTGAACAGCTCACACATCATTGGAGAGGCACCAATGAGGATGATGAACCCCTCTATGATCGTGTTCCCCTTTGGCAGACTGTCGGAAAAGAACTCTAGATTGGATCTTGTGGCTCTAGAACTCGCGACGTCTAGAATAAAATTTCATCGACTCCCTTGGGGTTTTGGGTGTGTGAGAGTATTTATAGAGCGAAGAGGCGGCGGGGGAGGACACCAAGTTGGGCACAACCCACCTTGGCACGCCAGGGCCCAGGCATGCCCTGGTGGGTTGTGCTCCCCTCGGACCTCCCCTCTAGTACTTCTTCGGCCCATCCTGTGTTTTCTGGCCCAAAAAAATCTCCAACAAGTTTAATTGCATTTGGAATCCATTTGGTGTTGATTTTCTATGATGTAAAGCAAAAAACAACAACTAGAACTGGGCACTATGTCAATAGGTTAGTCCCAAAAATGATATAAAATGATTATAAAATAATTGTAAAACATCCAAGAATGATAATATAACAGGACGGAACAATAAAAAATTATAGATATGTTGGAGACGTATCACACATAAGGTATTACAGTCTGTCTTTATTGGCCTACTCTCTTCAAAGATGCACATAAGTTTGTCCTTGCTTGTGATGAAGGTGAAAGAATTGGTAATCTTAGTAAACGTCAGGAAATTCCTATGAATAATAACTTGTTATTGAACCGTTTGATGTTTGGGTTTTGAAGGGACCATTTCCTTTCTCTAATGGGTATACTCATATTTTAGTTGTTGTTTATTACGTTACTAAGGCCCTATTTGGTTCAGCTTTTATCGACGGATTCCGCTGCCGCGCAGCAGAATCTGAACCAAAGGGCGAACTGAGCAGAATCCGATTCTAGAAATCAGCTGCCAAAATATGTACCAAAAGCGGAAGCAGCCCGGGACGTGCTTTCCAAAATCTGATTCCGCTGCGGGCCAAAATCTGAAAAAGATGTATTAGCTGGTTTGCCAAATGACCTACATCTTTTTCACATCAGTTTTCCACAACTGTTTTTCCACAGCAGATTTTTCACAGCTGGTTTTAGAAATCCACAGCCGAACTAAACAGGGCCTAAGTGGGTAAAAGATATTCCAACTAGTAGTGCTAATCATAAAACTTCTATTAAAAGGCTTAAACAGGTTATTTTACTGAGGTTTAGAGTCCCTAGATATTTAATGACTGCTGGTGGTTCATATTTTATTGATGGTGCATTCCGTAAACTACTTGCTAAATATGATGTCAACTATGGAATTGCATCACGTTATCATCGTTAGTCTAGTGGTCAAGTTGAATTGAGTAATAGATAAATAAAGTTATTTTGGCAAAAGACCGTTAATAGATCAAGAAAGAATTTATCTAATAAACTTGATGATGTGCATTATGGGCTTATAGAACTGCTTATAAAATCCTATGGGTATGTCCCCATATAAAATGGTCTATGGAAAAGCATGTCATTTACCTCTTGAATTACAATATAAGGCTTATTGGGCAATTAACAAACTTAATTATGATTTCAAACTTGCCGGTGAAATGTGGTTATTTGATATTAGCTCGCGAGATGAATGGATAACACAAGCTTATTAAAATCCCAAGTCGTTTAAATAAAATGTTGAAAGATGGCATGACAAAAGAATCCAAAAACATAAATTTAACATTGGTGATCAATTTTAATTGTACAACTCTCGTTTAAGATTCTTTGCAGGAAAACCTCTCTCTTAATGGGAAGGTACATACATTGTCAAAGAAGTTTACCGCTCCAGGCCTATCAAGATAAACAACGTGGAGGGCACTAATCCGAGAGTGGTTAATGGGCAAAGAATTAAACATTATATCTGAAGGAAGCCCATTAATGTTGAAACCAATATTATTCAAGCTATGACACCGAAGGAGCACATAGCGGAAACTTTACAGAACCCTCCAGAACCATGAAAAGGAGTAGGTACGTGGTACGGTAAGTAACCTGACTCCAAAATTTACATAAAAGTACTTTTTTCATTTCGGAATAGATAAAAATTAGGAAATAATAAACAGTACGGAGAGTGCACGGGGAAGCGACAAGCCCAGGGTGGATGCCCTACCCCCCTGAGCATGCCTGTCGAGCTTGTGGCTCCCTCGTGGATCTTACGGACTCTGCTTTTCTTCCATCTTACTTGTTTTGCACTTGAAAATTCATTATATATACTCTACGATGTTTTGACCACCGCATCGCAAGGTTTTCCTCTCTTCTTGTTTCTGGCTGTTTTCTTGACAGATCTAGAATACCACAGCGCCTCCAAGCCCATCCAAGGACAATTTCTATGAGAAGGTCATCAACCCTTACCTTCCAGAGGATGAAGCCGAGGAGTCCGTGGGAAGCCAGATCCAAGAGGGGGTGAGGGAGTCATGGATAAAGGGGGCCTCGAGACAACGACCCACTGGAGATATGGGTCGTACTGGTGAAGCCGTATAGTGATGGGGAACCTATGAAGCCGCAGTGTGCCCTCCAAATCAAGGATAGGCAAGATCTCCTTATTCCTTATTGTAATCTATCTCTAGAAACCTTAACCCTACCGGTGTCTATATAAACCGAGGGTTGTAGTCGTTAGGGGAAGAGCTTCCCATACCATCTCATCACCTTAGGGTTTTAGCTCATGATGATCTTGAGGTAGATCTACTCTGTAATCATATACACAGACAATATAATCAAGCAGGACGAAGGGTATTACCTCTTCGAGAGGTCCCGAACCTGGGTAAATAGTGTATTAATCGTCCCTTGTTATCCATTGATCCAGAATCCACAGCTTGGGACCCCCTAGCCCGAGGTCTGCTGGTTTTGACACCGACATAGTTGCTTTCGTTGAGAGTTCCGCTGTGAGGTCAACCAAGGATTGATGGATCACCTAGTCATAGGAGAAGTCATCAACTCCAGGGACCTCTTCGTCCTCGAACAACTCTTCGCATTCGGCAGCATCGTGTTGCAAACTGACCCGACTGGTCGCCTAGATCAGGTCGATAACTTCGCTCGTGGACACGGAATTCCATTCGGCAACCTGGAATACGTTGTGATACACATTGTAATCTGGTCTTCCTCGGATTCGCTGCCCCTTCCCGTACCCTCGAAGTCCTTGCTGCACCCACTCTAGAGTCCCCCGCCGATCTGATCTGTGGATCGGCCCCCGTCCTTTGAACAACTTTGAACCAGGAGGATTCCCCTGAAGGAAATATGCCCTAGAGGCAATAATAAAGTTCTTATTTATATTTCCTTATATATCATGATAAATGTCTTTTATTCATGGTAGAATTATATTAACAGGAAACTTTATACATGTGTGAATACATGGACAAAACAGAGTGTCCCTAGTATACCTCTACTAGAATAGCTCGTTAAATAAATATGGTTGTGTTTCCTAACCATAGACATATGTTGTCATTTGATCAACGGGATCACATCATTAGGATAATGATGTGATGGACAAGACCCACCCGTTAGCTTAGCACTATGATCGTTTAGTGTTATTGCTATTGCTTTCGTCATGACTTATACATGTTCCTCTAACTATGAGATTATGCAACTCCCGAATACCGGAGGAACACCTTGTGTGCTATCAAATGTCACAATGTAATTGGGTGATTATAAAGAAGCTCTACAGGTGTTTCCGAAGGTGTTCGTGGTGTTGGCATAGAAGAATAGGATTTGTCACTCCAAGTGTCGGAGAGGTATCTCTAGGCCCTCTCGGTGGTACACATCATTATAAGCCTTGCAAGCAAATGACTGCTGAGTTAGTCACAAGATGATGTATACAAAATGAGTAAAGAGACTTGCCGGTAATGAGATTGAACTAGGTATGATGATACCGACGATCGAATCTTGGGCAAGTAACATACCGATTATCAAGGGAACAACGTATGTTGTTATGCGGTTTGGCCGATACATATCTTCGTAGAATATGTAGGAAACAATATGAGCAACCAGGATCCGCTATTGGTTATTGACCAGAGATGTGTCTCAGTCATGTCTACATAGTTCTCGAACCCGTAGGGTCCGCATGCTTAACGTTCCATGATGATTAGTATTATGAGTTATGTGATTTTGATGACCAAAGATTGTTCGGAGTCCCGGATGAGATCACGGACATGAGGAGGAGTCTCAAAGTGGCCGAGACATAAAGATTGATATATTGGAAGGTTATGGTTGGACATCGGAAGGGTTCCGGGATGTTCGTACATTTTTTCGGAGTACTGGGAGTCTACCGGAACCCGTCGGGGAGTCAATAGGCCTTAACGGGCCCTAGTGGAGAGAGGAGGCAGCAGCCAGGTGGTGGCGCGCGCCCCCCTATGCCCAAACCGAATTGGTTTAGGGTTGGGGGGCCGACCCCCTTTCCTTCTCTTCTCCTCCTCCTTCCCTCCTTCTCCTAGTGAAAATAGGAAAGGGCGGGGGGGGGGGGGCGAATCCTACTTGGACCAGGAGTCCAAGTAGGACTCCCCCTTGGCGCGCCCCTCTTGGCCGGCCTCCTCGTTCCTCCCTCATTTATATACGTGGGAGGGGGGCACCCCAAAGACACGCAAGCCAATATTTTAGCCGTGTGCGTTGCCCCCCTCCACTGTTACACACCTCGATCATCACCGTCACCACACAATCGTGCTGACGAAACTCTCCCTCATCCTCAAATGGATCAAGAGCTCGAGGGACGTCATCGTGCTGAACGTGTGCTGAACACGGAGGTGCCGTACGTTCGGTACTTGGATCGGTTGGATCGTGAGGACGTTCGACTACATCGACCGCGTTACTAAACGCTTTCGCTTTCGGTCTACGAGGGTACGTGGACACACTCTCCCCGCTCGTTGCTATGCTTCTCCTAGATAGATATTGCGTGATCGTAGAAATTTTATTGAAATACTACTTTTCCCAACATCCCCTACAAACGAGGACCAGGCTCCACCTGCAGGTGGACTCATCATATCCACAGAGGACGTATCTTTGTCCCTCGATGCGAAACCAGGAGGCAGAAGCCAAGAGTCAATCTCGGCCAAACCCTTCCTCCACAATGCTTTGTTGGCCTTGATCCCTTACGACGAGTCGGCGACGGACGGCCAGGGGTTACCCCCAGTCCGAAATGGCTCGACCTCGAATCATGGCATGGCAACTGCACATCAAGGATCGCCCTTAACCTCCAAAGATAATCAGGACCCCCTCGAGGATCTGGTCCTGCCCTGAGCTTAGGTCGGCCAACGGAGACCAGGGATCGGTCGAGGCACGAACAGCCCCCGCCCCGCTACGATGGAATCTGGCCTGGAGCCCTCCACCTCGGCGATCCTCGAGACGTTAAAAGAAGCATTGGACCAAATTCAGAAATGTCCATCTGGGAGGACTGGCCCTTAGCCCACGACCATCAACCCTTCGAGGCATACCTTAGGGAATTTTACGTCCCACCCACCACCCACTTGGTAGCCACTGTCGAAGATTTAACCGACATGCTAGATTATAATTTAGAAAAGGCCGACTACATGGATGAGGATAGCGGAGCCATAACTACTACCGACGTTGCTCCCTCGGTCACCGACCGCTGGTCGGCCACGTCCACTTAAGATATCTACATGGTGGACAGCCCCAAGTACGTCGATGGCACTCCCAATCGGGACAAAGATAAACCCAGAGATAAGCCACCCAAGCGCCAAATACAGCATCGTCGATCACGGCCACGTAGAAGTCATGCAAGCAACATGGACTCTGCGGAGAACGGTACCGCGAATAGCACGGATAACCTCGCTAGAGCCGTAGCTAACGAACACCAACGGGATGACCCCGCGGGGCAAGAGGACCCTCTCAATCCAGAGGACCTCGAAGACTCCGAAGATATCAACTACCTCCCATCCTCAGAAGAGGAGGCCAGTATCGGGGAGGAAGATTTCATCGTGACCGAAGACCTTCAGGAGCAGGAACAATTCAAGCGTAGGCTTATATTCACCGCCCGCAGCCTAAAGAAACAAAAACCCAGAATCAAGGCCGACCAGAAAACCCTCAATGATCGATGGACCGAAGTCCTAGCCGCCAAAGAAGGGTACGACCATGAACGCCTATTGAAAGTTATCCAAAGCGGCGATTACTACCACAGTTCGACGACGAGGCCGTCAAGCCAACGCGTCCAACACACACTTGCGCCAAACAGCCGGACCTCCCTCCCAGCGGGCGGGACAGAGAAGCTGACGAGGCCAAGCACCCCGCCGCACCACCTCACCGTTATGGCAAGGAAGAAGCGCGGCCAGCCTATGAATACGACTTCCGCCACGACCTGGATGCTAGAGGAGGCCATACCATGTACATCGATAGACCAAGAGAAGACTCGCCCGCTCAACGGGAAGGATATTACGACTGGCAGAACTGGAATGATAGAGTTCAGGAACATCATTAGACTAGGATGACTAAAGAACTCTTACATGACATAGCTCGAGTTTGGGGCGCCGCACACCCCCCGTGCTTCACAGAGAACGTGATGCGACTCCAATTCCTAGAAGGCTTCAAGCCTATAAACATTGAACCCTACAACGGAACCACGGACCAGGCCGTATGGATAGAGGATTTCCTCCACATCCACATGGCGTGAGGATATGACCTCCATGCCATTAAATATCTGCCACTAAATCTCAAAGGACCAGCTCGGCACTGGTTGAACACCCTTCCCGAGGACTCTATAGGCTGTTGGGAAGAGCTTGAGGACGCTTTTCGAGCGAATTTTCAGGGCACCTATGTCTGCCCTCTGGACGCGGACGACCTAAATGGCATCACACAATAGCCCAGGGAGTCTGCTCGACAATTCTGGAACCAATTCTTGACCAGGAAAAACCAGATTGTCGACTGTCCGGACATCGACACCTTGGCCGCTTTCAAGCATAGCGCCAAGGACAAATGGCTTGTGCGACAGCTCGGCTAAGACAAGCCAAGGACGATGGTATCCCTTACTTCTCTCATGACCCACTTTTGCGCGAGCGAGATTAGTTGGCTTGCTCGATAGAACACCAACCCCGACACACCCGCCACCTCTAAGGTTCGAGATGGAAACGGAAAACCACGATGCAACAAGAGCAAATGTCGCCACAACGACGGCGCTGGTGAGGATACGACAGTAAATGCCGAATTCTAAAACCCTACTCAAAAGAAAGCCCCTAAAGGCAACGGTGATGACCCATCCAGATTAGACGCAATTATGGACAGACCCTGCCAGATCCACGGCACGTCGGAGAAGCCAGCCAAACCCCTCCAACCGTAATTGTTGGGTGATAAAATAGGCCGGCGAGCTCACAGCCGAAGACTTTGGCAAAAGCCCACGAAGCAATGGAGGCCAAGATCCTTTCCTTTCTTAGGTCAAAATGTTAAACATGATCTACGCAACCCACGTACTGAAAAAGGAGAGGAAGTGAGCACCGCGGGACGTATATACCGCCAAGCCCGTGCCGTCGAAGTTTGACCCATGGTCAGCATGCCCGATCACTTTCAAACCCAAGGATCGCCTGACTAGGATACATCACGGAGTGTCGAAAGCCTAGGTCCTTGACCACATCATCGATAGGTTCCACCTCACCAGAGTCATCATGGACAGAGGCAGTAGCCCCAATTTGATATACGAAGACACAGTGAGAAAGATGGGGATCGACCAGTCAAGAATTAAACCCAGTAACACCACCTTCAAGGAGGTCATTTCAGGAGTAGAGGCCCGCTGCACAGGCATAGTAACGCTTGAAGTAGTGTTCGACTCTCCAGACAACTTTCGAAGTGAGGACTTGATCTTCGGCATTGCACCTATTCGCAGCGGCTAGCACGCCCTCCTCGGCCGAACAACATTCGCTAAATTCAATGTTGTTACGCATTACGCGTACCTCAAGTTGAAGATGCCTGGACCCTCGGGCATCATAACCATCAATAGCAATACAGAACTCTCACTTTAGACCGAAGAGCATACTGCAGCCCTGGCGACCGAAGAAGCCGACCCATGCATTCCCCGATACAGACCCGCCATCAAGACCGGTGACAACAACAAACAGGTCTATACCCATTCCCCATCATTGGAACCCGCATGCGTTCGCCGCAAATAGGGACGCTCGCCTCACGGCATGCCCAAAATCTCCACGCTCCACGTGCCTCATAAGCACAATTTTGTGCTCAAGATACCATGGGCAGCCGCGAGGCTTACATCAGTAGACCCTCACCACGTGTTCGGCTACCCCAAATAGGGGGACCACCTTGTCTTTGGACGGTACGAGGGGAAATTCCAAAAGCCCCCCGCCCCCCGCATTAAGCTTCATCGGTAAAACCCCCCTTAAGGTCTTATTGAAGGTCCCAACCCCTACATCTCAAAAGCAAATAGGCGCAGACGTGCAGCAGTGCACATTTGAGGCTTCAACTCACGCATCAAGGCCCTATGTCAAACTTTACTCTGTAATTTTTTAAAATGAATGTCTTAGCAGTTCGAATTATACGGTACGACGTCGCGAGCCTATGAGAAATAATAAAAACACCCTTTATGGTGTTTGGATATACGCGTCTTGCAATTTATCTCCTTCCTCTCCGGTTCCCCCTCGCTCTTCGAACATCCTGGCATGATGATACAATTCACTCTGAAAGAGCCTGATTTCCTCATCAGCTCCACATAAGAAGTCTGACATTACATGCATCAAGTTCCGAACTATGTCTTGGGTCCATAGTTGGGTTGCCCGGCTCCTGTGTTTACCCCTTATGTACCGCACATTCGGCCAAGAGGGTAAAGGGAGAACCCCTGCGATTACGCTACTGGCAAGCCCTGTCAAGCACCTCTCGAGGAGAAAGCCGAAAACTAACCGTCATAGTAAGCGTGAACCGGTCAGTGATCTGATGATGAGGTTTGACTCTAAAAATCGTTGGCGATTTCCCATGTTACACGAAGGGTTCGTCTTAACACAAACCATGTGATCGGAACGGACATGTATAGTCCCCCAAGTACATCACCGGGGGCTAGTCACTAGCCCCCACAATCAAGCTCCTAAGGCTAAGTGAAAGCGATAAAACCGAATAGTCCAATTGCCTAGTTTGGCTCACGGACTACCGCCTCCGGGTACTAAGATGTTGGCTATGGATAACAGTGCAGCGACAAACACCCCTCGTGATAATCACTTGGGGGATGTAGCCAGCGACTGTTAGCTTTCAAAATAAACATACGGCCGCACATGAGTCAAAATTAAAAAATAGCAAGACAAAATAAGTCATGCATCATAAAACATAAGGGGTCCAATTGATACAAATTTAACATAGTCACTTAAACATTGCATATTTAGAACATTGACCCTCTATCGCGCATGCACCATTCATCACCTGCGCATAATATAGCGGCAATGCTCCTTTCGATTGGGCGGAGGGCCAGTGGAAGTGTCCATCAGGTTGATCTTCAGCCAGTGCACCATGGTCTTGGAAAATGCTAGCCTAGCACCCTCAAGGCATGTCGATCGCTTAAATGCGTCAATGCGGAGTGGTGCGTCCCGCAGCCTCTGCACTAAGCCAAAGTAGCTCTCTAGAATTGGCTCGGCCGGCCACAGATGGACACACAGATCCTTCAGCGCCTACTCGGACTTCTGATGATGCACCATCAGCTGCTTCATCTGGTTGTTGAGGAGGGGAGGATGTTCGGAGGCTGGAAACTGAGACCAGAACAACCGTTGCTCGGAGTCCTCCTGGTGAGCGGCATAATGCTTCATGGTGGCCGCCACACTCTTCAGAAGATCGATGAAGACGCCTGCGGAGCTCCAGACCCGCGCCAGCAGGAAGAGCTGGGTGCCTCTGAACACACTCTGATGTAAGTATTTCTTACCATTTCCAATTTTACCGACTTGGCGGAGCTCCTCCCGGACACCTCGCACTTTGGTCCTCGCCTCCTGGAGCTCCTCCGCCTTGGACGGCTGGGATGATCGCACCCCCTGCTCCTTCTGAATTGGCCTCAAGCTTCTTGACGGTGTCCTTGAGCTCCACTGGTGCCTCGGCTACTCGAGCCTCGTGCTGCTCACTAGCGAGCTTGGCCTTCTCGAGCTCGGCCAACGCCTGGGCATGGGCTGCCTTCTTTGCGGCCGCCTCTGCTTTAGCTTTCTTCAAGGCCTCTTTCAATCCCTCAACCTCGTTGGCAGTAGCTATAAAATCATCACATTAAAAATTAGCACATAGTCCGGATCGTCAATACCAGGCACTAAACAATTACACATTTTCTCAAAGGCCTTACCTTGCGCCTCGTCAAGCTGCTTATTGACAAGATCAAGCTCTTTGTCGGAAAGCTTGACTCCCGATCCATCTCCTCCAGTGCCGCAACTTTAGAAGACGCAGCCAGAGAAGATGCATGTGGCATTCAAAAATCAATGCCACCTCAAATAATGGTACGTAGAATGGGATCCATCGCATGTTTTCTTTACAAAACATGCAGAGTCTCGGGGGCCACTATAGATATGGCATACTTAAATTAAGGGCTAGATCCAATCTATAAGAAGAGAGTATTACTTGACTTACCTAAAAGCCTGTCAGAAGGCCTTGGACAACGTTGTTTAGTCCGGATTGTACATACCGAATACCCTGCATGACCGCACCCATAAAAGTGCGGTGCCCATCAACGATGGCGAAGTTGTCCACCAACTCCTCCAGCACGTCCGGCCAGCTAGATGCCGCCCATTTAGAGGTGTTCGGTGCTGGCGTGGGCTCTTCGCCCCCTCCCCCATTGGAAGGGATAGCTTGCTCTGTCAAGGGCTTTGGGGGCTCAGGAGCGGGCGGCCGATGGGGTCCGGATGGTCCGGACTCCCTTCCTTCACCAGCCAAGAGGGACACGTGCTCTTGGTCTTTAGTGACCGAGGTGTCAAACTTGTCCATGATGGTGTCGACCTCCTCCTTTGTGTTCGTAGGAGGAGGGGTCCTTCGGGACAACACCTCCCTGGCCCCTTCAGGGATATGGGGAGGCGCGGAGCGTGACATGGACCCACTATCCGCCAGTTCGGCGAGCGGAGACGTCCCCTCTGAGGTCTGCTTGGTGGGACGATCACATGGAGGGCTGTGACTTTGAAGGGTTAGCTCCTGAATATAACGAATTACCAAAAACAAGGTGAGTTAAAGGTACCTGCTTCATACCTGCCGGCCGGAGGTTTGACCCTGGGACCCTTCTGGGAACCTCTTCGGACGCCTCAGACTCCTCATCTGAGCTGTCAAGCAAAACCAGCTTAGGCAGGTACCGCTTCTTCAGGGCTTGTGGGGGTTGAACCTGTCGGGTTACGGGCCCCGCAAACCCAAGAAGTTCGAACACATGGGCGTGAACGAAGATCTCTCCCACTCATGTCTACCTAGTGTCTCGCCCTCGTCCAGTGAAGAGATTCAAGCAAACAACAAGTAAAGCACACAAGAGTTTACCCAGGTTCGGACCACCTTGCGGTGTAAAACCATACTTCCTGCTTTGGAGGATTGGCCTCGGGAGGGCTTGAATATGGATGAATACGGTGGTTCCTGAGCTCAGGAGGAGAGCTCAGGAGGGTCAGGAGGCAAGAGTTCTAGCTCCCTTATCCGAGGGCAGAGTTTCTGGATCTGATCCGACTACCCTCTTCATAGTGGGGATCCCAGCTACTTATATAGGCGGCCAGGGTCCTCTTCCCCCGAAATGTTTAGGCGGGAAGGGATCCCACAATGGCCATTTGAGCGGGAACACAAGTACGTTCCTATCCTGACAAAAGCAGTCTTCGCCTACAAAAGGATCAGGCGGTGACGCGGTGGTGGGCTCGGTGGTGACATCCTCCTAGTCGTCCTTGCGGTATTCGGTCTTGTTGAACCAATGGAGAAACCATTGTACTGCTCCTCGGGAACCTGCACCTGCCCGGTACCCCTTGCACCAAAACGGCAACTGCGCCGCTGGCGCGTGCTAGCACCCACTGGCATGGTGCGTCATTGCTCGCGTCACTGCCTCCTCCTGAGGCAGGCTTGTCCTTCGATTCTCCGCCCCTCCGGAGCAACCTGACCGAGGCCGCTCCTGAGAAGGTCTTGACGTCGTTCTCCTCATAAGGTCTAGCACCCTCACGAGGGTCTTGAGCAGTTGGTCGATCAGTTGGGCCGTACCAGGCCGTGGAAGGAGCGCTCTGCGGCCCGCAGACAAGTAAGTCTGGGTACCCTGGTTCCCAGGACACCGACAGTAGCCCCCGGGCCCAAGGCGCGCGCAGAGTTGGCTTCGAGGCGATGCCTTAGTCGAGGACGAAGCGCCGAAGGCCCCAAAAGGCTGCGGGCCAGGCTGGCGCGTGACGGTTGGATGGGACGTGGTGACTCCGCTCCCCATGCAGTCTTGGTAACCGTGTGACTTGACAACTCCCCGGCGCAGACGACGGGGCCATTATGGCTGCGACGCGAGCGACTGGTGGTTGGGCTCCTCCGCCATATAAATGGGACTAGGTGGGGGGGAGCCCCCGAGCCATCTTCAAGCCACCACCGTCTGCCTCCTTGCTTTCTCTCCGCTCTCCCTCTTGCTGCGAAATCTCCAGGGCGCAGCTGAGGAAGCCGTCTGCCACGGAGAAAGGGAAGGCCCCGAAGGATTTGGCCTTGCCGCCGTTGAAGAGGGGCCGCGGGCGTCCCCGCAAGCATGCCGCTGCGCCCGCAGCGACTCCTCGGGGATGCGGGCGCATCCTTCCGGGTCCCATGGCGGTCGCCAGTGAGAGGCGTGGTGCATCTTCCCGCGGTGAAGGTGGTCGCTGCCATGGTGGGAGAGGAGGCACGAGGAGGCGTATGGCGGTCGTGCGTCCTCCACGCTCGCAGCTCCACTCCTTTGACGTGTCGTCGGAGTTCGTGGTGTGGGCAGAGAAGCCTGCTGGCTCGTGGCTCCGGCTTCCCTGCTCGTTCGGTAACGTGCTACCAGCCGGAGGCCTTAGCGCCGTCTGGCTGCAGACCGACGATTACTGCAGCGGTGCATCCTAGGTGGAGGTTGATGTGGCTCCCTCGGGCGATGTGTACGCTCCACTTCAGGTACGATGGTGCCTCCACGCTATTTTTCAGGGTCTTCTCGGAGGAAGGCAGACGCCTTGGGTGCTATCCTGAGGCTGATGACGAAGAGGACCGCGGGGACGGTGTCCGGAGGAGCAGCTCCTCCTCCGGAGACGATCTTGGTCCTGGGGGGCGCCGCAGGTCCCCGCTTTGTGGTAGCAGCAGCTCCTCCAGCAGTGGCGGCTATAACGAGCCACCACGTCGCCGAGCTCGGCTCGGGGAGGGGTGGGGGTCGCTGCGCCGCTGTGGTTCGGTGAAGCCGGAGAAACTGGGAGACTCCAACTGAGTGGGAGCGGCCTTTGCTTCTTCTTCTTCCTTTTTTTTCTTCATGTCCTTCCTGTGTCAAAACTTTAAGTTGCCTCAAGAAGGCGTGTAATGGACTGTGACATATGTATGAAGCGAGAACTTGCTATCATGTTTTTGGTCTTGGTGAGATTACTTAGCTTATGCGTTGCGACGTCTTGAGGCGAAGTGCTCCTGACTCATTGGCATCATTAGCGCCCATCGGGTCGTGAGGACGGCTGAATTCGGAGTACTCGCGTAGCCCCCGAGCCGGGTGAGCTGCTGAGTGCTGCTGAGAGACGGCTGAATTCGGAGTACTCACGCAGCCCCCGAGCATGGGTGAACCGCTGAGAGCTGCTGAGAGTTTCGAGCGTGGATTAAGGCGCCATAGCCTGAGCCGGCTCGGTAGGATAGATTACGCAGACTGAAAAGCCCGATGCCAGAGCCTGAGCAGGCTTGGCCATGTGAGGTCACGGGGCCGTGGCAGACGAAAGCTGGTGACCGACCATGCCCCAGCCCCCACGCGCGAGGCACGCGAAGGAGAGCGAGTGGCGCAGCCCCTGCTTAACAAGCTGAACTTAAAACCGGCGAGAAAGATCCAAGCAAGACTCCCAACCAAATGCAAGAAACACAAGAACTTCATAGAAAGGGGGAGAGGAAGGGCTGATAGCCAAGGAAGTAGAAAAGGCTGATAGCCAAACACCAAGCCAAAAAGGAAAAAGGTCGCATCTGACCCCTACACTACGTCTTCTTCCCAACGCGGAGCTAAGGACTGCCACTGGGACGTGGGTGGGAGCCCCGTATGAGGGCCCGTAGGCAACACACAGGAGACTTCGAGGCGTGTACAGTCCCAACTCATTATTACGTGAGAGTGTCACGAGCGGAGACCTTCACGGGCACGGAGCCTTGATTACAGATAGAACATCCTAAGGTGTTCAATGTTCCAGGTATTCTGGATAGGTATCCCATCCCGCGTCTCCAGGCGCACAGCACCAGGCCTAGAGACATGGGCGATTCTGAATGGGCCCTCCCACATGGACGAGAGCTTGTGTAACCCCTCCCTGGAGAGGACCCGCCTCAGGACCAAGTCACCAACTTCAAGTGTTCTTGCGCGGACGCTGCGACAGTGGTACCGCCGCAGCGCCTTTTGATATCACGCCACCCTGAGGGCAGCTCGGCGGCGGCCCTCCTCACCGAGCACGAGGTCCATCCGCCAGGCGGCGTCCTGGCATTCCTCATTGAAAGCCAAGACCCGTGGGGAGCGATGCTTGACCTCGTGAGGGAGGACCGCCTCCGCCCCGTAGACGAGAAATAAATGAGTTTCTCCCATGGGTTTGGGGGTAGTGGTTCGGATTGGCCACAACACGGACTGGAGCTCGTCGACCCAGCCCCTGCCACAAGCCTCGAGCTTCTTCTTAAAGCTGTGTGTCTTGAGGCCACGCAAGACTTCCGTGTTGGCGCGTTCGGCCTGACCGTTGCTCCTGGGGTGAGCCACCGAGGCGTAGCAGATCTATGTTCCAAGGTTAGCACAATATGACCTGAAGAGATTGCTTGTGAAGTGTGAACCATTATCCGTGATGATTCTGCTGGGGACCCCGAATCGCCTCACGAGGCCCTGGATGAACTTGACGGTCGACCCAGCTGGGATCGCGCAAACAGGCTCCACCTCTGCCCACTTGGTGAATTTGTCGATGGCAACGTATAGGAAGTGGTAGCCCCCCGCTGCCCAAGGAAATGGACCCAGGATGTCCAATCCCCAGACCGCAAAGGGCCAGGAGAGCGGGATCGTTTGGAGGCCCTTCGTTGGCTGGTGGATCTGCTTGGCATGAAACAGGCACGCCTCGCAAGCCCGCACAAGCTCCGTGGCGTCGTTGAGCGCCGTGGGCCAGTAGAAGCCGCTACGGAAGGCCTCGCCCATGAGGGTGCGGGACGACGAGTGATGACCGCAATCCCCACCGTGAATGTCAGCCAATAGCTCGTGCCCTTGTTTCCTCGAGATGCATTTTAGTGAAACGTCGTTGGGGCGCCTCCTGTAGAGTTCGCCGTCTTGGATGCAGTAAGCCGAGGCCTGTCGGACCACGCGCTCTACGTCTTCCTCCTTGTATGGCAGGGTGTCGTGTTGCAGGTACATCTTGAGCTCTTGGGTCCAGCAACCCTCCTCGGGCTCCGCAGCGAGTAGGAGGCGGGCCCCGGAGGCCGGTCTGCATGGCGGGGCACCGTCCGTAGGCGCCGCAGGTAGCCCCTGCTGTGGGAACGCCGGCTCTGGAACGAGCGGTGTTGCCAATGGTTTGAGCAGCCGCTCCTTGAAGACGCCCGGACTCTGAGGCTCCCACCTGGAGGCTCGGTTGGCGATGTCATCCGCTTCCTTGTTGGTGCCTCTTGGTACGTGCTGCACCTCCAGTCCTCGAAATCGCTTCTCCATCTTGCGTACCTCCTCCAGATATGCCTCCATTTGCTCGTCCATGGGCTTGTATTTCTTGTTGGAGAAGTTGACGAGGAGTTGCGAATCACCTCTGATGGTTGACCCACAGTGCAGCGGCGGCCTTGAGCCCAGCAATTAGGCCTTCGTGCTCTGCGATGTTGTTGGAGACCTTCTCGCCTTGCTGGAAGCAAAGCTGCACAGCGTAGTACAACTTGTCCTGAGTGGGAGATAATAACATGGCGCCAGCCCCCGCGCCAAGGCGCGAGAAGGCGCCGTCGATGTATACCACCCATCCGTCCGGAGCTTCATCATCGGGGGCCAGCGAGCGATCCTCGCCAGCCCCCCGCTCCGGCGTGTCGGTCCATTCCGCCACAAAGTCTGCCAGAGCCGCTCCCTTGATCACTCGCGTGGTGCTAAACTCCAGCTGGAACGCCTGAAGCTCGATGTTCCACTCGGCGACCCTCCCGACGACATTAGGGCCCCGGAGTACCTTCTCGAGAGGGTATGACGAGTAAACCTTGATAGGGTGGCCCTGGAAGTAATGGCGCAGCTTCCTGGAGGCGACGAGGAGCGCCAAGAGCAGCTTCTGAGGCATCGGGTAGCACGAGCGTGTGTCGCGCAGTACAGTGCTGACGAAGTACACCTGGTGCTCCATGAGGGTCGACGCAACAGGATCCTCGGGCACTTCAGGAATCTTGGGTGCCTGTTGCTGAATGGCAGTGCCGCCAGTGACCGCGGTTGAATCTACCTCTAGAACTGCGTCAGGGGGCGGCGGGGGCCCTGAAGATGCCGAATTGTCCGGTGGCCTAATGCTTCGGGGCCTCTCCTCGTGCTCCACCACTAGCGCTGCACTAGCGGAGTGAGACCTCGCAGCGAGGTAGAGAGTCATGGGTTCCAGGGGTCGCGGCGCTACCATAACCGGCAATCTGGTGAGGTATTCCTTGAGACCCCGGAAGGCGGCATCGGCTTCCGGAGTCCAGTCAAAGGGCCCCTTCTTCTTCATGAGCTTGAAGAATGGGAGGGCGTGTTCACCAAGCTTAGAGACGAAGCATCCTAGGGATGTAACGCATCCCGCAAGTTTCTCGATCTCCTTCAGGTTTGTGGGCGGCTTCATTCTTTCGAAGGCCTAGATCTTCTCCGGATTAGCTTCAATGCCCCGGTGCGAAACCTGGAACCCTAGCAGCTTGCCAGAGGGTACACCGAACACGCATTTCTCCGGGTTGAGGCACAACTTCACCTTGCGCAGTTTGGCGAACGTTTATTCAAGGTCCTGGACGAGAGTCCTAGCCTCTCTGGTCTTGACCACGATGTCATCGATGTAGGCCTCTGTGTTCCTCCCGAGCTGAGGGCCGAGGGTGATGTGCATCAGGCGCTGGAAGGTGGCGCCCGCGTTCCTCAGCCTGAAAGGCATGCAGGTGTAGCAGTAGACCCCGCATGGGGTCAGTAACGCCGTCTTCTCCACATCCTCCACCACCATATTGATTTGGTGGTAGCCCGAGAAGGCGTCGAGGAAGCAGAGCAGGTCGCACTCATCCATCCAATCCACGATTTGGTCGATGCGCAGGAGAGGGAATGGGTCCTGAGGGCAGAACTTGTTGAGGCTCGTGAAGTCGACGCACATGCGCTCCTTGCCTCCTTTCTTCAGGACTATGACGGGGTTTGCCAGCCACTACGAGTGACATACTTCCCGTATGACGCCTGCTTCCTCTAGCTTCCAAACCTCCTGAACGATAAAGGCATGCTTATCCGGGGCTTGTCTGCGTGCTTTTTTCTTGATAGGGCGCGCGTTGGGGCACACCGTGAGGTGATGCTCGATGACGTGCCTAGGCACCCCGACCAAGTCAGTGGCTTTTCAGGCGAACACATCTTTGTTAGCCCTGAGGAAGCTGACCAACACTGCCTCTTTCCCAGGGTCCATACCCGTGCCGATGGTGAAGGTGGCTCCTGAGCCCTCCTCATCAGCGGGCACCTGCTTCGTCTCGGCGGGGTCCTGAGAGAAGAGCTGCTTCTTCTTGGCAGGCACGGCTTCTAGTGTGTCTGGAGCCCCCTTTGCTCCTGGATGAGCGGCGCCAGCAGCCCTGTAAGCGCGTCCGAGAATCTGAAGAGCAGCCTTGGGGTCCCCTTTGATGGTGATGACGCCCTTGCTCCTGGGCATCTTGACGGTGTTGTAGCCCGGGTGAGTCGCCGCCATGAATTTCGCGAAGGCTGGGATGCTGTGGACGGCATTGTAGGGCAGGTGGATCGGCGCAATGTCGAAGTCGATGAGCTCAGTCCGGTAGTTAGCGGGTGTGCCAAAGGTGACCGGGTGGCGGATCCAGCCGAGCGGGACGGCCGAGCCCGCGACCCCTGAGAAGGGCTTGGTGGGGAGGAGCTGCATGTAGGACACGAGCAGATGACCGAAGGCCTCGGGGGAGAGCATGTTGAGCCCGGTGCGGCTGTCGATGAGGGTCCTCATTACGGCCACCCCGCAGACGATGGGCGTGCATACCGTGGGGAAAACGCTCGTGCCAGCTACTTCCGTGGCGAGATCTCTAGGGCCGAAGGGGATGACGTGTCCCTGCGTGCTCTATGCCCGCGAGGCCTCCTGAAGTTGGGCGGCGGCCCCGACCTGTCGAAAGTGCGACTTGCCGTGTCGGGCCGACGTCGGCGCTTGGGATCCCCCGAGGATGCAGGCGACCCCGCGACGGGGCAGTTCCCCGCCGGCAACGCTATGCAGCCCGCTGCCGTGGGCCGTTCGAGCGCCGAGCTCTCCCACGGATGGCTGGTGTCGGGGCAGCCGTCGTGCCACCAAGAGCGTCGCCGGCGTGGCCACAGGAAGCAGGAGTGGCGGAGCAAGACACTCTTCGGTGGCCCGGCCGGCGAGACCGTCGTCGGGGGAGGAGGAGGAGGAGCGCCCATGGGTGGCGCGGTCCGCCGATGCCTCGCGGACGAAGAGGAGAGTGCCAGCCTCCACGTGGATGTGGTGGGCCACGGTCATCATGGCGGCGCAGAGCTGGAGAGGGGAGGCGAGGTCGTCGGAGAGGCGAGATTTCGACACGCCCCTTCCTGGTGCGCGAAATGTCAGATTACGGGCTCCGCAAACACAAGAAGTTCGAACACAGGGGCGTGAACGAAGATCCCTCCCACTCACGTCTACCTAGCGTCTCGCCCTCGTCCAGTGAAGAGATTCAAGCAAACAACAAGAAAAGCACACACGAGTTTACCCAGGTTCGGGCCACCTTGCGGTGTAAAACCCTACTTCCTGCTTTGGTGGATTGGCCTCGGGAGGGCATGAATCTGGATGAATACAGTTGTTCCTGAGCTCAGGAGGAGAGTTTAGGAGGGTCAGGAGGCAAGATTTCTTGATCCCTTATCCGAGGGCAGAGTTGGATCAAGAGGACCCTGGACGCTGTTGTGGGCTGGGTGGTGACATCCTCCTGGTCGTCCTTGCGGTCTTCGGTCTTGATGCACCAATGGAGAAACCTTTGTCCTGCTCCTCGGGAACCTGCACCTACGCGGTCCCCCTTGCACCAAAACAGTAACTGGGCCGCTGGCACGCGCTGGCACCCGCTGGAGCGGTGCGTCATTGCTCGCGTCACTACCTCCTCCTGAGGCAGGTTTGGCCTTGGATTCTCCGCCCCTCCAGAGCAACCTGACTGAGGCCACTTCTGAGGAGGTCTTGAAGTCATTCTCCTCGCGAGGTCTAGCCCCCTCGCGAGGGTCTTGAGCAGATGGTCGATCAGCTAGGCCGCACCAGGCCGTGGCAGGAGCGGGCTGTGGCCCACAGACAGGCAAGTCTGGGTACCCTGGTTCCCAGGACGCCGACAGAACCTCCTCGACGTCCTCGGCCAGTGCCCTATTCCTAGAGTACGAGGAGGCGCTTTCCTCCTCGTCCTCGTCCCCATCCTGTGCAGACGGGGCTGCAGCATCTCCGGACCAAGTGTCCGGACGAGCTCCGCGACAGAGGCCCTCCCTGGCCTGTGGTAGCTCCTTCTTCTTGATCTTCTTGTCGGGCACCTTGTAAGGCACCATGACAAACAGCTTATCTAGCTGGTCCGATCGGGGCTCTTCGGGCAGCGGTGCCGTGCCGCTGATCTTCTTGGCCTTGGTGACCCTGCCCCTGCAAAATCCGCATAGAGGTTCAGGCCAAATCATACGCGGTGTCAACATCCGAACACATATTAAAAATAAAATGCCGCTCACCTCCTTCGTTGGGTTCAGAACATCGAGGCCGATGTCTTTTCCCTCGACTGGACATTCCTCTTGAGGTTTGAATAACATGCCCCATATTTTATCATGGGTCATGCCGAATAGGTGCTTCACAGTGGCTGGGTCTTCGAGCTTGTACTCCCACATCGGTTTGACCCTCTCCTGGAAGGAGGAGAGCCGACGGTTGGGCATAATCTGGACCACGTCAACCAGTTTCGTGCCGGTCTACATCACGCTGATGACGTGCTTCTGCAGCGTCGTCACGTGGGTGGCGGACCCCCAGTCTGAGCTTTTGGTTGTCCATGAGGCCAGTCTGGTTGGGGGCCCGGATCTGAATGTGGGAGCCGCTCGCAAGGCGTCATCCCTTGTCTTGGTGATGTAGAACCACTCCTTGTGCCATACCTTGATGGTGTTGATGAACTTACCCTCCCGCCACTGGACCCGCATCGGCTTGCTGATCATGGCCCTACTGCAGTCCGCATGGTCGCCGCCCACAACCTTGGGCTTGACGTTGAACACCTTCAGCCATAGGCGGAAGTGCCACTGGACTTGGAGGAGCACCTCGCAGACGACAATGAATGTCGAAATACGGAGGTGGGAATTGGGGGCTAGATTATGAAAATCTAGCCCATAGAAGAACATTAGCCCACTCACGAAGGGTTGTAGGGGAAATCCTAGCCCCCTGAGGACGTGATAAAGAAACACAACCCTTTCCCCCGCCCTGGGCGTGGGGATGATCTCGCCCTGCTCGGGGACCCAATGGGCAATGTTGGCCGACAAGTAGCTGGCTCGCTTCAGCTTCTGGATGTCGCTATCGATGACGGTGGAGGGATCCCGATTCCCGTTGGCATCGGATCCGGCCATGGCTGGTGGGGACGGGGTGGGATGCGCTGTGTAGCAGAGGAAAAGGGGCCACTACAAGGGAAAATCTTGTACACAGACACTTATCAGTAGCGTTTGTTTAAGTGACGCGCTACTGCTACATAGCAATAGCGCGTGTGTGAACAGCACACTACTACCACAAAGATAGCAGTAGCGTGTCCCCCACAAAACGCGCTGCTACTATGACGACCAGAATCGTTCCTGCCGGCTTGGTATAGTAGCAGCGCGCTTCTACAAACCGCGCTACTGCTAACTAAGTAGTAGCAGCGCATTTTAACATACAATGCTGCAACTAACAAAAGGAGAAGAAAAGAGAAAAGGAAAGGAAAAACAAAAGGAAAATTAAAGTAAAAGAAAAAATGAAAGCAATAGCAGTAGCGCGTTCGTGCACAACGCGCTATAACTAAGTAGCTATATTGCATGTTTTGCAAAACCGCTACTACTAAGTTTGACTTGCCGCTTCGCGGGCATCGCTCCTTCCCCCCAATTACCCATTCTTCTCTCCAGATCCCCAACCTCTCCCTTGCCGGCCCTCCTCCCTCGTCGACCTGCCTTTGTCGCTGCCACACTCGCACGCCATCACCGCCATCAGAGCCGCGCGCCCGGGGAGACACCCTTGTTCGCTTCTCGCAGGCCCCTGTCGGTGTCAAAACCGGCGGATCTCGGGTAGGGGGTCCCGAACTATGCGTCTAAGGTCGATGGTTACAGGAGGCTGGGGACACGATGTTTACCCAGGTTCGGGCCTTCTCTATGGAGGTAATACCCTACTTCCTGGTTGATTGATCTTGAGGAATATGAGTATTACAAGAGTTGATCTACCACGAGATCTCAATGGCTAAACCCTAGAAGACTAGCCTGTATGACTACGGTCATGAGTATATCCTCTTCGGACTACTCCCTCCAGTTTATATAGACACCGGGGGAATATAGGGTTAAATAGAGTCAGTTACATAAGTAGGAATCTTCATAGTCGGTCGCCAAGCTTGCCTTCCACGCCAAGGGGAGTCCAATCCGGACACGGGTGCAGTCTTCGGCCTTCGTGTCTTCACAACCCATCAGTCCGACCCATGGATAATAGGCCGGACGCCTGAGGACCCCTTAGTCCAGGACTCCCTTAGTATCCCCCAAACCAGTCTTCAATAACGAGGTGTTCGGCACACAAATTGTCTTCGGCATTGCAAGGCGGGTTCCTCCTCTGGTGACCTCCAAGTGATGTATTCGGCTACTGATCCAATGTCGCTCCCCTCGGCTTCTGCGTGTTAAATAACTTTGTCTTCCACGTGTCGAGCGAATGCGGAAGGTCAGGGCATTTTTGCAAATAGCACCCCGTCCATGCAAGGAACAGCGCCTATTTAGAGAGATTGGATATTAGACCCATTTGGCACTAAGCAGAGAAAATCCCCGGAGAGTGCTCGGAGAAACCATTCCAACATGGCTAGCATTCCTAGCTCCTCCTCCCGTTCTAGCCCAGAGAAAGGCGAGTGGGAGAGGTGTTCTGGGCGTTGAGGCCCATTATGATCTGTGGAGGAAGTTGTTCTGTCTTGTCCTGCGCAATCATGAGGGGTCAATATTTGAAGTGGGCGGAGCCGGAGTATGGCGCATTGCCGGCACCGAGTACCTGTCCGGCACACCAAGGAAGGCATCTGGAGAATGGCTATCCGAATGGTTCTACGTTGAAGACGTCGCGCTTCCCGACCCAGTTCAAAATGTTCTTCCTCAATTTGCGAGCGTTTCCCTGAAGAAGCGCCACAGTTGGCGTCCCCAGAGTCCTGAAGAGGATGACAGCGCGGAAGTCCGTCAGCTCATGAGCAAGATAAAGATACTCGCTCAGTCCGGACTCACAATAGTCGAGGTTATGGCGACTTCAATAGTGCGAGGGGTGAGGGAGTCCTGGACTAAGGGGTCCTCAGGCGTCCGGCCTGTTATCCATGGGCCGGACTGATGGGTTGTGAAGACACGAAGGCCGAAGATTACACCCGTGTCCGGATTGGACTCTCCTTGGCATGGAAGGCAAGCTTGGCGACCGACTATGAAGATTCCTTCTTATGTAACCGTAGATCCCCCCGGTGTCTATATAAACCGGAGGGAGTAGTCCGGAGAGGATATACACATTACCATAGTCATACAGGCTAGGCTTTTAGGGTTTAGCCATTACGATCTCGTGGTAGATCAACTCTTGTAATACTCATATTCATCAAGATCAATCAAGCAGGAAGTAGGGTATTACCTCCATAGAGAGGGCCCGAACCTGGGTAAACATCGTGTCCCTAGTCTCCTGTAACCATCGACCTTAGACGCACAGTTTGGGACCCCCTACCCGAGATCCGCCGGTTTTGACACCGACATTGGTGCTTACATTGAGAGTTCCACTATGCCGTCGACGAAAGGCTCGATGGCCCCTTCAATCGTCGATAGTGACGCTGTCCAGGGAGAAACCTACCTCACTGGACAGATCTTCTTATTCGGCGGCTTCGTACTATGGGCCAACTCGCTTGGTCATCTGGAGCAGAACGACAGCTATGCCCCTGGCCATCATGTCAAATTCGGAAGCTTGAACTACGTCGCGGACATCTGTGGAGACTTGATCTTCGATGGATTTGAGACCGCGGCGATCGCTCCCCCTCGCTCCGATGAACATGACCTAAATCTATCATCGGATCACATCCAGGAGATGGATCATGTTGCTGCAACGGCCTTAAATTCATAGCAGATTATGCCATTCGAGGCCACAGAGTCCGCAGCGTTGGAGCCGCACACAGACTCGACACCTTGCATTATTTGCGTCAACGGAACTTCGGACTCGTCTCCGACTATAAGTTCCGAATCACATACGCCTGCCGACACCGAGCTGGATCGGTTATTGATTTTCGAATTCGACGCCGCAGACATCTTCCAACACTCGCCCCTGGGCGATGTGCTGAACTCGCTAAAAAACCTATCATTGCCAGAGGACTCATAGCCGAACTATATCCGGTTCGAACTAGGGGCTGACAATGGTGAATTTTTGCTTCCCACCGCCACCCACTTCATAGCCATTGTCGACGACTTAACCGACACGCTTGATTACGGCTCCGAAGACATCGACGGCATGGACAACGATGACGATGAGGAGCGGGGTCAAAACCCGCCATTTACTGGGTGATGGATAGCCACTTCCTCATACGATGTGTACATGTTTGATACACATAGAAAAGCTGATGACGATGACAAAGAAGATCCAGTTGACAACAAAGCTCCTGAGACACAGTCCAAGCACCGGCGCCCTAAATGCCGTTCTAAGTCATGTCGCTCAAAAGACAGCAACACCGGCACCGGAGAAAATAGTACACCGGACGATGCCAAAAACAATGAAGACCATGTTGGAACAACATCCGAACAGGAGGAACAAAAAAAGGGTAAGTTAACCCTGATAAACAGGCCACGCCTAATGACACGGATGACAATAGTTACTGTCCACCCTCCGAGGAGGAAAAGAACCTCGGCAACGAGGACTTCATCGTGCTTGAAGCACCCCTCGAGCAAGAGCGCTTCAAGCGCCAGCTAATAGCTACTACAAGAAGCCTGAAGAAAAAGCAGCAGCAGCTTCAAGCAGATCAAGACCTACTCATTGATAGATGGACTGACGTCCTAGCAGCCGAAGAATAGGGCCTCAAGTGTCCAGCCAAGAGTTACCCAAAACGCAGACTGTTACCTCAGTTCGATGAGGAGGCGCTAGAGCCCATACCTCCCTCGCGCAATACTGTCCTCATATGCATAGTTTGAAATTAGTTAAGATCTGATCAAACCTTAAGTTAAAGTTGATAAACAGCAAGTTAACATGCATCAAGATGATCTACATGAAATTCTAGTCAAGTTTCATATAAAGTTTGTTTAGAACGGAGCTACGGTCTAGAAGATATGATCAAAACAAGATAAGCATGGCAACGGTGCAAGATGCACCCAAACATCAAGCAAACATATGCCAAACATGTTAACAAGATGATATTATGATTCTACATGAAAAAACACACAAGTTTCATGTAGGGCACGCTCCAAACGGAGCAACGGATCAAAACATACACTTGAAACAAGAAACAATGCAAAGCTGATAATAACAGCCACATAGCAACTTTGGAGCAAGAAATATATACTCTACAGCACTCAAACATGGTGACAAGAAGCATGGACATGAAGTAGACATATCCTACAGCAAACAACTCCATTGGAGCATCTCCATAGGAGGCATGGATTAATAGCAACAAGCTACAACATTTTGATCATGACACTAAAACCTGACAGTAATATTTTATAGCAACTTCGCAGCAAGAATTAAATAAGCTACAGCATCCCAAATGAGCAAGTGAGGTCATGGATGGATAGACAACAACATATACAACAAGGAATGGTCAATGGGCACCCCAAAACTAACATGGATTTGCCTAGGGCATCAAGCAAACATAGCATCAGGATATTACAGATTCCAGACATAGTGAAATTTCACAAAGTGTTAAAACAGTAAAATTAGTACGGCATGTTTGTGAGCATCTTTAAGTCATCTTAAAGCATAACATGGCAAATGGTTTGCACGACAGCAAAGAACACATGATGGGGAATCTAAAACATATGAGCATGCGACCTGGGGACAAACACATCAACAAGCAACGAGCTCCTCAACTAGGCATCTCGTAACAAGTTACAGAACCTAACAACCACTTGCACTTTTGCAACAGGGATAAACATGGCAATATGAACTCTAACATGCATGCTACAGCAACCAACATGTAGAGCATCTCACGATGAACATTTTGACATATCATTTGCTTCATTTGGATAAACATGCACCAAGTTATCACATCTCAAACATGGCATGAAAATAGCTAGTATCAGCAGTTTATATCAAGTAGCACTCTTGTCACGAAGATTAAGACATCTAGATGGACTCAAACAAGCATGACACAATGGAACAAAACGTAGTACACATCACCAAGGTCATTTTTCCATATCATATGCACAAATCGGACATACACACAAAAAGTTATCGCCATCACAAGAAGCCATCAGACAACGAAATTCAAAAAGGACTTAGAGGCAAAAACAACCTCAGATCGCGGGTCGCGGGCGGAGCGGGTTGCGGGTCGCGGGCGCTGAACCCGCGGGCCCGCTAGGGTTCGGGGCAGCCGATCCGGCCGATCGGATCGGGATCGGCGGCGGCCGCGGGATCGGCACGCGGGGCGGCGACCTCGGCCCTCCGGCGAGGCGGCCGGGCGGAGAGGCGGCGGGGCCGGCCGGCGAGCTCGACCGGAGGAGGACGGCGAGGGGCGGCGGACGACGGGCGCCGGCGGCGCCCTTGGGCTCGGGGCCAGCAGCAATGCGTCCGAGCTCCGGCGACGGCTGGACGAAGGCGGCGGCGGCGGAACGACGGGGACCTCTGGCCCGAGCGCGGCGGCGGCGGCCGGCGCTGAGGGAGGACGGGCCGGCGGACGTCGGTGGCGATGCGGGCCGCGGGGGCCCGAGCGCGGTGGGAGCGGCGACGGAGAAAAATCTGTTCGGCCCGGGTCGGACATGTCCGCCCGGCGCGGATTCCGAGGCGGGGCTGGAGCTAGGAGGAGGCTAGGCTTTTTTGGACGGAAAAGACATGGGGGACGTTTTTATAGGCACAAGGAGCTAGGAGAGTCCAAATGGGGAGCGGTTTTCGCCCACACGATCACAATTAGACGACCGAGATGATGGGAAGGGTTGTGCTTGGATGGTGGGCTATTGTGGAGGGGGTCTTGGGCCTCAAAGAAGAGGTTCTTTTAGCCCACTAGGTTAACCGTTGGAGTACCAAACGAACTCCAAACGCGACGAAACTTGACAGGCGGCCTACACGTACCAAAACAACATTGCACGACAAGTCTCATGCCATTCCGGAAACGTTACATGTCCACACACGAAAGAAGGACTCGGGGATGCCATGGGCACGTGTGAGAGCGTCGGAACTCGAAACAGACAACGGGAAAAGACGAGTGGGACCGGATGCAAAAGACAACACAAATGCAATGCAATGCACATGAGAACATGACATGGATTAAATGCACACATGCACACGACAAAACGAAGAAACCCGAAATGAAAGAAGAACCCGGAAGGAAATTATGAAGCCAAAGTTTATATATTGCCATATTGGGAAAGTGTTACATCTGGGGCATTACATTACCCAAAACACAGACTGTTACCTCAGTTCGATGAGGAGGCGCCAGAGCCCATACCTCCCTCACGCAATGCGGATCGACCACCTCGTGGTCGAGATAAAATGGCAACTCATGCCGAACATCAGCTCGCCCCACCGCCTCGTAAAAATAGGGGCAAAACAGCTCGGGACTACACATACGACCTTTGGCAGGACCTGGACAGTGGAGCAGGACACGCCAGATCAATCTACGGATCGCGAGGACGTCTTTCGACCCACGACGACGACTACCTATTCGGACGTGACAAACCTAGTCACGCCCGGGCCGATTACCGCAGGCGGACTTCATCGGAGGTGCGCCGCAACGCAGCCCGATATACAGGCGCCGCACACCCTCTCGGCTTCGCAGATGAAGTATTGGATCATGAATTCGCTGAGGGGTTCAAGCCCGTCAATATTGAATCATACGACGGAACAACCGATCCCGCAGTATGGATCGAGGACATTATTCTCCACATCCATATGGTCCGAGGAGACGATCTCCACGCCATCAAATACCTCCCACTAAAACAAAAAGGGCCAGCTAGACACTGGTTAAATAGCCTGCCTGAAAATTCCATCGGCAGCTGGGAGGACTTGGAAGAAGCTTTTCTTGACAACTTCCAAGGCACTTATGTCTGGCCACCAGACGCCGATGACTTAAGTCATATAGTTCAACAACCTGGAGAATCAGCCAGAAAGTTCTGGACTAGGTTCCTAACCAAAAAGAACCGATCGTTGACTGTCCGGATGCCGAAGCCCTAGCAGCCTTCAAACACAGCATCCGTGACGATTGGCTCGCCCGCCACCTCGGCCAATAAAAGCCGAAATCCATGGCAGCCCTCACGGCACTCATGACCCGCTTTTGCGCAGGTGAGGATAGCTGGCTGGCTATATTAAAAACACAGCCAACGAGGCAGGCACCTCCGAGGCCAAAAATAGCACCGGCAAGCTCCGGTGCAATTATCACAAACGCCGAAGTAATGGCAATAACACCGATGACACAACAGTTCACGCCGGGTTCAGTGGCTCAAGTCCGGCCAGCGGAAGAAGCCTTACAAAAGGAAAAGCGAAGGACCATCTAGCTTGGACCCCATACTCGATCGTCCGTGCCAGATACATGGCACCCTAGACAAACAAGCCAATCATACCAACCGAGATTGCCAGGTTTTCAAGCAATCCAGCAAGACAAATACCGAAAGCAAGGAAATAGGATCGCAAAGCGTGGACGACAACGAAGAGCCTCGGCAGCCGGACAAAGGAGAACAGAAAAAGTTTCCCCCTCGAGTCAAAGCGGTGAATATGATATATGCTACACACATCCCCAAAAGGGAGCGCAAGCGCGCAATCAGGGACGTCTATGCGATAGAGCGAGTCGTCCCAAAATTCAATACATGGTTGTCATTCCCGATCACCTTTGATCGTCGAAATCATCCAACTAGCATCCATCATGGCGGTTCGGCCGCACTGGTCCTCGACCTAATCTTAAATGGATTTCACCTCACACGAGTCCTAATGGACGGGGGTAGCAGCCTCAACTAGCTCTACCAAGATACAGTGCGCAAAATGGGCATTAACCCATCATGGATCAAGCCCACAAGGACTACCTTTAAAGAAGTCATCCCAGGTGTTGAGGCTCGCTGTATGGGCTCAATCACACTTGAAGTCGTCTTCGGGGTCCCCGAACAACTTCCGAAGCGAGGAGTTACTCTTCGACATCGTCCCCTTTCGCAGTGGCTACCACGCACTGCTTGGACGAACCGCGGTCGCTCGATTCAATGCGGTACCTCATTACGCTTATCTCAAGCTCAAAATGCCCGGACCTCGTGGCATCATAACAGTAAATGCAAATACAGAACGCTTCCTCTATACGGAGGAGCATACCGCGGCCTTAGCAGTAGAAGTACAACGCATCTTTTTTAAGCAGAACCCTAATTCGGCGGCCGAACCCCCGGACACCATTAAGAGAGTTCGGACCGTTCCGTGGCGAGACAGCCCGGCATTCGTACCGCGTGTACATAACTACGCACTCAAAATCCCTCGGGCATCAATGGAGGCATAACCAGCTCGTGATCCACAGTACGATTCGACCTACCCTGGATCTGCACACTCTTACTTTTCCTTTTTATTTTGGGATTTTCTCTTTTCAAGGTTTCTTCCCACAACCCATTCAACAGACACATCAAGGAGGCGAGGAGCTTTGGCGTACAAGGAAATCCCGAGGTGGTCTCTGCTAAAGATCGCTATACCTGTTTTACATACCCGCACGCAGCTTGCTCTGGGTCCTGGTATGCCGCATAGACTTTCTTGCTTACTGCATTACTTGTACAAGTACGCCTTCATATATTAATTACATTACATTAAAGGATAGTCATATCTTATTTCTTGATTTCCCGCTCCTTTTTCTTACCTTCGTATTTATTACTCACCGCACACGTGCACTCTGGTACGTATGTATGCGCCAGGGGCTTCATTACGCCCCGCACTACGGCAATAAAAGTCCGAAGAATTTTACAGTACTGTTCGGCACCCAAACTTATAGCATTATATGCATCGGCTCCGAATCATGTCTTTGGTCAATAGTTGGGTTACCCGACTCCTATGCTTACTACCTTACGTTCCGCTATATCGGCTAGGGTAGTAAAGGGAGAACTAGTGCGATTGTGTCCCGGTTCTTTTGGACGAGCACCTTAGTAGAGAGCGCCGAAAACTAACTGTATTGATGCGGCGAGAGCTGGTCAGTTGTTCGAGAGGTCTCAAATCCCTAGAGATTTTTTTCGCTTTACGCGAGGAATCGGTTTTTCTCCGATTAGGTGTGTATAGTGCCCCTAGTTCGGCCTTCCGAACACTAGGGGTTCGCCAAAATCTTCATTGTCAAACTCCTATGGATAAGTGAGGGTAATAAAGGCCGTATAGTCTGATTGCCTTGTTCGTTGCGTTAAACACCTCCTTTAAGGACCAGCATGTGGAGTAAAGAGTGTTTAGATTTATCCCGAACACCCCCGTACTATCTACGTGGGGGTAGAAGCCGACGATTGGTCAACCCTCAGACTCTAAATAAATGGTCGCACAGGAGGTAAATATTTCGTTACAAGCATCATATTACATACCGATCTTGTTTCATATTACACGGCAACCCGAATGTTTTCACGGGAATATAACGTCCTTCGCACATTGCTCCGCCACAAGGCGGGATCCCTCCAGTACTCCGTCGAAATACAGCTCGGGTCGACGATGCTCCTTGCCCTCTGGCGGCCCCTCGGCCATCATCTTCTTGGCATCTAGCTTCGCCCAATGCATCTTCACGCGGGCAAATGCCATTCGTGCACCTTCAATGCAGACCGATCGTTTCAAGGCTTCGAACCATGGGCAGGCACTCACAAGACGCTTCACAAGTCTGAAGTAGCTGTTGGGTATGGGCTCAGCAGGCCACATCAGTACTATTAGGTCCTTCATGGCTAGCTCGGCCGACCGGTGCAGCTCGACCAGCTGTTTTAGCAGGTCGCTAAACGGCACCGGATGTTCTGGTACAAGATATTGAGACCATAATAGCTTCTCCGTAGACAACCCCTCTTCGGCTCGATAAAACACGACAGCATCTGATATGCTGCACGGTAGATTCGTAAACACCCGTGAAGAACACAAATTCGGGTAAGTACAAGGAATGTTTCCTTCGCACACTTGCTTTGCATAGCAAAAGACTTACCCGCCGCAATCTTGTGGGCCGCCTGAATCTCCTGGCGGGCGCTCTGGGCTTTGTCTCAAGCATCCTGTGTGCTCTGGCGGGCCTTCATAAGTTCGAACTCTTGCGTCCTAAAATCAGGCTCCAAGGACTCGAGCTTCTCAACGGCGTCCTGGAGATCTTGCTGGGCCTTGTTAACCAGGGCCTCGTGCTTCTCGCGCGCGGCGCATTCCCTGGCCGCTTTGTCCTCGGCCTCGGCTAGCGCCTTCTTGAGGGCTGCACCTTGGTCGTGGCCCCTAATAAAGTTCATGACAATTTAGTCCGCACAGATCACTCATCCTTCTTAAATGAACACGCGGGTTACTTCATACCTTGGCTCTCCTCCAGCTGCTTCTTCACGAGGCCAAGCTCATCCTCGGCCCCCTCTAGTCTCCGTTTCAGTCCGGAGACATCCGCAGTATGAGCGGTAGCAGCCCGCAGCGATGCCTGCTTATTCACATAGACACCTTATGTTAGACTCCTGCGAAAATTATTTTTGATCCCCTGTTCGGCCCTTTCTTTCCAAACACCGAACAGAGCATCAAGGGCTACTGTCTACGCTGTGATATTCTTCCTATAATTACATTACTCGCCTCAAAGCCTGTTAGAAGGCTAACGCAAGCTTCGGTTAGTCTACTTTTGGCGGACTGAACCTTCTCAATCACTGTACCAATAAAGGTACGGTGATCATCCACAATGGAAGCACCCCGCAGCACTTCCAGCAGATTATCCGGTGCCTCTGGTTGGACAGAGGTCACCGGTGGAACAGGCACACCACCTCCTTTCGGGGAAGGCTATTCGCTGGACTCCGGAGCCATAAAGGTCTTCGGAATAGTATCCGGCAGAGGGCCAAATGGAACCCGACCTTCATCACCAGTCCCCATGGAGGCTTTTCCCTCCACATGTTCGGCGGCCAAAGAATCATCCTAGAGCGCCACCCAGGCAATCTTCGAAGCCTACCCCCGGTCTGGGAAAGTCCTTTGGGACACCACCTCATCATCATCCTTGGGCGAGACCAAATGAGCAGGTGGCGGAGACATGCTAGCCATCTCCTTAGAGTTTAGCGAACTCTCTGTAGAGGATCGCGGGGAGCCGTCACGGGCCGAACTGGAATAACACAATTTACACATATCAATGTTAAACCGGAAAGGCCAGACATTTGGGCACACATAAGGATTTTGGTACTTACGATGCGGCCACAGGCTTGGTCCGGGGAGGTCGCTCCGGACTACAATCGACATCCCACGCGGAGTTATCCGCGCGGGAGCCCCTCCCCTTCTTGGGCGCCTTCGCCTCCAGATTCGTGGATGCCGCTCTCTCGGGTGGGGAGTCTTTTTCTTCTTCCTCCACCTCGTAATCATCTTCGGCGGACGAAGAGTGAGTCTCGTCTTCGGACATCACGTCCAAAGCACCTTTTCGGCGAGCGCCCCTCCGGGCCTCTTCGGCCGCTTTCTTGGCCGTCTTCGCCGGCACCTCATAAGGTGCTGGAAACAGCATTTTCGACAGTAATGGGAATTCTTGGTCTTCGGGCAGTGGAGCCGGACAGTTAATCCTCCCTGCTATCTCGATCCAGGCCTGTAAACAAGGATGGGAAGACTCAGACCTTTTTCGTCAGAATATGCTAGTAAAGGGTATACCTTGAAAACTTGAAAGAACTTACTGAATTAGCCTAACGTTTTAAGCTGAGCCCGCGATCCTCCATCGTGGGCGGTGGCGTCTCGCCGGCCTTGAAGAGGACTTTCCAGATGTCTTCGTGCGTCATGCCGAATAGCTCTTGTAGCGTCTGGTGCATGGCTGGATCGTACTCCCACAGACAGCAAGTCCGGCGTTGGCACGGAAGAATCCGACGAACGAGCATGACCTGGATCACATTGACAAGCTTGATTTTCCTGTCTATCATGTTCTTTATGCATGTCTGGAGCCCAGTCAGCTCGTCCAAGGGACCCCAGGTTAGGCCACTCTCTTGCCAGGAGGCCAGCCGCATCGGGGTTCCAGATTGGAATTCGGGGGATGCCGCCTAGTCAGTGTCGCGCGGCTCGATGATGTAGAACCACCCCGATTGCCACCCCTTCACCGTCTCCGTGAAGGAGCCTTCGGGCCAGGTAACATTGGGCATCTTGCCCACCATGGCGCCTCCACACTCTGCTTGTTGACCGCCCACCACCTTCGGCTTCACATTGAAGGTCTTCAGCCATAAACCAAAAAGAGGTGGGATGCGGAGAAAGGCCTCGCACACGACAATGAACGGCGTGATGTTGAGAATTAAGTTTTGGTCTAGGTCATGGAAATCTAGACCGTAGTAAAACATCAGTCTGCGAACGAACGGGTGGAGAGGGAATCTTAGCCCGCGGACAAAATGTGTGAGAAACACAACCCTCTCATGGGTCTCTAGAGTCGGGACGATCTGTCCTTTAACCGGGAGTCGGTGAGCGATTTCCTTGGCCAGGTATCCGGCCTCCCAGAGCTCCTTGATGTCCTTCTTCTTAACGGAGGAGGCTATCCACTTGCCTCCAGATCCGGATCTGGACATATTTGGAGTGCTTTCTCGAACAAGAAAAAGCTAAAGCTTGGGCGCTGGAGCTCAAGGACGGAAGGGCCGACAGAGAAAAAGGGAGTGAGTGAGAAGAGGGAATCCTTATCCCCTTATAAAGGACGCGAATATCAAGCGCCTCCCCACTCGCCCTAAAAATCTCTCCTATTCCCAAGGCCCGTGTAAATGGCATGGTTGGGTTACCCATACCCACATTGATGAGAACCCCGCAATAAGGGGGCACGATCTCTGCTTTGACAAGACGTGTCGATAGCAACGCGTCTTGGGACATGGAGCGGCGGACATAGAACGGTCCAGGATTATGACCGATTGGACGTGATGTCATGTTACAAAATTTTTCAGCATATTGGACTCGTGTAAAATTATATTCTCTCTGCGATTGTGTACGGTGTGTGTGACAGGACATGATACTATCATCGCGTCCGCAGACTATCTTGGAGTTCGGGAAGAAGGGAACCCGCCTTGCAATGTCGAAGACAATCTGCGCGCCGGACTCCTCGTCATTGAAGCCAGGTTCAGGGGCTACTAAGGTAGTCCTGGACTAAGGGGTCCTCAGGCGTCCGGCCTGTTATCCATGGGTCGGACTGATGGGCTGTGAAGACACGAAGGCCGAAGACTGCACCCGTGTCCGGATTGGACTCTCCTTGGCGTGGAAGGCAAGCTTGGCGACTGGCTAGGAAGATTCCTTCTTATGTAACTGACTCTATGTAACCCGAGATCCCCTGGTGTCTATATAAACCGGAGGGAGTAGTCCGGAGAGGATATACACATTACCATAGTCATACAAGCTAGGCTTTTAGGGTTTAGACATTACGATCTCGTGGTAGATCAACTCCTGTAATGCTCATATTCATCAAGATCAATCAAGTAGGAAGTAGGGTATTACCTCCATAGAGAGGGCCTGAACCTGGGTAAACATCGTGTCCCTAGTCTCCTGTAAACATCGACCTTAGACGCACAGTTCAGGACCCCCTACCCGAGATCCGCCAGTTTCGACACCGACAAGGTATTCAGCTGCTTCAATACAGAAGGCTCCCAATGTGGCACTATAATTGGGAGGATGACGCCTCCCGTGGTGGCCGGAAAGGTCTGGATACCCCCGCTGCTCTGGCCAAGATACCTACGCTGGGCAAACTGTGACGCCCCCGATTTGACCGTACACTAATCATGCACGTAAATGTGTACGACCATGATCAGGGACTCACTGGAAGATATCACAACACAACTCTAGACACAAATTAAAATAATACAATCTTTATATTACAAGCCAGGGGCCTCGAGGGCTCGAATACATAAGCTCGAAAACACAAGAGTCAGCGGAAGCAACAATATCTGAGTACAGACATAAGTTAAACAAGTTTGCCTTAAGAAGGCTAGCACAAACTTCAACGATCGAAGAGGCAAGGCCTCCTGCCTGGGACCTCCTAACTACTCCTCGAAGCCGAACTCCACGTAGAAACATCCTCGGGATCTTCTGGCTCCTGGACTCCATCAATCTGGTTGCATCATCCGAGAAGAAGGAACAAAAGGGGAAAAGGGGGAGAAAAGCAACCGTGAGTACTCATCCAAAGTACTCGCAAGCAAGGATCTACACTACATATGCAATGATATATGTGTAAAGGGGTAATATTTGTGGACTAAACTGCAGAATGCCAGAATAAGAGGGGGATAGCTAATCCAAACGAAAGCTATGCTCCCGGCAGACTCCATCTTGCAGCAGTAGAAGAGAGTAGCTGGAAAGTATCAAGTATCCTCGCTTCTGGCAGCCTCCGTCTTGCAGCAGTAGAATAGAATAGATGGTAAGTTCACCAAGTAACATCGTATAGCATAATCCTACCCGGCGATCCTCCCGCACATCATCCTGTGAGAGAGCAACCACCGAGTTGTATCTGGAACTCATCTGGGTGTGTTTTTATTAATTATCCGGTTCTAGTTGTCATGAGGTCAGAGTACAACTCCGGGTCGTCCTTTTACCGAGGGACACAGCTATTCGAATAGATTTACTTCCCTGCAGGGGTGCACCACATAACCCAGCACGCTCGATCCCATTTGGCCAGACACACTTTCCAGGGTCATGCCCGGCCTCGGAAGATCAACACGTCGCGGCCCTACCTAAGCACAACAGAGAGGTCAGCACGCCGGTCTAAATCCTAGGCGCGCAGGGGTCCGGGCCCATCGCCCAACGCACAACTGCACGTTGCGTACGCGGCCGGTGAGCAGACCTAGCAACCTCCATTACTAAGGAAGTTGCGTTACGCGGTCCAACCCGGCGCGCGCCGCTCAGTCGCTGACGTCAAGAAGGCTTCGGCTGATACCACGACGTCGAGTGCCCATAACTATTCCCACGTAGCTGGTTAGTGCGTATAGGCCAATGGCCAGACTCAGATCAAATACCAAGATCTGGTTAAATGTGTTATTATGAAATAACCGCGGACCACGACCAGGGCCAGGCCCACCTCTCTCCTAGGTGGTCGCAACCCGCCCTATCGCTCCGCCACAAGGTAACCATTAGGGGACTGTCGGGAACCCAGGCTGACGTCAAGAAGGCTTCGGCTGATACCACGACGTCGAGTGCCCATAACTATTCCCACGTAGCTGGTTAGTGCGTATAGGCCAATGGCCAGACTCAGATCAAATACCAAGATCTCGTTAAATGTGTTATTATGAAATAACCGCGGACCACGACCAGGGCCAGGCCCACCTCTCTCCTAGGTGGTCGCAACCCGCCCTATCGCTCCGCCACAAGGTAACCATTAGGGGACTGTCGGGAACCCAGGCCCACCACTACCTGTGTGGAACCACCTGCCCCTTCAGCCCCCATATCCGAATCATCATCATGTGTATGTAAAGTATGTATATAATATATACACGTGATCACCACTCGAGGTGATCACAGCCCGATAGTATAGCGTGGCAGACGGGCAAGTATGTGGGGCCACTGATGGAATACTAGCATCCTATACTAAGCATTTAGGATAGCATGTAATGGTATCAAAAGTAGTAGCAACAATGACAGGCTATGCAACATAATAGGATTATCGAAACATCAACAGTAGCAATTCTAATGCAAGAATGAGAGAGAAGAGAATGGGCGATATCTGGTGGTCAAGGGGGG
>LR738711.1:772227908-772301407 GCA_902687465.1 Secale cereale | reverse complement strand
AGTACGAAGGGACCGACGTGGAGGCCATCCATGGCCATAGCAGCCGTGGATGCTCGCCACGCCCTCCTCTACCTCCTGTAGCGTGAGGTAGGGGAAAAGGCCAGGGTGGGTTGGGGTGGAGCTGGTGGCCAGCTGGGCCATTTGGCCCAGTGGGGGGGGGTTGTTTCTTTGTTTTCTTTTCTATTGTTTTATTTTCTGTTTTGCGCTTTTATTTTTATTTATATTACCTTTTCTGTTTTAGTTGTGTTTCCTATTAATTTTTAGTTTAGGTAAAATATACACGTAGCATCTAAATTAATATTTCAACTTTGTCCATAGCCACAAAAAGTCAGGTCCTCAATTAAATTAGCTTGACATTTTTTTAATTACAAAAGGTTTTTAAATAATTGTTTTTACTGTTGTTTTATTCATCTCATACTATTTAAACATTTTATGAAGGGGTGGTTTCTCCACCATAATTTCCTATTCATTATTTGGTTCACTCCAAACATTTTAGTGTTAACATTTGAAAACTTTTATTGATTGCTTGATTTTTTTAATTTGAATTTGAATCGGTTTCGAACTAACGCGAGATTAGTAACAGTAATCGTGGTGACGTGGCATCATTAGCAGAGGTTTACTGTAGCTTGATTACCCGGGCGTCACACAAGCCTGCGAAGAGGAAGGCCGGTGAAGACATAGCATGGCCCTCCTCGAAGAGGTATGGATTTATAAATACGTTTTTTGTTTGGGGTACGTAGTATTTCAAAAATTTCCTACGATCGCGCAAGATCTATCTACTAGATGCATAGCAACGAGAGGGGAGAGTGTGTCCATGTACCCTCGTAGACCGGGAGCGGAAGCGTCTAGTGAAGCGGTTGATGTAGTTGAACTTTCTTCACGATCCAACCGATCAAGCACCGAACGTACGGAGCCTCCGCCTTCAGCACACGTTCAGCTTGATGACGTCCCACGAGCTCTTGATCCAGTAGAAACTCGCGAGAGAGTTTCGTCAGCACGACGGCGTGGTGATATAGATGATGAAGCTACCGACGCAGGGCTTCGCCTAAGCACTACAACGGTATGACCGAGGTGTGTTTCTGTGGAGAGAGGCACCGCACACAGTTGGGAGAGATCAACTGATCAACTTGTGTTTCTATGGGGTGCCTCTACCGCCCGAATATAAAGGAGGAGGGGAGGGGACGGGTCGGACCTCTCTATGGCGCGCCCTAGGGGAGTCCTACTCCCACCGGGAGTAGGATTCCCCCTTTCCTAGTAGAACTAGGAGCCCTTCCAAGTAGTAGGAGTAGGAGAGAAGGAAAGGGAAAAGAGAAGAGAAGGAAGGAGGTGGCGCATCCCCTCCCCCTAGCCCAATTCGGACTAAGCCTTGGGGAAGGCGCAACCTCCTCTCTCTCTTTCCCCTAAAGCCGAATAAGGCCCATATACTCCCCGACGAATTCCCGTAACTCTCCGGTAGTCCGAAAAATACCCGAATCACTCGGAACCTTTCCGATGTCCAAATATAGTCGTCCAATATATCAATATTTACGTCTCGGCCATTTAGAGACTCCTCGTCGTGTCCCCGATCTCATCCGGGACTCTGAACTACCTGCAGTACAACAAAACACATAAACTCATAATACCGATCGTCATCAAACGTTAAGCGTGCGGACCCTACGGGTTCGAGAACTATGTAGACATGACCGAAACTCATCTCCAGTGAATAACCAATAGCGAAACCTGGATGCTCATATTGGCTCCTACATATTCTACGAAGATATTTATCGGTCAAACCGCATAATAACATACGTTGTTCCCTTTGCCATCGATATGGTACTTGCCTAAGATTCGATCGTCGGTATCACTATACCTAGTTAATCTCGTTACCAGCAAGTCTCTTTACTCGTTCCGTAATACATCATCTCGTGACTAACTCATTAGTCATTTGCTTGCAAGGCTTATTATCATGTGTATTACCGAGAGGGCCCAGATATACCTCTCCGACACTCGGAGTGACAAATCCTATTCTTGATCTATGCCAACACCACGAACACCTTCGGAGACACCTGTAGAGCATCTTTATAATCACCCAGTGATGTTGTGATGTTTGATAGCACACAAGGTGTTCCTCTGGTATTCGGGAGTTGCATAATCTCATAGTCATAGGAACATGCATAAGTCATGAGGAAAGGAATAGCAGAAAACTAAACGATCATAGTGCTAAGCTAACGGATGGGTCTTGTCCATCACATCATTCTCCTAATGATGTGATCCCGTTGATCAAATGACAACTCATGTCGATGGCTAGGAAACATAACCATCTTTGATTAATGAGCTAGTCTAGTAGAGGCATACTAGGGACACTCTGTTTTTTCTATGTATTCACACATGTACTAAGTTTCCAGTTAATACAATTGTAGCATGAATAATAAACATTTATCATGATATAAGGAAATAAATAATAACTTTATTATTGCATCTAGGGCATATTTCCTTCAGTCATCCACTTGCACTAGAGTCAATAATCTAGATCACATCACCATGTGATTAACACCAATAGTTCACATCACCATGTGACTAACACCCATAGTTCTCATCGCCATGCGAACAATACCCAAAGGGTTTACTAGAGTCAACAGTCTAGTTCACATCGTCATGTGATTAACACCCAAAGAGTACTAAGGTGTGATCATGTTTTGCTTCGTGGGAGAAGTATAGTCAGCGGGTCTGTTACATTCAGATCCATATGTATTTTTGCAAATTTCTATGTCTACAATGCTCTGCACGGAGCTACTTTAGCTAATTGCTCCCACTTCCAATATGTATCCACATCGAGACTCAGAGTCATCCAGATTGGTGTTAAAGCTTGCATCGATGTAACTCTTTACGACGAACTCTTTATCACCTCCATAACCGAGAAATATTTCCTTACTCCTCTAAGGATAATTTTGACCGTTGTCCAGTGATCTACTCTTGGATCTCTATTTTACCTGCTTGTCAATCTCATGGCAAGGTACACAACAGGTTTGGTACACAGCATGGCATACTTTATATAACCTATGACTGAGGCATAGGGAATGACTTTCATTCTTTCTCTATCTTCTGCCGTGGTCGGGTTTTGAGTCTTACTCAGCTTCATACATTGCAACACAGGCAAGAACTCTTTCTTTGACTGTTCCATTTTGAACTACTTCAAAATCTTGTCAAGGTATGTACTCATTGAAAAAACTCATCAAGCGTCTTGATCTATCTCTATAGATCTTGATGCTCAATATGTAAGCAGCATTACCGAGGTTTTTCTTTGAAAAAACTCCTTTCAAACACTCCTTTATGCTTTCCAAAAATTTCTACATCATTTCTGATCGACAATATGTCATTCACATATACTTATCAGAAAGGCTGTAGTGCTCCCACTCACTTTCTTGTAAATACAGGCTTCTCCGAAAGTCTGTATAAAACCATATGCTTTGATCACCTCATCAAAGCGTATATTCCAACTCCGAGATGCTTGCACCAGTCCATAGATGGATCGCTGGAGCTTGCACATTTTTTAGCACCTTTAGGATCGACAAAACCTTCTGGTTGCATCACTACTAGAAAAACGGCTATAGGTAATATCACTGTTAGTGGCGCACCAGAGATGTGGTGCGCCACTACTATATAGCAGTGGCGCACCACAAACAGGTGCTCCACTAATAGTGATATTACTAGTGGCGCACCAGGTGTGGGGTGCGCCACTACTATTTTTTTGAACAGTAACCAGCCATGCCCAGGCTTACCAGTGGCGCACCAGGACAAGGTGCGCCACTACTATTTTTGATAGTAGTGGCGCACCTTGCCCTGATGCGCCACTACTATTTTTTTGAACAGTAGCCAGCCATGCCCAGGATTACCAGTGGCGCACCAGGCCAAGGTGCGCCACTACTATTTTTGATAGTAGTGGCGCACCTTGCCCTGGTGCGCCACTGGTAAGGCTGGGCATGGTGGTCCAAAAAAAAAACATAGGCGCACCCCTTTTTCTTTTCTTTTCCCCTCTCACCTATCCACCACATAGCAAAGGGGGATTCCTCACCTCCACCAACAGCCGCCGGCCACCACGTCCCCTCACCTGCGCCGCCGGCCGGCCACCGCAGCCCTCCTTCCGCTGCCGGCCCTAGACCTCTCCTACCCCATCCGCCTCCCAGTCCTCTCCCAAATCCCCCTTTGTCCCTCGAGCGAGCCTCCCTCCCTCCCTCCCTAGCGAACCACCAGAGTCGAGTCCTCACCGAGCGCGACCGCTAGGGTTCCTGGCCGGTCCTCCGCCGCGGCGCGCCCACCCGGCCGAAGCCTCCGCCGCCCCGCCGCCGGTACAGGATCCCAGCGGCGCCTCCCTCCGACGAGCAGCCGCTCCCACCACCAGCGTCTCCCTACCGGGAGCGGCCGCTCCCGCCCGGCAACGCCGCCGCCCGGGGCTACGCCGGCGACCGGTCCGTGGGCGGGCAGGTAGCCACCCCTCCTTCGTCCTTCCTCCCTCTTCCCTCACCCCCCCTCCCTCCCTCCTTCCTCCTGCATCCTTTGTTTGTTCAATTTCACCCCCTGATTTTTGTATTGGATGAGTACTTGCTTTAGATTTGATAACTGTGAGAATATAACGATGATTATCTCTTGATGAGTACTTGCCGCATGATTTTTCCGGTGCATGTTCAAGTCAATTCGCATGTGAAAGGATTTTGCCTGATAGATGTTTGTGATAATGCTTGTAGGGGCAAATGTTTACAATTGTAGTTTGATTTTTTTTATTTCAGACGGGCAAATGTTTTGGTTTAAACATGTTAGCGGTGAAACATGCAATGACTGACGATATATCAGAGGGAAAAGATTAAGTTGTTTTCTCCGCACCGTCGTGACCTGAAATCAAAGCTGAGCAGTAACATGCAGTTTGAGAGAGCAGGAGCTTTGTCTAATGATTTGATTTGCTGCTCCATATTCATTTTATACTCACTAAAAGTCTGATTCTTTCCCTTTGGAACTTGGAGTTGGAACAGGGCATCAACATTGTCAATTGGAGGGGCCTGGAGCTGCTTCGGCATCCACAGTAGAGCAAACTAGAAGGTAATCTGCTGTTCCTAGCTTCTTGTACATATATCTTTTTGTGAATTAAAAAGAATAGTGAAATGTATCCCCGTATTGGCGCTTTTCCAAAGTGAATTTACGTATCCGTATCAGCCCGATACTGATGAACGATATCCATATCGGTGCATTTTAGTATGTCTGTTTGCTTAATTAAAAGGCTGATCATTCAAGTATAATGTGGTAGCTGATCAGAACATTCTACCGTGTCCAAGTTCCACACTGTAATTTTGTAGGCTTGGTGATATTTTGTACATCTCTCATATGCGTTTGTGTGCTTGCTTCACACTAACATCAGGTAACTCTGAGCCATACTTGCATGTAAAAGATTCTTGTGCAAACAATAGCTGGATTATTGATGAAGCTATCAAAAATTTAGACCCCCCTCCCCCCTCCTCTCGACAAACACAGCTTGCATGTAGCACTGCTTGATTCCCTAAACAGTATCATCTTTTCAACAATAAATAGAAACACCGCCAAGACATGCAAATTGGAAAGTGGTATATTACAACTGAAGTTTTACGCTGTATACTTATAAACTGAAATGTAGTGGAACTATTTGGATATACTTCTTTCAACCTTGGTCAAAATGGTTATATGTTGCCACACATCATTGTACATGCATCTACGGTTGTGAAGAGCTATTCCTCAGACGGGACTTTTTGTGCAGTGGGGTAACATGTACCACAAACTGGTCGTTCCCCAGTTCTGTAAACTGTAGTGCACCGATATCACCTCACTAGAAAATTTGTTTTCTAGTTCAACCTAAAATCTATTCATTTTCTCCATGTCTCATGATCTGCAGCTTGCTTCCGTTCTCTGAATTACTTTTACTGTAGTGTCTTTTTATGTGTGCTTTTACTCCGCAATATATATTCTCCACCATTACTATTGAGGAAGTATAATTTTCTGCACCTTTCATGTCCATTCAACATTGGACTTCTCTACTTGTGTTTTACATCTTTGGTTGTTTGTTTCTTAAGCTCGTCCAGAACTCAATTCCTCTTCGCCAATATTACTTTTTAATTATGTTTTATTGCCTCCAACTTCAGGTTATGTTTGCAGACATAGATTTTAGAAAGCACCAACCTTCTGTTAATGCAACCTCTACCAGTATGGTGCCCCTGGATGCTCCAAGTCAGGCACCCGAGAAGATTAATTCTCTGAATCAAGTGATTTCAGCAGATGTACCATGCGAGGCTCCCGTTGACTTTGATACGAGAGAACTTTACTTTCTCATTGCGCACTTCTTATCACATGGTCCATTAAAGCGGACTGCTGGAGAACTTTGCAGTGAACTCCAGGAGCACCAGCTGCTTCCTAGAAGATATCATGCTTGGTATTCGCGTGGTGGTTTCCATAGTGGCGAAGAAAATGATGACGGTGTATCACTCCCTTTGGATTACCCCAACCAGATGTTGTTGGTAAGCTCTCTCTTCTCCCCCTCCATCTATTTGCAAAGCACACATGTATGCAAGATGGAAATCCATCTATTTAACTCGATTTTGCTGAAAAATGTTTCTTTTTATCCTGTTGGATGTGTAGGCAGTAGAGGAAATATGGGATGGTAATTTTGTTTCACTCAATAAAATCCTTGTGTGTGCTAATTATGCATTGGCAGTAGGCAGTAGACTTAGCCATTTGTCGTATTTCATTTTGCGTTGCCCATTTTTAACCCGATAAATCAGAATCAGGATTTTTTAAAATTAGTTTTGTAATATATTTGTAAACATTGTATATTTGTATTAAAGGAAGAGTAGAAGCGTGACCTGTTTGCAAGCTCTAACTTTTTTTTTGTATACACTGGTGGTGCTGGCGTCTCTGGTGCCGCCGTTCGGCACTGTGGTGCCCACCGTGGCTGGTGTCGTCTGCTGGTGCAGCAGAGGGTTCCGCCATGGATGGTACTATTGTGCTACGCCTTCACTGCCTCTCCTCTTCACTGCATCGACGCTCCTTCTGCATCGAGATCTCCAGGTAATCCTGCTTCTTCTCTCTCTGCTCTGCTTCTGCATTCTGTACTGAACTGTCACTAGCCTAGGGTTTAAGCTCTGAATTTTTAGATGTTTAGATCGATTCAATAGTTGCTTAGGTATATAGGAATCTATGTAGTGCTTAGGATGTCCTAGTTGTAGTAGAACATGTGTAGGTGTTTTATTGAATTTTACTTCTGATTCAAGGTTTCGTGAGTGGCTGAGATACATGTTGAGAGAACATGGAGGTCCCTTATTGGATGCTTTCAGATCAAAATACCCTGAAAGGTATCGCGGCTCCTTTTTTTACTTGCTACTCTTATTCTTCTCATAATTTTGCAACTTTTTTATAGCTTATTACTCCATGTCCTCAGAACCAACAATGTAAGTACATATTTTACTATTGGTTAAACAATGTCCTCAGAACTTTGCACGTATCAGTGCTGGTTTCCATCTTTGAACAACTAAAAGAAGTTAGTAATTTGCTGATGTGGTAGGCTGTGAGGGCAGGAAAAATGTTCAGTGGGGATTGACTTTATAGTTATATAGGATTATTACTACTATAGTGTACTTCATGATAATCACATGCTAACGATGTACCGTATGCTTCCTTCATTTGTTTTGTGCAGGGAGGGAGCTTATACTTGCTTTAATCAAACCGTTGGAGCTGAAGAATTCAGTTAAGGTTCTAGAATAGATCACATTCTCATTTCATAAACGCACATACTGTCGAGATGAGGACCCTACGGCACAGCGAGCCGCACTGGACGGTGGCGCAATGCATGAGGTATAGAACTTAAACTCCTTCATCGTCACATCAATCACAACGTTTATGTCACTAAATAGTTAATTTCTTAGGAATAGAGCATGTCTCCTTGGGCTAAACTGTAACAAAGTTCAGAATATTAAAGTTTAGATTATTAACCTTAACTTTCATTTATCAAAGATCTGCACACTTTGTTTTGGATCCACACACCTAGGCTCATCTAATGTGATCGGATCTGGCCAGATTCCTTTTGATGCATCACCTGTTACTCTTTTCGGTGAATTATGTTAGTAGTAATCTTGATTAGCTAGTTGCATGTGTGTTGTTAGCAGGATTAGCGTGGCCGTAGCTTAGGTCAAGCATGTACCTTATGTTTTGTATCATGTAAAAAGCTTAGGACTGTGTTTACTGAATAATTAAGTTCTTCTGACAGGGAACTATGCATCCTGAATGGCATAGACTCTTGGCTTCATGAAATGACCCATGTCTATGATTCAAGATATCTTAGATCTTCGATGTCGGATGCAAATAATTGCTCAATTTCACTTCTCTGCAATGTTCATTCTCACATATTTCTATCATTCTTTGCAGGGATAAAGTAAAGAAAAAGAAGAAAAGATTACTAGAAGATTAGTTTTAGAATTTTCTTTTATTTCCTTATAATTTTTCTTTTATTGGATACTTGTAAAGACATTGTAATATTCTTACTATAATAAAAATTATGATTCTATTTCATTTTTTGTTTTTAAATTATTTTTCCTTATAGGTTGTTTTCTGTAAATTTGGATTTTTTTTTTGTTTTCCAAATACATTACTAGTGGCGCATTTCAGCCCTTATTAGTGGCACACCTTCCTTTATGACTAGTGGCGCACCTATAAGGCTATTAGTGGCGCACCTAGAGGGAATACCACTGGAGCACCTAAGGGTTAGTAGTGGCGCACCAGAGGTGCGCCATTACTATCTGGATTACTAATGGCGCACCAGAGGTGCGCCATTACTATCTGTTACTAGTGGCGTGTTAATAGTGGCGCACCTATAGTGCGCCATTACTAACGAAAACAGGTGCGCCACTAATAGGGCTTTTTCTAGTAGTGCATCATATACAACTCTTCTTTAAGATATCCATCCAGGAATGTAGTTTTGACATCCATTTGCCAGATTTCATAATTATAAAATGCGGCAATTGCTAACATGATTCGGACAGACCTAAGCATCGTTACGGGTGAGAAAGTCTCATCGTAGTCAACTCCTTGAACTTGTCGAAAACCTTTCGCAACAAGTCGAGCTTTGTGAACAGTAACATTACCGTCAGCGTCGGTCTTCCTCTTGAAGATCCATTTATTTTCGATGGCTTGCCGATCAACGGGCATGTCAACCAAAGTCCACACTTTGTTCTCATACATGGATCCCATCTCATATTTTATGGCCTCAAGCCATTTTGCGGAATCTGGGCTCATCATCACTTCCTCATAGTTCGTAGGTTCATCATGGTCTGGTAACATGACTTTCAGAACAGGATTGCCGTACCACTCTGGTGTGGAACGTACTCTGGTTGATCTACGAAGTTTAGAAGTAACTTGATCCAAAGTTTCATGATCATCATCATGAACTTCTCACTAATTGGTGTAGGAATCACTGGAACTAGTTGCTGTGATGTACTACTATCCAATTCGGGAGAAGGTACAATTACGTCATCAAGTTCCACTTTCCTCCCACTCACTTCTTTCGAGAGAAACTCCTTCTCTAGAAAGGATCCATTCTTAGCAACGAATATCTTACCTTCGGATCTGTGATAGAAGGTGTACCCAGTAGTCTCCTTTGGGTATCCTATGAAGACACATTTCTCCCACTTGGGTTTGAGCTTATCAGGTTCAAGCTTTTTCACATAAGCAACGCAACCCCAAACTTTAAGAAATGACAACTCTTGTTTCTTGCCAAACCACGGTTGATAAGGCGTCATCTCAACGGATTTAGATGTTGCCCTATTTAACATGAATGCAGCTGTCTCTGATGCATAACCCAAAACGATAGTGGTAAATCGGTAAGAGACATCATAGACTGCACCATATCTAATAAAGTACGGTTACGACGTTCAGACACACCATTACGCTGTGGTGTTCCGGGTGGCGTGAGTTGTGAAACTATTCCACATTGTTTCAAATGAAGACCAAACTCGTAACTCAAATATTCACCTCCACGATCAGATCGTAGAAACTTTATTTTCTTGTTACGATGATTCTCTACTTCACTCTGAAATTCTTTGAACTTCTCAATTGTTTCAGACTTGTGCTTCATCAAGTGGATATACTAATATCTGCTCAAATCATCAGTGAAGGTCAGAAAATAATGAAACCCGCCGTGAGCTTCAATACTCATCAGTCCACATACACCAGTATGTATGATTTCCATCAAATCTGCTGCTCGCTCCATTGTTCTGGAGAACGGATTTTTAGTCATCTTGCCCATGAGGCATGGATCACAAGCACCAAGTGATTCATAATCAAGTGATTCCAAAAGTCCATCACTATGGAGTTTCTTTATACTCTTTACACCAATATGACCTAAACGGCAGTGCCACAAATAAGCTGCACTATCATTATTAACCTTGCATATTTCGGCATCAATATTATGAATATGTGTATCACTACGATAGAGATCCAACAAACTATTTTCATTGGGTGTAAGACCATCGAAGGCTTTATTCATGTAAACAGAATAACAATTATTCTATGACTTTAAATGAATAACCGTATTGCAACAAACATGATCAAATCATATTCATGCTCAACGCAAATGCCAAATAACATTTATTTAGGTTCTACACTAATCCCGAAAGTATAGGGAGTGTGCGATGATGATCATATCAATCTTGGAACCACTTCCAACACACATCGTCACTTCACCTTTACCTAGTCTTTGTTCATTCTGCAACTCTCGTTTCGAGTTACTAATTTTAGCAACTGAACTAGTATCAAATACCCAGGGGTTGCTATGAACACTAGTAAAATACACATCAATAATCTGTATATCAAATATACCTTTGTTCACCTTGCCATCCTTCTTATCCGCCAAGTATCTAGGGCAGTTCCACTTCCAGTGACCATTTCCTTTGCAGTAGAAGCACTTAGTTTCAGGCTTGAGTTTAGCTTTGTCTTTCTTCACGAGAGTGACAACTTGCTTGTCATTCTTCTTGAAGTTCCCCTTCTATCCCTTTGCCCTTTACTTGAAACAAGTGGTCTTGTTAACCATCAACACAAGAGCTCGGGAATTACTTTCGCCATCCCTTGCATATTATAGTTCATCACGAAGTTCTACTAACTTGGTGATAGTGTCTAGAGAACTTTTGTCAATTACTATCTTATCTGGAAGATTAACTCCCACTTGATTCAAGCAATTGTCGTACCCAGACAATCTGAGCACATGCTCAATGGTTGAGCTATTCTCCTCCATCTTGTTGGAAAAGTATTGTCAGAGGTCTTATACCTCTCAACACGGGCATGAGTATGAAATACTAATTTCAACTCTTGGAACATATCATATGCTGTGTGGCATTCAAAACGTTTTTGAAGTCCCGGTTATAAGCCATAAAGCATGGTGCACTAAACTATCAAGTAGTCATCATACCGAGCTTTTGTCAAAACGTTCATAACGTTTGCATCTGCTCCTGCAATAGGTCTGTCACCTAGCGGTGCATCAAGGACATAATAGTTCTGTGCAGCAATGAGGATGATCCTCGGATCACGGACCTAGTCCGCATCACTGCTACTAACATCTTTCAACTTAGTTTTCTCTAGGAACATGTAAAAACAAACGGGGAGCTACATCGCGAGCAATTGATCTACAACATAGATGTGCTAATACTACCTGGACTAAGTTCATGATAAATTAAAGTTCAATTAATTAAATTACCTAAGAACTCCCACTTAGATTGACATCTCTCTAATCATCTAAGTGATCACATGGTCCATATCAACTAAACCATGTCCGATCATCACGTGAGCTGGAGTAGTTTTCAAAGGTGAACATTTTATGTTGATCATATCTACTATGTGATTCACGCTCGACCTTTCGGTCTCTAGTGTTCCGAGGCCATATCTGCATATGCTAGGCTCATCATGTTTAACCCGAGTATTCTGCATGTGCAAAATTGGCTTACACACGTTGTATGTGAACGTAGAGCTTATCGCACCCGATCATCACGTGGTGTCTCGGCACAACGAACTTTCGCAACGATGCATACTTAGGGAGAACACTTATACCTTGAAATTTAGTGAGAGATCATCTTATAATGCTACCGTCGATCTAAGCAAAATAAGATGCATAAAAGATAAACATCACATGCAATCAATATAAGTGATATGATATGGCCATCATCATCTTGTGCCTTTGATCCCCATCTCCAAAGCACCGTCATGATCACCATCGTAACCGGCGCGACACCTTGATCTCCATCGTAGCATCGTTGTCGTCTCGCCAACTATTGCTTCCACGACTATCGCTACCGCTTAGTGATAAAGTAAAGTAATTACATGGCGATTGCATTTCATACAATAAAGCGACAACCATATGGCTCCTGCCAGTTGCCGATAACTTTACAAAACATGATCATCTCATACAATAACGTATCACTCATCATGTCTTGACCATATCACATCACAACATGCCCTGCAAAAACAAGTTAGACGCCCTCTACTTTGTTGTTGCAAGTTTTACGTGGCTGCTACGGGCTTAGCAAGAACCTTTCTTACCTACGCATACAAAACCACAACGATATTTCGTCAAGTATGTGCTATTATAACCTTCACAAGGACCGGGCATAGCCACACTTGATTCAACTAAAGTTGGAGAAACTGACACCCGCCAGCCACCTGTGTGCGAAGCACGTCGGTAGAACCAGTCTTGCCTAAGCGTACGCGCAAAGTCGGTCCGGGCCGCTTCATCTAGCAATACCGCCGAATCAAAGTATCACATGCTGGTAAGAAGTATGACTAGTATCATCCACAACTGTCGGGGAAACTGACCGCCTACGAACACCTATGGGACCGGAGCCCCTTTTCGGTACGGCAAGGGAGCGGAGGGAGCATGAAGAGCGGATCGAGGCGCACACGCGAGCAGTTTACCCAGGTTCGGGCCGCACGGATGCGTAAAACCCTACTCCTGCCTTGGTTTGTTATTGAGTTCTTGGCTCGGGAGCAAGAAGATCTACAGTGCTTGAGACTAGCTACACCGAGCGTGGGAGTGATCGAGAGCTCGGAACCCCCTCTACGTTGTGCATGGGCCTCCTTTTATAGGTCAAACGGGTCACCGACAGGTGGCAACGTAGGTGAGGGTAAAAACGTAAAAATGGTGGTAGTTGGAACAGTGGATGTATAGTGTTTTGTACCTAACCCTGACGGTGGGGGACAAGGGCATTGAATGCCCGTCGCCGTCGCCCCAAACAGTGCAAAAAGCGTCCGTCCGGGCATCTCCGTTCGCCACGACGGTAGCCTCGTCATCGTGGCTTGCCACCGTGTACCCCAGGCTGCATGGCCATCCGCCACATGCCCCTGGAAGGGCCCCAAGGTGACGCGTGGCCAGATGAGCTGGAGCGCAGGCACACAGTGAAAGCTTGCCGCGGCAAGCACCTTGCCGCGGCCGCTACCTTGCCGCGTCTGGAGGCTTGTCGCTCTCCGAGCATTGCCGGGGCGCGCGATGCGCCACGGCGAGTCTTCTGAAATGCCATGCTCTATCCTTCCTGGCAAGCTCCTCTTGCCAGGGTCTTGTGCTAAAGGTATGGTCTTGAGCCTGGTACGGCCTTCCCGGCAAGCTCCTTTTGCCGGGGCCTTGTTTCTTTAACTTGAATACTTTGTTCTTGAATGGTTCAAAAGGATCCAGAGCGGGCCTTGGCGGGCGCGTGGCGAGCCCGACCACGGGACGCTGCTACTGCCCGTGCACAAGTCGGGATACTAAGGTACCCCTACTTTAGTAAACCGACAGGAGCCCCCAGGCCTGGGCCACACACGGTGCCGAGCGCTGTTGGGCCAGGCCCAAAACAGTGCACGGGCACCCGCGGCCCACGGCGCGCCGTATCCCCCTCCGTATCCGCCGCGTCCCTCCCTAACGGCACGCGTCGATTGCGACGTCGTGGGAGAGATCGTGGCCTGTTTCTTTAATGAGAAAATGCGGAACATCCCCCACTCCCCCTTAAAAGCAGAGGAAACAGGGGCAGTTTCCCCCATTGCTTCATTGCGTCTTCAACCTCCAGAAACCCCCGCCGCTCTCCTCCTCCCCAAAGGTCGAAAGAGAGCTGAGCTCCACCCTTCTTCCGTCGCCGCCAGCCTCCCTGGCGCCGCCGGCCTCCCTCGCTGTCCCCGCCATGGCCCCGAAGAGCGACAAGGCAAAAACCGCGAAGACCGACCGGGCGGCGAAGCTAGCAGCAATGCGGAATAGGATGGTGGTCTTCCGGCGAGGCTCCGCGCGAGGGAGCTGAAGGACAAGTAATACCTCTTCTGGTCGAGGGAAACGAAAGCTCACCCGCGCACCAGGGTTCTCCCCGCCGAAGCCTGCGACATGTTCCTGGGAGGTTATCCTTACTTTGCCCTGTTCTTCCATTGCGGACTCTGCCCTCCATACTCCGAGTTCTTCTGCGATGTTATGAACACATATGGATTCCATCTTCTAGATTTCACCCCGAACGTAGTCTTAACCATGGCCGTTTTCGCACATCTGTGCGAAAACTTTGTCGGAGTCACCCCCAACGTAGCCCTCTTCCGTCATTTTTTCACACCTCGGGTAGAGTCTGGGTCTCCCCTGTCCGGTGGGATCTCTTGGATCTTTAGGCTCAATAAGAAAGAGGCGTACTTGATTGGAGAGCTCTGCGGCAAGTGGGAGGAGTGGAGGGCTGACTGGTGCTGGATCATGGAGGATGGACCCCAGCAGTTTACTTCCCCACGCCGAGCTGCAATAGTGCGCGGCAAGGATTGGAGTGATCTGGCCCCGGAGGACGAGAAGCTGAAGATAGCTCTCACTAGGATTCTTCGCCTCCGGCAAGCCAACCTTACTGTAGGTGAGGTCGGGGCAGATTTCCTTCGCCGCCGCATTGCCCCCTTGCAGGAGAGGAAGAGGGATGCTTGGGATTTCGGCAACGCGGCAGACTGTATGAGGCTGCGCCCCGGCCTCAACTACAACTTCACTGTCCTGGAGCTAAAGGGGATGCTCCGTGAGCTGTTCAAGCACGACGCCAAGCACCCGGAGTGGTTTGCTCCGTCGCGGGGGGTAGTTCCACTATGTAACAATTCGTCACTTAGTGCTATCCGCGCGGAGATGCCGCTGTGCGACTCCCACGGGGTTGACCCCACTTGGCTGCCGCCTTCAGATGAAACTGCACAAACCTTCTTCGACAACTTGGTTGAGCTGCCGATCAATCTCGATGAGAAGAAGGGTCTCACCCGCGACACCACCGACCGGGATTTGGCTTATATCGCCACCAGGATGGAGGAGGCAGCCGTAGCTGAGGCCGCGGGCGAGTTTGGGTACTCCTTGGACGAGGCGGATGCAGCGGATGCGGTGAGTCGGGCCGAGGAGGAAGAGATCCTCAAACTGCTGAGGCCTGCCGGGCAGCCTGCCGGGACGAGCGAGGCTGCCGAGCAGGGCACAGAGTCAAGTGATCCCGCTGAGGAGGACGCCAAATCTGGCGACCCTTCAGAAGACTCAGGCGGCTCTTTGGGCCTCGACGGCTCCTCTTCATCCTCGGGGAGTCCTCCGCCTCAGCCAAAGAAACGCCTCCACAAGGCTACTGACACGGCGAGGCGGCCGGCGGTCCAGCAGCAGCCGCAGCGTCGCTCGACGCGCGCCACCACGACGAGCAAGGCCGTCAAGGGGGGGCCTCGCGCCTCAGCGGCAGGCGGAGGAGGATCTTCCCGAACTGGTTCTGGCGTTCCTTCCGCCCCTCGGGCTTCGGCGACGACCGGAGCGGGGTCTTCTCAGACCACGGCTTCGGAGCCCGCCAAGCGCCCGAGGGAGCCTACTCCTCCAGATCCTCGCGCCGGGACGCGCGCGGCGGACTTCGACTTCTCCGTCCTCAGTTCCGACGAGGAGGAGGAAAAGTAAGCACTTGCAACTCTTATTTCTTTTGATTTTTTTGCTCTTGTCTTGAATTTTCTTTGCCTGACTTTGATCTTGTTTATCTTCCAGGACCTTGGCCCAGAGGGTGGCGAAGAGGGCCAAAATCCCGGTGGTCGATCTCGAGGACGAGCCTGTCGCAGCGGCAGGGGATGCGCCAGCGACAAGCTTGCCGGACCAGCCTGCTGCACCGTAGAGCAGCCCCCAGCGCAGCCCCCAGCGTGAGTCTTCTTTTTACTTCTTCACTTGTCGGGCGCGCGTGGGCTTCTTTTCCTTGCTAATGTCTTGTTCGTTTGCTGATTTGTGCAGAAGCAGAGCCGCAGCCTCAGAAGCGTCAAGAGACAGCTCCCGAAGAGCCGCTCGTCTCAGCCTCCCCGCCAAGGAGGAGCTCCCCGGCGAGGGAGAATACTCCGCCAAGGGCGAGCCGTCCGCCAAGGGCGAGTACCCCGCCAAGGGCGAGTACTCCGCCAAGGGCGAGCACCCCGCCAAGGGAAGGCGCCAGCAGCCCTCCGCCGGCGGGGACTACCACCATGCCGCCGAGGGAGGATCCCCCGGCGAGGAACCCCGTCGAAGAAGAGGCTCGCGCAGGTAACCCTTGTGCTTTTCTTCTCTTGACTTTTCCTTTTTCGATATTTGCTTGACAATTCTTCTTTCTTTCTTCTTCTTCTCTTGTCTTCAGACTCGACCGCCCCGGAGCCGATGGAGACGGAGGCCACCGTCGATGAGACCGCCGCGGCCACTGACGCGGTAGCTGAGGAGGGGACCGGCGACCGCACTGACGGCCCCGAGGCCGCAGGAGCGCCGGACGCTGCGCCGGCCGCCGACCCTTCTGCTGCCGCGACCGAGCCGGGCGTCTATCTGGAGGCCGCCAACGGGGTCTTCATCCAAGTTCCGTGGGCTTCTACGTCGAGGGCGCCCACGGAGGGAGAGGTCTTCGATGGGGAAGTCCTGGACTCCGCCGGGCTGAGGCTTGTCGACGCGCCCGGCAGCACCAACGAGCCCGAAGAGGAGCAGCTCCTGCGGAAGCTTCTGACTCTGTACCACGCCAGGCAGGCCAAGCTGGAGTCCCGGGAGGCCCTGGCTGCCAAGGCCGGCGTCGATCTGGAGAAGCACGCCGAGGAGCTCCATGCCGCCAACCAGGCGGCCCTCCGGTCTTTGGCGGAGGAGCGGGAGGAGCTTGCCGAGGCGCACCAGGCTTTCGTCCTCGAAAAGGCCGAGGCAGAGGAGCAGCAAAGGCTTGCCGCCGAAGATCTGTCTCGGCGGGAAGGAGAGCTAAGGCAGTGGAAGGTCGACCTCGATAGTCATGAGAACGACCTTACCACGCGCGAGCAGTCCCTCGGCGGGGCTCTGCAGAAAGCGAGGGACGCCACTGCAGCTGCAGAGACCGCCAAGAGGGAATTGGAGGCGAGGGTGGCACAGTTGGAGCTCAACTTGAAGACGAGCGAGGAGAAGGTCGCCGTGCTCAAGTTGAAGAGGGAGAAAGATGCCCACAGCCACTCAGAGCTGCAGGTCCGTCTCTCCGACAAGGGCAAGGAACTCAACGACGCCAAGGATTCTATTGCTGTCCACCCTCACCGAGTCACTTGACAGCGCCAGGAACAGGGAGACGAAACTGAAGGAAGATCTCCGGGCAGAGAGGGCACTGTTGGACAGCGCCGCCCTCACGCAGAATAACTTCAGGCAGACGATGGAGCAGTGGACCGAGGGGCTCGTCGCCGCCGCCGCTGACATCGACAAGGAGATGGCGGCGCTAGGGATAGAGCACCTCGGGTACTCCCCCGACGCAAACCTCCCTCATAGCGCCAAGCTGAGCTTATTCTTCAGGGGAGTAGCGCCGGCCCTCGAGCAGCTCCGGGAAAGGATTCCAACGCAGCTGGCGGACGAGGTGCGCAGGCTTTGCACGGGTACTGTGGAGCGAGTGCTGACGAAGATAGTCTACCGCAACCCCGGGATCAATCTTGACAACGTCCTCCGGACCTTGCCGCCCGACGCTGACCAGGAAGCGCTGAAGGCTCGTGTCGCCCACATCGTGGCCAAGGTGGGAAAAATCAAGAGAGTTGACGGCGACCGTGTAGACTAGGCTGTCTTCTTTCTGCTTCCCTTGTCGTTGTCAATCAAGTTATGGACAGTAGTTTATTAGAACAGCGACAAGTCATCTTGTAATATAACTTTATTTTGGATAGTTAGTGCAGTGTTATTTCCTTGGTTCGACTCCTTTACTTTGTATGCTTTTACCCTATGCTTTTAGGGAACTTGCCGGCAAAAAGACCCTTGCCACGAGCGCTGAGTGCGGGACTTCAGCAGCCTGCTAGCAATGCCTCTACCGGCAAGAAACCTTGCCGCAGCTAGTCGCAGCACACTTAGATCGTTGAGCGAACTCGAAAACGAAGTAAGGGCGCGACACTTGTCGCAGCTCACTTAAGCCGTTGAGCGTGCTCGAAACAAAATAAGGGCGCGGCTAGCTACGGGTAGGTTCCTCCGCGCACAGGTTTTCCATACAAAGTGTGGTCGTTCAAGGAAGATAACTTTAAAATTTCAAACATTTGAATGCTCAAACTTTGGCAACTTAGCTTTTGTGCTGTTTGCTTCCCGGCAAGGCGAGGCTTTCTTGAACGACACTTGGTCCATACCACTGTCTCCTTCCCCCCCGGCAAACTTGTGCGCGAGGAATCCCTCTTCTGCTTGAGAAAAGAAAGAAAAACGGAGGAAACATATGCATGGAGCTTTGTGGCTCGTCATTGCTTACCGGGGGTGTGTGCCGCACAAACTATGAGATAACACATGCAAGAGAAACGAAAAGGCATGAAACGACAAGTTGTGCAAGGCACAAAAGTTTTACTGATGCACGGGGTCTGCGCCCAGCTTTGTACAAAGGTTTACATGCAATAGCGGCAAGACTTGTACAAAAGGTGGTTGCCGAGGCGGATCACGGCAACCGCGCCTTATGGGTGAAACTTGCGAAGATGCTCAATGTTCTAGGAGTTGCTCACCGGTAAGCCTTCTTCGGTCTCAAGGTGGACAGCACCGGGCCTTGTGACTTGTCTCACCAGATAAGAGCCTTCCCACTTCGGCGTCAACTTGTTGGAATTCTTGGCGGACTGAACACGCTGAAGAACAAGCTCGCCTTCCTCGAGACTTCTGGCCTTGACTTTGCGGCTATGGTAGCGGCGCAAAGCTTGCTGGTATCGAGCAGCTCGTACAGCAGCCTGAAGACGGTTCTCCTCGAGGAGCAGTGCATCATCTTGCCGCAGCTGTTCTTGCTCGAGCTCATCGTAAGCGAGCACTCGAGGAGACCCGTATACGAGTTTCGTGGGGAGAACTGCCTCTGCTCCATAGACAAGAGCAAAGGGTGTCTGTCCGGTGGCTCGATTTGGCGTCGTCCTGATTGACCAAAGAGCCGCTGGCAACTCCTCAATCCAGTTTCTTCCGCATTTGCGCAGCCTGTCGAAAGTTCTTGTCTTGAGCCCGTGCAGCACTTCAGCGTTTGCCCTCTCCGCTTGACCGTTGCTCCTTGGGTGAGCAACAGAAGCAAAGCAGATCTTGGCACCAAGGTCTTGGACGTACTGCATGAAGGTGCGGCTTGTGAACTGTGTGCCGTTGTCAGTGATGATCCTATTAGGGATTCCGAAACGGCAAACAATTGACCTGAAGAACTTGAGTACTGACTGTGCGGTCACCTTTCTCACTGGTTCCACTTCCGGCCACTTTGTGAACTTGTCGATAGCGACGTACAAGTACTCAAAGCCCCCGACTGCGCGGGGAAAGGGGCCGAGGATGCCGAGCCCCCAGACCAAAAAGGGCCAGGACAAAGGGATCGTCTGGAGAGCTTGAGTTGGCTGATGTATTTGCTTGGCCTGGAACTGGCACGCTTCACACTTGGTTACTTGTGCAGTTGCATCTTGGAGGGCTTCTGGCCAAAAGAAACCTTGTCGGAACGCCTTCCCGGCAAGTGCTCTTGCGCCAATGTGGTGGCCACATATGCCTCCATGTATCTCTGCCAATAGCTTTTGTCCATCTTCCCGGGAAATGCACTTCAATCTGACACCATTGAGTCTTCTTCTGTACAGTTCATTGCCGACGAACTGGTACATACTTGACTGCCTGGTTATTCTCTCTCTCTCTCTTCTGGCTCTTCGGGAAGTTCTCCAGTTTGAAGAAAACGGACAATTTGTTGTGCCCAGGTTGGAGCTTGAGGCTCAACAACAAGGACTAAAGGCATCAGTGCTGCTGCGGGAACGTCAGCTTCTACGGCAAGAACCTGCGGCTCTGCCGGAGCTGGACGCTCCCCGGCAAGCCTGCCGGGGCAAGACTTGTCGGGAACGCCTGCTTCAACTGTACGAACCCTGGGGTCCGCAGGAGCACACCGTTCCTCAGCAACTTGGTCGTTGATCTTGGGGACCTTGGCGGCGGCTTCAGGAATATCTGCCGGCAAGTAGTCGCCGGAGACCAACTTTCTCTTCTTGCTTTGCCCAACTGATGGTGTAACGGATGGTTGAGTTAGCTTGAGCACGAAGATCCCTGGTTCCATAGGTAGCTTCAGTGCAGCGCACTTTGACAGGCCTTCTGCGATATCATTTTGAGCTCTTGGAACGTGCTCCATCTGTATGCCTTCAAAGTGCTCTTCAAGCTTTCTCACTTCGTCGACGTAAGCTTCCATCAATGGGCTTTGGTAGCTCTTGTTCACTTGTCGGACAACCAACTGTGAATCTCCGCGCACAATCAGCTTCTTGATCCCAAGTTCTGCTGCAATTCTGAGGCCGGCAAGCAAACCTTCATACTCTGCAGTATTTTTCATTGCTTGTTCCTTGGGAAAGTGCATTTGGACAACATACTTGAGGTGCTTTCCGGTGGGTGCGACAAGCAGCACACCAGCACCGGCGCCTTGCAGCGAAAAGGCACCATCGAAGTACATTATCCATTCTTTGCTCGCTTCTTTGACGGGGATGTTTGTCTCTGTAATCGCTTCGTCTGGTGTCGGTGTCCATTCTGCTATGAACTCTACTAATGCTCTGCTCTGGATAGTTGAAGTACTTTCAAACTTAAGACCAAAGCTTGACAGCTCCAGTGCCCACTCGACAATCCTGCCCGTTGCTTCTGGATTTTGCAATATCCTTTTCAACGGAAAGCGAGTGACCACTGTTATCTCATGTGCTTGAAAGTAATGGCGCAGCTTTCTCGAGGCCATGAGGAGGCCGAAAAGCAGCTTCTGCACCTCAGAGTATCTTGATCTAGCCCCCTGCAAGAGGGAGCTGACAAAATAGACTGGGCGCTGCACCATCTTCTTTTGCACTTCTTCTTGCATCTGCGCAGACTCTCCCTTGTCGGGGCCAGAGCTTGTCGGGGAAGCCCCCTGCTTGTCGCTGGACGTGCTTATCGGGGCTGTGGGCTCCTCATCTGCCTCCCTTTCCGCTACTAACGCAACACTAACCACTTGATTGGTTGCTGCTAAGTATAGCAGCAGCTTCTCTTGCGGCTTAGGTGCGACAAGTATTGGAGTAGACGATAGGTACCCTTTCAAGTCTTGCAGCGCTGCCTCCGCTTCCGGAGTCCATTTCATTGGACCTGCCTTTTTCAGGATTTTGAAAAACGGCAGGGCGCGTTCCGCAGACTTAGAAATGAACCTGCTGAGGGCAGCCACACAACCAGCAAGCCTCCGTACATCCTTGACGCGCTTCGGGGCTTCGATCTGCTCGATGGCTTTGATCTTGTCGGGATTAGCTTCAATCCCCCTCTGGGACACAAAGAAACCGAGAAGCTTGCCGGAGGGGACTCCGAACACGCACTTCTCGGGGTTGAGCTTGAGTTGTATCTTGCGCAGGTTCGCAAAGGTTTCATCTAGGTCTTGAATCAGGGTATTCTTGTCCTTGCTCTTGACCACTATATCATCCATGTTAGCTTCTACATTCCTGTGTATCTGTGGCTCAAAAGCAGTGTGGACCACCCTTGCAAATGTTGAGCCCGCATTCTTCAATCCAAAGGGCATGTGTATGAAATAGTAAGTGCCACATGGAGTAATGAATGCGGTCTTCTCTTCATCTTCTTCAGCCATGAATATCTGGTGGTATCTGGAATATGCATCAAGGAATGAAAGCAACTCACATCCAGCCATGGAGTCAACGATCTGGTCAATGCGCGGCAAGGGAAATGGATCTTTGGGACAAGCTTTATTCACATCAGTGAAGTCTATACAAAGCCTCCACTTCCCATTAGCTTTGCGCACGACAACAGGGTTGGCCAGCCACGTGGGATGAAGAACACCTCTAACAAGGCCTGCCGCTTCCAACTTCTTGATTTCTTCAGCAATAAACTCTTGGCGCTCCACCGCTTGCTTCCTGACCTTCTGCTTGACGGGCCGTGCATGAGGACAAACGGCAAGCTTATGCTCAATTACTTTCCTGGGAACGCCGGGGATGTCAGATGGTTGCCATGCAAACACATCGACATTCGCCCGCAGGAAAGCAACGAGCGCGCTTTCCTATTAAGGATCGAGCGTGGCACTGATGGTGAAAGTACCACCAGTGCCGTCCTCCTTGGCGGACACCTTCTTGGTTGTAGCCGGAGGTGCCATTCCCTTCTTCCACTTGCCGGTGGAGCTCGATGGTGCGTCCTCGACGGCATCGCAGCACTCTGAAGAGCTGCGTTTGCCGGAGTGGGCCCCAGAGCTCTTGCCGGACTTGGTCTTGTTCTCCCCCCCGGGAGCTTCAGCGGCAAGTGTTTTGCTGTCTGCTGCGGCTGCTGCGTCCCGGTAGATCTTGTCGGCGCAGATAAGTGCGTCCTTCTTGTCGCCGGGGACAGAGATGACGCTTATCGGCCCTGGCATCTTGAGCATGTTGTAGGCGTAGTGAGAGGCTGCCATGAACTTGGCGAGCGCTGGACGGCCAAGTATCCCATTGTATGGCAATGGGATATCGGCAACGTCGAATGTGATCCTCTCAGTCCTGAAGTTTAGCTCTCCGCCAAAAGTTACTGGCAATGTGATCTTCCCCTTCGGCTTGCTCCTTCCCGGGTTGATCCCTTGGAACGTGTCGGTCTCCTCGAGCTCGCTGTCGGGGATCTGCAGCTTCCAGATCACAACGGAGGAGATCAGGTTCAGGCCGGCCCCGCCGTCAACCAGCATCTTGGTGACCTTGAGGTTGCGGATGGTTGGCGAAACCAACATCGGCAAGCACCCGACCGCAGTTGTGCGGTCAGGGTGGTCCTCAATGTCGAAGATTATGGGCGTGCTGGACCACTTCAGGAGCTTGCGCGACTCGATGGGTGGCTCTGCTGCATTTACTTCCCGCACCCATTGCTCGAGTTGGCGGTGGGAAGTATGCAGAGAGGCATCTCCATCGACGCACAGAACTTCTGTGGCCTTCTGGAACTCCTGCTCGCTGTTACCTCCGTCGTCCATGTCCTCGTCGTCGTCTTCGTCTTCGTCCTTGTCGCGGCCACGGGGAGGTCTATCTCCTTGCCGCTGCTTGGCCTTGCCGCGGCGTCCTCCCCGGCCATTGAATGGCCGCTTCTTGCCGGACTCTCCTCCACCTCCCTGGGCCTTCTCCTTGTCACGTCGCTCGTACTCAGCCTTCTGCTGCTCAACGAGGTATTCGACCCTTTTGCAGTTCTGGAGATCGTGGCCCTTGGTGCGGTGGATCTTGCAGTACTGCTTGTCGGAGCCGTCCTGCTTGTCGGCGGCGGCTACAGTGGCGGCTTCCTTGCCGGAGCCACCAGCCTAAGCTTTCTTGGCGCCTGCCTCTTTGCCGGACTGCTCGACGGCCAGTACTTCCTTGTTCTTCTTCTTTTTATTGTTCCGCCGTCGGTTTTTCCTTGCCGGGGCGGCATCCTCACTGTCCGTTCCTCCTGCTCCAACATCCTCTCCGGGGAGTCTCCTCCCCTCTTCAGCACGCGCGCACTTGTCTGCCAGGGCATAAAGCTCACTGACATCTCGTATCTTACACATCGCCATTTCCTCCCTCATCCGGCGGTTACGCATGTTCTGATGGAACGCGCTACTAACCGCGGCAGGGTGGACGTCCGGAATGTTGTGCTGGACGCGGCTGAATCTCTGGATGTATTTCCGCAGGGACTCTCCCTCCTTCTGGGCAAGTATGTGGAGATCACTTTCCTGGCCATGGGGCTTGTGGCCGCCCGTGAAGGCGCCGACAAACTGGTGGCACAGGTCGGCCCAAGAAGAGATGGAGTTTTCCGGCAAGTGCAGAAGCCAAGATCTAACGTTTGGCTTAAGCACGAGCGGGAAGTAGTTTGCTAGTATCTTCTCGTCTCGTCCCCCGGCAGCCTGCACCGCAATGGTGTAGATGCTGAGGAACTCCGAGGGATGGGTCTTGCCGTCGTACTTCTCGGGTACGTTGGCCCTGAAGTTCTTCATGCTGGGCCACTGGACTTGCCACAGCTCACGGGTGAACGCAGGGCAACCTGCCGCGTACGGCAAGTCGCCTGGTTCGCCGGGCGCGTGCATGTCGACAGCGGTCCCAGCGCGCTGGTCGGACTATCTTCGCGCTTCTCTTCGACGCTCGATGCGAGTTCGAGCGTCTTCTTGTCGCCTATCGTCGAGGACTTGGCGTTGATCGCGGCAAGCCCGTGGATCCGACGACGCCGTGGAGTCGTCGTCGATGTTGATCCGACGAGTCGGTGATTTCTGCTTCCGCGGCGGGGAGTGCACGGTAGTTGCACCCCCGGCGGTCTTGTCTCCATCAGCCCGCGCCTGGCTGACTTGCCGCGGCCGTGACGTCGCCGGCTGCTGCAGAGTATCGTTGTGGGCGAAGGCGATGAGGCTTTGGATTGTAGCCCTCCTGTCTTCGGCCTTGTCCGCCGCTGGAGGGAAGTCGAGGAGCAGCTGAGCTCTAGCTAGAGCCTCTGCTGGAGTGGAGGGGAGCGGTGGCGAGCGGTGTGAGGAACGAGATATGCTCGGACTCCTAACAGCGTTAGAAGGAGCAGGTTCTCGCCCCGGCGACCGCGCCTTGCTCGTGCCAGCACGTTGGCCTTGACCGTCACGCGACCCGCCGACTTGTCCTTGACCCAGCAAGCGGATGGTACCCTGCGTACCACGCTGCTGCCGTTCCGGCACCTCCTGAGAGGGGCGCGGTGCGTGCACGGACGCCGAGGTCTTGGAGTGGGCTCGGTCGTCCGTCTTGTCCTTGGACTTGGCGGCGCCATGAGTTTCCTCGCCGGCGTCCGTCCTTCCGCCAGCGTCTACCCCACCAACCGTTGGTTCTGGTGGCGGCGGGATCGACGCAGACGGGCCACCTACCTCCGAAACTTTCTTCTTCGGCGGCATGTCGATGAAGTTTACGAAGTTGATGAAGTTGCTGAAGATTGCGCCCGCGTGAACGCCGGATCAGGTTCGCACAACCTCGACGCCCCCTACCTGGCGCGCCAAAGATGTCGGGGAAACTGATCGCCCACGAACACCTATGGGACTGGAGCCCCTTTTCGATACGGCAAGGGAGCGGAGGGAGCACGAAGAGCGGATCGAGGCGCACACGCGAGCAGTTTACCCAGGTTCGGGCCGCACGGATGCGTAAAACCCTACTCCTGCCTTGGTTTGTTATTGAGTTCTTGGCTCGGGAGCAAGAAGATCTACAGTTCTTGAGACTAGCTACACCGAGCGTGGGAGTGATCGAGAGCTCGGAACCCCCTCTACGTTGTGCATGGGCCTCCTTTTATAGGTCAAAGGGGTCACCGACAGGTGGCAACGTAGGTGAGGGTAAAAACGTATAAATGGTGTTAGTTGTAAAAGTGGATGTACAGTGTTTTGTACCTAACCCTGACGGTGGGGGACAAGGGCATTGAATGCCCATCGCCGTCGCCCCAAACAGTGCAAAAAGCGTCCGTCCGGGCGTCTCCATTTGCCACGACGGTAGCCTTGTCATCGTGGCTTGCCATCGTGTACCCCAGGCTGCACGGCCATCCGCCACGTGCCCCTGGAAGGGCCCCCAAGGTGACGCGTGGCCATATGAGCTGGAGCGCAGGCACACAGTGAAAGCTTGCCGCGGCAAGCACCTTGCCGCGTCTGGAGGCTTGTCGCTCCGGGCCTTGCCGGGGCGCGCGATGCGCCACAGCGAGTCTTCTGAAATGCCATGCTCTGTCCTTCCTGGCAAGCTCCTCTTGCCAGGGTCTTGTGCTAAAGGTATGGTCTTGAGCCTGGTACGGCCTTCCCGGCAAGCTCCTTTTGCCGGGGCCTTGTTTCTTTAACTTGAATACTTTGTTCTTGAATGGTTCTAAAGGATCCAGAGCGGGCCTTGGCGGGCGCGTGGCGAGCCCGACCACGGGACGCTGCTACTGCCCGTGCACAAGTCGGGATACTAAGGTATCCCTACTTTAGTACACCGACAGCAACTCACTTGTGTTCTACTCGTGCATATCATCTACGCATAGACCTGGCTCATGATGCCACTGTTTGGGTTACGTAGTATTTCAAAAATTTCCTACGATCACGCAAGATCTATCTACTAGATGCATAGGAACGAGAGGGGAGAGTGTGTCCACGTACCCTCGTAGACCGGAAGCGGAAGCGTCTAGTGACGCGGTTGATGTAGTTGAACTTTCTTCGCGATCCAACCGATCAAGCACCGAACGTACGGAGCCTCCGCGTTCAGCACACGTTCAGCTTGATGATGTCCCACGAGCTCTTGATCGAGTAGAACCTCGCGGGAGAGTTTCGTCAGCACGACGGCGTGGTGACAGAGATGATGAAGCTACCGGCGCAGGGCTTCGCCTAAGCACTCCAACGGTATGACCGACGTGTGTTTTTGTGGAGAGAGGCACCGCACATGGTTGGGAGAGATCAACTTATCAACTTGTGTGTCTATGGGGTGCCTCTACCCCCATATATAAAGGAGGAGGGGAGGGGAGGGGCCGGCCCTCTCTATGGCGCACCCAATGGGAGTCTTACTCCCACCGGGAGTAGGATTCCCCCTTTCCTAGTAGAAATAGGAGCCCTTCCAAGTAGTAGGAGTAGGAGAGAAGGAAAGGGAGAAGAGAAGAGAAGGAAGGAGGTGGCGTAGCCCCTCCCACTAGTCCAATTTGGACTAAGCCTTAGGGAGGGCGCAGCCTCCTCTATCTTTTTCCCCTAAAGCCTAATAAGGCCCATATACTCCCCGGCGAATTCCCGTAACTCTCCGGTACTCCGAAAAATACCCGAATCACTCGGAACCTTTCCGATCTCCGAATATAGTCGTCCAATATATCGATCTTTACGTCTCGAATATGTCGAGACTCCTCATCATGTCCCCGATCTCATCTGGGACTCCGAACTACCTTCGATACATCAAAACACATAAACTCATAATACCGATCGTCATCAAACGTTAAGCGTGCGGACCCTACGGGTTCGAGAACTATGTAGACATGACCGAGACTCATCTCCGGTCTATAACCAATAGCGGAACCTAGATACTCATATTGGCTCGTACATATTCTACGAAGATCTTTATCGGTCAAACCACATACCAACATACATTGTTCCCTTTGTCATCGGTATGTTACTTGCCCGAGATTCGATCGTCGGTATCACTATACCTAGTTAATCTTGTTACCGACAAGTCTCTTTACTCGTTCCGCAATACATCATCTCGTGACTAACTCATTAGTAATTTGCTTGCAAGGCTTATTATGATGTGTATTACCGAGAGGGCCCAGAGATACCTCTCCGACACTCGGAGTGACAAATCCTATTCTTGATCTATGCCAACACCACCAACACCTTTGAAGACACCTGTAGAGCATCTTTATAATCACCCAGTTATGTTGTGACGTTTGATAGCACACAAGTTGTTCCTCCGGTATTCGGGAGTTGCATAATCTCATAGTCATAGGAACATGTATAAGTCATGAAGAAAGCAATATCAGTAAAACTAAACGATCATAGTGCTAAGCTAATGGATGGGTCTTGTCCATCACATCATTCTCCTAATGATGTGATCCCGTTGATCAAATGACAACTCATGTCTATGGCTAGGAAACATAACCATCTTTGATCAATGAGCTAGTCTAGTAGACGCATACGAGGGACACCCTGTTTTGTCTATGTATTCACACATGTACTAAGTTTCCAGTTAATACAATTCTAGCACGAATAATAAACATTTATCATGATATAAGGAAATAAATAATAACTTTATTATTTCCTCTAGGGCATATTTCCTTCATTTTTCAGCGGCCACATACAACTGTGACTTGTGCATTTGTCTTGTTACAGGAAAAAGGTTCGCCGGACTATGGCCGGGGGCCCGGCCGGTCATCCTGCTGACAACCGGGATTTAGATCCTGCCGGAGAGACGGGGGCCGGTGCGGGGACAACGCCGGACTGTCCTTCGGCCGAGGGTTCGGAAGATATGTCCGTCACCAACTGGGAAGTAGAGAGCGCCGTGAATCATCGGTGCTGCAGGGCTGTCTTACGAGACCCCAAGTTCTCGGAAGGGGCATTTAATGCCTTCAGCTCGGGTGACGCATACATCCGAGCTGCTCGAGATGGGCTTAGAAAAGCCACGAAACAATATTTGACAGATGTGCAGGTAAGTTTTCTTTGCCCAAAAAAGGATAAACATATGCCCGTAGCCCCCGAGACTGAAAGGAGTTGGTACAACTGATTTAAGGATCGTTATATAACCAGGCCCTTACAGAGAAGAATGACCTGCTAGCCCGAGAGCTGAAGCAGTGTCGGGCGCAGCTAAATGTTGCAACCGCCGAACTAGAAAACTGCAAGAAGGCATCTTCTGGTAACACTCCCCTCCATCGAGGAACAATAATTGTATACCAACTGTACTAATACTGTTGCTGCTCGCATAATAGGATTGCCCGATCAACTTAAAGAGAAGTTGAAGATCGCCAAAGAGGGAGAAAGAGAAGCGAGAAGGCTACACGCTGCAGGCGAGCGTGTTTTGACCCGAGTCAGAGGGGAGAAAAACAAGCTTCGGGATTCCAATGCTAAATTGGGTGAAGAGTTGAAAGATGTGCGAGCCCAGCTAGCCGATTCCGTGAAGGAGAACAAGAAGCTACGGGGCGGCATATTTAGTATGTGTCTGAACTATTTCAAAGGAGTTTTGAGATAAATGCAACTGATATTGTTATAATTGCAGGTATATTGACGGGCCGTCCTGAAGATGAGGTGTTCGGATCATCAAGTGATATGCTGCAAGGGCTGTCGCAATTGCACGAACAAGCTCGGCTAGCGATGCGAAGTGTTACCAAGGCCCTATGGCCATCCGCCTCCCCTCCAGGAAGTAAGGAGGAGCTTGTAGAGCTATTCAAAGGAGCGTGGCGGCGTGTCCGACTACAGAAGATATTGGCCTACAGAGAGGGTGCGCGAGAGGCCTGGGCCATGGTGAAGATGCGATATATCAAGCTGGATCCTAATCGCATGGCATGTGTCGGACCGCTAGGGTCGAATGGCGAAGAGCTTCTCATTATTTTAGTATATGACCAAGTAGAGGTGGCCGCCAAATATTCCCAACAGGATTGTAAGTTAGACCGTCTGTTGGACGGTATAGAGGAGGAAGTGTTTGAGTCCAACTGACTATGTACTTTCCTTGACATGTAGAACTCTCGCTGAATTGTATAGCATTTGTCAGGGCAGACCTTTTCTCTTCAACCTTCAGACCCGAGGGCACGGAGTGTTTTCGAATACCATCGCGGCCGAATAGACCGGGGTATGCATGGAAAACTAGGCGTAGGGGTCATAGTTGCCTGAACAGACAAGTTGTATCCGGCTAGTCATGTTATATTACATTGAGATTGTAAGACACATCTTCCGGAGAGAATTGTTCCGTTAAGGTTTCCTTCCCCTGGGTGTGAATGCATTAGTATACATGTCCGAATTGTGATGTGAAAATCACAGTGTGTATAGCTTCTGGGGGTTCACAATGGAGTGAGTGCAAAAAACATCTTGAATTCACCGACCGAATATTCCCTTAAGAATGCTAGCTTTCGGCTTCACCTAGTCTGGGGTACACATCCGGATGACCCGGCAGTAACAATCGCAGAGGTGCTCCCTTTATGCCCTAGCCGAACTAACGGTAACATAGGGCATAAGCACAAGAGCTAGGCAACCCAGCTTGGCCAAAACTTAAGTCATATCGATGCATATAGTGGCGAAGAAAAGGTACATATGGAAAAACTCATATGTGAAAAGCTTGATGCTCAAGGAATAATAATAAAAAGCTTCTGTCCAAGAAGCCCCCAGGTATAGTTGACGTACATATTTAAAGATGTACGCGTCAGGGGTGTGCGATCCAGCCGTATGAAAGCTTTAAAGCGATAAAGAAAAAAGTAATCGAAAAAGAGAGAAAAAATAATGGAAACTACAGAGGAGAAGGAGACGAACAAGGAGTTTAGCGCTAGGCATAAAATCTTCGGAGTCTGGCCGCGTTCCAGGGGTTTGGCTCGAGGCGATTGTCTGATGCATCGTGAAGACGGTACGCCCCTCCGATGAGAACTTCGTCTATTATGAAGGGACCCTCCCATTTGGGCTAGAGTTTGTCCTTTTTCTTCTTCGGCAGGCGTAGAACAAGTTCGCCAATGTTGTAGGTCTTGGCCCGTACTTCTCTACTTTGATATCTTCGAGCCTGCTGTTGGTAGAATGCTAAACGGTCTTTTGCGACATTGCGCTCCTCTTCCAGGGCATCAAGGTTGTCCTGCCGATCGAGGTCGGCTTCTCTCTCTTCGTACATACGCACTCGAGGTGAGTCGTGGATAATATTGCAGGGCAATACAACCTTCGCGCGATACACCGTGAAGAAAGGTGTGTATCCGGTAGTACGGTTGGGCGTGTTCCGCAGCCCCCAGAGTACGGAGTCGAGCTTCTCAACCCAGTGCTTGTCAGATTCTTTCAAAGACCGCACTAGTCTGGGTTTGATGCTGCTCATAATAAGACCATTGGCTCGTTCGACTTGACCGTTTGTTTGTGGGTGGTAGACAGACGCGTAATCCAGCTTAATGCCCAGATTAGCACACCAGATTTTTACCTCATTGACTGTGTAATTGGAGCCATTGTCGGTGATGATGTTGTGTGGCACACCATAACGATTTACAACGTCGGATGTGAATGTTATCACCGGCCCTGACTCGGCCATTTTGACCGGTTTAGCCTCTATCCAATTGGTGAATTTGTCCACCATGACCAGCAGATATTTTTTCTTATGGCTTCCCCCTTTAAGGGGTCCAACCATATCCAGTCCCCAAACCACGAAAGGCTAAGTAATGGGGATTGTTTGTAATGTAGTTGGGGGCATATGGCTTTGGTTGGTGAAGAGTTGGCATCCGACGCAGCGTTGGACAAGGTCATGCGCGTCTACTTGGGACGTTGGCCAATAAAACCATGTACGGAAGGCCTTGCTAACAAGGGCCCGGGCTGCGACATGGTTTTCACCTAGACCAGCATGAATTTGCGCCAAAAGCTGCCTCCCCTCTTCCTCGGAGATACATCTTTGAAGTACCCTGGTAGTACTTTTCTTGTAGAGCTCTCCATCGAGAACCTTGTAGGCCTTCGAGCGCTAGATAATGCGGCGGGCCGTATTTTGGTCTTCAGGGAGTTCCTTCCTATCAATGTAGGCCAAGAAAAGTTCGGTCCATGGGGCAATGAGTGCCATAATGAGATGGGCCGACGGTGTAATTTCGGTGGATGAGCCCCCGATGATATCGGTGTATTCAAAATCTGGGGTTGTGTTCGGATTCGGACTGTTGTTGCCGCCCTCCCCTTGCCACACCACGAATGTCTTAAAAAGCCTTTCCAGGGAGATGTTCGGTGGGACGGGTTCGCGCTCAGCGCAAATGCCAGCAAGGACGTCCGCTGCCTGGTTACTTTCTCGCGCGACGTGATGAAATTCAAGCCCCTTGAACCGAGCCGACGTCTTTAAGATGACATTACGATAAGCTGCCATCTTTGGATCTTTGGCGTCAAAGTCACCGTTTATTTGAGATATTGCGAGGTTTGAGTCCCTGCGCACCTGCTGGCATTGTATGCCCATGGATACGGCCATCCGAAGACAATGCAATAAGGCCTCGTATTTGGCTGTGTTGTTGGAGTCTGTGTATAATATCTGCAGCACATACTGGACGACATCTCCAGTGGGGGACGTTAACACGACGCCAGCTCCTAGCTCCGTCAACATTTTGGAGCCGTCAAAATACATAACCCAACTGGAATATGCGTTGTACTCTTTAGGGAGTTCGGCCTCTGTTCATTCGGCGACGAAGTCAGCCAGTACTTGGGATTTGATGGCTCGGCGTGGCTTGTATGTTATGTCAAATGGAAGTAGCTCGATGGCCCATTTGGCAATCCGGCCCGTGGCATCACGGTTGTTTATTATGTCATTCAGTGGTACTTCAGAGGCCACCGTGATTGAACACTCCTGGAAGTAGTGTCGTAGATTTCGGGATGCCATGAAGACCGCGTATGCTATCTTTTGATAATGTGGGTGTCGGGATTTGCATGGTGTGAGGACAGTTGATACGCAGTATACTGGTTTTTGAAGTGGGAATTTGTGTCTGTCCTGTTCTCGTTCGACGACGAGCACGGCGCTCACCACCTGATGTGTTGCCGATATGTATAGCAACATGGGTTCGCCGGCGTTTGGTGCGGCCAGGATTGGGTTGCTTGCTAGGAGGGACTTTATTTCCTCCAGTCCGGCAGTCGCCGCGTGTGTCCATTCGAAGTTATCAGTGTGTCGTAAGATGCAATAGAGTGGTACTGCCTTTTCTCCTAATCTGGAGATAAGGCGACTTAACGCTACCACGCAACCAGCAAATTTTTCGACTTGTTTGAGGTCTGTTGGCGTAGTCAACTGTGACAGAGCTTGGATTTTGGCTGGATTTGCTTCTATTCCTCTATAGGAAACAATGAAGCCCAGCAGTTTTCCAGCGGGGACGCCGAAGACACATTTTTCCGGGTTGAGCTTAATGTCATACACGCGGAGGTTGTCGAATGTAAGACGTAAGTCGTCTATTAATGTTTCGACGCGCCTAGTTTTGATGACAACGTCATCGACGTAGGCTTCTACTATCTTGCCGATCTGCTTCTCCAGGCATGTTTGAATCATGCGATGGTATCTGGTGATGGCATTCTTGAGCCCGAAGGGCATGGTGTTGAAGAAGAATGGCCCGTATGGGGTAATAAACGCTGTTGCAGCTTGATCGGCCTCCTTCATTTTGATTCGATGGTATCCGAAATATGCATCGAGGAAGCACAGTGAGTCATGTCCCGCGATGGCGTCAATGATTTGATCAATGCAGGGGAGGAGGAAGGGATCCTTAGGGCAAGCCTTGTTAAGGTCTTTGAAATCGACACACAGGCACCAAGATTTTTCCTTCTTGGGTACCATCACTAGGTTTGCCAGCTAGTCCAGATGTTTGATTTCTCTAATGAATCCGGCCTCGATAAGCTTGGCCAGCTCCTCCCCCATGGCTTGTCGCTTGGGTTCAGAAAAGCGCCGCAGTGTTTGCTTGACCGGTTTAAATCCCTTTAATATATTAAGGCTATGTTCGGCCAGCTTGCCTGGGATCCCTGGCATATCTGAAGGATGCCAGGAAAATATGTCCCGTAGTGCGGCGTCAACTATTGGGTTCAGTTACGCAACGATAGATGTTGTCTACTTGGGGTCCGTTGGGTGGGCCTGAAATTTGACTATTTAATCTGCTGGTTTGGAGGAGGTGGATTTGGGGCGTTTGTCGAGGATCACATCGTCCCTGTCCATCGTGGAGCGTAGCGCGGTTAACTCTTCGGATGCGAGGGCTTCGGATAGCGCCTCAAGGGTCAGGGATGCGGTTTTGTTTTTAGCGCGGAGTGCTATGTTTGGATCACTAACGAGGGTGATTATACCGTTTGGTCCGGGCATTTTGAGCTTCATATACTCGTAATAGGGTATAGCTTGGAAGCGTGTAAAAGCATCCCGCCCCAACAGGGCGTGGTATCCACTGCTGAAAGGGGCCACTTGGAAAGTAATTTCTTCGGACCGATAATTCTCCGGCGTGCCGAATACCACGTCAAGTGTAATTTTGCCCGCGCACCGCGCCTCCCGACTGGGAATGATTCCTCGGAAGGTTGTGCTACTTTTCTTCATGCGGCTCCTATCTATTTCCATTTTGTGGAGTGTGTCCACATAAATGACGTTTAGTCTGCTGCCGCCATCCATCTGGACCTTAGTAAGTCGAAACCCGTCCACGATGGGACTGAGGACTAATGCGGCTGGCGCTCGGACGGTCCTGTACATCGGTTCCTCATGGGCATTAAATGTTATGGCCGTGTCGTTCCAAGGGTTTATTGCGTCGATTTGGCAGACTTCGGCGAAGTCGCAAAGTATCCTTTTGCGCTTGTTGTTTGAAGCGAATGTCTCGAAGATCGTCAATATTCTTGTGTCGTTTTTTCTGGAGGGTGTTGCTCTGCGGTGTCCTTGATAAGGATGCCCTCACCGCTCTTGGCTACCTGCCGGAGTATCCAACATGCTCTAAGGCTGTGGGTTGCCATGATATCAAGTGTCGTGTGTATTTTGCATGGGCCATCGAGCCATCCCTCCAGAACGGTGTCGTGCCGAGTAATGGGTTTATGTTTCTCGACTATTGGACTGGGTGTGCCACGGGGGTGCGCCCTCTTCGCCTGTAGGAGCAGTCAAGTTGGGACCGACAGTTCCTAGCAAGCTGCCTGAGTTTTCCAAGTGCTTTCCATCGTGTTGTACTTCTGTACGATAGTTGCTAAGTCGGCGAACTTCAGTATGTGGCGGCGATTGATGGCATTGAGAATTCCTTCATCCGCCCAATTGTTGCAGAACGCTGATATCGCGTCCTCATCGTGGCAGTCTTTTATCTTGTCTTTGATAAGGAGGAATCAGGCCCAGAAGTGGTGGACCGTTTCTTGAGGCTGCTGTTTTATGCTCATGAGAGCGTCTATGTCCATGTGGGTGGGTGGAATTAAATCCGAACCCTGACCCGACCGATTGTACAGAGTCTGAAGACCTCCCAGACTCAATAGTCCGGGCTCTGGAGTATCTTTTGATTGTTTAGGACTGTCGTCCAATTCTATGTTCGGAGGGCTGATCGCATCCTCTCGCTGGTTGGTATCCAGCTCTTCCTGATCGGCGATCCGAACATAGTCCATCTTCGATATAGAAGAAGACTCGCCGTCCTGCTCCTCGACTACCGCTATCTGGTGAGTGACCGGCGGAGTTTCGATTTCTCCTTGATCGGTTTTAAGCCCGATCCGATCGTAATCTGTGGCGACTCCCAAAGCGGCGATGCGATCTGGGAGCTCGTTCAAGGATGAGAACTCTGTCGGATCCATCTGCTTGGAGTGTTCAGAGTTGATGCGAAGGGGGTTTTCGATGGCCCGAGAGGTCATCATCATCTCAACGGCCGAACGGGCGACCATGGTAAAGCCGCCCAGCCGGAGGGTTTGGCCTGGGGCTAGGATTCCCCCGGAGGTGATGTTGTCTTTAAGGACAAGGCAAGCCATCGAACCTTTCGGCGACGTCATAGTGTAACTCTCAATGAAAGCACCAATGTCGGTGTCAAAACTGGCGGATCTCGGGAAGGGGGTTCCGAACTGTGCGTCTAAGGTCGATGGTTACAGGAGGCTGGGGACACAATGTTTACCCAGGTTCGGGCCCTCTCTATGGAGGTATTACCCTGCTTCCTACTTCACTAATCTTGACGAACATGAGTATTACAAGAGTTGATCTACCACGAGATCGTAATGGCTAAACCCTAGAAGCCTAGCATGTATGACTACGGTCATGAGTATATCCTCTCCGGACTACTCCCTTTGGTTTATATAGACACCTGGGGAATCTAGGGTTACATAGAATCAGTTACATCAGAAGGATTCTTTATAGTCGGTCACCAAGCTTGCCTTCCACACCAAGGAGAGTCCAATCCGGACACGGGTGCAGACTTCGACCTCCGTGTCTGCACAGCCCATCAGTCCGGCCCATGGATAACATGCCGGACGCCTGAGGACCCCTTAGTCCAGGACTCCCTCAGCCCCTGCTCCCTCGTCACCCTTCCCCATCCCCACCAGAGCCGCCGTCACTGTTGCCAGAGCCCCTGCTCCCTCGCAGCCCATGCTCCCTCGTCGCCTCTACCACCCTCGTCTGCTCCTCGCCGCCCCTGCTCGCTCGTCCTCCCTCCTCTCTGTAAGCCCCACCCTCCCTCTAGGTTAATTAACATAGGTGAATTTAGTTCATTAGTTTAACTAAGTGAACTAGCTAGGTTAATTTAGGGAAACTAATTAGGTTAGGTAACTAAGTGAACTAGCTAGGTTAATTTGGTTTGGTAAGTAGGTTAATTATATGTTTTTTTAGATGTTTGGTTAACTAACTAGGTGTTAATTAGGTTAGGGAGTAGTGGTACTGTTAATTAGATGTTTTTAATTAGGGAAGTAGGTTAGGTAACTAAGTAGATGTTAATTAGGTTAGGTAACTAAGTAGAGGTTAATTTAGGTTAATTTGATTAACTAACTAGGTTAGGTAACTAAGTAGATGTAAATTAGGTTAGGGTATTAGTGGTACTAGTAGATATTAATTAGATGTTTTTTAGTTAGGGAAGTAGAGTTTTACTAGGTCATGCTATATGCAAATTCCTCAATAGTGTTTGCTCATTCTAATCTACTGTTGTGCCCAACTGGCCTTTTTGTTGTTTCTAGGGAATGAAGCCGAGTGGCCTATATTTTGCCAGAATGTAGATTTATTTATGTACTGGCAAATTTTAGGTGCTCGATTTGTCCACTTTTTAGCAAAGGTCATGCCAAAATTTCCCATGAATTTCGGCATGACTTGTGCTACAAACTAGGACATATCAAGTGCCAGGGATTTCCCGCACCGGGAATGAATCAACGTTCCTGCAAAACATAGGTCTTTTTATGTCATTATTCATTTTATTAGGTATAGAATTAATAGAATAGTTTTAATCCTAGGAAACATGGCTAGCAACGATGAAGGATAGGGTTCTGGTGATTGCAACGTCTACGAGGCGGCAAACGCTTATTTAAACCTTCTCGACGAGCAACGATTATTGCAGGGCCAACCGGTCACATCCGAGACCGACATCGAGACCGGCGCTGAGATTGGCGTTAAAACCCAGACCGGCACCGAGACCGGCGAAGCAGGTATAGAACCGAAACGGAAGAGGAGATGTCGATGCCCAAACTAGCTCATCACCACAGACTGGTGGTCATGGAGGTGGATGACGGCAATTTTGAGCCAACACATCCTGTGGAAGAGCATGCGTGCTACGACAATCAAATAGGCTGCATCCTACAAACAACCGCCACCATTAAAGATGAGAAACTAAAGAAGATAGAAATATGAAGCACTCCCTCCTAATGAAGCTGTACCAGGTATTCTTGTTCCCGGGACGGGATGAAATCAAATATACTGATCCAGATAAAGACCCAACAATGGAGAAGATAAACAAACACGCCATGACCGGCCAAGTTTAGCAACGCGTTGGCCGCCTGGAAAGTAAGGGTGAAAGCAAGGATCCTCGACAAAAAGGAACCCTACCCCGAGATTGTAAAGGATAATCCAACAATTATGGAAGAGAAGTTTGAAATACTCAAGGCGGCTTGCATTGCCGAAGCTGCCAAAGAAAAGTCGAAGTACATGAAGGGTCCTCAAGAGAGGAATATGGGGTTGCCACCACCCCGGAATTCTTGGTTACGCGGGGAAGAGGTCCAAATGGGCCAAGGAGGATGCGGAACATGAAAGTCTGGGCATACCAGACCCCTTGGCGGAGTTCACCGTCCCGCATGAGCGTGACGTCATCAGGGCGCGGTACCATGGGGACCCAGTCAAGAAAGTTTTCGAGACGAATCCTGTCACGATGGAGTTCATGAGACTACTGGTAATTTTTAATTTACCCCTAATTTTAGCTTCTGATCAATTCGACTGCATGTTTAATCATATTTTTAAACGATCCATGTTCCTTTTGCAGAAAGAGCAGCATAGGATTGCGGCCGAAAGCGACTCGCCTTCTGAGGTGTTGGCGAGGCCCAAGTGGGGCACCCCATTCAGCTGGGCCTTGAACATATTGAAATGACTCCCGGTGGACACTCAGCCATCGTATGGATGCGTGCATGGCATCGGAGACGGCGCCATGTGGAAGAAGTACTACTGTGAGACCACGTAGGAGAGAAAGGAAAGACGGAGGTTCATAAATGAAGAAAACATCGACAAGAAGGTTGCGATTGCGGTCGATAAGAAATCAGCTGAGACAATCAAAGCAGCGGTAGCTGCCGCAAAAGAGGAGTTTGCAACTTCTTATGGTTTCTTGGTTCCGGCTGTCGTCATTTGGACCAAGAAAATCCAAATAAGGATGCAGCGGACTTTCCCCTTTCCAACTTCTTGGGGAGCAGCTCGACTAGCATTGCACCTGCTCTTGCACCGGCTCCCGCACTTTCTCCTGCATCGGCTCTCGGCGTTGCTTCGTCTTTGGCTCAGCTCGACGCCCTCACGGTACATGTCACACCGGCCCTCTTCAATATGTGTATAATCTCTCATTTCCATTGCCTTTCGGATGTCTCACATCGCAGACATGTCTTTGTAGGCCGACGTAACCCCGTGCACCTTATTGTATAACATCAGCAACCAGAAGGTGGATGTTGTGAAGGCGACGATAATGAAGCTGAAGGAACAATTGTTCCACTGCCGGCCGATCCCCCCCGGACGTCTTCAAGATTTCCGTGGCCAATGTCGAACCGGGCCACGAGAATTTGTCACCTCCGGTAGCACTAGGGGGAGATGACGATGAGACCCCGCGGCGGCTTGGCGATTGCAAGCGTTGGGTCCTGTTCCTGCTGTAGAGTCTGCTTCGTCTGGAGGCGGCCGGGAGCCCTCAGCAAGGTATGAACACTAATACCCCACCTACCCAATTACCGTCGCCTGTCGTGCGGGTGAGGAAGAGGCTCCATTAGTGGCTAATGACGTCGTCGCCGTTGAAGAAGCAATGCATGATGCCACCGACGAGGATGACGTTGACCCTCTACAGTTTCTCAATATCGGCACCTCTGACGACGTGGTATTGATGGCTCGGCAATATGAGTACTCAGGGTTTGAGCGTGATGAGTTGGTGCCTGAGTTGCCGGAGGATGAACGTATTATAGGCCCACTTCTAGTAGGAAAGAAGCAGGAAGAGACCAAGGAAAGGCAATAAAGCTGCTTCTTTGATCCAGCCGCCTCAGTAGCCTTAGGTTCAAGACCGTATACCTATCACGGTGTGGCAAAATATCATGTCACCGGTGATCCGATCCTACCGAAGATAGTGTTAGAGGCCATATATGGCGATCGCATGAGACTTCATGACGATGTGCTGCAGAGAGAGAAAAGCCTGATAGCCTCGAAAAATCCAGGATACCCGCTCTACATGGTTAACGTGCCGCGGCAAAGGTTATACATTGACACGTTCCCCTCAGAGAAGTTCTTCCTTCGATTTGATTACACCTTCGACATGTTTCACTTGAAGAAGCTGGATTTTACGTTTGTCCGCCTTTACGCCTCTACATGAACCACATCATTAGGATTGAGCACATACCTTATATCTCTGTCACTGAGCCGTACTTCATGCACGAGAGCTTCTTGTCATTCTGCCAAGAGCACCGTGATTACGGGAGTAACTACCTCGCTGATTTCATGCTTGGCACTAAGGACAAGGAGGCGATTCTCTTGCCTTATCATCCCATGTAAGTCATCCTCTAATATCCTTTGTTCGATTTCAATCATTCATTTGCATGCGTGGAGGATAATTTGAGGTGTACTTATATTCCACAGGGACGGGCGCACCGTCCTCATCATCCTTTACCCCCAATTCTCCCACGCTCTTTACTTGGACTCGTCGAAGAACTTGAAGATAAATTATTACACCGACATCAAGTCTGTTCTCGACAAACCTATCTTAATCTACGGCATACGGGATGGAGAGATAACGGTCAAGAAGACAAGGAACCGTGCGCCCGCCTTCAGCCATAAGACCGACTTCTGCTGCATCCAGCAACCGAGTGATACTCTTACTGAAGGATTCTATGTGATCCACTTCATTATGGAGTACAGGCGGGATCACCAGCACCTTCGCATGTCATTAACATCAGGTGATGCCCATATTCTACACAAAGACACTAGAAGATATCCCGGATCACCGACTCCGAGCTGAGTTCTATAACATCCAGCGTGAACTTGTCTAAGTCATCATGAAGGTGTTCCTTGAAAAAATAGGGTTGTTCTACAAAGAAGAGAAAATGTCGCGGGAAGACGTCCGAACACGGGTAGCCGCTCAGTGTCTCCACCTGAAGCCTTTCACTGCGCTCGGGGACTATCTCCCTGATTTGGAAGGATGGCACAACCTGATCGAGTGATTGACGATATATGACAATGTGTCCGTTCAGTCCATACTTTCTCTATGACGAAACTTTGAGTTATGCACGACGAAACTTTATTTGTGATGTAATTAAACCATCCTCCTCAACTAGCGAAGATCACTCTAGTTAGGGCATTTTGGGTACAATGAACTTTGTTATTTATGCTTATGATATGTTGCTTGTATTTTTGCAAAGTGTGTCTCTTTCTATTGCTCAAATATATATGTTGCATATCATTGGCTCATGTGATGATGCAGATGCATAGATAATCGATGGTGAATAGGTGCTACACCAGGAGTATATACGACGAGTGACCGGAGTGTCAGGCCCAGGAGTATATGACAGCCAGAGATACTCTCGTGTATATCAATGTTTAGATGGATGACGATGTAGTTGCAAGTATTCGGGACTTGTATCGCTATTTTCGAGATGATTATCATTGTTTAGATGGATCACTTTCTATTGGATGATGATTATGACGATGACATGATTTGATGAGACTATTTGTATGTATATTATAAAGCCTGTTGAAATACAAAACAAATATGCAAAAAATTCAGAAACAAATAGAACTAACAATAGCGAGGGAAACAAAGTTAGCAGCAACGTGCTCCTACCAGTACCGTAGTCTACATCAAAATGCTGTAGATATTAGCAGTAGCTCTCTCGAGTAAACAACACTGCTGCTAACTAGGTATAGCAGTACCGCGTGTCAAAGCGCGCTACTGCTATAGGTTAGCTATAGCGTCGTATCAGTAGCGCGGCCACCCGCGCTACTGATACACCGAATACCCGCGCTATTGCTAGGCTTATCCCTAGTAGCGGGTGCTGGAGCTCTGAGGATTTGCGCGGGCAAGGTGGAAGAAGGCGTGGAATGCTGACTATAGTAGCCCCCCCTTTATAGACTGTTGACGGGCCAGGGGTTCCTTTATCCATGCCGTGGGCTTCTCCACTTCCCGCTACGCCCGCAATGTTATGTGTGGGAGAGGGGAATCGAAATCATGAACCATATCCCCGTTAGGCGGGGCACAATCTCTACTTTGATGAGACGTGCCAGATGTGGCGTCGGCCTCGAGCCGTTCTTCGAGAAACACTAACCACTCGGCATTTTGAATTGACGTGACTCTTCATTGAAAGAGAAAAAGTTGTCAGGCGAAGACACTGTTTACACTTGAACGGTTTTTTTCCTTCATTGCTAAGGGAAACTGTTGTTTGATTTCGGACACCCCTTGGCTCCGAACATGAATGCAGTGAATATAGGGAACTAACCTTGCAAGCCCAATACAGTTAGCGGGAAAGACACCTGACACTAGCTTTGGCCTTGAAGGCGAGTTCGGGGGCTACTGAGGGAGTCATGGATTTAGGGGCCCTTGAGACGCAGGCCCACTAGATATGGGCCATACTGGTGAAGCCATATAGTGAAGGGAAATCTATGAAGCCGCGATGTGCCCTCAAAGTTAAGGATAGGTTGGATCTCATTATTCCTTATTGTAATTTATCTCTAGAAACCCTAACCCTACCGGTGTCTATATTAACCGAGGGTGGTAGTCGTTAGGGGCAGAGCTTTCCATACCACCTCATCACCTTAGGGTTTTAGCTCATGCTGATCTCGAGGTAGAACTACTCTGTAACCATATACACATCCAATATAATCGAGCAGGACGTAGGGTATTACCTCTTCAATAGGACCCGAACCTGGGTAAACAGTGTGCACATCGTCCCTTGTTATCCATCGATCCCAAATCGACAGCTCTAGACCCCCTACCCCGAGATCTGCCGGTTTTGACACCGATGCGGGGACCAAGTCATGCATATGGAAGAGGTTGTAGAAAAGGGAGACATATTGTAACCTCTTTATGATTAACTCTCCCGATATGAAATTGATACCTTAGGGGTGCTTGAAGCTATCTGTTGTCAGAATACATCCCTTACTCACAAGGTTATATTGTTGGAAGAGGGAAACCGTGCCCTTCGGAATATCAATAGCAGCCTGGAGTAATTATTGAAGCCGAGGGACAAGCCTACCACTTCTTCATTGTCGGTGTCAAAACCGGCGGATCTCGGGTAGGGGGTCCCGAACTATGCGTTTGAGGATCGACGATAATATGAGACAGGGGGCACGATGTTTACCCAGCTTCAAGCCCTCTCAGTCGAGGTTATACCCTACTTCCTGCTAGTATGGATGAATATGAATACAAGAGTTGATCTGCCTCGAGATCGTAATGGCTAAACCCTAAGTCTAGCCTATGAGGATATTGTGATTCTCTTGTAGCCTCTATGGACTAAACCCTCCGGTTTATATACACCGGAGGGGCCTATGGTTTGTACATGTCATCTTGTAGAGGAAGGAAAACCTACACCCGAACCTAAAACTTGCTATTACAGGAATACAGGAGTCCTATCCGGATACGAGAGACGATCTTCTATTATAATCTTCACGGCCACCAGTCCGGCCCACCAGGAGTTTATCTGGCCACATGAGGACCCCTCGATCCAGCACTCCCTCAGTAGCCCGTGACGTGTCTTTGATGATGATGAGTTCGGCTTCCGTATTGTCTTCGGCATTGCAAGGCGGGTTCCTTCTTCCGAATAGATCTTCTGCAAAAAGGTGTATTGTGTTCGGCTCTGCAAGGTTAGTACAACCCTTAGCCTCGAAGGCAAGGCTCTTTAAAGAAAATCAATAGTGTGTCTCTACTGACAACTTTTGGGCGAAGCGTCGCGTCCATCCCACTAACATATCGAACCGTTTTATTCGGTCCTAGTTTCGTGTTTCGAGGTATATCCTAATTGACACGTCCCGTCAGAATAGAGATTGTGCCCGCTTATTGTGGGATCCTCATCAATATGACTTGAGCACCCACGCCGCGCATTATGCACGGCCGCTTTGGGAACCAGCGAGTTTTATGGCTAAAGTGGGGGGACATTCTGTATTCACAGCATTATAAAAGGACACCGATCCCTTTCATCAGCCCCACGCCTTCCTCAAGCTTGAGCTCTCCAATCTCCCTAGCCCCAGCATTCTCATCTCCTGCGCACACTGCTCCTTGTTCCTCAACCACTACTCCCCTTCCCAGCGATGGCAGGATCCAATGCGAGGAGCAAGTGGGAAGCTTCCACGATTACTGAAAAGGCCGTGGCAGATCTTAAGAGCGCGTGCTATCTCGCCGTTGAAATAGCACACCGAGTCCCTGCCAAGGGTTACGTAATTCCCGTCCCTGAGGCTGGTGAGAGGGTCGTGTTTACATCCCAATTTGTTAGGGGCTAGGGTTTCGACTCCACCCGTTTGTTCGGGGGCTTTTGTTCTTCTACGGGCTAGATTTCCATGATCTAGACCCGAACTCAATCCTCCACATATCCGCTTTTATAGTGGTATGTGAGGCCTTTCTCCGCATCCGCCCACACTTCGGCCTATGGCTTAAGACCTTCAACCTGAAGCCAAAGGTGGTGGACGGGGAACACGCGGAGTGTGGGGGCACCATGATTAGACAGCTCCCGAATGCAACTTGGCCCAAAGGCTTATTCATGGAGACGAATAAGGTCTGGCAGCAGGAGTTGTTCTACATCACCGAACCCCGCGACGCCAAGTGGGCGGCGGAGCCTGCTTTCAGATCCGGACCCCCATAGAGGCTGACCTCTTGGACCAAAAAGTGTCTAGACTGGGGGTCTGCAACTGAAGTGACGACTCTGGTGAGCCGTGTGACCGGCTTGATCTCCAAGGGGCACCTACTCTCCTCCATGGTCCAGGTGATGCTGACCCAGCTTGTTCTCCCTTGCCAAAGCCGGGGCTCCTCCCTATGGGAGTTCGATCCGGCAGGAGACAAGCCGCTGAAGCATCTCTTCGGCTTTACGCACAAGGAGATCTGGAAGCATCTCTTCAAGAGCCAGAAGGAATGGCCCGAAGAGACCGAGGATGCGGGCTACAGCATCATAGCCTCCGCCCTAGAGGTAATAGAAATCCTTGCTAAACACATACCCTCTCCCTTATTTGACTATAATAGGAATTGGAATTATTAAGTGATATACAGGGCTGGACAAAGAAGGCGACACGGATTAAGAGTCTGGCACCTTTGCCCGAAGACCCAGAATCGCCTCTGGTGACGGCAATGCTGGTCCTGGCGCCGTACAAGGCGCCCACCAAGAAGCCCAAGAAGACGAAGGGCAAGGGGGCCGGAGACAGCCCCCGTCCTGTGGGAAAGAAGCCCGAGGACCTCCACATCCTCTCCTGTGACGGGGCGAGGGAAGATGATGAGGAGGAAGAGGAAGAAGAAGAGCTCCCTACGCAAGGAAGGGGACAAATAGGGGGGCCGTTGCTGACGCAGGCACGGCCGCGTCTTGGAGGAAACTGAAACTCGAAGCCCAGGTGAAACCTCTGCCCAAATCGTAAGTTTGTCCGGATTGACTATTTATTCGTGTGGTATTTTTGATGGTTTACTTAGCATTTTTCTCCTGCTGACCTACAGCCCTCCCGGAGGACACCCCGACGCCTCCTCATCAGAGGGGGACTCTCTAGCGCCTGGAGAGATGGAGAGTGACCCACCAGTCCGGGCTTCATCGCCCGTGATTGGCGAGGATACCAAAATGTCGTCCCAGCGGGTGCCCTCCGCCCAAGGAGACGAGGGCGAGGCAGGTGATAAGGCGGCTGGGGATAATACCCTGACGGCTGCCAACCATGGGGAGACCGTCCATATGGAGACCGAAGATGTGGGGGCCAAACAGTCCGGGGCCCCACTGAACAACATCCCGGAGCCTAGCGCGGCTCCGGGGTCCGAAGACCCGACTCCTCAAGCGTAGGAGGATACGACGGCGCCTGGAGTTAATCCGGAAGCGCCGAACTCTATGGAGGGAGCACTGCAAAGTGCTTCCATCGTGGAGGAGAACCGCACCATGACGGGTGCGGTGATGAGGAAGATTCATCGCGTCAAGGGAGGACTGAATGAAGCCTTCAATAGCTAAGTAACAGGCTTTGAGGTAAGCAATGTAAAGCTTTTATAGAATTTTTATTTTTAATGCACATACATAGCCAGTAGCCCCTGATGCTTTGTGTTATTCTGAAAAGAATCGGACGAATTATCCGTAGTATAGCATGCTTACAGAGCTGAACTTGTTCTGCAGGTTCATTAGTTACGGCAGCTGCGCGAGACACAAAGATTGTCGAACTAAATCGGAAGCTTGAGTTGGCCAACGCGGACCTCGACCGCATCAACCGGCGTTTGGATGAAACGCGTGGTATGCAGATTTTTGAAATGTCAATAATACTTAATTGATAGAGTATGTTTATAAAAACTAATATTGTATTTTGTATTACACAGTTGGTGCCACTGAGCTCGAGGCCCTCAAGGGCGAGGTTGCCAAGGCCAAGAAGGAGGCCGAGGCGAACAAGGTGGCCGCTGACAAAGCGGCTACCGACTTAGAGGCAGAAAAGGCTGAGTGCGAGAAGCATCGGGCTCGGGTGTCCGAAGTCGAGGTCGACCTCAACAATGCCATTCTCAAATGTGAGGCATTGGAGAAGAAGACTTCAGAGCAAGCAACCGAGCTATCTGCGGCAGTGAAGATTGCCCAGGATGCGCGAAGCGAGTCACGCAGCGCTCGTCAGGAAATCGAGCAGGCACGACAGATAGCATCTGGTAAGACATTTCTCTTACAGAGCATCTTTGGAGGGCAGAAGTACATTGGGCTGAGACAATTATGGAGTTCTCCAGGCATGTTTGCTGATATTCCAAGGAGCAGCACAGATGCCGCCCAATATTTTGGAGCCCTGAAGGGGAACAACACGGAGAAGCTGTTTTGGTCGCAGTTCTATGCGCCAAAACATCCGGTGCCCCTCAGCGACCAGATGAAGCAGCTGGTCGAGCTGCACAACATGGCGGGCTCGACCATGAAGGACTTAATAATCCGGCTATGGCCCGCTGAGCCAATCCTAAGTAGCAACTTTGGATTGGTAAAGAGGCTCGTCAAGGCGAGTCCGCGGGTCGACGCATTAACACGTTCGGCCTGCATAGAGGGTGCTCGGATGGCCTTCACTCGTGTCAAAGTGCACTGGGCAAACATGAATGCAGTTCAAATAGCTACAGCTAGCCCGCCCGTAGGTAAGGATCACCGCAAGCAAGAGAAGTACTTCGAGGACGTCATCGAGGGCGCCCGCCTTGTAGAAGGCCATTGTTCGAAGGATGTTGTTTTCGACTAATTGTATCCGGATGTAAAGACTATCCTTATGAATTCAGTGTATATAACTTTTGCGCTATTATAATATCAGTGTCTTTTACCTCTTGTGTGACGGTTTATCTAAATCTGAAAGTTTCCAGTCGTCGGCTTCAGCCCCCATGTACATAGTACAGGGGTGTTCGGTCATATGCATGTACACCCTTTATCCAACGTCTTGGTACGTATAGGAGGTGTATGCGGAGCGAACCAGGCAATCAGACTATGCGGCATTATTGCTTTCATTTTGTCGTAGGAGTTTGACATGTGGGGCTAGGTACTAGCCCCTAGTGTGGATATAAGATTCCTTACTTAAGGCATCAATTGCACCTAGCTGGGCGAAGAACCAGCCCTTCGTATAACACGGGGTAGATCTCTAACGATCGTAGTAGAAAACTAAGTCACCGGATTGCAGACCAGGTTCTCGCTTATCATGACAATCTGTTTTCAGCTTTCTCTACGGAGGTACTTGACCGGACCAGCCAGAAGTACAATCGCGGTAGTTCTCCCTTTACTCCCTAGACAAACAATCGGGAACATAGGGTTAAGCACACGAGCCGGGCAACCCTACTATTGACCCAAGATATGACTCGGAACTGATGCATATAAGGCAAACAACCAGGACGCCGAACATTCCCTATAGGTGTCTGGTCTTTTCGACATATACCAGGGTTGTATACAGCCAATGGTAATAAACCCTTATTGAGAAGGCACATATGGCAATCTGATGCGGGAAGAGAACATTTTATGGTGAGTGAATAAAACTCCAAGCATAATGCGAGTAAAGTCGTCCTATTAATATCCCTCTATAATGCTAAAAAACCTTTTTTGGACATTTTACATGCCAAGAAGGTATATAACATGAAAGAGAAAAAAAGGTTTACACATGGTCTTAATCTAAAAAGAAACCTTAGTGCGGGTCCCTGCTGCACGTCTGCGCCATTTACTCCTTTGTAATATGTCCTTAAAGGGGTGAGAATACGATGGCCAAATCTAAAAAGGAAGAAAATAAACCTGGAAAAGAAAAGGTAATCCAGTGTGGCCATGAGAAGTCTGGTTCGTTTAATGAACCTAAAGAAGATAAGTTTATAGTCCGGATAGGGTCTAGCCGAACTATGGACTATATGCAGGTGCCCCCGGTCACCGCCCAAGGAATTTTTAAGACATAATTATGTACTCGAGGTACGTATGCCATTACCTTGTGGAGCAGTTGACGGGGGCGTAGCTATGAATCTTGCTCAGGGTCATCTGAGCTGCCGCACTGAGGCGTGTGTCGGACACGTTTAGTTGCACCCGCTATTGATGGATTATCCGGCTTGAATAGGCCGCATTGGACTTCGGCTACTAAGGACGAAGTGTCCTCCATATGGAGAGAGCGCTCCATATTTCCATTCACCGTGATAACGCCACGTGGTCTAGGCATTTTAAGCTTTAGGTAGGCATAATGCGGGACTGCATTAAAGCGGGCGAAGGCCGTTCTTCCGAGTCGAGCGTGATAGCAACTTTAGAACGGAGCTATATGGAAGATTAGTTCTTCACTTCGAAAGTTGTCGGGATAACCGAATACAACTTCCAACGTTAGAGAGCCTGTGCAGCGGGCTTCAACGCCTGATATCACTCCTTTAAAAGGTTGTGCTGCTTGGCTTGATTCTTGACGGGTCGATCCCAATCTTGCGGACAGTATCCTAATATATTAGATTAAGACTGCTGCCGCCGTCCATAAGGACTCGGGTTAGATTGTATCCATCGATTATTGGGTCGACCACTAGGACAGTCGAACCCCCATGTCGAATACTAGTCGGATGATCCCTGCGATCAAAAGTGATCGGACAGGCTGACCACGGGTTGAATTTGGGGGCGACAGGCTCAACGGTGTAGACATCTCGGAGTGCGTGCTTGCGCTCCCTCTATGGGATATGAGTGCCATATATCATGTTCACTATTTTGACCTCTGGTGGAAATTTCTTCTTCCCCCCTATATTCGGTTGGTGAGGTTCATCCTCGTCTTCACTCTGAGTCTCCTTCCCTTTGTGTTCAGTGTTTAGCTTGCCGGCCTGCTTGAAAACCCAACGGTTGCGGTTGATATGGTTGGCAGGTTTCTCTGGGGTGCCATGAATTTGGCAGGGCCTATCTAATATTATGTCCAAACTCGATGGACCATCTTTGTTGCCTTTAAATGGCTTATTCCGCTAACCGGTTCTGGAGCCACTGAATCCGGCATTTACCGATGTATCATCTCGGCTTCTAGAATTGTTTCGACGTTTGTTTTTGTTACGTTATGGCTTTCCACTACCATCCCTGACTTCAGATGTTCCAGGGTCACTGCTACTGCTACGAGCTAACCATCTATCCTCACCCGCGCAAAAGAGAGTCATGATTGTATTTAAGGATGCCATTGTCGTCGGCTTTTCCTGTCCAAGGTGTCTGGCTAGCCATTCGTCCCGGATACTGTGCTTAAATGCCGCTAAGGCTTCAGCGTCCGGACAGTCCACGATTTGGTTCTTCTTGGTAAGAAACCGATTCCAAAGCTTGCGGGCTGACTCCCCGGATTGTTGGATGATGTGACTTAGATCGTCAGCGTCCGAGGGCCGGACATAAGTCCCTTGAAAATTGGCCCGAAAAGCATCCTCAAGTTCTTCCCAACTCCCAATTGAGTTCTCTGGGAGGCTTTATAGCCAGTGCCGAGCTGGTCCTTTCAGCTTGAGGGGTAAGTATTTGATGGCGTGGAGATCATCTCCTCGAGCCACGTGGATGTGAAGAATAAAGTCTTCTATCTAGACGGTGGGATCCGTCGTTCCATCGTACGCTTCGATGTTCACGGGTTTAAACCCTTCTGGGAAATCATGACCCATCACCTCATCGGTGAAGCACATAGGGTGTGCAGCTCCTCTGTATCTTTCTATATCATGGTGTATGTCCGATGGTTGTGGTGTTCGGTATTTCCCCCGAACTGGTATGTCACCGGCGCGATTGGGTTGATAGTCGCCGTCCCGTGCAGGAGCCCAGTCCCTAGGTCTTGCTAGCTTTTTTCTTCAGGTCCTCACGCAGATTGTGTTTGCGGACTTGAGCCACATCCTCCTTTCCTTTACGGAGTGGTGGTGCGGGCTGGTGTACGCCATTGCTAGAGACTCGATCCCATATGTGAGGTGGTTGGTCTGGCTTGTCAGCGTGTTATTCTTCGGCGGATCGGGCACAGCGGCCTCGTCATCGAATTCGGGCAGCAGTTTACGCTTGGGATAGCATTTGCTTTGGTTGTTATAGTCGTTTCTGTTCGGCATCTAGCACCTCATTCCATATATCATTGAGTGTGTCCTGTGCAGCTCGAAGCCGTCTCTGCTGCTATTTCAGGCTCCTTGCGGAGGCAATAAGCCTCTGGTGGAAGCGCTTTTGTTTTGAGGGTTCTTCTAGGACGATGACCACATCGTCGCCCAGGCAATCCTCTTCTTCGGAGACCGGTTCATCAGTACAGTCTTCGGCATCGCTGTCATCGGACTGCGGCTTTGGACTCTGTTCGTCGTCCTCTTGCTCCTCCTGCTCCCATCGCTGGGTCTGCGGGGTCTTTGGCTCATTCTGGAATATCACCGTCATTAGTCACAGTGTTGCTATCCTTTCCTTTACGGGATTTAGTTCGGCATTTGGGAGGTTCTTCAGCGGGCTTGTCCTCTACAGGATTGTTTTCACCGTCACCCTCCGCCTCTTTGGTTGTATCCACCATGTACACATCGTACGAAGATGTAGCTGTCCACCGCCTGGTTACGGGCCGGCTTTGATCTGGATCTGCTTCAGTTTCGAGGTCCATCCCATCAAAATCTTCGGAAGCATAGTCAAGTAGATCGGTTAGATCTTCGACCGTGGTTATCAAGTGGGTTGTGGGTGGGCAACAAAATTCTCCATCAGCCTCCAGTTCAAACTGGATACAATGCGGCCGTTTGTCCTCTTCTAGGGAGAGGTATCTTAACGACTTTAACATGTCGCCGAAGGGTGAGTGCTAGAAGATATCCATAGCATTGAATTCGGCGATAGACGCCTGATCGGGTTTGAAGGGTGCGGATGCGCGTGATTCGGAATCAGAGGCCGGAGTTAAGTCCGGGGTTCTGGTAACACAGACCCCGCTCGTAGTTGGGTCCGTGTGCGGCTCCAACGCCGTAGAGTCTGCGGCTCCCATGGTGGGGTTGAGCTTCCCGTCCTCGGGTGATGCAATCTGTTCTGGATCTAGGGCCAGAACAGTTGCAGGTGCTATTTCCTGATCCAATGACAGAGTTACGTCATGCTCATCGTGGTGGCAGAGAGAAGTTGCCGCTGGCTTGAATCCGGCGAAGATCAAGTCTCTGCGGATATCAACAACGTAGTTCAAGCTTCTGAATCTGACTTCATGGCCAGGGGCGTAGCTCTCGATCTGCTCGAGGTGGCCTTTGGTGTTGGCACGGAGCGCGAAGCTACCGAACACAAAAAGTTGGCCAGGAGGGAAAATTTCCTCGGTGTTGCCGTTGCGGTTGATGACGTGATCCATTGGTCCTTCCGTCGACGACATAGTGGAACTCTCAATGAAAGCACCAATGTCGGTGTCAAAACCGGCGGATCTCGGGTAGGGGGTCCCGAACTATGCGTTTGAGGATCGACGGTAACAGGAGACTCTGGACACGATGTTTACCCGGGTTCAGGCGCTCTCGATCGAAGTAATACCCTACTTCCCGCTATGTTAATATGTATGAATATGAATACAAGAATTGATCTACCTCGAGATCGTAATGGCTAAACCCTATGTCTAGCCTATGAGTATATTGTGATTCTCTTCTAGCCTCTATGGACTAAACCCTCCGGTTTATATACACACCGGAGGGGCCTAGGGTTTGTACATGTCATCTTGCAGAGGAAGGAAAACCTACACCCGAACCTAAAACTTGCCATTACATGAATACAGGAGTCCTATCCGGATACGTGAGCTGGTCTTCTATTATAGTCTTCACGGCCCACCATTCCGGCCCACCAGGAGTTTATCCGGCCACATGAGGACCCCTCGATCGAGGACTCCCTCATTCATCACCACCATCACCAAAGGAGACTTGAGTACACGAGTATGGGCACCACCCTTAGTTTGTGCCAAGCTTGGTGGAGGTGCCCCGGTATCCCATCACCATCACTTTTATCATCATTATCTATTCTAGTTCGATCCTTAGTTATTTCATGATTTAGAACAATAAGGCTTTAGTTTGATCTATTTTTGAGTGCTTGTTTGGTGATCTATCTATGTAATCGTGTGAGAGTCCTATAATAAAGAGTAGTTGAGTTAAGTTGATTTGCTCTCTTGTTTCAATCTTAGAGATAAAAATAATAATAATAATATCATATGCTAATCACATGGAGAGTGAATACTTCACATATAAAAAGTATAACTGATGAAATTTGTTGGAAGTTAAAAAACATAGCATTGGTCATTGTTGCAATTCAAGAAAAGAAATAAATAAAGAGAGTCTCACATATAGATATACTTTCTTAGAAATATTTTGTGATTGTGAGCCCTCATTAAAATATTCCATGTCAAATAGTTGATGTTGGACAAGCAAGACAATGTAATGAGTTATGCTTGCTTATATCCATATAGAAGTTATATTGCCACAGATCCTCGAAGAAGTGGTGCTTGCTCACTATATTTTGCTAGCCAAAATTTCCCACCAAGTAGAGATACTACTTGTGCATCCCAAACCGTTAAACCCAGTTTCAGGTCATGAGAATCCACCATATCAACATATGGATTGAATAAGATCCTTCAAGTAAGTTTTAATCGGTGCAAAAGAAATACAAATTTCTCCTAAATATGTATGATCTTTGTACGATCTTGTGATGGCAAAGAAATAAGAGCGACATACTGCATAATAAAAGTTGCTAACACAAGGGGCAATATAAAGTGGCGTTCCTTTACATTAAGAGCTTGCGCATCCAAATATAAAAAAGTACATGACAACCTCTACTTCCCTCTGCGAAGGGCCTATCTTTTTTACTTGATGTAATTACTTTATGCAAAAGTCAATAGTGTTTCTCCCTCTATTCCATTTTTTTCTCTTGGCAAGCATCATGTGGTGGGGAAAGATCCAGGCATATATATCCAGTTGGATGTAGGTGATCATGAATTATTATTGTTGACATTACCCTTGAGGTAAATACGTTGGGAGGTGAAACTATAAGCACTACAAAAAAAGACACATTTGTGGCATTTTGGCCCGAGTGAGGGAATCCTGGATTACGGGGTCCTCGGGCGTCTGGGCTACGTAACTCGGGCCGAACTAATGGTCCATGAAGATACAAGATAGAAGAGTTTCCCCTGCGTCTGGATGGGACTCTCCTTGGTGTGGAAGGCAAGCTTGGCGTGCGGATATGAAGATTCCTTTCTTTGTAAACCGACTCTGTATAACCCTAGCCCCCTCCGGTGTCTATATAAACCGGAAGGTTTAGTCCGTAGAGGCATTCATAATCATACATACTAGGCATCTAGGGTTTAGTCATAACAATCTCGAGGTAGATCAACTATTGTAACCCATGTACTCATCAAAGTCAATCAAGCAGGAAGTAGGGTATTACATCTATCAATAGGGCCCGAACCTGGGTAAATATCGTGTCCCCTGCCTCCTGTTTCCTTAGATCCTTAGACGCTCAGTTCAGGACGCCCTACCCGAGATCTACCGGTTTTGACACCGGCATTGGTCATTTCATTGAGAGTTCAACTATCCCGTCGTCGAAAGGCTCGATGGCTTCATCGATCATCTGTAACAATGCTGCTGGGAAGGAGATTTTTCTCCCCGGCTAGATCTTCGTGTTCGGCGGCTTTGTGTTGCGTGCCAACTCGCTTGGTCACCTGGAGCAGATCGACAGCCATGCCCCTGGTCACCAGATCAGCTTTGGAAAACTGAACTATGTCGCAGATATCCGAGGAGAATTGATCTTCCAAGGGTTCGCGGCTCCAATCACCGCTTCGGCCTTAGATCTGGAGCGCGTCACCCAATCCGAAGACGGCAGTTTTGAGCCTGCCGGACTATCTGCTTCCATAAAGCTCAACACTGGAGAACCAGAGCGGATAGCGTCACCGGCGGTTATCACAAAGCCGAACTATTCTCCGGACACTAGCTCCAAACCCTCGGAATCCGCATCTTGCGAGCTCCTCCAGGGAACTTTGGTCCCCATCCAAACCTCGCTCTTAAACGAGGCTCTGGACTTAATGCGACCCCTCTCCATCACAGAGGAATCGCTTCTGAGTTGCACTCAGCCCGGACTATGGGCTGAAAATAGGGAACTTTACTTCCCACCCACCACCCACTTTATAGCCACAGTCTAGGATTTAACTAACATGCTCGACTACGCCTCCGAAGACATCAACTGTATAGACGACGATGCCGGAGAGGAGCAGGTCCAAAACCCACCGTTCACCGGACGCTGGACGACCACTTCCTCATACTACGTGTACATGGTGGATACACCTAAAGAAGGCGATGGCGATGATAAGAAGTATCCAGTCGAAGAGGAACCTCCTGAGATACCGCCGAAGCGTCGGCGTCAGCGGCGCCGCTCTAAATCGCGCCGCAGAAAAGACAGCCATACCGGCATCGGAGAAAATGATACTTCGGAGAACGCCAAAGAACAAGAAGACCCCATCGAACTAACATCTGAACATGATTATTGGGAGGAGGGGCAAGTCAACCCTAACGAGCAAGTAGGGAACAAAGACTCGGAGGATAGCAGCTATCTACCACTCTTCGAGGATGATGTAAGCCTCGACGACGAAGATTTTATCGTGCCAGAGGAACCCCTTGAACAAGAGCGCTTTAAATGCTAGCTAATAGCCGCGGCGAGAAGCATAAAAAGAAGCAGCAGGAACTTCAAGCTGAACAAGAACTGCTAAACGAGAGATGGACTAAATTGCTGGCGGCCAAATAATACGGCCTTGAACACCCAAAAAAGAGTTACCCGAAGCGTAAGCTGCTCCCCCAATTCAACGATGAAGCGTGGGGGCACATACCACACGCGTGTACTACGGCAGCTGGATCTGACTGACCGCCACGCGGCCGGGACAAAACGGCAGCTCAAGCCAAAAACCAACCCGCACCACCTCGCCGTAAAAGAGGAGAAACAACAGCTTGGGGATACACATATGACCTGCGACAGGACCTGGAAAATAGAGCAGGTCACACCAGATCAATCTATGGATCGCGGGGGCGTGCCTCGGCACGAGAGGACGGTTAACAATCCTGACAGGACAATCAAAATCACGCCCAGGCCGAAATACACATACAAAGTTCATCCGAACCTCGTCGTGATGAAGCCCGGTACAGAGGTGTCGCACGCCCCCTATGCTTCACTAATGAGGTAATGGGGCACCCATTCCGTGAAGAGTTTAAACCCGTGAACATCGAATCATACAAAGGCACAACAGATCCCGCGGTATGGATTGAAGATTTTCTTCTCCGCATTCACATGGCTCGCGGCAACGATCTACACATCATCAAATACCTTCCTCTCAAAGTTAAGGGGCCAGCACGGCAATAGCTGAACAGCCTACCAGAAAACTCTATTGGTTGCTGGGAAGACTTGGAGTACGCATTCAGAGACAACTTCGAAGGCACCTATGTTCGGCCCCCAGACATCGATGACCTTAGTCATATAATCCAGCAACCCGGGGAATCGGCCCGGCACCTATGGACAAGGTTCCTAATTAAAAAGAACCAGATCATGGATTGTCTGGACCCCAAAGCCCTCGCAGCTTTCAAACATAGCATCTGAGACGAGTGGCTTGCCCGGCACCACGGCCAAGAGAAGCCGAAGTCCATGGCAGCCGTCACCACACTTATGAACCGTTTTTGCGCGAGAGAGAATAGTTGGCTCGCTCGTAAGAGAAATAGCACCAGCGACCCTGGCACCTCCGAGACTAGGGATGGCAATGGGAAGCCACGACGCGACAAGCACAAGCGTCGGAACAACAATGATGGAACCCAGGATACGACAGTCAATGCCGGATTCAGCGCCTCCAAACCCGGTCAATGAAAGAAGCCATTCAAGGCAAACAGAGATGGTCAGTCTAGTCTAGATAGAATCCTTGACCGGCCTTGCCATATTCATGGCACCCCCGATAAACCCGCCAATCATACCAACATAAATTGTTGGGTTTTTAAGCAGGCCGCCAAATTCAACGCCAAACACAAGGGGAAATGACTGCCAAGTGACGTTGACGGCCAAGAGCCTCGTCAACAGAACACAGGGGGACAAAAGCAATTTCCCCCCGAAATAAAAACAGTGAATATGATATATGTCACACATATCCCTAAAAGGGAACGCAAGCGCGTACCACAGGACGTCCATGCCATAAAGCCGGTCGCCCCAAAATTCAAACCATGGACGGCTTCTCCGATCACATTCGATCGAAAGGACCACCCAACCAGTATACGTCAGGGTGGTTCGGGAGCACTGGTCCTCGATCCAATAATTAACGGATTCCACCTCATGCGAGTCCTCATGGACGGCACAGTAGTCTCAATATACTCTATCAAGACACAGCCCGCAAAATGGGCATCGATTCGTCAAGAGTCAGGCCCACTTAAACTACCCTCAAGGGAATAATACCTGGTGTGGAGGCCTGCTGCACGGGCTCAATCACACTGTAAGTCATCTTTGGTTCACCGGACAACTTCTCAAGCGAGGACTTGACCTTCGATATCGTCCCTTTCCACATCGGCTATCATGCACTACTCGGACGCTCCACTTTCGCCTACTTCAACGCGGTTCCACACTATGCCTTCCTAAAGCTCAAGATGCCTGGGCCGCGTGGCATCATTACAATCAATGGAAGTGTGGAGCACCCCCTCCGTACTGAGGAGAATACCGCGGCCATCACGGCCGACGCACAAAGCGGCCCTGTCAAGCCTCACACCTTGTCGGCTACTATGCCGCCGGACTTTATTGCGTAAGGCCGGACAGCTCCGCATACCGACAGCCCGACAAACCTAGGGCTAGATTAGCAGTTTTGCCTCCATCGATCGCCATGTACAACAGCGAAATTCATACCCTGCATGCATAACTATGCACTCAAAATACCTTGGGCATTAGCAGAGGGAATACAGAGGACATGCCTATAGCACGGTTCGACCTTATATGGCCCTTCCCTTTATCTAATCACATTTTTGCTTTTTATCACAGGTAAAATCAAAACCTACTCATCCTACGGACTCACAAAAGACTCTCTCCAAGCCTGGTTCCGTATTGTCGGCGTTCTGGGAACGGGGGTACCCAGACTTGCCTGCCTGCGGCCCGGAGCGTGGCTCGTCCAGTGGCCTGGTACGACCCAACCTCATCAGCAATGACTCAAGACCCTCGCGAGGGGACAAGCCTCGCGAGGGCCGAGCCTCGCGAGGTGGGCGACGCAAGACCTCCCCTGGGGCAGCCTCACTAGGCTGGCTCCCGAGGAGTGGATATATCAAGGCGAGGCTCCCGAGGAGCGGAGATATCAAGGTGTGGGGCACCTCGCGAGGTCCTCGTGACATGAGCCATTACAACCAAGGCCAGGAGGGCGCTGGTGGGCGCTAGATGTCTGTTTCCTCTTTGGTCCTAAAGGAGCAGGATCAAGCGTGGAGTCTCGAGGCATCAGGCAAAGGTTTCCATATCGGTGCAACAAGACCAAGACCAGCAGGACGACAGAGCGGAGGTCATCGCGGAGCCCACGACGGCGTCACCACGAGAGCCTTTGGCAGGCGAAGACCACCTTCTGTCATGATAGCTTGTACTAGTTGTCCCCCTTCAAACTTGGCTGTTGTGGGATCCCTTGCCGCTCAATATTTGGGAGGAGGATCCGGGCCTCTATAAATAGGGCTAGCCACCACCATAGAAGAGGAAGGAGGAAGAAGACCTGACACACCCACAAGCTCATCAGAGCGCAAGAGCACTTCTCCTCAGGAGGCTGTTCATCCCCTGTACTAGTTCTTCCCAAGCCTCCAAGGAAATCCACCACACCACACTGGATTAGAGTATTACACCACAACGGTGGCCCGAACCAGTATAAACCCTTGTGTCTCTTTTTCTTTGAGTTCGACAAGCTAGGCTTAGGAATCGGCGAGTAGACGAGCTAGGGCGGAAGGAGAGATCTTAGTGCACACCCCAGTGTTCGAACCACGACAGTTTTGCTGGAACCCAAGATTCGACATTTGGCGCGCCAGGTAGGGGGTGTGCGGGATCTCCTCTTCCGTCGTTCGGTTCGTTACCACTCAGCAATCCCGATGGCTGACGACCAGAGGGTTCACGTCGACTGCTGGGCAGTCTGGCCCAGGCGGATGGTGTCGTCCGCCCATGAAGGCCTCAACTCCGCACTTCAGGCGGCCCCTCGCCGCCTAACACCGCCTGTCGCGGGCGGCGCAGACCCGCAACCTCCGCCGCGGCATCACGGCGTGCACGCTCCGCGGTGTGATCCTCGAACTACATCGCAGCAACAACACCACACACCTACCGGGAGCAGGCAAACATGAGGGCTGCACTCATCGTGGCGCGAGAGCTGTTACAATGCAGGCTGGCCGAGGGCGGCCGCGTCGTGCTGCTGGAACGCGTCGCCAAACAGCTGGACTGCGCGTGCAGGGGAACACCGCCATTCTGCTCCTCACACGCGTCCCAGGTCGCAGGTGCGGCGCACGCGAGGTCCCGACAAGCTTGTGCGCACCCTATGGTGATGGAGGGGCCCGACGACACCAACATGGGCGCTGGCGCCATCCGTACGACCGCGGCAACATCGTCACGACCGGGGGCAAGCGCCGTCGGCCCCTCACGAGGACGCGTCGGGCCACAACCAGGCAGCCGCCAAGGCCAGGTGCCGCGGCCGGGAGTTCAAGGTGCGGGGCACTTGAGCGGTGTCCTTGGTGGGGCATCCGACAAAGCCTACGTGCCCCACATGGTGGACCTGGCGTACGCGTTCGTGGAAGGCCCCAGTGCTTTCCTCGGGCCGAGATGGAACGGCGGGACGCTCGAAGCAGAAGACTACCATGAGTCGCCTGGGGGCTCCGTCGACCCCTTCAGCGATGACGACAGGGCACAACAGGTATTGCAGCAGTAGGCGTGCAGTAACAATGGGCTGCAGGTGAACCAGACCATGGCGATGGCCAGAGACCCAAGAGCGGAGGTTCCGCCCTCGACCAGGGCGGAGCGCTGGGGGCTGCGCGTGGAGGGCCTGGAGACGCAGCCTTCCCCGCGTCGCATAGAGCAAAGCAGCATGCGGAGGTAGGTCCTCTACCAGGGTGTGTGAATGAGCCCTACCCCCCGACAAAGGGCCCGTGGTCGCCGAGGGCGCTGCTGGCGTCCCCCTTGCCCCTTGGCCCCGTCCTGGTTTCCGGTCGCCCCAACGGTGGTTGCGGCGGCGCAAGGCAGGGCCCTTGTCTGGCGATATGAAGTAAGGCTCACGCCTGTGAAGGTCTCCGCCCGTGACACTCTCACGTAATAATGAGTGGGGACGTACACGCCCCGGAGTCTCCGGAGCGTCGCCCTCGGGCCTCGGGGGCTCCCTCCCACGTCCTAGTGGTAGCACTTAGCTCCGCGCTGGTGGAAGACCTCAAGACTATAGGTGCCGGATGCGGTAATTTGCTTTCCTCTCCTTTTCTTTGTAACTGGATTCACCGCCTTTTCGAATCGAATTTGAAGTCTTGCTCGTTGCCAAAAAATGGGGGGGGGGGGTTCTTGATTTCTGCTGCATTTTCTCGCCTTTTGACCATTTTTGAAGATCGTACCTCGAGCTCTCTAGCTCGGGGAACAGAAGGCCGATCCCACTTGGCGGACCTCTGTAACCTCGGCAGGACCCCTCGGGGCAAAAGCCTTCACGCCGCAAAATTGCCGCGTAAGCATCCTGCTGCGGCCATCAGGACACCCCTGGCCCCACTCCCCGGAGCAGGGCCGCGTGTTGCTCAGGAAGCTCAGGGCCGCGAATCCCAAGCGGTCTAACTCAGATGGGAGGTGAGTCAATGACCTCGTAACCCGCACGAGGCCAGGTGAGACCTAGCTGAGTTACAACTCAACGCAGAAAACTCGAGGACATACGTCCCATGTTTGGATTTAAGGAGCAGAAAAGGAGAGAGGAATATCAGTTTACACATATAGGGGGCTCCCCCATCAAAATGCTCTCATGTCTTACGGGGATGTGTGAGAAAACTCGAGGACACACGTCCCAGGTTTGGATTTAAGGAGCAAAAAAGGAGAGTGGGATATCAGTTTACACACATAGGGGGCTCCCCCATCAAAATGCTCTCATGTCTTACGGGGCTGTGTGCAACTCCTTGCATGCATGGTCGAGGTGAAGGGGTATAAGCTTAACTAGACACATCGCTCGCCGCGCCGTCCGAGTCGCTCTCATGCACACTACCAGCGATGTCTATGGCCTTGTCTTCACCGTCGTCAATCGCGATGCCTTCATCTACCGCGACCACGTCATCATTAGTGGCAAAGGCCCTGACAAGAGCGTCGACATTGTCATCCACCCAGTGCGCTAGGTTGTCTCGGATAGCCTCAGGCACTGGGGCGATGGCGGCATCGAAATCAAAGTGGGGGTTGATGTTCTAGAGGTGGCTGAAGACTCAGGAGAACGCGCCCCCAAGGAGGTTTCAGCTCTTTTCATCAACAAGCTAGCGGGCCCTCGTTGCCCGGCTCTCTAGGCGCATCACGATCTCGGTGAGGAAGACGAGATGGCCCGCGTAATCGTCCACGAGGGGATGAGGGACGCTCACCTCGCAGATGGTCCCTAACGTCCGGTTGGCCCTCACCCGAAGAGCCTGGAGGATAGGGGTGTGCTCGTGCTGCAGCACAAGTCGACGGCCAGCCTCATCCTCACTCCGCTGCATGAGAATCGCGGCTCCATCAAACTTTCACTAGAGTGAGGCAAGATCGGCCTGCGTAGAGTCCAGCTTGGCTTGAGCTGAAGACTGGGCTGCCATAGCGACCCTCTCGCTCTGCTCTACCTCCTCCAGCCTCGCCCTGAGGGCAGCAGTTCTCCCATCAGCTTCCACCTGCTGGAGCTCCAACTTCAGGCCATAATCCTTGGCAAGGTCTGCGCTGGACCTCGCCACCCCCTGGTCGATTTCCTCCTGAACTCTGGCCTCGCGAGCAAAGACATCATCCTCGGCTAGGGTCTCGTGGCGCTCCCTCACCTCCAGCCGTTCGGCTCAAGGTTGTGCTCCTTGGCTTCCAACATCAACGCCTCCTCACGCCGCAAGATCTCTGCATCTTCGGTAGGCGTCCTCTTCATCGACGCCAAGGCGGCCCTGCGCGCTTTCGCTCATTGTTCCAGGCTGGCGTTCAGGGCCTGAAGCTCTAGCATGCGCTTCTCTGCAACCTTGCAATGGCGGTAACCCTCCCTAGCCACCTCCAGGGCTCGGGCACAGGCCTCTCGCGACGCTGCAAGGGATGCCTTGGCCTCTGCGTTGGCGTGCTCGTGCTGGAGGCGCCTGAGGTTAATGGCCACCCTCAGTCGATGCCACTCGTCCATCAGCTGGAGGCCCTCAAGCTCAAGACAGGCATCAACTTCCTCAAGCTCTCCCCCGAGGCGATTCAGGGCACTCATCGCCTCTTGAAGAAGCTCACGGCGGGCGGCGCCCCGCCTGTGCGCAGACTCGAGCGTGTGACCAGGAACCTCACCAACACCAGGAGCTGTTGAAGAAGCCCGAGGAGGCTCGTCCCCTCCCGGGGAGGGGCCCGAGGTCTCCTCCGCCCCAGTCATCTTTCGGGCCTCGGCTGAGGCCCGGAAGGGTTGGGACTCGCCACTCGAAGAAGACACCAGGGCCCAAGTGGCCCAACTGCGGTAGATGACCATGGGGGGAGCCCTCGGCACGCCTCACGCTACCCAGGCGGAGCCACAAAGGAAGGACGGCAAGAACGCGGGGTCAAGTCGCCAGGCCGGTGCATCCGCCCTCATGGATGGCCTCGCGCCACAGGCGGTGCATCTCAGGCTGGCAATGGGGATTAGCCAGGCGGGTATTGGACTCCCATCCCCGTCCCCGCGAGAGTCACCCCTTGCCCGTCCCCATCCCCATACCCGCCCGTGGGGAATAAATGTTTCCCATCCCCATCCCCGTCAGGTTTTTCATCCCCATGGGGAAACCCATACATGCAATCAACAATCGCCTCCAGTAGCGTTTAAGTAGAAAAAACAATGTTTCAACACAATAAACAATATGTTGTGGCTAGGTTAGCGATTTCTTTGGCCTTTTTGGGCCCAAGGGGTGAGATTAGTGGGAATTTAGGTGGGTACGATCACGAATTACCTAGGTCTACCAATTTTAGGGCCCAAAATTAAGGCACTAACGGGTAAGGTGGGTAACGGGTATGGGTAATGCTATCCCATCCCCATCCCCATCTTATGCGATGGGTAATATATCTGATCCACCAGCTTCCCATGGGAAAAATCCTCGGCACATCCCCGTCCCCTAATAGAGTAATTACCCATGGGGACACGGGTAACGGTTAACCATTGCCAGCTTGAGGTGCATCGGTTGAGGGCGCCCAGGATTGACGGAGAGCTCAGGGTAGCCGGGGGCTTTTTCTTAGGAAATTTCGTCGCCTTGGCAGTAGGGGCCCTGAGGAATCACAGTCAGGAGGGAAGGCTGCACTCAAGGACTTATAAAGATAAGCTACTCACTCGTCTATGGCAATGTAGTTCCTCTGCTTCAATAGCCGGAAGGAAACACCACTGCAGTTTGAGGACCTCTTCCACTTGCGGAGAACTTCAAAATTCAGATGAAGCCGGCGGAAGCCCTGGAAATGGTCAGCATCGCTAGGCACGACCGGGGTAGCTCCAGGTGTAACGCCCCAGCAGCGCTAGGACATGCGGGGTCCCCTGTCCCCGCCTCAAAGCAACGCGAGGGGACCTTGAGAGCCTTCTCCTCAGGAGCGCCAAGGAGCACCTGCTCCTCACCAATCCCCTTTGGGTGGCTCTCCCGAGCCCCGGGGGACGGTGCCTAAGAGGCTCCAGGAGACATCAACGTCGAAGCAGCCGCGCAATCATCGCTCAGTGGTGATTCTTCCCCCACGCCTTCTCCCGGGGCGACCGCCGCGATAGCGGAGGACGAGGGAGCTGCGCAGAAGGGGTTCTCGCGAAACCCGACAAGACCAGACGGATGAAGCCCCCATTCGTCAAAGGAGGGCATCTGCTTCACGAACTCCACCTTGTTTGAGCAGCAGTATAGAAGACAACCTTCCTCTCGCAAGTGGGCCAGTGCTGGGTCGCCCGTTCGGAGCTCAAGCAACGTGCGCCGCACCTCACGAGGAAGGGCAGGCGCTTGGAGCCTCATGCGGTCCCCATGGCCGGAGAAGGACCACATCGGCCGAGAGTGGCGCTGGAGTGGGGCGATGCGACACTGGATGTACTCCTTCACCACCATGGGCGCCGTCACCCCAAGCTTGTGCAGCTTGGCCAGCCGGAGCCAAACGGGAACTAGCTTCTGGTCGGCAAGCTTCTCATGTTTCCAGCCAGAGCTCGGGGAAGCCAGAATCCATGGAAGAAGCAGCGGGGGGCTGCGCACACCGACATCAACAAACACCCACCACTTCTTGAAGCCGCCGATGACAGTCGAAAGGTCGAAGTCGATCCCCAAGCCGGCCGTTGCCGCAATAGCCTGGAAGGACACACACCCAGAGCACTGGAGTGCATCTGTCAGATGCAGTGAGAAGAAGTGGTGGAGCAAGGCCATGGAGGGGGCGATGCCCACCATAGCTTCACAGACGAAGGCGAAAACAATGAGGACGATGATAGTTGAGGATCAAGGTGCACCGCGCTGATTTGGTAATGCGAGAGCACCGCGTTGAAGAAATCGTAAAAAGGGGGAATCAAGCTAGCTGAGAGGGCGTGAAGATGGAGGGGGACCTCGGTGGCCGTCCTGTCGATTTCGGCGCGGGAAGTAGGCCAAGCCACCATCGCCCCCCCACTCATTGAAATCGGCGGCGAGCGCCGGGCGCACCTTGTCAATCATCTCGTTGTTGATCACCACCGACCGCTCGTGGCGTGACAGAAGGCCGGCGGCGAAGGGGCCGAGGTACGAGACTCCTCCCTCCCTTCCATCTTGCGACTAGAGACCATGGTGGCAAGGGTAGTTGGTGTCGAATCGAACTAGGGGGGAGGACCAAGAAGAAGAAGAAGATGCCGGGCGCGTTACCAACGCAGAAGGAGGAGTTGTGTAAGCAAGGGTGGCTGTCAGACCGGTTGAAAATCGAGGCTGCGTGGGGAAGTGGAGAAGCCCACGTCTCATCAATCACCACGCGTCAGTCAAGGCCGCAGGCTTTTGGGGCCCGCGACGCTCCACACTTGACCCTTGGCTTCGCCACGAAGCCAAGCCCGAGCTCGCCTTGGGCCCGGCGGCTACAGTCGGCGTTCTGGGAACGGGGGTACCCAGACTTGCCTGCCTGTGGATCGGAGCGTGGCTCGTCCAGTAGCCTGGTACGGCCCAACCTCGTTAGCAACGACTCAAGACCCTCGCGAGGGGCCGAGCCTCGCGAGGCGGGCAACGCACGACCTCCCCTGGGGTGGCCTCACTAGGGTGGCTCCCAAGGAGCGGAGATATCAAGGCGAGGCTCCCGAGGAGCGGAGATATCAAGCCGAGGGGCACCTCGCGAGGTCCTCGTGACATGAGCCATGACGACCAAGGACACGCGGGAGCCAGCAGGCGTAGGATGCCAGTTTCCTCTTTGGTGCTAAAGGAGCAGGCGCGGGCGAGGAGTCCCGAGGCATCAGGCAAAGGTTTCCATATTGGTGCAACAAGACCAAGACCAGCAGGATGGTAGAGCGGAGGTCATTGCGGAGCCCACGACGGCGTCAGCACCAGAGCCTTTGGCACATGAAGACCACATTTTGTTAGGATAGCTTGTACTAGCTATCCCCATTTAAACTTGGTTGTTGTGGGATCCCTTCCCGCTCAATATTTGGGAGGAGGACCCGGGCCTCTATAAATAGGGCTAGCCACCACCATAGAAGAGGCAGGAGGAATAAGTGCCGACCCATGCACAAGCTCATCTGAGCGCAAGAACAGTTCTCGTCATGAGGTTGTTCATCCCGTGTACTAGTTCTTCCCCAGCCTACAAGGCAATCCACCACAACACACTAGATTAGGGTATTACACCACAACGGTGGCCCGAACCAGTATAAACCCTTGTGTCTCTTGTTCTTTGAGTTCGACGAGCTAGTTTTAGGAATCGGTGAGTAGATGATCTAGGGCGGAAGGAGATATCTTCATGCGCACCACGGTGTTCGAACCACAAGGGTTTTGCCGGAACCCAAGATCCGACACGTATAAATAGCTGAAGACCATTCCCATCAAGGAATATTTCTTACTTAGGCAAAAGCGACGCAGACGTGCAGCTGGAAGGTGCAAGGGATTTCATAGACCGCAAAATTCCCCCAAAGAACATGTATAGAGCTTTTCCCTCAGCCCTAGACCACCGGCATGTAATATGACCTTGGTGATTATGGTACCCTCTATAAGACTATGCTTTGACGTATCATTCAGATTACAATGGGCCAAATTCTTTTTCGGCATCGTCTTTACTCAAATGTCGTCTCTTCAGTTGTCTCACGAACACACATCGGCATAAAATGCCATGGGCTCTATAATGTAACATATGTTTTGCCAAAAATTCCGAATAGCTTAACAGCACAATTCGGCGTCCCGAGCTCGACAGTATATGCATCAGCTCCGAATCATGTCTTTGGTCAATAGTTGGGTTGCCCGGCTCCTGTGTTTGCTACCCTACGTTCCGTTTGATCGGCTAGGGTAGTAAAGGGAGAACTACTGCGATTGTGTTTCCGGTTCGGCCGGTTAAGCACCTCAATAGAGAAAGCCGAAAACTGACTATCATGATGTGGCGATAGCTGGTCGGCCGCTCGACGACTTACTACAATCTTTAGCAATTTTTTTAGTATTACACGAAGGACTCTTTCCCGGTCACATATGTAACGCACCCACATTGGGGGCAACAGCGTACATACTAGGGGCTATTTTGTAGACCCATCGTTAAAACTCCTATGGCTATGTGAGAGCAATAAAACCAAATAGTTCGATTGCCTGGTTCGTTGCACTGATACCTCCTTCATGGACCAAGCCATTGGGTTAAGTGCATTCATGATCAACTCCGAACACCCCGGTAGTATCAACATGGGGGTTCAAGCCGACGACTGGGAACTCTCAGGTATAAAAACGGCCGCACAGGAGGACAAAACTCTTCATAAAAGAAAAGGATATATTACAAAAGACTTAGTTCATGATAAATAACTCCCGAACAGTTCGGACTCGATCATTCGAACACTACATCCTTGGAGCATTGGCCTTCTTTAAGGCGGGCACCCGTCAGTACGTCCTCGAAATAGCGATCAGGTGTGCGGTGGTCCTTGCTTTCGGAAGACCCTCAACCGCCACCTTTTCGTCCTTCATCTTCGCCCAGTGCATCTTGAAACGGGCAAAGGTCATTCGCGCCCCTTCTATGCAAGCCCACCTCTTGACATTATCGATTAGGGGTAGCGCATCGACGAGATGCTACACGAGGCTTAAGTAGTTGTCCGGAATATCTTCGGCCGACCACAGCCGAACTATGACGTCCTTCATGGCCGCACTAGACATCTTATGCAGCTCCGCCCATTGTGCCATCTGGTCATTTAGAAGTCCAGGATGCTTTGGCCCTGCAAACTGCGACCAGAAGAGCTTCTCTGTCGAGTACCCCTTCTGGGCCTTGAAGAATTGGGCAGTGTCCGCAGCCCTCTTCGGCAGATCTACATATGCGTCTTGAGAACTCCACAGCCTATTAAGTAAGGCATTCTTCGGGTCCCCAAATTTAGCATGTACAAGTAAGGGCTTGCCAACCATTATCTGTCCGACTCGACATATTTCTTCACGCGCTGCGCGGGATTCGGACCGTGCCTCCAAAGCGTCTTGAAGGGCCTTGGCGAGTTCGGTCCCCTTCTCCTTATTTTCTTCCTCCAAGGACCCGCACTTAGCAGTGATGTCCTTGAGCTTTTGCTCCAGCGCGGTCACCCGTTCCTCAAAACGGTGCCGAGCGGCCTGTTGGGACGTCAAATGCGCAGCCGCTTTATTAGCAGCTGCCTGGCTTACCCGTGCCTGCTCTTTAGCTTGGGAAAGCTCACCCCTGAGGGTCTCCACCGTGGAGGCACCATCTGTACATCAAATACATTGCAGCTCTTGAAACTCCACAAAGCACGGAAATAAAACAGGCACACATCTAGATATATCTTATACCTTGCGCCTAGTCGAGCCGCGTGTTAACAAGGACTAGGTCCTCATCGGCTTGCTCCAGTTTCCGTTTAAGTTCAGAAACTTCTGCTGATTGGTCAGTCGCCGCTAATAGCGAAGCCTATTTTTAGTATGAACAGAGAGTATGTTACCACCTGACAACTGATTATCAATCCTCGGTTCGCTGTTCTTTCATAAAACCGAATAGAGTCTTAGGGGCTACTATCTATATATAGGCATCTTTTCATAAAAATGATCACAAACATTACATTGTGTACCTCGAAGCCCGGCAGCAGCCTGGAGAAAGCTTCGTCCAGCCCGCTCTTGGTGGACTATATCTTCTCAGACACGTACCCATCAGGATGCGGTGCTCGGATGCACTTTGGAGTGCATCCACCATGGTATTTCACGCCTCCGGATTGGCAGAGGTCGCCGCTCCCTCTTCTCTTCCAGGGGGTCGCTAATTAGACTCCGGAGCCTTACGGACCTCTGGAGTAGCATGCGGTTGGGGGCCGGATTGACCGAGGCTCTCGTCGCCAGTCTTCATGGCGGCTGTACCCTGTAGTCCTCCGGCAGCCGAGGCATTACCCTTTGGCGCCGTTAAATCCCCCCCCCCCGCACCTCTTCAAAGCTTGGGCAGGGCCTATGAGATACCACCTCGACGTCATCCGCCCTAGGAGGCGGGGAAGCCAATGGAGGCCATTCACTCTCCATCATCTCCGGCGCCAGATCTCTCGAGGATGAGGATAGTTGGGGAAGATCGCAGGCCGGACTAAAAGATAGAACATAGAGTTATCATCACGGGTCATGTATATCAGATAAAGTGAAGGATTCCGGGCTACATACGATTCGGCTCTGGGCTTGGTCCGACGACGATGCTTCGGGATGGCCTCGGCGTCTGAAACTGAGTCATGAGGGATGATGATTTTGTCCCTCTTGGAGGCTTCGGCTTCCAGGTCTTCGGAGGCAGCCCTCTTCTTGCCCTTGCAGGGATAATGTTCTTCTTCCTCCTCCTCCACGTCGTCATCGCCGCCCTCGTGGGAGGACGGGGCATCAGCTTCTCTGGACATTGCGACCGAAGTGCCCTCCTCTTTCTTCTTCTTCTTCTTTTTGTCTTTCTTAACCAGCGCCTGGTATGGCGCCGGGACCAGCATCCTCATTAGTAGAGGATTGGCTGGGTCTTCAAGGAGCGGAGCTGGACACCGCATATGCTCCGCCTTCTTGATCCAAACCTGTTTGGGGAGGGACTACTTAATATTTCTTCTTCGGAGCGAATAGCTTCTTGGTGTTCGGAGGTTTAAGAATTTACCTCGGTGGCCGGATGGTTGCAATCGAGGCCAGTGCCGTCTGATGACTTCGGCCACTTTTTCTGCTTCTTTAAAAGCATCTTCCAAATCCTCTCATGTGTCGTACCATAGAACAGTTGTAGGGTCCATGGCCCTTTCGAATTGAACTCCGACATATTAAGGGGCCGCCATTGCCAGGGAAGTGTGCGGCGGATCAGCATCACTTGGATTACATCAGCAAGGGTAATGTCCTTCGCTATCATGCCCTTGATGCGTTTCTTCAGCAGCAGCACCTCAGAGACAGACCCCTAGTCCGGACCCTTGTCGGTCCAGGATGTGAGCCTCAGCGGGGGTTCGGATCTAGAGGCTGGAGCCGTGGCCCATTTTGAGTCGCGCGGTTTTGTGATATGGAACCATTCCTGTTGCCATATCTTTACGGTGTCCAGAAAACCCCCCTTTGTCCAATTAACCTTGGGGAGCTTGCTCACCATGGTGCCACCATAGTCCACGTGTTGCCCGTCGACCACCTTTGGCTTCACATTAAAGATCTTGAGCCATAAGCCGAAGTATGGAGGGTCGCGGAGAAAGGCCTCGCACACGACGATGAACGCCGAGATGTGAAGGAACAAATTTAGGCCAGGTTGTGAAAATCCAGTCCATAGTAGAACATGAGACCCCTTACAAAGGGGTGAGCGAATCAGAGTCCGTGGAGGAAGTGGTTGATGAACACCACCCTCTCGCCGGGCTCCGGGGTAGGGATGACCTTCCCCGGATTGGGAAGCATGTGCTTGATTTCCGCGGTTAGATACCGCGCTTCCCGCAGCTCCTTGATGTTCTCCTCCATGACAGAGGAGGCCATCCATTTGCCTTGAGAGCCGACCATGGTCGGAGGAGTTGCAAAGGGAAGAAGAACTTGGAACTTGGGCGTTGGAGCTCGAGGATGGAAAGGCAGAGAGAGAATGAGGCGTGGGTCACAAGAGTTGGATTCTACCCGCTTATATGGACTGCGAATATCAAGCGTCCCCCTCCCTCAAGCCATAAAACTAGCCTGTTCCCAAGAGGTCATGCGAGAGACACAATTAGATTACCAAAACTCGTATTGATGGGGATCCCGCAATAAGAGGACATGATCTCTGCTTCGACAAGATGTGTCAATAGGAGTTGTGTGTTAAAGCGCAAGGTGGGAGGCCCGAAAAATGGTTCGAAATGACGGCGGAGCCAAACATGACGTTTTGCCGGAAATAACTGTCGCTGGATATACTTTTTGTGCTTTTGTGGTCAGGAGATTAACCTATTATATACAGAGCCGGATATAGATCTCTTGTCAGGTGGACTCCTTTGGAGTATTTGGAAGAGGAACCCGCCTTGCGATTACGAAGACAACTGGGGTTCTAAACTCATCGTCATCGGAAGACTGGTTCAGGGGCTATTAAGGGAGTCCTGAATTATGGGGTCCTCGGTCGTCAAGGCTATGTAACGTGGGCCGGAATAATGGGACATGAAGATAAAAGATAGAAGACTTCCCCCCTTATCCGTATGGGACTCTCGTTGGCGTGCGGATATGAAGATTCCTTTCTTTGTAAACTGACTCTATATAACTCTAGCCCCCTCCGGTGTCTATATAAACTGGAGGGTTTAGTCCGTAGAGGCATTCATAATCATACAGACTAGGCATCTAGGGTTTAGTCATAACGATCTCGAGGTAGATCAACTCTTGTAACCCCTGTACTCATCAAAGTCAATCAAGCAGGTAGTATGGTATTACCTCCATCAAGAGGGCCCGAAACTGGGTAAAAATCGTGTCCCTTGCCTCCTGTTACCTTCGATCCTTAGACGCACAGTTCGGGACCCCCTACCCGAGATGTGCCGGTTTTGACGCCGACATAGAGCGTTTTTTCTGTCATGCTTATGACACTTCTATGATGATAATTGTGACAAAAAAAGTATCATCGTAGATGTTGTGGGCTCCTACTTCTATGACAAAAAATCATGACAGAAAATGGGCTTTTCATCGTGGGCGGGCTGGAGACGTACCTGCATGACATTCATTGGGCCATCCATGACGAAAAAATCATGGTAGAAGCAATGACGAGGAAAATTTTAGGGAGTTACCAGTTACGATGGGTGGTCAGGTCGGAGTGATGCACTGTGGTTTGTGCGTTTATCTCTCCTACACGCATGTGTGCGAGGGGTTGGCTCCTAACTGAACCCATGCGATTGCTCTAGCTACGTTACTGAACATGCGCGATCGATCACTTGGATATTAACTAAACCCAAGTGATTCATTCGCTGCTGACTGAACCCGAGCGATTCCTTCAGTTCTCCTACTAACTGAACCCGAGCGATCCATCGCTGCTGCTACTTAATGAAGCCAATGGAGCCATCGTGTGAGACGTAGCCAGTCGGTGTTGAGTTGCCTCTTGATGAACAGTAACCATGTCTACCGTTCGCGTGGTGTGTAGAATGAGTCGAGACATGGTGAGTCGAGCCAGTTGGTTGGCTGTCGATGAACAGTTCCCGGTGGGGGTTGGATGAACAGGACCATGCTAGTAGGCCGTTGCCGCTGGATGATTAGGACCCCGTGGTGGTAGTAGGCCGTTGCCACTTGGTGAATAGGACCCTGAGGAGGCCGCCACACCACAGCCTGTTGGGGTGGATGAATAGTAGCCGGTGAAGGCTGGAGGAGGTCGGCGGTGGATGAACAGTAGTAGGTGGAGACGGGAGGAAGTCAACGGTGGGTGAACAGTAGCCCGTGGAATCCTGTTTTGTTGTACGCCACAACCCTCCCGATGAATAGGACCCCATTTCGACCATAGGCGATCGAAGAGAAGTCCATTTCCTCCGTTTTGCGGTACGCCAGACCCCCCCTATGAACATGATTCCATTTCGACTGTAGGCGCTCGAACAGAAGGTTGTTACCTCCATACTGCGGTACACCAGACCCCGTTTCGGCTATTCTGTCCAAGCCGGTTGGCTCCCGATGAGTAGGATACATTTCATTGCCTCCTGATGTACACAACGTAGTTTCTTCGTTCCAACCCATCCGGTTGGCTATCGATGAATAGGATGTTGTTTTCGTCATCCGTTGCCTCTCTATATACACGAGCCCTGGGCGTTCATATGTGTGAGTACGCGTTCGGGACCCCGCCCGTATGTATGTACGTGGCCGTATTTTTTGCATATGGTTGTATGTACGTGTACAAGGTTTAGACGAGTCTGCCTGAACTGCTACATCTGGGGTTTTACTATGGCACGTGTGGCTGCTGGCTCGGACATGGTTCATCATTGTAGAGAGACCGATCCACCAATATGTACATACACTTTCGCAACCAGACAGACAATGCTACATAAGCTTCGACCGGGTGGGTCCCAGCTATCAGCGGCGATAAGGACACAATTCCTTCTGTGTGATGATATAGCTGGTGGGTCCCAGCTGTCAGGGGAGGGATCATTTTTTCGCGCCTAATATGGAGGAACTTCCTTGTGTCCAAAGATGTAACTGGTGGGTCCAGCTATTAGCATCACTATGTATAGTCGTCTTCTGATGGCTATCATTCATTGACCATGCTACGCAGTGAGCACAAAGGTGGTGGACAACTGTGAGGCCTAGGAAGGGAACGATGTGGAGCCGGGGAAGACTCGGCAGTGGATGCCCATGCGGAGGGGAGTATGAGCGTTCACTGGTACGGCTGCATTGTGAGGCTGACATCGCCAGAGAATAACAGGAGGTGTGGTGAGTCGAGGGATGGCATGGCCGGCGATGGGAGCATAGCTGGCCATGAGAGGCAGGAGCAGGCAGTCCTACCGGCGCTAATTTGGGCGGCTGGAGCACGAAGATCAGAGGTTGAAGAAGCAGCATGGCCGCTGGATTAACATCCAACGGCCATTGCTGCTAGAATTGTTTGTTGACTAGATTGACAAAACCCTGTGTACGCGTCAACTTAGTAGGCCCACAAGCCAGCCACCAAATTTGGTGGGTCCCACCTCGCAGCGGGAGGAATCATTTTTCTTGCGCGGAATAAGGAGGCACTTCCTTGTGTGCGAGGATGTATCCGGTGGGTCGCAGCTGTCTGGTGGAGGAAACTTTTTTTGCCCATGTAATAAGGAGGCACTTCCTTGCATGCGAAGATGTAGCTGCTGGGTCCCATCTGTCATGGGAAGGATTTTTTTTACGTAATAAGAAGGAAATATCGTGCAAAGATTGTAGATGGTGGGTCCAACCTGTCAGGGGGAGGAATTGTTTATTCCCGCATAATAAGGAGGCACTAGCTTGCGTGTGAAGATGTAGCCGTTGGTCCCCAACTATCAACCTCTCCACGTACTCCATGTTGGCTCTCGTTGTTGACCATGCATCATCGAGCAGACCACGGCGGTGGAAGACGGCGAGGCCTAAGATGGCAACGATCTAGAGTCATGGAAGAAGGGGCACTGGAGTCCCTGACGGAGGAGAGTATGTGGGGCTGGTTCGGTTGCGGGGTGAGGTTGCCGTTGCCGAAGAATAACATAAGGAGTAGGTAGGGCGGCAAGGCCTACATGGTAGCAAAGCCGCCAAGGGAGGCAGATGCAGGCACTCCAGCCGGCGATGGTTTTCTGGCTCCTAGAGCAAGAGCTACTAGATCAGAGATTGAAGAAGCAGGATAGCCGTTGGATGTCAATCCAACGGCTATAGATATTAAAATAATTTGTCGACTTTTTGTTTTAGACCACTAAATCATTTTGTTCACTAATGGATAACACCTTCCGCATGCTTCATCCTAGTGGGACAACAAAGTCAGCTTCAAAAGCTGTGGCAAAATGTAACCCATTTATTTAGGTTTTACAACCCAATTCATTTTGTTTGCCAATACATCTATTTCCTCGGCTTTGACTCAAAAAATAAATTATTTCCTGGGTTGGGTAAAAATAATAATAGCCGATTTACTATTTATGATAAATTATAACGCATTTGATTATTTATTCGAATACACCTATTTACTGGGCTGGGTGAAAAATAATACTGCGTACATGCATCCCATTTATTTTTCTGATAATTTGCAACCCATTTGATTTCAGTAGAAATGGACCCATTTTCTCCGATGGATGAAAAAACAATGATGGTCTAGTCTGAGCATTTCGTATAAAATAATAATAATGAGATAGATTTGTTTTTACTTAAGTTGGGCTTGGTAATCTTATTATATGAAAATGAACTAATTTGTGCATTTTATTAAAAGAAACGTAGGCTAGGCATCGCTTATATTAGGATCTTGTGTACAACTGTCGGCCTAGTTGCATTGTTGATGTTCAACGTAAAAATCTCATGGAGTACATTACAACATTACATAGCTACTCTGCCCACATTCAACGACGCCTGAGGAGGCCCAAGTAAGGCTTCTGTACATCTTTCGGAAGTCACCGAGCTCAAATTATAACTTAAGAAAAAAGTTAAACTATAGTGGAACCTAATTAAAAGCTGTCACGAGAGAAAGAAATAATTCAACGGGTTCAACTTGTGTGTGTGTGTGTGCTTGTGTGTGTGTGTGGGG
>LR738711.1:772185244-772198820 GCA_902687465.1 Secale cereale | reverse complement strand
CCGCCGTGCGCCCCCGCGCTAGGAGGCGGGGGAGGGGTGGGGGAGGACGCTGCCCGCCGGCCGCCGTGCGCTCCCGCGCTAGAAGGCGGGGGAGGGGTTGGGGAGGACGCTGGCCGCCGGCCGCCTGGGCGCTCCCGCGCTAGGAGGCGGGGAGGGGTTGGGGAGGATGTCGGCGTCGGGTGCTAGGAGGCGGGGAGTGGACGAGGAGGGTTGTTAGGAGAATAAGCTTTTTGTTAGGAGAATAAGGTCTTAAGGGGTGTTATGAGAATAGACCCACCCTATATATATATATATATATATATTCAAAAACCCAAAAACACCTCGCTGAGTTTTATTTTCCGTTGCTTGCATGTATCAATCTACTACAATTTTATCCTATCAACACGTCAAATTATGGCACCGCTATCCGAAAGGGATTGACAACCCCTTTTACACATCAGGTTGCAAGTATTTGTTCTTTGTGTGCAGGTACCGTTTACATAGTGTTGCGTGGTCCTCCTACTATTTCAATAACTTGTTTTCATAACTGAGGGAAATACTTATCGTCGTTGTGCTGCATCATCCCTTCCTCTTTGGGGAAATACCAACGCATCTCAAGCGCACATCAAAGGAATTTCCGGCGCTGTTGCCTGGGAGGCATCATCAACATCTATCAGGTTCCTAATCACAAATATCATCTCCTTGCAATTTACATTATTTGACATTTTCCTCTCGTTTTCATCTCCCCCACTTCACAAAAATTGTTGTTTTATTCGCCCTCTATGTTGTTCGCCATTTTCTCGTCACATCTGTTTTTGTTTACAATCTTGTTTGCATAGTTACAACGTCTCAAGAAAACACCAAGTTGTGTGATGTTTCCAATACAAATAAGAATGATTTTATTAGCTCTCTGATTTCTCCTCCCGCTACTAGTGCGGAATCTTGTGATATTAATGTCGCTTTGTTGAATCTTGTTATGAAAGAGCAATTTTCCGATACACCTAATGAGGATGCCTCATCCCATCTAAACACATTCGTAGAATTGTGTGATATGCAAAATAAAAAAGATGTGGACAATGATATTGTAAAGTTGAAGGTATTTCCTTTCTCTTGCGGGATCGTGCAAAAAATTGGTTTCCTTCTTTGCCTCGCAATAGTATCAATTCTTGGGATAAGTGCAAGCATGCTTTTATACTAAGTATTTTACGCCTGCAAAAATCATTTCCCTTAGAATGCAAATAATGAATTTCAAGCAACCTGAGCATGAACATGTTTTTTTGAAGCTTTGAACAGTGGGAGAGTCTCCCACTGTTTTCTCTCCCATTACTTGTCAAAAATTACAATGCACATTGTTTTGTAACAAGCACACTCCCCAAGCAGGGGAAGGTGTACCACAAAAGTAAAGAGAATAGAAGGATGTTACAAAGGGAATGGTCTAAAGGGAATTAACAAATACATGTATGAAATCTTTATTCCTTCTTGAACTCTGTAGGATAGGAGTCCATAATCATTCTTGAATATGTCCAGCCATGAAGCGTGCGAGGGAGGGATCCCACGGAAATGTTTGTTATTTCTTTCCTTCCAAATACTCCATGAGGCTTGTAAGAAAATAGCCATGAACATAGGTAGACTCCATGAATGGCGTCATGCATCAGCATGGCATGTCGTGTGTTGTGCGGACCCCAATTCAAACCAAGTTTGAGCCAGCAAGTCCTACTGAATGGGCAGTGGAATATGAGATGATCAATGTCCTTTTCTACCTGCTGGGAGCAAAGTAAGCAATTAAAGTCGTTGCCAATGTTGAAGTGTCTCCGTTTGAGCATGTTCCTCGTGTTGATCATGTCTGACAGTAAAAGCCAACCGAATACATTAATCTTCAGGGTAACTTTAGATTTCCACAACCATTTGTAGGTTTTGTGGGCTTTAACATCTCGAAAGAAAAATCGGTAATATCGTTTAGCAGTGAGGGTCGTGCCACCCTAGATGCATGTCCAAATATCTTTATCTTCATGGCTGGGCCCACCAGTGTGTGCAGTTAATTCTTGCAGGTCTCTTAAATCCTGATGGGCTTGTACAGATAGCGGTAGGTGGAAGGCATCATCTAGTGCCGTGGTGCCAAAGAAATGACGAACTGTGCAATCCTCTTCTTTTGCATATGAGAAGGCCCTCAGATGTGAGTGTTCTAGAAGCTTGTCAAGCCACAGATCTTTCCACATGAGGCCAGTATCCCCTTGAACAATCGTAAACTTAGAAATCCCCCGGTAAATTGGTGATAACTTTAGGATGTCACGCCACCAGAAAGATCCTTGGGGGTCACATGCATTTGGGATTTTGTTGTTATAGTAAGAAGACCAAATTAATTCTACCCATGGTACATCATGCTTATTGTAGAACTTGTGTAGTTGTTTAAGCAAAAGTGCATCACTTTGGGTTTTGAGATTGATAATACCAGGTCCTCCACTCTCCTTTGGGAGACATACCATGTCCTAGGCCGCTTGTGAATTGCATTTATCACCTTGCTCAGTATTTTTTGTCCATAGTCATCTTCTCCTTATCTTATCTAGCAACTCCAGTATTTTGGGAGGTAGTCGAATGGTGCAGAGAGCAAAGATGATCATGGAGGTTACCATGGTGTTTAAGAGTGACAGTTTTGCTCCGTATGACATCATAGAGAGAGTGGCCGTTAGGCGCCTCTCGACATTACAAACCAGAGGCAACATGTCATGTATAGATGGTTTTGACGTACCAAGAGGGAGACCCAGATAGGTGAACGACATGGTCCCAATAGTGCACCCAAAAATATTGGCCAGTTCTTGAGTATGTGCAGCATCACAGTTTAACGGTATGAGTGTAGACTTCTGTAAATTTATTTTTAATCCAATGGATGTGGCATAGTCCACCAATATTTGTTTAATTGACGAGGCTTGTCTTGGGTATGCCGACATTAGCAACGACGTGTCGTCTGCATATTGGATAAGAGGATAATCTGTCTAGGTCGGGCATGGGAAGGGGAGATGGATTAACCCCTGTCTAAAGGCATCGTTAATGGCCGCTTGTAAGAGGACCGCCGCAAGCACATAGATGAGTGGAGAGAGTGGATCACCTTGTTTGGCCCCTCATTTACAGATGAACTGTCGGCCAGGGACCCCATTTAGAAGGACTGATGACTTGCCAGAGGAGAAGATGCTTCTTATCGAGCCCAGCCATTTGTTACTAAACCCCATTTTTTTTTATGATCTCAATCATGGCGCCATGTTCAATAGTGTCAAACGCTTTAGCAAAATCTAATTTGAGCAGAATGATTTTCCGTTTAGAAGCCTAGCATTGGTGTATGTATTCGAAGGCCTATGCAAGATAATCTTGTATTGTGTGACCTTTAATGAATCCATATTGGTTACGATGGATAATCTTTAGAATAATTTTCTGTAAATGATTAGCCAGGAGCTTCGTGATCAATTTCAAATGGCAGTCGAGTAAAGTGATCGGTCTAAAGTCATTAGGAGTGGCCGGTGTTGGAGTTTTAGGTATGAGATTAATGAAACCATCATTGTGTAATGCCCAGGATGGGACTATACCTCCTACGTGTCGAGGCACGACTTAAAGGTATAAGCCCATTCTGGAATGATCTCAAGTTTGGTATCTTTGCACGAATCATGTACAAGAGGGATGAAATTGCAAAAGGAGATAGTTGGATTACACTCGCCACTTCACACAATACATTACATAAGCAAACATCATTCAAAACATCACAACCCGACTACGGGCGAAGATCAAAAGAAAGATACCAAAACAACATACAGCCACAGGTCTAGATTGAATCCTAGTAGAAACCACTACTGATCGTCGAAAATGTCACAAGCATACGGCCAAACTCTTCATCGAGCTCCAAGTGAAGTACTTGAACCAGCTCCTGCATCATTCTCGGCTGAACATGCATCTGGTGTTGTAGTATCTGTGAGCCACGAGGACTCAACAATCCCATAACCATGGGTATCAAGACTAGCAAAGCTTTATGGGTAGGAAGAGGCAAAGTGGTGTTGTTGCAGTAGCGGCTAAGCATAATATGGTGGCTAACTTACGAGTACAAGAATAAGATGAGCATCTATGCAAACGGTCACAAAAGTAATGATCGCTAAAGATCCTGAACTACATACGAATCAAACATAACCCCACCGTGTTCTCTTCTCAAAGTGAAAAGAGACAGTCATGGATACTCACACAGTTGTGTGTTTTACTTCGGATCCTCTGTCAAGTGTTCTACAACCGGACATTAACAAATTCCAATCTGCCACATAACTGCGGGCACGGCTTTCGAAAGATCATAACCCTGTAGGGGTGTCCCAACTTAGCCCATCACAAGCTCTCACGATTAGCTGAAGTGATAAATATAATATCATCACTCCTTATCTCAGGGAAAATCCGATCAGGCTCGGCATCCCGGTGCACAAGACATTTCGACAATGGTAAAACAAGTCCAGCAAGACCTCCCCGTGTGTCGACACCCTGATAGTAGCCGAGCGTATCTCGTCTCAGGCCACAACCGGATGGGCGATTCTACAGGTTTATATCAATCCTCGAGTTTCCTCGTGGTGACCCCGCAGAACCCCCGTTTGGGACCAACACCATCAGCACTGGCCCCCCTGCTATGTAGAAAGAATCCTCGGGTAGTGCTAACTCCCTATGCAAATTAATTAATTAATTAAGTTGTTATTATGAGCAAATTAAAACCAATGTTGGGCCTTGCTGGAGGAGTTTTATTCAAAGTCGAACTGTCAAGGGGTCCCCATCCACCCATCGTGTAAGGAACGCAAAATCAAGGAACATAATGCCGGTTTATCGGTGCCTAAGGTGGCATGAATGGAACAAAACACCGAGCAAAAGGCGAAGCCTTCCACCCATGCCCAGTATATAGGTGTGTTAATAATAATAATAGATATTGTGATATTCCAACAACAAGTTCCCTCCTGGAACGATCTTCATCTTCACCTGCAACTAACAACGCTATAAGAGGGGCTGAGCAAGAGGGTAACATAGCCAAACAGTGGTTTTGCTAGGAAGGTGTCAAAGGTTAGAGGTTTCATGGCAACAAGGAGAGGCTGACATAAAGGATGGGTAGCGCGCCATGTAACGATAGCATCGAGACAACTAAGCATGGCAATGGTAGTAAAGGTATCCAAGGGTATGATCATCTTGCCTGGGATTCCGCAAGGGAGAAGAACGAATCCATCAAGTAGAAGGAGCAACATAGTCGAGCGAATCCTCACAACTCCGGAACGAAACCGAAGCTAACAAGAGAAGCAACCGGAAAGAAGCAAACAACACGGTAAACACACAAGCATAAACATGGCATACGATGCACATCCAAGTATGATGCATGTCCGGTTTAAATATGCATGGCATGGCAAAGTGCACAAACAAAACTACAAGTTAAGTGGAGCTCAATATGCAACGAGTTGCATATTGACGAAACACCACATTTTAATTATTTGGTTGACTCCCGTTTATTTACAAGACAAGATTAAATGTTTGTTAACATGGCAAGAGGTGAAGCAAAAACAAACTACCTATTTAGGCAATTTAAATGAGGCCGGAAATAACAACAACAATTCCGGGAAAATCCCCATGAGCATGTTTAGCAATTTTAAGCAACAACAATTCACACATTTTAATGTTGTTATCATGATGCGGATGACATGATCAAGTTTATGCAATTTTTATTAAAAGTTAACATGAGAGATGATAAGGAGTATATGTCACCATGGTGGAAAGAAAGGGTGCACGGCAACGATCCGAAAATGATGCAACGCAACATCTCGGTTCCGGTAACTCGTTGAGAGACCGGTGCAAAAGCAAGGTGGTGTGAGCAAGCCGAACAAGATGGAAGGTGGGGTGATTCCGTCACCGGGTTCCCACGAGTCGGCGACGAGGCAACTGAGGAGCATGACAAAAGATGAAACGGGCACGGAGCACACAAGGGAAAACATTTCATACAACACATGCAAGCATTCGTTCACGGGCAAGTCTCAGGGTTATACCTTCGAAGCATTCGTTCTCGAAGCGGTTCGAGTCGTCGAGGGACGTAGTCGAAGTAGCGGAAGTAGTGGTACACGGGTCGTAGAGGAAGTAGTCGTTCCGTAGAGGTACTCGTTATGTAGCCATTCTCGCGATTCAAAGAGGAAGTAGGCGTTCACGTTCGGAGAGGTACTTGATGAAACCAACATCTTCGGGGCGACGGTAGTGGAAGTAGACGTTTCATCTTGTAGTCGAACTTGACATTGGGCGTCGAGGTACTTGGCACATCCGGTAGTCGTACTCGAGGTCGTCGTTGACGTAGGGGTACATGAGGGTCGTCGTGGTACTTGGCGTCTCATCGTGTAGACGGTCATCTTGAAGAGGAACTTGACGCTCCCGAGATCCTTGGAGAAACAACAACAGCCACAAACAAACATGGCAAGGTCTCGGTCTCGAGTCGGAGCTGACTAGCCGGTCTTGAGGATCCGAAACGAAGCAATACACGGGAGCAAACAAAAGGGGCAGCGCGGGGAGGCGCTGTCGGGACGAGGACGGGGCGCACAGGGAGCCGAGGTAGGGGCGGCGCGGCTGAAGGAGGAGGGCGGTCTCAGGCGATGCGAGGCGATGTGGGCTGCTCCTGGGGGTCGATGGGGAGGCAGGGCGCGGGTCACAGGGTGGCTGCACGAGGGGCTCCTCCCCTCGCGAGGTGGCGCAGGGGCTTGGCGGATCGAGGCCACCAAGGAGGCAGGGGCGGCCGGCTGCTGGTCCTGGCGACTCTGGAGGGTCGGGCGCCATGGCGCGGGGAAGGAAAGGGGGCTGTAGGCCTCAGCTGCGAGGGAGAGATGGCTCGAGGGCTCGGGATCGAGGGGTGCGCTGCGAAGGAAGATGGGGACGAGGGGGTCGAGCGGGGGGAATCGGGATCGAGGTTGCGACGAGGGAGAAGGGGATCGGGCTCGGGATTGGCCTGGTGGCGGCTCTGGAAAACAAGGATCGAGAGGGGAGATGGTGCGTGCGGGCTAGGGTTGGGGAAAGAAAAGGGTCTGATGGACAGATGGGCCGCTGGGGAAAAGAAAGGGCCGGCTAGGAGGGGAAGGAGGCAGGCCGGCTGGGGTGGTACTTGGGCCTGGGAAGCTGAGAAGGGCAGGTGCGCTCTTCCTTTAACTGATTTTAGCAGAAACCAAAAACGAGAAGAAATGAATGAGCAGGGAGGTTAGGGAAATAGTTAGCACATGGGACTATTTTTCTCGGGCTCATAAAAATGAGCGTAGTCCAAGAAAATATAAGTGGCAAGATAGAATGATGAAAATTCAAACTCATTGAATTTTAATCCAATGGGTTTGAACTAGGGCTAGGTTATTGGAGAGTCCAAAAATGCTCGGATTTTGGAGGAACCTCGATAAAAAATGGATAAGAAATATAGGGAGGGTTTGATGGTGAAACTTGAATTAAGAGGCATGGGGAATATATGCAAGTGTGTTGGTTAATTCCAACAAATGGACTATTTAATATAGCTCCCTAATAATATTGAGAGGCTTTTATATGTTATAAAGAGAAGACACTCTTCCCTCGATTTAAATGGACCGAAGGTCCACATAATTTATTTAAGTTGAGATGCAAAATAAATATGACATGATGGCATGATGACATGATGCAATGCAAAATAAATAAAGCAAGCACAACTGAAACACACGGGAGAAACCCGGAACATCTGGAGTCTTCTGGAATCTTCTGGGATGTCGGTCTTCGGGCGTCACACATTGATACTCTCCAGATTGAGATTACCATCAAAAAATGGTTACAGAGCTTGTAAAAATCATGACAGACAATAGGCCAGCAAGCTTTGAGAAAAGCACTGGTGAAACCGTCAGGGCCCGGTGGCTGGTCCGCCGGCATCTACCGGACGACCGTGTCAATTTCAGTAGTAGTGAAAGGTAGTGTTAATTGGTCCAGGTCAACCACCCTTGTGATTATGCTTTGAATGTCAAATTTCATCTGGTAGCCATCTAATTTACCCAAATGGTTTTTGAAAGTTGTGTACATGATTGTTTCCTTTCCTGTGTGATCATTCACTATTGTGCCATCACATAGGGATAGTATTGAGATGTTGTTTCTACGATATCTCTCTGATGCCGTGGCTTTGAGAAATTTGGGGTCTTCATCGCCAAAACGGATCCATCGAATTGTGCATCGTCCCCTCTAGCATTCTCTCTGGTAATTAAGCAGCCTCAAGAGATAGTTTTTGAGGATTTTGCTGAAATTTAATTCATGGGTAGTGAGAGCCCTTTTATCCTCCAAATCTTCCAAGTTGGATAGAGTGATGTTGGAGTTTCCATTGCAACCGATAGTTTTGAGATGTGTTTGCTCCGGTGCTTCAAGGCATATCTCAGGGTTTTACACTTTTTGCTAAGCACAGTTGCCTGATTTGAGGCATGGACAGGTTTTGACCAAGCATTGTTTACTATGTCCATGAAGCCCGGGTGTTCAATCCAATAAGTTTCAAATCAGACAATTTTGCTGCGAGGTACCGGTGTTTGAATGGATATTACACACGGGGTATGATCTGAGACAGGTTTACACAAAGTTTTGACTATGGTATTTCGGAAAGAATTTGTCCGGCTGTTTTGAGACGGGGTATAGATGAACTTGTTGCACAATCTTTGGAAAGAATGAAATTGTCCTACTCATGGTTTCCTTTAGATGATCATTCATAAGAAAATGCGGGATTGAATTTTGTTTCTAGAAATCTTTTAGATTCCGAAGTGGGTGGTACTTTTATGGAAATTACTTTGGGTGATGCTACCAAATTTCTTGATAATAATATGGCAAATTATTCACAATGGCATACCGAAAGAGCATCTGCTAGTAAAAAAAGTAAATTCAGTTAAGAAATTAATTCTTTGAGTGAAAAGTTGATGCTCTTATGGAAATGGTTGCTAGTAAAAGTGCTCCTATTGATATTAATGATGTGCCTTTGTCTACTTTAATTGAGCAAAATAGTGATGTCATAGGTGTGAATTTTATTTCGCGAAACAATTTCAATAACAAAGCTTATAGAGGTAATTTTAATCCTAGGCATTTTCGTGGAAATTCCTCTAATAATTATGGTAATTCCTGTGGTAATCCTTCCTACAATAATAATAGAAATACCTCTGATCTTGAGAATAATATTAAAGAATTTATCAATACTCAAAAGGTTTTCAATACTACGATAGAAGAAAAGTTGAATAAGATTGATGATATGCCTAGATGATATGTCTAGAAGTATTGATAGAATTTCTCATGATGTAGAAAATCTCAAGTTGAAATTTTTTGTACCCAAGATTGAAGAATAAATTAAGGCTTTATATGTTTCTCTGGACCAAATTAAGAAAAGAACCACTATGCTTAGATCTAAAATAGAATTTTTAAAAAGAGCATTTTCTAGTGATTGCTTTCATAAAATGATGAAGATCTTAAAATAATTGGTGTTTCTTCTATTGTTTCTTTGTTTAGAAAAATTACAATTGATGATAAAGGGAATGAAGAAGAGTCAACTTTAGCTAGAATGTGTCCCGATAATTCAGAGGATGAAAATCTTGTTGAGAAAATTGATAAAAGTGGGTTTGGAGAGGTCTAACTTTAACTAGTGATGTGCCCACTCTTTTGGATTACAAAGACTTTAATTATGATAATTGCGCTTTGATTTATTGTATCTCTTTGTTGCAATCCATGATAAATTCACCTCACGCCGATGAACAAAATAAAGCTTTTACTAAACATATTGTTGATGCCACGATGAAATCTTTAGAAGAAAAGTTGGAATTAGAAGTTTCAATTCCTAGAAAATTACATGATGAATGGGAACCTACTATCAAAGTCAAGATTAAAAATTATGAGTGTTTTACTTTATGTGACTTGGGTGCTAGTGTTTCCACAATTCCGAAATCTTTATGTGATGTGCTTGGTCTTACCGATATTGAATAGTTTTCTTTAAATTTGCACTTAGCGGATTCCATTATTAAAAAACCTTTGGGAAGAATTAATGATGTACTTATTCTTGCAAATAGGAATTATGTGCCCATTTATTTTATTGTTCTTGATATTGATTGCAATCCGTCTTGTCCAATTATACTTGGTAGACCGTTTTTGCGCACTATAGGTGTCGTGATTGATATGAAAGAAGGGAATATTAAATTTCAATTTCCTTTGAGAAAGGGTATGGAACACTGATACGTCCAAAATGCATCACTATTTTATATCGTAATTTATCCTTATTCATTGATATATTTCACGTTACGATGATGTTCTTATGATGTTTTGGCCTATTTTACACAGTTTGCAACTTTCCGATGCCGAAGCAGCACACGCGGGATTCAGCAGTAAAAAAGTGGACGCTGAGTTGCTGAAGAAGAATACCTCCAAATTACCTGAAAATCGACGGGAGATATTTTCCAGATGGATCACGAAGGCACGCGAAAGGGCAACCAGAGGGGGGCCACAGGGTGTCCAGGCGCCTTGGGGGCGCCCCCCTTGGCCGCGCTGGGGGGGCGCCTGGAGCCCCTGGCCCACCTCCGGCTGCCCCCTTTTGCCTATATACTCTCCGTTATCCAAAAACCCTAAAAACGAGAGTTTTTACGGAGTTCCACCGCCGCTCCATGGCGGAAACCTACAGAGAAGAAAAAGCCATCTCCGGCGGGCAGAATTCGCCGGGGAGATCACCTCCCGGAAGGGGAGATTATCGCCGTCATCATCACCATCGTCACGGGCATCATCGAGATCATCATCAACATCAGCACCAACATCAGCACCATCTCCATCTTCATCCAAATATCATCTCACAATTGCAACTTGTGTTGTAACTCGTACTACCTATCCTCTCTACTCCATCGGTGTTGATTACTACTTTGTGGTGAATGCTATTGAGTTTTGTTGGAGAAATATTATTATGTCCAGATTGTTTATCACCCATTTATCTCCACTGATCATGATCTCTTTTATGTCTTGTGAGTAGTTACCTTAGTTCTTGAGGACATGGGGAAAGTCTTGTTGTTAGTAGTCATATGCTGTTGAAGTAATATGTGTTGTTTGATACTTAAGTTGTGTTGTCATTCTACTAGTGGTGTTGTGTGAGTCGAACACTCAACACTTCGCCTTATTAAGGACCTAGGGGAATACATTGTGTACAAAGAATGCTTATGGTGGGTTGCCGGAGTGATAGAAACCTGAACCCCAGTTCGTACGCTTTTGCACAAGGGAACAATGGATCATCGATCGTATTGCTATGGTTAGGCTTTTGCCTTAAATTCTATCTTGTATTTGCTGATGCTTTCAAGGTGTTTAATCATAAGAGTGCACTCATCTTAGTCTAGTGAGTGTACTAGCATAGATCCACCCACTCAACACTTATCAACACATAGCATAGTATCGATACGGAATTTGGCGAAAACACATGACTACCTCTCCCGTGTGTCCTCAGGAACGCTTCAGCCTTTATAAGTTCAGTTGCTAGGCCTCTCCTTTGCTCAGAAAGGATTGGGCCACTTGTTACTCTCAGTACCTTTTATTTTGCTTGCTTTTACTTTCCTGTTGCTTATATCAAGAAAACCCCAAAAAAGCTATCTTTCAGTGCTTGCAGTAATTTCTTGCTCAGAATCGCTTATCAATACCTTCTGCTCCTCGTTGGGTTCGACACTCTTACTTATCGAAAACGCTGCAATAGACCCCTTACGGTTGTGGGTCATCAAGTACCGTTTTCTGGCGCCGTTGCCGGGGAGCGTAGCTCTATTGGTAAAGTGAAACTGGTAAGGAAGTTTTTATAATTCTGATTTTATTTTTGCTGTTGCTGCTCTTTGTCCTTATGGAAAACCTTGTTATTGGATCGTTGCTTGCGGGAAGACGCCCCACACCTATGGTGGTTGCTCCTCCCCCTACTGAAATTGTGCCCTATAGAATACCAGTTGGTATTATTGATTATGTTTTGGCTAATCATTATGCAGGAGACAGACATCCCGGTGAACACTTGCTATATCTGTCACAATTATGTTCATTATTTAAGCTTGCAGGTGTATCAAGGGAGTTTGTCATGAGGAAATTGTTTGTCGTATCACTTATAGATAAAGCTTCAGATTGGTATAGGCTTCTCGATAACTCACACTTGCTTGACTGGCAAGAGCTTATGTCTCTCTTTTATACTAAGTTTTATCATCTTCATGAAATTCATCGAGACAGGAACTATATCTATAACTTTAGGTCTCGTGACGGAGAAAGCATTGGTCAAGCTTGGGGGAGATTGAAGTCCCTAATGCTCAAATGTCCTATTCATGAGCTCCCCAAGGAAATTATACTTACAAATTTTTATGCCAGGCTTTCTCGTCAGGATAAGGAGATGCTGGATGCCTCCTCTAGTGGGGTATTTCAGACGAAGAGTGTTGAAGAAAGGTGGGATCTCATTGAAAGGATCTAGAGGAATACCGAAGATTGGGAAATCGATAAAGGTATTGAACCCGCTATAAATTATGAACATGATTATATTGAGAGCTATGTGAAAACTGATTACTTCAATACTTTTTGCTCAAAGATTGGTCTTGATTCCCATCTAATGATTAATTTCTGTAAGAATTTTGCCTCTCACGTTGATTCTTTTAAAAAGAAGAGAGACCAGCATCATGAACCTTTTAAAGAGCTACCTGTTGATATTCATGTTGCTGACCCTATTTTGCCTGCGGTTATATATGAACAGCCTCCTTTTCCCGCAAGGATAAGGGAGCACTCTCTTGTGACAGGCGTAATAAATAAAAGCGAGAGAAGAGTTGATGAGCCTGAGGACCAGATCAAGGTTGATCCTCAAGTTGCATTGATTAAAGACCTTGTTACTAATGATGTTTTGGATTCCAATGTGAATTTTTGTGCTGTTTCCACTAACCTTGTCACAGCCAAGAATAAAGGCCCAATTTCAGGTACTCCAGTGGTATCTGTAAAAATAGGAGATCACAATTATTATGGGCTATGCGATTTGGGATCGAGTGCAAGTGCTATCCCCTATTCACTTTATGAGCAGATCATCGGTGAGATTTCCCCTTGTGAACTTGAAGAAGTTGATGTTACCATTCATCTTGCAAACAGAACAACTATCTCTCCTATCGGAATTGTGAGGGACGTTGAAGTCCTATGTGGAAAGGTAAAATACCCTACCGACTTTCTAGTACTTGGTTCAGAGAGGGACCTTTTCTTAGAACTTGTGGAGCTATAATAGATTGCAAGAAAAGCAAAGTTTCTGTTGAATTCAATGGTGAGCCATATGAATTTAATTTTTCTAAGTTCTCTAACACTAATAGATAAAGGGTCATCAGACCCGGTTCGTTTGGGCCTTTAGCCCCGGTTCCTGAACCGGGACAAGAGGGTCGGGACTAATGCTCTGACCCTTTAGTCCCGGTTCAATCCAGAACCGGGGCAGATGGGTGTCCATGTGGCCTGTGCGCCGAGCCCAGGCAGGAGGGGCTTTGGTCCCGGTTGATGGTACCAACCGGGACCAAAAGGCATCCACGCGTCAGCATTTCTGTGGCTGTGGTTTTTGTTTTTTTTTGAAAGGGGAGGGGGGTTGGAGGTT
>LR738711.1:772110153-772185234 GCA_902687465.1 Secale cereale | reverse complement strand
ATATATATATATATATATATATATATATATATATATATATATATATATATATATATATATATATATATGCATACAGAGAGAAGTAATATCGACCACCTCTCCTTCTCCGAGAGATTGGTCGAACAACAAGTTCTCGTATATCTATCCGACACTACCGGGTACATATATACAATAATTATCTCTAACAAATATAATCTCCTATCATATGGATGCATGGTCCACATAGTATTCTCCGTCTTCAGCGATCACATGTTCAAGGAAGAATGCCGCCAATTCCTCTTGAATTGCTCGCAGACGATCTGGTGTTAGGAGTTCATCCCGCATCCGAAACATCTAATTTGAAGTAGGGGGTCAATACATGAAATGATGCTATAAATTTGTGAATATTATTGATTGCTTACGCACTTCAAATTGTGCTTCAGAGTAGCCCCGCTCACAGGTCATGTGGCGGATGGACTCGCAAATGTAGTATCCACAGTAATCATTCCCGGGTTCCTGCCACAACCACTTTACAAGAAATAGAGGTCAATCAAACTTATAAGCAAGAATGCCAAATTGGTATTGATGAAACTAGCGCTTGAATCAAGATATAGGAGATGCGCGTGCGGAACATGCTACTATATAGTACTTACTTTCAGGTATCTAAATTCTAGCTTCTTCGGCAGTCCCGGAGCTTTTTTGGTGAATTTTCTCCAAACCCTGCCAGACAAAGAAAACAATTAGTTGATATCAGAAATGAAGTTGCTGATATATATGCATGGTGGATAATATTGATCGATTTAACTTACCTGACGAGCATTTAAGTTATTTTGGAACGGAGTCCCAGATAGGATAATTCGTAACAAAAGACGGATTATCCTATCAAGAACTCCGTTCCAGAATAACTTTGCATAACTTTGTACCAAAATGCCCCGGTTACTTCTGGCAAATGATGAAGTCATGGAATTCTTCAATACTTTGACCCCCGACTGCTCGGCGATCCACAACCCTAGACCCCCGACTGCTAGGCAACCTCTGGACCCCTCGACCTTCGGCCTCTCGACCCCTCGACGACCCTCGGCCCCTCGGCGATCTCTCGACCTTTAACGACCCTCGGTCCCTCGACGACCCTCGACCCCACCCCCTAATGTCGAAGTTATCGTGGAGGGTGTATATCGACAACGACATATCCGATAAAAAAAGAGGAAGAAGAAGAAAAAAGGAACCGCTAGAGGAGAAGATCGAAGAAAAAAAAAGAAAAAAAAAAGGAGAAGAAGAAAGGAATAGAGGAGAAGAAGAGAATTTTCTCTTCTTCTCCTCTATTCCTTTCTTCTTCTCCTCTTTTTTTCTTTTTTTTTCTTCTTCTTATTTATTTCTCCTCTTCTTCCTCTCCTCTTCTTCTTTCTTTCCTCTTTCTTATTTTCTTCTTTCCTATCCTTCTTTTTCTAAATTTGTAACTTTTGCATATATAAAACTTTCTATATATATTTACCATATATATACAAAAAACTAAATAGCCACATACACATATATATACATCACATACACACATCACATACAGCAACTATACATCACAATTGTAACTATCTATATATAAACAAAAAACATTCTATGAAAAAAAAATTTAACATATATATTTAGCAAATTCCTAAGAAAAAAAATATATATATACACATACATATATATACAGCAACTATATATACACATATATATATATATATACAGCAAATATATATATATATATATATATATATATATATATATATATATATATATATATATATATATATATATATATATATATATATATATATATATATATATACACAGCAATTTATATAAACATAAAAAAAACAGCAAGCCCTCACATCGCGCGGCGGGGCGGGGCGGCGCGACGGCGGCGGGGCGCGGCGGCGACGGCAACGGGGCGCGGCGACGGCGCGGGGCGGGGCGGCGCGGGGCTGCGGGGCGGGGCGACGGCGACGAGGCGGCGTCGGGGGCGACGGCGACGGCGACGGGGCGACGGGGGCGACGGCGACGGTGACGGGGCAACGGGGGCGGGGAAGGAGAGAGGCGTCAGGGGCGCGGGGAAGAAGGAACTGACGAAATTTTCGCAAGTCTTGGTTATATAGGAGGGGCATTAGTCCCGGTTCGTGGCACCAACCGGGACTAATACCCACCTTTAGTCCCGGTTGGTGCCACCAACCGGGACTAAAGGTCCCTTTTCAGCAGCCCAAAGGGCGGGAAGGAGGGGCATTTGGTCCCGGTTGGTGGCACCAACCGGGACTAAACGGGGGCATTGGTCCCGGTTGGTGCGACGAACCGGGACTAATACCCCCCTTTAGTCCCGGTTGTTTCCACCAACCGGGACCAAAGTCCCTGTGCTGGTGCGGGTGCGGTGGGATGTTTAGTCCCACCTCCCTAGCTGAGGGAGTTCGAGAGTGGTTTATAAGGGTTGCTGCGCCCACCCTCTCGAGCTCCTCTCAAATGCAGGCTTCTGGGCCTAACTCTGCGCGCTGCCCTGTGAGCTTGCTGGGCCTTATAGTCCAGATGCATCCTGTGCTATAGGCCTTGCAGGCTCACTGGGCAGCGCCCATTTTTTTTTCTTTTTTGCTTTATTTATTTCTAAGTTGTTTTTGCTGTATTTAGAGTTTCTTTGTGAATATTATTGCTTTAGGTAAACCAATTACAAACTTTCTGTTAGTGCAAGTAGTATTCAAATTTGAATAGTTTAAATTTGAAATTATTTATTTTCTTTGTTGCTTTATTTATTTTATTTTGTTTCTACTTACAACAAAATACTTATTGTTGCTATATTTTTTGCAAGTTTTTTTGTTTTGTTTTCTGCATTATTTATTTTCTTTTGTTATTTGTTTTATTTTTTTAATTCTTTCTGGTAAAACCAATTACAAACTTTCTGTTAGTGCAAGTAGTATTGAAATTTGAATAGTACAAACGGACAATGGTATCATACTCGCTTGTTACAAAGTTGGCATGGTATTATCATAATAGTTGCGGAAAAAAGTCTTCACTTTTTCTTCGCTTGTGTCATTTGCTTATTGCTTCGTAACCATGGATAATCTTCATCGTTTATCAGGATGCTTGGGTCAGCCTTGACTTTGAAGGGAGGAATTTCATGAAACTTTTCATAATCTTCAGACATGTCTGTCTTGCCCTCCACTCCCAGGATGTCCCTTTTTCTTGAAAGAACTATGTGGCACTTTGGCTCATCGTATGATGTATTCACTTCCTTATCTTTTCTTTTTCTCGGTCTGCTAGACATGTCCTTCACATAGATAACCTGTGCCACATCATTGGCTAGGACGAACGGTTCGTCAGTGTATCCAAGATTTTTCAGATCCACTGTTGTCATTCCGTACTGTGGGTCTACCTGTACCCCGCCTCCTGACAGATTGACCCATTTGCACTTAAACAAAGGGACCTTAAAATCATGTCCGTAGTCAAGTTCCCATATGTCCACTATGTAACCATAATATGTGTCCTTTCCCCTCTCGGTTGTTGCATCAAAGCGGACACCGCTGTTTTGGTTGGTGCTCTTTTGATCTTGGACAATCGTGTAAAATGTATTCCCATTTATCTCGTATCCTTTGTAAATCAATACAGTCGAAGATGGTCCCCTGGACAACAAGTACAACTCATCACAAACAGTGTTGTCACCTCTGAGACGTGTTTCGAACCAACTGCTGAAAGTCCTTATGTGTTCACGTGTAATCCAGTCGTCGCACTGCTCCGGGTGTTTGGAGCACAGACTGTTCTTGTGTTCATCGACATACGGGGTCACCAATGTAGAGTTCTGTAGAACTGTGTAGTGTGCTTGAGACCAAGAATATCCGTTCCTGCATATTAATGAGTCCCTTCCAAGCGTGCCTTTTCCAGTCAGTCTCCCCTCGTACCGCGATTTAGGGAGACCTATCTTATTAAGGCCAGGAATGAAGTCAACACAAAACCCGATGACATCCTCCATTTGATAGCCCATGGAGATGCTTCCTTCTGGCCTGGCGCGGTTACGGACATATTTCTTTAGGACTCCCATGAACCTCTCAAAGGGGAACATATTGTGTAGAAATACGGGCCCGAGAATGACAATCTCGTCGACTAGATGAACTAGGATGTGTGTCATGATATTGAAGAAGGATCGTGGGAACACAAGCTCGAAACTGACAAGACATTGCGCCACATCACTCCTTAGCCTTGGTACGATTTCTGGATCGATCACCTTCTGAGAGATTGCATTGAGGAATGCACATAGCTTCACAATGGCTAATCGGACGTTTTCCGGTAGAAGCCCCCTCAATGCAACCGGAAGCAGTTGTGTCATAATCACATGGCAGTCATGAGACTTTAGGTTCTGGAACTTTTTCTCTGCCATATTTATTATTCCCTTTATATTCGACGAGAAGCCAGTCGGGACCTTCATACTGAGCAGGCATTCAAAGAAGATTTCTTTCTCTTCTTTCGTAAGAGCATAGCTGGCAGGACCTTCATACTGCTTCGGAGGGATGTCGTCTTTTTCGTGCAAACGTTGCAGGTCCTCCCGTGCATCAGCTGTATCTTTTGTCTTTCCATACACGCCCAAGAAGCCTAGCAGGTTCACGCAAAGGTTCTTCGTCATGTGCATCACGTCGATTGAAGAGCGGACCTCTAGGTCTTTCCAGTAGGGTAGGTCCCAAAATATAGATTTCTTCTTCCACATGGGTGCGTGTCCCTCAGCGTCATTCAGAATAGCTAGTGCGCCGGGGCCCTTTCCAAAGATTCTGTGTAAATCATTGACCATAGCAAGTACGTGATCACCGGTACGCATGGCGGGCTTCTTCCGGTGATCTGCCTCGCCTTTGAAATGCTTGCCTTTCTTTCGACAATGATGGTTGGTCGGAAGAAATCGACGATGGCCCAGGTACACATTCTTCCTGCACTTGTCCAGGTATATACTTTCAGTGTCATCTAAAAAGTGCGTGCATGCATGGTATCCTTTGTTTGTTTGTCCTGAAAGGTTACTGAGAGCGGGCCAATCGTTGATGGTCACGAACAGCAACGCATTTAGGTCAAATTCCTCCTGTTTGTGCTCATCCCACGCACGTACACCGTTTCCATTCCACAGCTGTAAAAGTTCTTCAACTAATGGCCTTAGGTACACATCAATGTCGTTGCCGGGTTGCTTAGGGCCTTGGATGAGAACTGGCATCATAATGAACTTCCGCTTCATGCACATCCAAGGAGGAAGGTTATACATACATAGAGTCACGGGCCAGGTGCTGTGATAGCTGCTCTGCTCCCCGAAAGGATTAATGACATCCGTGCTTAAAGCAAACCATACGTTCCTTGGGTCCTTTGCAAACTCCTCCCAGTACTTTCTCTCGATTTTTCTCCACTGTGACCCGTTAGCGGGTGCTCTCAACTTCCCGTCTTTCTTACGGTCCTCACTGTGCCATCGCATCAACTTGGCATGCTCTCTGTTTCTAAACAAACGTTTCAACCGTGGTATTATAGGAGCATACCACATCACCTTCGCAGGAACCCTCTTCCTGGCGGGCTCGCCATCAACATCACCAGGGTTATCTCGTCTGATCTTATACTGCAATGCACCGCATACCGGGCATGCATTCAGATCCTTGTATGCACCGCGGTAGGGGATGCAGTCATTAGGGCATGCATGTATCTTCTGCACCTCCAATCCTAGAGGGCATACGACCTTCTTTGCTGCGTATGTACTGTCGGGCAATTCGTTATCCTTCGGAAGCTTCTTCTTCAATATTTTCAGTAGCTTCTCAAATCCTTTGTCAGCCACAGCATTCTCTGCCTTCCACTGCAGCAATTCCAGTATGGTACCGAGCTTTGTGTTGCCATCTTCGTAATTGGGGTACAACCCTTTTTTGTGATCCTCAAACATGCGATCGAACTTCAGCTTCTCCTTTTGACTTTCGCATTGTGTCCTTGCATCGACAAGACCCGGCGAAGATCATCATTTGGTTCCTCTTGATCTTCAGCAGCTTCACCCGTTGCAGCATCATTGGGCACATCGTCTGGTTTCTCTTGATCTTCACCAGCTCCCCCCATTGCAGCATCACCGTATTCAGGGGGCACATAGTTGTCATCGTACTCTTCTTCTTCACCGTCTTCCATCATAACCCCTATTTCTCCGTGCCTCGTCCAAACATTACAGTGTGGCATGAAACCCTTGTAAAGCAGGTGGGAGTGAAGGATTTTCCGGTTAGAGTAAGACATCGTATTCACACATTTAGTGCATGGACAACACATAAAACCATTCTGCTTGTTTGCCCCAGCCGCATTTAGAAACTCACGCACGCCCTTAATGTACTCGGAGGTGTGTCTGTCACCGTACATCCATTGTCGGTTCATCTGCGTGCATTATATATAATTAAGTGTGTCAAAAACCATTGCAGAACATCATAAACAGATAATTAAGTGACCAAATGGATAAAAGTTCATCATCACATTAAAACCAAAGTACATACATATATAGTTCTCATCTAACAACATATAGCTCTCCATACACATCGAAACTATGTAAAACATTTCAACGCGAAAACAAATGCTATCATAATCGCAACCAAGGTAACAATTGATCCAACGGCATAATGATACCAAGCCTCGGTATGAATGGCATATTTTCTAATCTTTTTAATCTTCAACCGCATTGCATCCATCTTGATCTTGTGATCATCGATGACATCCGCAACATGCAACTCCAATATCATCTTCTCGTCCACAATTTTTTTATTTTTTCCTTCAAGAATTTGTTTTGTTCTTCAACTAAATTTAACCTCTCGACAATAGGGTCCATCTTGATCTTGTGATCATCGATAACTTCCGCAACATGCAACTCCAATTCCATCTTCTCCTCCTCCATTTTTTCCGATTTTTTCTTTAACGAAATGTTTTCCTCTTCAACTAAATTTAACCTCTCCACAAGAGGGTCGGTTGGAATTTCCGGTTCAACTACCTCCTAGACATAATAAAACATCTATGGATGTCAGGTTGGTCGGCATAACTATCATAAACACTAAAACAAATAGTTATAAATTAAAGATAATATACCACATCCGAATCGTAGACCGGACGAGGGCCCACGTGGGCGGATATCAAAACCATCGCACTATATAATAACAAGCAATAATAAACGTAAGAAAATTAGAAAAATATCTATCTAAAGCAATAATAAAAGTAAGAAAAGCATGGACATAACAAGAGGCTCACCACGGTGGTGCCGGTGACGAGATCGGCGGGGGCGATCGACGGCGGTGAAGACAGGGACGGGACGTGAAGGACCGCTAAACCTAGACAAATCTCGGAGAAAATAGAGCTTCGAGAGGAGAAAAGCTTAACTAGTGTGGCTCGGGCATTCCACCGAACACGTTGTGTGCATAGGAGGTGAGCTAGAGCACCACTAACCCCTCTCCCCCTCGGCCAAAAAAAAACAGAGCAGTGAGCTCTGCTCTTGAGTGAGGGGGTATATATAGGCAACTCACTGGTCCCGGTTGGTGCTACAAACCGGGACTAAAGGGGTGCCTTTGGTCCCGGTTCATATCACCAACCGGGACCAATAGTGGTGGGCCAGGAGCAAGAGCCATTGGTCCCGGTTTGTTGCTCCAATCGGGACCAAAAGGTCCAGACGAACCGGGACCAATGGCCCACGTGGCCCGGCCGGCCCCCTGGGCTCACGAACCGGGTCCAGTACCCCCATTGGACCCGGTTCTAGATTGAACCGGGGCTAATGGGCTGGACCAATGCCCTGTTTTCTACTAGTGTAAGCAGCCTCGTGGTACCGATTTACCTAGTGATGATAAAATTATTGAAAGTATTGCTTCTATTGCTATTCCGCCTAATGATCCTTTGCAGCAATATATGGAGGACCACGAGAATGATTTGCATATGCAGGAAAGAAATGAACTAGATGACATATTCTTGAGGCAACCTGCTATCCTGAAGCACAACCTTCCGGTTGAACCTTTGGGAATTTTATCAAAACCAAAAGAAGACCCGGTGTTCGATCTTAAACCTCTTCCCGATACGCTCAAGTATGCTTATCTAGCTGAAAAGAAAGTATATCCTGTTATTATCAACTCTAACCTTTCAGGATATGAAGAAGAGCGACTATTGGAAGTACTTCGTAAACACCGAGGCGCAATTGGCTATACCCTTGATGACCTTAAGGGGATTAGTTCATCTATCTGTCAACATACTATCAACCTTGAGCCTGATGCTAAACCAGTTGTTGATCATCAACGACGATTGAACCCGAAGATGATGGATGTTGTAAGAACCGAGATTCTCAAGCTTCTAGCCGCAGGTATTATCTATCCTATAGCTGATAGTAAGTGGGTAAGCCCGGTACATTGTGTTCCTAAGAAAGGAGGTACAATTGTGGTTCCTAATGATAAGAATGAACTAATACGTCAGAGAATTATTATTGGATATAGAATGTGTATTGATTATAGGAAGCTGAACAAGGCAACCAGGAAGGATCACTACCCGTTGTCGTTCATCGACCAAATGCTTGAAAGGTTATCCAAAAATACCCACTTTTGTTATCTCGATGGTTATTCTCGCTTCTCTCAAATTCATGTTAACACTGCTGATCAAGAGAAGACCACTTTTACTTGTCCCTTTGGAACTTATTCTTACAGGCGTATGCCTTTTGGTTTATGTAATGCCCCTGCTACTTTTCAAAGGTGTATGTCTGCTATCTTTCATGGTTTCTGTGGGGATATTATGGAAGCCTTCATGGACGATTTCTCCGTGTATGGAACTTCCTTTGACCATTGTCTCCACAACCTTAATAAAGTTTTGCAGAGATGTGAGGAGACAAATTTGGTACTCAACTGGGAGAAGTGCCACTTCATGGTTAACGAAGGAATTGTTCTTGGTCACAAGATTTCTGAAAGGGGAATTGAAGTGGACAAGGCCAAGATCGAAGCTATTGAGAGGATGCCCTATCCAAGGGACATCAAAGGTATTCGCAGCTTTCTTGCTCATGCTGGTTTCTATAGAAGATTTATTAAAGACTTTTCTAAGACTTCGAGGCCCCTCACTAATCTTCTCCAGAAGGACATTCCTTTTGTATTTGACGAGGATTGCAAGGAAGCTTTTGAAGTTCTTATGAAAGCTTTAATAACACCTCCTATAGTACAACCACCTGACTGGAATTTACCTTTTGAGATTATGTGTGATGCTAGTGATTTTGCTGTTGGAGCTGTTTTAGGACAAAGAGTTGATAAGAAATTGAATGTTATACATTATGCTAGTAAAACCCTTGATAGTGCTCAAAAGAATTATGCTACTACCGAGAAGGAATTCTTAGCTGTAGTATTTGCTTGTGATAAGTTTAGACAGTATATTGTTGATTCCAAAGTTATTATTCATACTGATCATGCTGCCATTAAGTACCTTATGACAAAGAAGGATGCCAAGCCAAGGCTTATCAGATGGGTACTCCTTCTTCAAGAATTTGATTTGCAGATTGTTGATAGGAAAGGGGAAGACAATCCGGTGGCGGACAATCTTTCAAGGATGGAAGATATACCGCATGATCCCATCCCAGTCAACGACAGTTTTCCAAACGAACAACTTGCTGTTGTAAAAGTACAATCTCTTTCCGATCCTTGGTTTGCAGATTATGCTAATTTTATTGTTGCAAAGTATTTGCCTCCAGGTTTAACATTTTAGCAAAGGAAGAAGGTCTTTCATGATTTGACGCACTACTTTTGGGATGACCCACATCTTTTCAAAGAAGGCCCCGACGGGATCGTGAGAAGATGCATACCGGGACATGAGCAGAAGGACATTCTCAGACAGTGTCATGATAGTCCCTATGGAGGACATCATGCCGGTGAGAGGACTGCACATAAGGTTCTTCAATCAGGTTTTTATTGGCCTACTCTCTTTAAGGATGCTAGAAATTATGTTTTAGCCTGTGATAAATGTCAGAGAGTTGGTAACATTAGTAGAAGGAATGAGATGCCTATGAATTACTCACTAGTGATTGAACCTTTTGATTGCTGGGTTTTTGACTTTATGGGTCCTTTTCCTTCTTCGCACAAGTACACGCACATTTTAGTAGCTGTTGATTATGTGACCAAGTGGGTTGAAGCAATCCCCACTGAAAGTGCTGATCACAAGACATCTTTGAAAATGCTCAAGGATGTAATTTTTCCTAGGTTTGGTGTACCTAGGTATCTCATGACTGATGGAGGATCACACTTCACGCACGGAACTTTTAGAAAAGCTTTAGCCAAATACGATGTCAATCATAGAATTGCTTCACCATATCATCCTCAAACTAGTGGGCAAGTTGAGCTCACCAATAGAGAGATTAAGTTGATCTTACAGAAGACAGTAAACAGAAATAGAAAGGACTGGTCAAACAAGTTAGGAGATGCTTTGTGGGCATATAGAACTGCTTACAAAAACCCCATGGGCATGTCCCCCTATAAGATGGTGTATGGCAAGGCTTGCCATTTGCCATTAGAGTTAGAGCACAAAGCTTTCTGGGCTGTTAGAGAGCTTAATGCTGACCCAAAATTAGCTGGTGAGAAGCGTCTCATGAACTTGACTTCTCTAGATGAATGGAGAAGTGAAGCTTACGAGAGCGCTAAAATGTTCTAGGAAAAGGTAAAGAAGTGGCATGATAGGAAGATTCTGAAACGTGAATTTAATGTTGGTGGTAAAGTTTTGTTGTTTAGATCCCGTTTCAGGTTTTCTCCAGGCAAACTTCTTTCCAGGTGGGAAGGGTCATTTCATATTGAAGAAGTCTATCGGTCTGGTGCAATTAAGATTAACAATTTTGAAGGCACCAAACCTCAAGTTGTGAATGGGCAAAGACTTAAACATTACATAGCAGGAGACCCTGTCAATGTTGATGTGAATATAATATACACAACAACTCACGAAGAACATGTTGCAGCCCTGTTTCAGACGCCAGCAGAAGCAGAATAAAGAAAAGGTATGTATTACGGTAAGGAAACATCGCGAACTGCCATCAAAGTTCCGTATTATGAGTTTTTGCAAAATTAGTAAAAATCTGAGCCTAAGTGGAGCCGGAGATGAGCTCCAGGGGGTCCAGGCGCCCCCCTGGCACGCCCTACCTGCTGGCCGCGCCGCCAGGGCGCCTGGACACCCGGAAGTCCGTCTCCGACCCCGCTTTAGCCTGTTACCTTCCTTTCTGTGCACAAATTTTTGCTATATATTTTCCCGGATTGTTCCGGCAACGTATCTTGCGATTTCGTGTGTTTTCTTTTCGATCTGTTTCTGCCAGGGAATCTTTCAGCTGAATCTAGGTGCCATGGCTTCTCCAAGTTCCCCCAAGGACAAGTTCGTCATCAACGTCATCAACCCTTACCTCGCTGAGGTGAAGAAGCACCCTCAGGTTGTTCGGATGGAGGACGGTGTCCTTCATCAAGAAGATCTGAAGGGACCTATCAAGGAGGGGAGCATCCAGGCCAGGCTGGAAGAAGTGGAGCAAGAAGTCTTCAAGTACAAGAAGATGATCGAGCGTGGTGTTGAAGCTAACTTTGACATCATCAACGAGCTGAAGACCTACTTCCTGAAGGAGGTGAAGGAGATGTGGAAAAGCATCACCGCGTCTGAAGAAAGAATTGAAGAGCTCCAAGGGAAAATTTATGATCTACATAACCAGAACTGTGAGTATGAACTAAGGTTTATGCGCATGGGTATGGGTGCTGCATGCAGGATTCAGGAGACAAACTTCTCATATGAGACTGGAGAACCCCTTCCATGGAAGCGCTTCGCCGAGGACTACGTGATCAACGCCAACAAGAATGAGGAGTGAAATATCCTTGGGTAACGACATTCCCTTGGCTTGTTCCAAGCTTGGGGGAGTGCCCGGTATCTTTATCTTTATCTTTTGTCTTTTAGAGTCAAGTAGGGTCATATCATGTTTAGGGAGGTTGCTATATGAAATAGTTTTGTGCATTGAGGTCTATCACTCCTTCGGTGAAGAGATTGTATCCGTGAGTGTGGAGTCGTCTGTTGGGGAACATAGTATTTATAAAAGTTTCCTACGATCACGCAAGATCTATCTACTAGATGCATAGCAACGAGAGGGGAGAGTGAGTCTACGTACCCTCGTAGACCGAAAGCGGAAGCATTAGAACAACGCGGTTGATGTAGTCGTACGTCTTCACGGCCCGACCGATCAAGCACCGAAACTACGGCACCTCCGAGTTCTAGCACACGTTCAGCTCGATGACGTCCCTCGAACTCCGATCCAGTCGATTGTCGAGGGAGAGTTCCGTCAGCACGACGGCGTGGTGACGATCTTGATGTTCTACCATCGCAGGGCTTCGCCTAAGCACGGCTACAATATTTATCGAGGAGAACTATGGTGGAGGGGGGCACCGCACACGGCTAAGAGATCAAGAGATCAATTGTTGTGTCTAGAGGTGCCCCCTGCCCCCGTATATAAAGGAGGGAGGGAGAGGCCGGCCCTAGAGGGGGCGCACCAAGTGTGGGGAGTCCTACTAGGACTCCCAAGTCCTAGTAGGATTCCCCTTTCCTTTCCTGAGTAGGAGAGAAGGAAAGAGGGGGAGAGGGGGAAGGAAAAGGGGGTTGCACCCCTTGTCCAATTCGGACCAGAAGGGGGGTGCACGCCTCCTTCCTTTTGGCCTCTCTCCTCTATTCCCGTAACTCCCCGGTACTCCGAAAATACCCGAATCACTCGGAACCTTTCCGATGTCCGAATATAGTCGTCCAATATATCGATTTTTACGTCTCGACCATTTTGAGACTCCTTGTCATGTCCCCGATCTCAACCGGGACTCCGAACTCCTTCGGTACATCAAAACTCATAAACTCATAATAAAACTATCATCGAAACCTTAAGCGTGCGGACCCTATGGGTTCGAGAACTATGTAGACATGACCGAGACACGTCTCCGGTCAATAACCAATAGCGGAACCTGGATGCTCATATTGGCTCCCACATATTCTACGAAGATCTTTATCGGTCAAACCGCATAACAACATACATTGTTCCCTTTGTCATCGGTATGTTACATGCCCGAGATTCGATCGTCGGTATCTCAATACCTAGTTCAATCTCGTTACCAACAAGTCTCTTTACTCATTCCGTAATACATCATCCCGCAACTAACTCATTAGCTGCAATGCTTGCAAGGCTTATAGTGATGTGCATTACCGAGTGGGCCCAGAGATACCTCTCCGACAATCGGAGTGACAAATCCTAATCTCGAAATACGCCAACCCAACAAGTACCTTTGGAGACACCTGTAGAGTACCTTTATAATCACCCAGTTACGTTGTGACGTTTGGTAGCACACAAAGTGTTCCTCCGGTATTCGGGAGTTGCATAAACTCATAATAAAACTGTCATCGAAACCTTAAGCGTGCGGACCCTACGGGTTCGAGAACTATGTAGACATGACCGAGACACGTCTCCGGTCAATAACCAATAGCGGAACCTGGATGCTCATATTGGCTCCCACATATTCTACGAAGATCTTTATCGGTCAAACCGCATAACAACATACGTTGTTCCCTTTGTCATCGGTATGTTACTAGCCCGAGATTCGATCGTCGGTATCTCAATACCTAGTTCAATCTCGTTACCGGCAAGTCTCTTTACTCGTTCCGTAATACATCATCCCGTAACTAACTCATTAGCTGCAATGCTTGCAAGGCTTATAGTGATGTGCATTACCGAGTGGGCCCAGAGATACCTCTCCGACAATCGGAGTGACAAATCCTAATCTCGAAATACGCCAACCCAACAAGTACCTTCGGAGACACCTGTAGAGTACCTTTATAATCACCCAGTTACGTTGTGACGTTTGGTAGCACACAAAGTGTTCCTCCGGTATTCGGGAGTTGCATAATCTCATAGTCATAGGAACATGTATAAGTCATGAAGAAAGCAATAGCAGTAAAACTTAAACGATCATAGTGCTAAGCTAACGGATGGGTCTTGTCCATCAGATCATTCTCCTAATGATGTGATCCCGTTGATCAAATGACAACTCATGTCTATGGCTAGAAAACATAACCATCTTTGATCAATGAGCTAGTCTAGTAGAGGCATACTAGGGACACTCTGTTTTGTCTATGTATTCACACATGTATTAAGTTTCCGGTTAATACAATTCTAGCATGAATAATAAACATTTATCATGATATAAGGAAATAAATAATAACTTTATTATTGCCTCTAGGGCATATTTCCTTCAGTCTCCCACTTGCACTAGAGTCAATAATCTAGTTCACATCGCCATGTGATTTAACACCGATAGTTCACATCGTCATGTGATTAAGACCCAAAGGGTTTACTAGAGTCAACAATCTAGTTCACATCGCTATGTGATTAACACCCAAAGAGTACTAAGGTGTGATCATGTTTTGCTTCGTGAGAGAAGTTTAGTCAACGGGTCTATCACATTCAGATCCGTATGTATTTCGCAAATGTCTATGTGTCTACAATGCTCTGCATGGAGCTACTCTAGCTACTTGCTCCCACTTTTAATACGCATCCAGATTGATACTTAGAGTCAGCTGGATTTTGTGTCAAAGCTTGCATCAGCGTAACCCTTTACGACGAACTCTTTATCACCTCCATAATCGAGAAACATTTCCTTAGTCATCCAGTTACTAGGGATAATTTTGACCGCTGTACAGTGATCTACTCCTGGATCACTATTGTACCCTCTTGACAAACTCATGGCAAGGTACACAACATGTTTGGTACACAGCATGGCATACTTTATAGAACCTATGGCTGAGGCATAGGGAATGACTTTCATTCTCTCTATATTTTTCTGCCGTGGTCTGGCTTTGAGTCTTACTCAACTTCACACCTTACAAGTCAGGTAAGAACTCCTTCTTTGACTGATCCATTTTGAACTACTTCAAAATCATATCAAGGTATGTACTCATCGAAAGTCTTATCAAGCGTCTTGATCTATCTCTATACATCTTGATGCCCAATATGTAAGCAGCTTCACCAAGGTCTTTCTTTGAAAAACTCCTTTCAAACACTCCTTTATGCTTTCCAGAAAATTCTACATCATTTCCGATCGACAATATGTCATTCACATATACTTATCAGAAAGGTTGTAGTGCTCCCACTCACTTCTTGTAAATACAGGCTTCACCGCAAGTCTGTATAAATCTATATGCTTTGATCAACTTATCAAAGCGTATATTCCAACTCCGAGATGCTTGCACCAGTCCATAGATGGATCGCTGGAGCTTGCACATTTTGTTAGCACCTTTAGGATTGACAAAACCTTCTGGTTGCATCATATACAAGTCTTCTTTAATAAATCCATTAAGGAATGAAGTTTTGTTATCCATTTGCTAGATTTCATAAAATGCGGCAATTGCTAACATGATTCGGACAGACTTAAGCATCGCTACGGGTGAGAAAGTCTCATCGTAGTCAACTCCTTGAACTTGTTGAAAAACTTTCGCAACAAGTCGAGCTTTGTAAACAGTAACATTACTGTCAGCGTCAGTCTTCCTCTTGAAGATCAATTTATTTTCGATGGCTTGCCGACCATCGGGCAAGTCAACCAAAGTCCACACTTTGTTCTCATACATGGATCCCATCTCAGATTTCATGGTCTCAAGCCATTTTGCGGAATCTGGGCTCATCATCGCTTCCTCATAGTTCGTAGGTTCATCATGCTCCAGTAACATGACTTCCAGAACCGGGTTGCCGTACCACTCTGGTGCGGAACGTACTCTGGTTGATCTACGAAGTTCAGCAGTAACTTGATCCGAAGTTTCATGATCATCATCATTAGCTTCCTCACTAATTGGTGTAGGAATCACTAGAACCAGTTTCTGTGATGTACTACTATCCAATTCGGGAGAAGGTACAATTACCTCATCAAGTTCCACTTTCCTCCCACTCACTTCTTTCGAGAGAAACTCCTTCTCTAGAAAGGATCCACTCTTAGCAACAAAGACCTTGCCTTCGGATCTATGATAGAAGGTGTACCCAACAGTTTCTTTTGGGTATCCTATGAAGATTTACTTCTCCGATTTGGGTTCGAGCTTATCATGTTGAAACTTTTTCACATAAGCATCGCAGTCCCAAACTTAAAGAAATGACAGCTTAGGTTTCTCGTCAAACCACAGTTCATACGGTGTCATCTCCACGGATTTAGATGGTGCCCTATTTAACGTGAATGTATCTGTCTCTAATGCATAACCCCAAAAGCGATAGTGGTAGATCGGTAAGAGACATCATCGATCGCACCATATCTAATAAAGTACGGTTATGACGTTCGGACACACCATTACACTATGGTGTTCCAGGTGGCGTGAGTAGTGAAACTATTTCACATTGTTTTTACTGAAGGCCAAACTCGCTAACTCAAATATTTTACCTCTACGATCATATCGTAGAAACTCTTACTTTCTTGTTACGATGATTCTCCACTTCACTCTGAAATTCTTTGAACTTTTCAAATGTTTTATACTTGTGCTTCATTAAGTAGATATACCCATATCTGCTCAAATCATCAGTGAAGGTCAGAAAATAACGATACCCGCCGCGAGCTTCAACACTCATTGGTCCACATACATCTGTAAGTATGATCTCCAACAAATATGTTGCTCGCTCCATTGTTCCAGAGAACGGAGTTTTAGTCATCTTGCCCATGAGGCATGGTTCGCAAGCACCAAGTGATTCATAATCAAGTGATTCCAAAAGTCCATCACTATGGAGTTTCTTCATGCGCTTTACACCATTATGACCTAAACAGCAGTGCCACAAATAAGTTGCCCTATCATTATTAACCTTGCATCTTTTGGCTTCAATATTATGAATATGTGTATCACCACGATCGAGATCCAACAAACTATTTTCATTGGGTGTATGACCATCGAAGGTTTTATTCATGTAAACAGAATAACAATTATTCTATGACTTTAAATGAATAACCGTATTGCAACAAATATGATCAAATCATATTCATGCTCAACGCAAATGCCAAATAACATTTATTTAGGTTTTACACTAATCCCGAAAGTATAGGGAGTGTGCGATGATGATCATATCAATCTTGGAACCACTTCCAACACACATCGTCACTTCACCTTTAACTAGTCTCTGTTCATTCTGCAATTCTCGTTTCGAGTTACTAATTTTAGCAACTGAACCGGTATCAAATACCCAGGGGTTGCTATGAACACTAGTAAAGTACACATCAATAATCTGTATATCAAAATATACCTTTGTTCACTTTGCCATCCTTCTTATCCGCCAAGTATCTAGGGCAGTTCCACTTCTAGTGACCATTTCCTTTGCAGTAGAAGCACTTAGTTTCAGGCTTGAGTTTTAGCATTGGGTTTCTTCACGGGAGTGACAACTTGCTTGTCATTTTTCTTGAAGTTCTCCTTCTATCCCTTTGCCCTTTACTTGAAACAAGTGGTCTTGTTAACCATCAACACTTGATGCTTTTTCATGATTTCTACCTTCGCCGACTTCAGCATCGCGAAGAGCTCGGGAATTCCTTTCGTCATCCCTTGCATATTATAGTTCATCACGAAGTTCTACTAACTTGGTGATAGTGACTAGAGAACTTTGTCAATTACTATCTTATCTGGAAGATTAACTCCCACTTGATTCAAGTAATTGTAGTACCCAGACAATCTGAGCACATGCTCACTGGTTGAGCTATTCTCCTCCATCTTGTAGGCAAAGTACTGTCAGAAGTCTTATACCTCTCGACACGGGCATGAGTATGAAATACTAATTTCAACTCTTGGAACATCTTATATGCTCCGTGGCGTTCAAAACGTTTTTGAAGTCCCGGTTCTAAGTCGTAAAGCATGGTGCACTTAAACTATCAAGTAGTCATCATACCGAGCTTTTGTCAAAACGTTCATAACGTCTACATCTGCTCCTGCAATAGGTATGTCACCTAGCGGTGCATCAAGGACATAATTCTCTGTGCAGCAATGAGGATAATCCTCAGATCACGGAACAATTCCGCATCATTGCTACTAACATCTTTCAACTTAGTTTTCTCTAGGAACATATAAAAAATAAACGGGGAGTAACATCGTTAGCTATTGATCTACAACATAGATATGCTAATACTACGAGGACTAAGTTCATGATAAATTAAAGTTCAATTTAATCATATTACTTAAGAACTCCCACTTAGATAGACATCCCTCTAGTCATCTAAATGATCACATTATCCAAATCAACTAAACCATGTCCGATCATCACGTGAGATGGAGTAGTTTCAATGGTGAACATCTTATGTTGATCATATCTACTATATGATTCACGCTCGACCTTTCGGTCTCCAGTGTTCCGAGGCCATATCTGCATATGCTAGGCTCGTCAAGTTTAACCCGAGTATTCTGCGTGTGCAAAACTGGCTTACACCCGTTGTATTTGAACGTAGAGCTTATCACACCCGATCATCACGTGGTGTCTCGGCACGACGAACTTTCGCAACGGTGCATACTCAGGGAGAACACTTATACCTTGAAATTTAGTAAGGGATCATCTTATAATGCTACCGTCGAACTAAGAAAAATAAGAAGCATAATAAGATAAACATTACATGCAATCAAAATATGTGACATGATATGGCCATCATCATCTTGTGCTTTTGATCTCCATCTCCAAAGCACCGTCATGATCACCTTCGTCACCGGCGCGACACCTTGATCTCCATCGTAGCATCGTTGTCGTCTCGCCAACTATTGCTTCTACGACTATCGCCACCGCTTAGTGATAAAGTAAAGCAATTACATGGCGATTGCATTTCATACAATAAAGCGACAACCATATGGCTCCTGCCAGTTGCCGATAACTTTACAAAACATGATCATTTCATACAAAACCGTATAACTCATCATGTCTTGACCATATCACATCACAACATGCCCTGCAAAAACAAGTTAGACGTCCTCTACTTTGTTGTTGCAAGTTTTACGTGGCTGCTACGGGCTTAGCAAGAACCGTTCTTACCTACGCATACAAAACCACAACGATATTTCGTCAAGTATGTGCTGTTTTAACCTTCACAAGGACCGGGCGTAGCCACACTTGATTCAGCTAAAGTGAGAGAGACAGACACCCGCCAGTCACCTTTAAGCAACGAGTGCTCGTAACGGTGAAACCAGTCTTGCGTAAGCGTACGCGTAATGTCGGTCCGGGCCGCTTCATCTCACAATACCGCCGTAACAAAGTATGACATGCTGGTAAGCAGTATGACTAGTATCGCCCACAACTTATTGTGTTCTACTCGTGCATATCATCTACGCATAAACCTGGCTCTGATACCACTGTTGGGGAACATAGTATTTATAAAATTTTCCTACGATCACGCAAGATCTATCTACCAGATGCATAGCAACGAGAGGGGAGAGTGAGTCTACGTACCCTCGTAGACCGAAAGCGGAAGCGTTAGAACAACGCGGTTGATGTAGTCGTACGTCTTCATGGCCCGACCGATCAAGCACCGAAACTACGGCACCTCCGAGTTCTAGCACACGTTCAGCTCGATGACGTCCCTCGAACTCCGATCCAGCCGAGTGTCGAGGGAGAGTTCCTTCAGCACGACGGCGTGGTGACGATCTTGATGTTCTACCATCGCAGGGCTTCGCCTAAGCACGGCTACAATATTTATCGAGGAGAACTATGGTGGAGGGGGGCACCGCACACGGCTAAGAGATCAAGAGATCAATTGTTGTGTCTAGAGGTGCCCCCCTGCCCCCGTATATAAAGGAGGGAGGGAGAGGCCGGCCCTAGAGGGGGCGCACCAAGTGTGGGGAGTCCTACTAGGACTCCCAAGTCCTAGTAGGATTCCCCTTTCCTTTCCTGAGTAGGAGAGAAGGAAAGAGGGGGAGAGGGAGAAGGAAAAGGGGGTTGCACCCCTTGTCCAATTCGGACCAGAAGGAGGGTGCACGCCTCCTTCCTTTTGGCCTCTCTCCTCTATTCCCGTAACTCCCCGGTACTCCGAAAATACCCGAATCACTCGGAACCTTTCCGATGTCCGAATATAGTCGTCCAATATATCGATTTTTACGTCTCGACCATTTTGAGACTCCTCGTCATGTCCCGAATCTCATCCGGGACTCCGAACTCCTTCGGTACATCAAAACTCATAATAAAACTATCATCGAAACCTTAAGCGTGCGGACCCTACGGGTTCTAGAACTATGTAGACATGACCGAGACACGTCTCCGGTCAATAACCAATAGCGTAACCTGGATGCTCATATTGGCTCCCACATATTCTACGAAGATCTTTATCGGTCAAACCGCATAACAACATACATTGTTCCCTTTGTCATCGGTATGTTACATGCCCGAGATTCGATCGTCGGTATCTCAATACCTAGTTCAATCTCGTTACCAACAAGTCTCTTTACTCGTTCCGTAATACATCATCCCGCAACTAACTCATTAGCTGCAATGCTTGCAAGGCTTATAGTGATGTGCATTACCGAGTGGGCCCAGAGATACCTCTCCGACAATCGGAGTGACAAATCCTAATCTCGAAATACGCCAACCCAACAAGTACCTTCGGAGACACCTGTAGAGTACCTTTATAATCACCCAGTTACGTTGTGACGTTTGGTAGCACACAAAGTGTTCCTCTGGTTTTCGGGAGTTGCATAATCTCATAGTCATAGGAACATGTATAAGTCATGAAGAAAGCAATAGCAGTAAAACTTAAACGATCATAGTGCTAAGCTAACGGATGGGTCTTGTCCATCAGATCATTCTCCTAATGATGTGATCCCGTTGATCAAATGACAACTCATGTCTATGCCTAGGAAACATAACCATCTTTGATCAATGAGCTAGTCTAGTAGAGGCATACTAGGGACACTCTGTTTTGTCTATGTATTCACACATGTATTAAGTTTCCGGTTAATACAATTCTAGCATGAATAATAAACATTTATCATGATATAAGGAAATAAATAATAACTTTATTATTGCCTCTAGGGCATATTTCCTTCATCGTCTATGATGGAATATTAATGAGAAGTCTATTGGTTCCTTTGCTGCACTCGGTATTCTCTTCACGCAATCGATCTTACATGATGATTCTTATGGGGAGTATTGACCTTATATCAGGTATGGCTGTGAAAACTTTATTTAATCATAGCAAACATAGCTTTGGTCATAACAACAAGCATGATTTTCTTAAAGTATCGACATAGCCAAAACCTTTATGTTATTATGCTTGAAGTGTTATGCTGACAAGGAAGACAACTTGATGTGTTATGCTTATTTCAATGTTTATGCTTTATATTGTTTTGCATCTTAGTCATCATCAATTGTCTGTTCTCTCAAAACCTTTGCTAGCCTAACTCTGTACTAAGCGGAATTCTGCTTGTGCATCCATACCCTTAAACCAATACCTTCCATATGAGTCCACCATACCTTCCTATTCGTGGTATCCCACTACCACCTCCTAAAGTACAGAATTTATGTGTTATCCTTAAATGTTCAAAATCTTTTATTTTGTGCCTCTGTTTTAGCTCATGAGGAAGTAATAGTTAATTCATGGTCTTTTTTTTTGAGTTGGACAAGTTTCACCCCGGGATTGCATGTCTAATCTGCAAACCCATAATACGAGAAGGAACTGGCATAGAGTGCGCCCGGCTCATTAAAAATATACAACAAACAAACCCTCCTTCACGCTTTGTTCATGAGAAATCAGAAAACGTTGGCAGTGATAAACAAAGGAGATTAAGAGGATGTGATCGTCCTCGTGCGGGAGCCGTTCCTCGAAACTTGTCCAGCTCGAGAAGTAATTGAGTTATCTATTAGCATTCGTTGACAAAACATGCATCTCTCAAAACTTGTTTTCATTCTGTTTGATTTAAGGATAGCACATGAGTTTTCCCTACTACCCTAGAGCAGGGCCTATCTATTAATTTTAGGTTGAGTCAGTTATTCCTACTTCCTTCTATTCTTAAAGAGAGCAGACATTTGATGTTAACAAGGATTCATTCATATAAAGTTGCATTAAGATTTGTCATACCATATCCTTGTTGACATTATCATTTGATAAGTAAGTTGTTTGTCAAGCCCAGCTAAGGCAAATATCTTCCTTTGTGTTAACACTTTCACTTCTTACCTTATAACATGATCTTTTAAAAGCTTCAATTAATCTCATCAAAACATAAGAAAGAGCAAAAGTTAATGCTATTTGTTGTTCTTTGACCAAAGGACATGTTTGCCATGATTTGATGAGTTTCCTTAGCCCTACTTTCGAATATAAGTGTTATCACTCTTTTATAAGGGCCTTATGAGTTGAAGATTGCTGTTGAGGATATTTGAGTTGGTAAAGAAGCTGTGATGCTTCTTGTCCGTATTCTATTTATCGACACTTCACTCTCTAAACTTGTGGACAGGTTTACCGAGCTCAGTATTCGCTTGGGGACAAGCGAGGTCTAAGCTTGGGGGTGTTGATACGTCCAAAATGCATCACTATTTTATATGGTAATTTATCCTTATTCATTGATATATTTCACGTTACGATGATGTTCTTATGTTGTTTTGGCCTATTTTACACATTTTGCAACTTTCCGATGCCGAAGCAGCAGACGCAGGATTTAGCAGTAAAAAAGTGGACGCTGAGTTGCTGAAGAAGAATACCTCCAAATTACCTGAAAATCGACGGGAGATATTTTCCAGACGGATCACGAAGGCACGCGAAAGGGCAACCCGAGGGGGGCCACAGGGTGTCCAGGCGCCCTGGGGGCGCGCCCCCCCTGGCCGCGCCGGGGGGCACCTGGAGTCCCTGGCCCACCTCCGGCTGCCCCCTTTTGCCTATATACTCTCCGTTATCCAAAAACCCTAAAAACGAGAGTTTTTACGGAGTTCCGCCGCCGCTCCGTGGCGGAAACCTACAGAGAAGAAAAAGCCATCTCCGGCGGGCAGAATTCGCCAGGGAGATCACCTCCCGGAAGGGGAGATCATCGCCATCGTCATCACCATCGTCACGGGCATCATCGAGATCATCATCAACATCAGCACCAACATCAGCACCATCTCCATCTTCATCCAAATCTCATCTCACAATTGCAACTTGTGTTGTAACTCGTACTACCTATCCTCTCTACTCCATCGGTGTTGATTACTACTTTGTGGTGAATGCTATTGAGTTTTGTTGGAGAAATATTATTATGTCCAGATTGTTTATCACCCATTTATCTCCACTGATCATGATCTCTTTTATGTCTTGTGAGTAGTTACCTTAGTTCTTGAGGACATGGGGAAAGTCTTGTTGTTAGTAGTCATATGCTGTTGAAGTAATATGTGTTGTTTGATACTTAAGTTGTGTTATCATTCTACTAGTGGTGTTGTGTGAGTCGAACACTCAGCACTTCGCCTTATTAAGGACCTAGGGGAATACATTGTGTACAAAGAATGCTTACGGTGGGTTGCCGGAGTGACAGAAACCTGAACCCCAGTTCGTACGCTTTTGCACAAAGGAACAATGGATCATCGATCGTATTGCTATGGTTAGGCTTTTGCCTTAAATTCTATCTTGTATTTGCGGATGCTTGCAAGGTGTTTAATCATAAGAGTGCACTCATCTTAGTCTAGAGAGTGTACTAGCAAAGATCCACCCACTCAACACTTATCAACACATAACATAGTATCAATACGGAATATGGCGAAAGCACATGACTACCTCTCCCGTGTGTCCTCAGGAACGCTTTAGCCTTTATAAGTTCAGTTGCTAGGCCTCTCCTTTGCTCAGAAAGGATTGGGCCACTTGTTACTCTCATTACCTTTTATTTTGCTTGCTTTTACTTTCCTGTTGCTTATATCAAGAAAAACCCTAAAAAGCTATCTTTTAGTGCTTGCAGTAATTTTTTGCTCAGAATCACTTATCAATACCTTCTGCTCCTCGTTGGGTTCGACACTCTTACTTATCGAAAACGCTGCAATAGATCCCTTACGGTTGTGGGTCATCAAACACTTCCCTAGAACAAGAATTAGGGCACCATATGGATCTAGAACTAAAGATGACAATACATGAGATCTATGTGTTATGCCAATCTAGGGGCATAAAACGATAGCGCTTGTTGGGAGGCAACCCAATATTTATCCTTTTGCTTTTTGTTTTTTTGATGTTTTCCAATAAATACACAATTATGCCTTTTTAGATGTTTTTTTGTGGTTTACATTAGTGTTCGTGCCAAGCAAAGCCTTTGGGATGATTTGTTTCAAAGTTGATTTGATTGCGTTGAAATTCAGAAACTTTTTGCGTCCCGTGCCAGAATTCTTGACGGGGTCTGGAACGTGATCAATTCTACAAATTTTTACATGTTATATGGATACCAATTGCCCACGTTTTCCTATTTTTTTTCAAATTTTAAGAGTTACAGAAGTATGACTAATTTAGCAGCTTTCAAACTCCTCTATTTTTTTACAGATTCTGTTTTTGTTGTGTTATGTGCTTGTTTTGATGAATCTATGGCTTCTTTTGAATATTTTAAGCCATGGAAAATTTAGAATACAGTAGATATAATGAAATAACAAAATATGAATTGGTTTTCTACAGTACTTACAGTAAGGATTGGTTTTGTTATATTAATAGATCTCATGAAGGTTTGTTGACTTTTGTGTGATTGAAGTTTTCAAGTTTTGGGTGAGATCACGATGGATGAAGGAATAATGAGTAACAAAATCCTAAGTTTGGGCATGCCCGAGGAACCCCAAGATAATATTCAAGAAGTATCAAGCAACTAAGTTTGGTGATGCCCTGAGTGGCATCCCCTCTTTCTTTTAACGACCATCGTTATTTTACTAGGAGTTGTATTTTTTCGTCACATAACATGAGTTTTGTTGGAGGGTCTTATATGATATGACTCTTTGCTTGTTTTTCTTTTTAGTTTGTGTCATCTATCCTTGTTGGACACACCTATTTGAGAAATCCAAAATTATGTTATGGTTTTTTAGAATTGCTCTTTATGCTTCACTTAATTTTTTTGAGACCTATGGAATTCCTCTAGTGCTTCACTCATATCTTTTTTAGCATGGTGTGCTTTAATATTTTTTTGAATAAATTATCTCATGCTTCTATTAAATTAATTTGTGAGTTAGTAAATCTTTGAAGAAATTCTCTCATGCTTCACTGAAACTATTTTGAGAGAAGGAAATTGTATGCTCATGTTCTTCACTTAGATTTGTTTGAGCTTATCAAAAGCAACATATGAAACTAGTCCCAAAGTGATAGATATTCAAGAGGGGTATAATAAAAACTTTCATGAAGATCATTGGACAAAATAAACTAGATTCTTTGTAATAGTTTTGAGATATGATGATAGTGATGTGTGAGTCATGTTAATGAATTATTATGCTTTAGTAAGAATATTGGTGTTAAGGTTTGTGATTCCCTATGCAATCACGAAAGTCAATAGTTATGCAATGAAATTACATCCTACTTGTGGTGCATTATTAGATGCTAGTTATGCTCAATGCTTGCTTATGTGAATTTTCGATTCTTGGTTGGTTGCTTCTCAATCTTTTTGCTAGCCTCCACTCGTACTAAGTAGAAATACTACTTGTGCATCCAAACTCTTTAAACCCAGTTTTGCCATATGTGTCCACCATACCTACCTATATGTGACGTTTCCATGTCATTCTAAGAAAATTTCTATGCGCCATCTCTAAATTTCAAAATAAACTTCCTTTTTGTGTGCCCGTGCCACTCATGAGGCGGTGAGGAGTGGCCGATATTTTTCCATGCTATATGTGTTATTCTCAAGATGAGTGTTTATTCACTTTTCATTGCACAAGAGTATGGCGGTAATAGGGATGCCTAGTCCCGGAATGAAAAAGAAATTTAATTTATGTTGTCAAATAATAAATTCCTTGGTAAGTGTTGGTATTGAGGGCACCCGTGGATACCGTTAGCATGGATTGTGAAAGAATGGTGGAAAAAGGAATACAATTTATTTTCTGTATGGGAACCGCCTATGATGTATCTAGCATGGAAAGTATTAAAAACTCTTGGTCGTTTTTGTTGATGGGAAAAGTATGCCTCTAGAAAAAATTATCTCTCAATTTAATCTTTGATCTCTGGCACCTCTACAAATCCCTACTTCCCTCTACAAAGGGCCTTTCTATTTACTTTATGCAAAAACAATTTACTTGAGTCTCCATCTTCTCTTATAAATCACCAACTAAGGGGCACCATGATCGTAGTTGAGCATTGAATGTAGCTAATATGCGAGTGTGTTTCATGAATGGATCAATGATTGAGCATGATGGGCTAGGGATAACTTGCTTTAGTATTGATATTTTGAATGACATGTTTGTTTGTTGATATGCTTGAGTATTAAAATCTTCATGTTAATACTAGACTATTGCTTTGACCCATATAAAAGTCCAAATGTTCATGCTACAAAATAAAAAATATGTGATGAACATGTTAGGGAACATTCCACATCAAAAAATTAGTTTTTATCATTTACCTACTCGATGACGAGCATGAATTAAGCTTGGGTATATTGATACGTCTCCAACGTATGTATAATTTATTATTGTTCTATGCTGTTATATTATCATTCTTGGATGTTTTACAATCATTTTATAGTAACTTTATATCATTGTTTGGGAGTAACCGATTGACATAGTGCCTAGTGACAGTTGATGTTTTTTTGCTAGTTTTTTACTTCGCGGAAAATCAATACCAAACAAAGTCCAAACGCAGCAAAACATTTCGGAGAATTTTTCTAGGCCAGAAGACACAGGATGGGCCCAAGAAGCTCCTGCGGGTGCTTCGAGGCGAGCACAACCCACCAGGGCGCACCCTGGTGGGTTGCGCCCACCTCGGTGGTTGATACGTCTCCAACGTATCTATAATTTTTGATTGTTCCATGCTATTATATTATCAACTTTTTATGTTTTATATGCGTTTATATGCTATTTTATATTATTTTTGGGACTACCTTATTAACCTAGAGTCGAGTGCCAGTTTCTGTTTTTTCCTTATTTTTGAGTTTCACAGAAAAGGAATATTAAACGGAGTCCAAACAGAATAAAACTTTCATGATGATTTTTGTTGGAACAAAAGACACACGTAGGACTTGGAGTACAAGTTAGAGAGTCCCCGATGAGACGACAAGCCAGGGGGGCACGCCCCTAGGGCTAGTGGCCCCCTCGGAGACCCCGTGGCCCCCTTCCTTGGCCTATATCAGAAGTATTCCCGAAACCCTAAAAGCGTCCATGAAAATACTTTTCCACCGCTGCGGGTTTCTGATCTCGTGAGATTCCATCTAGAGGCCTTTTTCGATACTCTGCCGAGGGGGATTCAATGGAGTGCTTCTACATCAACTTTGTTGCCCTTCCGATGATGCGTGAGTAGTTTACGACAGACCTACGGGTCCACAGCTAGTAGCTAGATGGCTTCTTCTCTCTCTTTGATCTTAAGTACAATGTTCTACTCGATGTTCTTGGAGATCTATTTGATGTAATCTTCTTTTGCGGTGTGTTTATCGAGATCCGATGAATTGTGGATTTATGATCAGATTATCTATGAATATTATTTGAATCTTCTCTGAATTCTTATATGCAAGATTTGATACCTTTGTATTTCTCTTCGAATTATTGGTTTGGTTTGGCCAACTAGATTGGTAGTTCTTGCAATGGGAGAGCTGCTTATTTTTTGGTTCAATCTTGCGTTGACCTTACCCGGTGACAGAAGGGGTAGCGAGGCACGTATTGTATTGCTACCATCAAGGATAAAAAGATGGGGTTTGTATCATATTGCTTGAGTTTATCCCTCTACATCATGTCATCTTGCTTAAGGCGTTACACTATTCTTATGAACTTAATACTCTAGTAGATACAGGCAGGAGTCGGTCTACTTTTCACGGATGTGATGCCTATATTTATGATCATTGCCTTAGATATCGTCATAGCTTTGCGCTTTTCTATCAATTGCTCGACGGTAATTTGTTTACCCACTGTATGCTCTATTCAAGAGAGAAGCCTCTAATGAAACCTATGGCCCCTGGGTCTATTTGACATCTGTTATTTTCATATCTATAAAACCAAAAACCCAGAAATACCTTGATGCAATTATTTTCTATTTACTTTATTTTTATTTTTACTTTAGTTTTAAATCTACCTTTATAAAATCTCACTCTTGATTGACAACCCCTTTTCCACGTTGTGTGCAAGTGTTTGTTACTTTCTGCAGGTGCATATATTGGACACTTGCTTGCACCTCCTATTGGATTGATACCTTGGCTCTCAACTGAGGGAAATACTTATCTCTAATTTGCTGCATCACCCTTTCCTCTTCAAGGAAAGAATGAATGCAAGCTCAAGAAGTAGCAGGAAGAATTAATGGCGCCGTTGCGGGGGAGGTCTACATCAAGCCTACCAATTACTTGTCACAAAATTTTATCTCTCGCACTTATATTATATTCCATTTGCCTCTAGTTTTCATCTCCCCCACTTCTAAAACTTTTTTTATAAAAACACAAAAATATTTTCCTTTTTATTCGCCCTTTTTCGTCCATCTTATTATTTGCTTGTATGCTAGATCGCTTGCTTGGTCACAATGAATCCAGAGAATAATAAGTTGTGTGACTTTTCCAATACTAATAATAATTATTTTATTAGTACTCCGATTGCTCCCGCCACTAGTGTGGAATCTTATGAAATCAATGCCGCTTTATTGAAACTTGTTCTGAAAGAACAATTTTCCGGTAGTCGTAATGAAGATGTTGCATCCCATCTAAATACTTTCGTTGACTTATGTGACATGAAAAATAAAATAGACGTGGATATTGATATCATTAAATTGAGGCTATCTCCGTTCTCTCTACGTGATCTTGCGAAACCTTGGTTTTCATCTTTGCCTAAAAATAGTATAGATTCATGGAATAAGTGTAAAGATGCCTTTATTTCCAAGTAATTTCCACCCGCTAAAATCATCTCACTTCGGAATGATATAATGAATGTTAAAAAACTAGATCATGAGCATGTTGCACAATCATGGGAAAGGATGAAATTAATGATAAGAAATTGGCCTTCTCATATGGTTTAAGTTTATGGATGATCATACAAAAAAAATTATGCTAGATTGAATTTTGCATCTAGAAATCTTTTAGATTCGGTCGAGGGGGGTACATTTATGGAAATAACATTAGGAGAAGCTACTAAACTCCTAAATAATATTATGGTGAATTAGTCTCAATGGCATACCGAAAGATCATCAACTAGTAAAAAAGTGCATGCAATTGAAGAAATTAATACTTTGAGTGAAAATATGGATAATCTTATGAAATTAATTGCTAGCAAGGTTTCTTCTATGGATCCTAATGATATGCCTTTGTCTACCTTTCTTGAGAATAACAATGAATCTATGGGTGTCAATTTTGTTGGTAGGAACAATTTTGGTAATAACGCGTATAGAGGTAGTTTCGGCCCTAGGCCGTTTCCTGACAATTCCTCTAATAATTATGGTAATTCCTACAACATTTTTTATGGAAATTCTAACAAGATACCTTCTGATCTTGAGAGTACAATTAAGGAATTTATAAATTCCCAAAAGGTTTTCAATGCTATGGTAGAAGAAAAGTTGCTTAAGATTGATGATTTGACTAGGAACGTTGATGGAATTTCTCATGAGATTTATTCTTTGAAAATTAGATCTATGCCACCAAAGCATGATTTTAAAGAGTCTTTATAAATTTTGCAATTTTCTATCAATAAGTGCAAGGAAAGAACGGCTAGGTTGCGTGCTAAGAGAGAATTACTAGAAAACATGTGTTCTTCTAGTTTATGAGATAATAATGATGAAGATCTTAAGATGCTTGGTTTGAATCTTATTAAATCTTTGTTTGCTAATATAGTTCTTGAAAAATAAGGGACTGGAGATGAGTCAACTTTAGATAGAAGGCGTCCCGATAATTTGGAGAATAATGATCTTAGTGAAAAAGGTGATAAAAGTAAGATTGGGGAGAGGTCAAAACTTTAGCTAGCAATGAACACACTATTTTGGATTTCAAGAAATTTAATTTTGATAGTTTCTCTTTGATAGATTGTATTTCCTTGTTGCAATCCATGTTAAGTTCTCCTCGTGCTTATAATCAAAAGAAGGCAACATATTGCTGATGCTATGATGAAATCTTTTGAGGAAAAACTTGAGTTGGAAGTTTCAATCCCTAGAATACTTTATGATGACTGGGAACCTACTATTAAAATCAAGACTAACGATTATGAGTTTAATGCTTTGTGTAATTTGGGTGCTAGTGTTTCCACGATTCCGAAAAATCTATGTGATGTGCTAGGGTTCCATAAACTTGATAATTGTTCTATAAATTTACATCTAGCGGATTCCACTATCAAAAAACATATGGTACGGATTAACGATGTTCTTATTGTTGCAAATAGGAATTATGTGCACATGGATTTGATTGTTCTTGATATAGATTGCAATCCAACATGCCCTGTTATTCTTGGTAGACCTTTCCTTAGAACAATTGGTGCAATTATTGATTTGAAAGAAGGAAACATTCGATTTAAATTTCCATTAAGGAAGGGCATGAAACACTTCCCTAGAAAGAAAGTAAGGTTACCGTATGAATCTATTATGAGGGATACTTATGGTTTGAGTACCAAAGATGGCAATGATCATTGCTTTATGCCTAGCTAGGGGCGTTAAACAATAGCGCTTGTTGGGAGGCAACCCAATTTTATTTTAGTTTTTACTTTTTCTTGTTGTTCTTGAATAAATCTATCGTCTAGCCTCTGGTTAGATGTGTTTTCATGTTTTAATTTAGTGTTTGTGCCAAGTAAAACCTTTGGGATGATTTGGAAGATAATAGATTGGCTTTTTCTGGAAATCATAAACTTTTGCGTCCAGTGTCAAAATTGTTTCTGGTTGCTGGAAAGTGAAAAAACTCTGAATTTGTTACACGTTTTTGACCTACCAATTGCCAACGTTGTCCTAATTTTTCTGATAGTTTAGAGATGAGAACGTTTCACATCAATTCGCATCTTTACAGACTTTTCTATTTTTTATAGATTATGTTTTCTTTGTGTTCTTTGCTTATTTTGATGAATCTATGGCTAGTATCGGAGGATATGAACCATTTAAAAATTGGAATACATTAGATATAACACAGATATAAAATAAGAATGAGTTCACAACAGTACCTACAAGTAAGGATTGAATTTGTTTTACTAACGGATCTCGCGAGTTTTCTGTTGAGTTTTGTGTTGTGAAGTTTTCATGTTTTGGGTAAAGATTAGAAGGACTACGGAATAAGAAGTGGCAAGAGCCTAAGCTTGGGGATGCCCAAGGCACCCCAAGGTAATTTTAAAGGACAACCAATCATCTAAGCTTGGGGATGCCCCGGATGGCATCCCCTCTTTCCTCTTCAATCCACTAGTAAATTTACTTGAGGCTATATTTTTATTCACCACATGATATGTGTTTTGCTTGGAGTGTCTTTTATGATTTGAGTATTTGCTTTTTAGTTTGCCAACATCAACCTTGCTGTACACACCTTCTGAGAAGGACACACATGAATCATGAATTTATTATAATACTCTTTGTGCTTCACTTATATATTTGTGAGCTAGGGTAGTTGCTCTAGTGCTTCACGCATATGTTTTTTATCACGGCAGTGATGTTTATTTTGAAGAAATTGATGAACTCTCATGCTTCACTTATATTATTTTGAGAGTCTCTAAACTCCACGGTAATTTTCTTGGGTTATGAATTTAGTCCTAATATGGTAGGCATCCAAAGATGGTATAATAAAAACATTCATAAAGAGCATTGAATTTCTGAGAAGTTTGATTCCTTGCAATTGTTTTGAGATATTAACATGGTGATATTAGAGTCATGCTAGTAGTAAGTTGCGTGGTTAAATAAATAATTGTGTTAAGGTTTGTGATTCCCGTAGCATGCATGTATGGTCTTCTAGTTATGTGATGAAGTTGGAGCACGATTTATCCTTGATTGTCTATCTTTGCATGAAAGTCAGGAGAGCGCGATGGTTAACTCCGAAGAACCTCTCATCTAGTAGCGTGCATTGTGATACTTTGCTTCATGGGCTAATAATTTTTTTTGTAATAAATATGTGAGTTATTTATGACTAATATTGAGTGCATGGATTATACGCACTCTCACCCTTCCACCTTGCTAGCCACTCTAGTACCACGCAACTTTCGCCGGTGCATGAAACCACCTTATACCTTCCCTCAAAACAGCCACCATACCTACCTATTATGGCATTTCCATAGCCATTCCGAGATATATTGCCATGTAACTCCACCGTTCCGTCATCATGTTTGAGTTTACCATCGATTTGTAATTTTGAGTTGTAAGTACATAAAAGTGTGAGGATCATCATTATTAGAACAATGTCCCATGTGAGTTTATAAAAAAAAGAGGCCAATAGAGTCTCCAAAAAAAGGAGAGAAAAAAGAGAAAAGAGTCTCCAAGAAAAAAGAGGAGTCTCCAAAAAAATAAGAGAAAAAGAGAGAAGGGACTATGTTACTATCCTTTTCCACACTTGTGCTTCAAAGTAGCACGGTGTTCTTCGTTGTAGAGAGTCTCCTATTTTGTCACTTTCATATATTACTAGTGAGAATTATTCATTATAGAACTTGGCTTGTATATTCCAACGATGGGCTTCCTCAAATGCCCTAGGTCTTCATGAGCAAGCAAGTTGTATGCACACCCACTTAGTTTTATTTTGAGCTTTCATACACTTATAGCTCTAGTGCATCCATTACGTGGCAATCCCTACTCACTCACATTGATATTGATTGATGGAAATATCCAAAGTTCATTGATTTGCCTAGTAGATGTGAGACTTTCTCCTTTACTTTTGTCTACTACCACCTTCTATTCCACCCATAGTGCTATGTCCATAGCTCACGCTCATGTATTGCGTGAAGAGTTGAAAAAGTTTAAGAATGTAAAAGTATGAATACAATTTCTTGGCTGACACCGGGGTGGGCATGATTTATACCTTGTGCTATGAAGAGGGAGCATAACAAGACTAAATGATTTTTTAGGGATAACTTTCTTTAGTTGTGTTATTTTTGAAGCTTCATAATTTTCTCTCTAGTATGCTTGAAGTATTATTGTTTTGATATCAGTGGACTTTTTTTTGAATCGTATGGATCTGAACATTCATGCCAAATAAAAAAGAAATACAATTCTAATTATGCAAGGTAGCATTCCACATCAAAAAATCTGTTTTTATCATTTACCTACTCGAGGATGAGCAGAAATTAAGCTTGGGGATGCTTGATACGTCTCCAACTATCTATAATTTTTGATTGTTCCATGCTATTATATTATCAACTTTGGATGTTTTATATGAATTAATGTGCTATTTTATATTATATTTGGGACTAACTTATTAACCTAGAGCCCAGTGCCAGTTTCTATTTTTTCCTCGTTTTGGAGTTTCGCAGAAAAGGAATATCAAACGGAGTCCAAGCGGAATAAAACTTTCGCAATGATTTTTCTTGGACCAGAAGACACACATAGGACTTGGATTCCAAGTCACAGAGTCCCCAAGGAGACAACAAGCCAAGGGGGCATGCTCCTAGGGCTTGTGGCCCCCTCGGAGACCCCCTGACACCCTTCCTTGTCCTATATATTCAGAAGTATGCCCGAAACCCTAAAAGCGTCCATGAAAATACTTTTCCACCGCCGCAGATTTTTGATCTCGTGAGATCACATCTGGAGGCGTTTTCTGGTACTCTGCCGTAGGGGGATTTGATCAGGGAGGACTTCTACATCAACCTTGCTGCCCTTCCGTTGATGCGTGAGAAGTTTACCACATACCAATGGGTCCATAGCTAGTAGCTAGATGGCTTCTTCTCTCTATTTGATCTTCAATACAATGTTCTCCTCGATGTTCTTGGAGATCTATTCAATGTAATCTTCTTTTGTGGTGTATTTGTCGAGATCCGATGAATTGTGGATTTATGATCAGATTATTTATGAATATTATTTGAATCTTCTCTGAATTCTTATATGCATGATGTGATATCTTTGTATTTTCTTCGAATTATTGGTTTGATTTGGCCAACTAGATTGGTAGTTCTTGCAACGGGAGAGGTGCTCAGCTTTGGGTGCAATCTTGCGGTGACCTCACCCAGTGATAGAAGGGGTAGCGAGGCACGTATTGTATTGTTGTCATCAAGGATAAAAAGATGGATTTTATATCATATAGCTTGAGTTTATCCATTTACATCATTTCACCTTGCTTAAGGCGTTACTCTGTTCTTATGAACTTAATACTCTAGATGCATCCTGGATAGCAGTCGATGTGTGGAGTAATAGTAGTAGATGCAGGCAAGAGTTGTTCTACTTGTCACGGATGTGATGCCTATATTCATGATCTTTGCCTTAGATATCGTCGTAACTTTGCGCTTTTCTATCAATTGCTCGACAGTAATTTATTTACCCACCGTATGCTTTATTCAAGATAGAAGCCTCCGGGTTTATTTTACATCTATTATTTTCAGATCTATAAAACCAAAAACCAAAAAATATCTTGCTGCAATTATTGTATGTATACTTTATTTTGCTTTTTTACTTTAGTTTTAAATCTATCTCGATCAGAGCTCACTCTTGTTCGTGACGTTGGAGGGATTGACAACCCCTTTCCTCGTTGTGTGCAAGTGTTTGTTAGTTTGTGCAGGTGCATATATTGGAGACTTTCTTATACCTCCTGCAGGATTGATACCTTGGTTCTCAACTAAGGGAAATACTTATCTCTACATTACTGCATCACTCTTTCCTCTTTAAGGGAAAAATCAACGCAAGCTCAAGAAGTAGATGTGGCCTCCTGCACCACCTTTTCGCGCATAAATACCCAAATATTCCAGAAACCCTACGGGAGTCGACGAAATTTTGTAACAGCCACCGCAAGTTCTAGAACCACGAGATCCAATCTAGACACCATCACGGAGGGGTTCATCATCCTCATTGGTGCCTCTCCAATAATGTGTGAGTAGTTCACCATAGACCTACAAGTCTGTAGGCAGTAGCTTGATGGCTTCTTCTCTCTATTTTATTATCAATAGAATGCTCTCTTGGGGATCTATTTGATGTAACTCTCTTTGCGGTGTGTTTCTTGGGATCCTATGAACTTTGAGTTTATGATCAGATCTATATCCATGAAAGTTATTTGTGTCTTTTTGATCTCTTATATGCATGATTACTTATAGCCTCGTATTTCTTCTTCGAATCTTTGGTTTAGTTAGGCCGACTAGATCGATTTTTTTTGCCATCGGAAGAGGTGCTTTGTGATTGGTTCGATCTTGCAATGTTCTTTCCCAGTGACAGAAGGGGCAGTAACACACGCATGTATCGTTGCTATTGACGATAACAAGATGGGGGCTATTCCTACATCATGTCATCGTTCTCATTGCATTACTCCGTTTCTCCCTGAACTTAATACACTAGATGCATGCTAGATAGCGATCGATGTGTGGAGTAATAGTAGTAGTTGCCTATATAATGATAATTGCCTGGATATCGATCTACTAATATATCCATGAAATTAGGAGTCGGTCTACTAATCTTGGGCGTGCTGCCTATATAAAGAGCATTGCCTGGATATTGTCATAAATATTCAATTTTCTATCAATTGGCCAACAGTAATTTCTTAAGAGAAGCCATTCGGGTCTATTTTCTATCATATTTGCTTTCTGATCTACTATTTTCTTTTGAGATCTATTTTTATTTTCTTTTATTTTCAAACCTATATTATCAAAAACCCAAAACATCTCACTGAGTTTTATTTGCCTTTGCTTGCATTTATCAATCTATTACAATTATATCCTATTAACACGTCAATTTCTGGCACCGCTACACGAAAGGAATTGACAACCCCTTTTACACGTCGGGTTGCATGTACCATTTACATAGTGTTGCGTGCTCCTCCTACTGGTTCGGTAACCTTGGTTTCATAATTGAGGGAAATGCTTACCGTCGTTGTGCTGCATCATCCCTTCCTGTTTGTGGAAAAACCGACACATCTCAAGCGCACGTCAGTCCGAAATGTGGGGTCAGTTATGAACGTACCCCACCGGTTTTGACCACGCGAGGTCGACGCGGCATTTTCAGCTGAGGGAGTTTTTGCGCGCATCGAAATTTCGGGATAACAAGGTGCGGCGCGGGTTGAAGAGGCGGGAGTTTCGCAGCATAAGAGACAAGAGATACTCTAGCTTCAAAAATTTCGGGATAACAAGGTGCGGATTCCATGTTTGGAAGAACAAACTTAATGTGTACAAAAAAAGACAGTTCGTACAAGATACAAGAGAGTCATGTCCCGTTTTGCTTTTTTTGCGAGGATGTCCCCTTTTACTATATTGCTACAAATGCGATTGAAAAACTACGAGAAAAAACTAAAAAAAGGGAGTGCCAGATTAACCTACACAGTACCAAATCAGTTCGCACTTCCCTTAACAACAACAAAAAACAAATCATTTCCCACCACAAGAAAGATTAATGTCCCATTTTATACGCTTATGAATGCCAGGATCTTGAATTTCAGTTTTTGAATCTATGTTATGTTGAGTTCGAATATATCGTTTGGTGATCTTGCGGTTTATAATGGATGTAGTCCTACTTTTTTTGATCTTCCATCTTATATGAGCATTTGAACTACATGTACCATAGGATCTCCAATTCTAATATTTATATCCATTTTATGTTGAATTCAAACCACAATACATTGGTCTAGGTAGCGATATGTTCGGAATAATGTAAACCATGTTTTCATATGTATAATGTGTTTAACACACACAACAATTCATCCTCCTTTCCACACGCACAACATTTACATGTTAGCTTTGAAAGCCACACATTATCTCAAATTAGAATAATTATGGCCATGCACGGATGCAATGTGGTGAGACGATGTCTGCCATTGGTAACGCAAATTCAAATCGATTTAGCCTTGTTCTATGTGAATATAGTACGTAGCACATTTGATTCAAAGCCATGCAAGGCATATCTGCATTATATTCATGCATGCATGAGTTACAAACATCATAAGCTCTTGTTCAAACATTTGAATTCACTTTTGTAATGATTATCATCTCTGGGAGTCTTTTACACACACACTCCTCCCTTCGTGGATATCCAATAACTTTCCTATTATGGATGCATATATACACGTGCACTCCCCGCCACTCTACATCCTCTACATCGTGTAGACACGTTCTTGTTCTTTAGGCCGGTCTCCCATGATCTCCCTACGTCTCCATCTTTCCAACACACACCAATCGATATACCCCTCTAGCTAGCCAGGCCTTCCTACAACACACGAACATGTAAACACATAGTCCCTCCCCTCCTCTCACCATCCATGCCTCCCGCCCTAAATCCGAGGCATGCGGGCACTGTCGCCCCCTCCGTTGTTATCCATCTTGCACTCATACAGTGTCACAAGCTAGCTGCACCCCCCTTTATTGTTATCGATCTTGCACATGTATAGTGTCATAAGCTAGTTGCACCCCCTCCCCCCGACCACACACACACACCTCGCCCTCTCTATTCGTCACTCCGGGTGGTCTTTATCTCCGACACATGCATGCACATGCATGAATCGATTTCCCTATATGTGTAGCAAGGTCTCTTGCTATTTCCGCACACAAAATGTCTGATATATATCTCTAGTTAAGCCTCCCCCTCTTCACCCACATACACATCGACCAAACCACGACCTCTCTACATAGGACCGCCTTCCACACACGCATTAATTTCCCCTCCCCGTATGATCATCCATGCCTTCCGCTTTGTCTATCGACCAGACAAGCGCGCCCACGCACGTTATCGGCCCCTTTCTTTAATTATCGATCTTGCTCTTGTACCCCTTCCTTGTCTTCGCCTAGTTGGCCTCTCGCATCATCTTCCAACATGCACACCCCCCACTTTCCTAGCGCTCATACAATTGTAAGGTTATTCCCTCTATCCGTGTCTATCGATACGTTGCATAAACGATTCCTTCCCCGTGCTTCTCGTATATCGCCCACTCCACATACGTATACTATGTATTCAAGCCTCTCTTTGACAGAAACATATGTATAGAGTGATGGAAATATGCCCTAGGAAATAATAAAATGGTTATTTTATATTTCCTTATTCATGATAAAGGTTTATTATTCATGCTAGAGTTCTATTGACCGGAAACCTAAATACATGTGTGAATACATAAACAAATGTTGCGTCCCTAGTGAGCCTCTACTAGACTAGCTCATTGATCCAAGATGGTTAAGGTTTCCTAAGCATAGACATGAGTTGTCATTTGATAACGGGATCACATCATTAGGAGAATGATGTGATAGACAATACCCATCTGTTAGCTTAGTATTTGATCGTATAGTTTACTGCTGCTGCTTTCATGTATGTCAAATACATATTCCTTTGACTATGAGATCATGCAACTCCCGGACACCGGAGGAATGCCTTATGTGCTATCAAACATCACAACGTAACTGGGTGATTATAAAGATGCTCTACGGGTATCTGTCAAGGTGTTTTGTTGGGTTGGCATGAATCAAGATTAGGATTTTTCACTCTGAGTATCGGAGAGGTATCTTTGGGCCCTCTCGGTAATACACATCATAATAAGCCTTGCAAGCAAATGACTAATGAGTTAGTCACGGGATGATGTACTATGGAACGAGTAAAGAGACTTGCGGGTAACGAGATTGAACTAGGTATAAAGATACCAACGATCAAATCTCATGCAAGTAACATACCGACGGACAAAGGTAATTGTGTATGTTGTCATAACGGTTCGACCGATAATGATCATCTTAGAATATGTAGGAGCCAATATGGCCATCCAGGTTCTGTTATTGGTTATTAACTAGAGAGGTGTCTCGGTCATGTCTACATAGTTCTCGAACCCGTAGGGTCCGCACACTTAACGTTCGTTGATGATATAGTATTGAATGAGTTATCTATGTTGGTGACTGAATGTTGTTCGGAGTGTCGGATGAGATCACAGACATGACGAGGAGCTCTGGAATAATACAGAGGTAAAGATTAATACATGGGATAATAGTGTTTGATCTCCGGAAAGGTTCCGGAATTCACCGGAAGGGGTTACATATGTTTGCCGAATTGTTTGGGCACGAGAACACTTTATTTTAGGCCAAAGGGTAAAGCCCACTAGGGTTTTGGAAAGTGCAAAAGGAAGTTTTGCAGAGACCAGGGGCTAGACGCCAGGGACCATGGTGTGACACCCTGAGACCGATGCGTCAGGTGTCATCCTCTTATTCGCCATCGTTGCCATGTCATTTGCTTGTGTGTTGCATCTTGCCATGTCATCATGTGCATTGCATCCTCATGTTTTCAAAACTTGCATTCGATCTTTTTCTCCGTTGTCCGTTTCGGGATCCGACAGTCTCACATGCACTCGTTGCACCTCTCAAATTTTGTTTTGTAAGTGGCTGAAAAACGTTCTCGGAATGGGGTGAAAGTTGACGTCCGGTCTTATTATAGAGTAGGTAGACCGCCTGTCAAAGTTCATCGCATTCGGAGTCAGTTTCATGCCCCAACGGTTAACCGCGTTAACTATCGGACTCCTCTCTCTTTGCAGCCCAGCACCCCTCCACAACAGCCCACCAGCCCATCTAAAACCCCTCCATTCTCTTCGCTGTTGGATCACGATCGCGTGGCCGAAAACCGCACCTCATTTGGACTCTTCTAGCTTCCTCTACCTATAAATATGCCCCCCCCCCCGCCGAAATTCCCCCCGAATTCGCGGTGCAAACCCTAGTCTTCTTCCTCCTCGCGCTGCCGGACATGTCCACCCACGCCGGACACGTCTGTAGCGACCAGACCTCAAACAGTCTGATCTCTATGCATCAGTGTCATCCCTGGATCAGTAATACTGACACGCACAGTACTTGAAGGATTTATAACAGAGTAGCAATCACACACTTATTACATCGATAGTCCAACGATGAATTTATTACAAATAATATGGCTGAAGGCCATCCAACATGATAATAGTGGAAGGCTTGGAAGATAAGTGAGTCCATAAACCCCAGCGGCATCACTAAGTATAGAACCACGACCTAAAAGGGCACCTTACTCGTCGTCTGAAAAGTCTGCAACATGAAACGTTGCAGCCCGAAAACGGGTCAGCACATGGAATATGCTGGCAAGGTAACACAAGAGAGCAATGAAAGTAAAGCCATACTATATGCAATATGGCTGGTGGAAAGCTCTACGGTTAAGTTTTTTTGCGTAAAGCCATTTTTTCCCTACTTCAAAGGAATAGATTTTAATTAACTATCATGGTAGTTGAAACATCGTTGAGAAGGTAGACATCCTCTCAACCCCAATTAAAGTAATCATTAACCCAGCAAAATTAATTAAAGTAACATGATGAGATTCACATGATAATCCAAATACTAGATACTCAAGACGTCCATAACCGGGGACACGGCTAATCATGATCAGTTTGTACACTCTGCAGAGGTTTGTGCACTTTTCCCCACAAGACTCGATCGCCTCCGTTTGGTTTCTGGCTGCACACGGAAGTTTCTAGTATGAAAAATCTCATGATCCCTTTGAGCCTGGGTGGCGGTCCAAAAGAAAAACAGGCAATCACTGGAATACCCAGATGCCTCAATCCACCCAGATGTGTATTAAAGTTGCCATCTTAAGTTGAACCATTAATTAATAAACTCACATCTGTCATGGATTTCACTCAAACCCAAACCACGTCTACGAGCATAGCATGTCCTAAGAGCAAACGTAGAAGTAACTCCCAAAGGTTTGAATGTAATGCATGTAATAGGTACTACCTCAAACTACTTCCCAATCCCACAAATTAATTAATCCTACTCATGCAATGTGTGAGGGTTTGACTAATGCAATGAAAACTGGGTAATTGGAAAGTACGATCAAAGTGTTACTTGCCTTGCTGATGATCCGCAAAACCTAGAGACTCAAAGTAGCAAGCGGCGCACTCCGGGTACTCTATCGCAAACAAACAAGCATACAATAAGTACTTAACTAATGCACGGGTAAAACTCAAATAACAGATCTAACCAGAAAGTTCAACTTAAGAACTCCGGTTTGCAAAAAGAATCAACTCGAAAGAAGCAACGAAACTCAAACTGCGAAAGAAACGAGCTTCGGTTTACTAGTTGGCCTAAAGTCAAATTTTACAGTAGCCAAAACTTTGTTCCAGTTGATTAAACGTAAAGAGGGCTTCGAGACGAAGATCTGGGATTTTGAATCACCTGATTCCGACTCTCGAGCGAAAAGAAAAACGAAAAACAAGATTAGGGCAGAAATCGCGATCAGAATAACCGCGGATAAATACCCCGAAAAAGAAAAACGGACGAACAGGCTAACGAACGAACGTTCGCTGTCTGCGGCTAACTAACGAAAACCGTTCGTTAAAACGAATGTACAAATGAATGTCCGCTAAATAACTAAACCGAAAAACCGAACCGATCTAATCTGAAAAAAACCGAATCTACGGTTTTCTTGCTAAACCGATCGGTTTCTAAAAAATACCGATATACCTCGACGACGAACTCCGGTGATGACAGTCCGGTGGCGGGGCACTCCGGCGAGGCGAGGTGAGGCGGCAGCGCGGTGGCGGCGGGGCGGCGGGGCTAGGGCGGCGCGGGTGGCGACGGCACGGCGGCGAGCGGCAACGGCGAGGCGGCGAGCGGCGGCGGCGCGGGCAGCGAGCGGCGGCGGCGGCGGCTAGGGCAGGCGGCGGGGCGGCGGCTAGGGTTGGCGGGGCGCTGGGCTGGGCGGTCAGGCCGGCGGGGCGCTGGGTTAAAAAGCCCAGAGTCCTGGGCCTTCACAACTCCTAGTCGGTTCACTTTTTTTTTTCTAAAAGAGTCCCGGCGCAGAAAAACTAACGTAATAAATACCAAACGGACTCCAAAACTCCCGAAATAAATTTCCACTGTCCTCTAATAATATTTAGGACAAAGTAAACATTTTTCCTGGACCTAAATGCAATTTTGAAAAACGCGTATTTTTCCTATGCAAATAAATCCGCAAATAAATCCAGAAGAATACCAAAAGTGATTTTAACATTTTCCTCCAATATTTCTGTTATTTTGGAGAAGTCATATTATATCCGCTCTTATTTTGTATTTAGAAATATTTTTAGGAAAGAAAAATAATTAGAATCACACTGTCCTCGTACCGGTATTCGAGAGAACTCAAATACGAAAACGGTAAAATTCCCAACTCTCTCCGTAGGTCCTTGAGTTGCTTAGAATTTCGAGGAACGCGACCACAAAAATGCAAAAAAGCATGAAATGCAAATATGATCTATGTATAACATTCCAAATTGAAAATTTGGGATGTTACAAACCTACCCCCTTAGATTGAATCTCGCCCTCGAGATTCGACTTGGCTAGAGAACAGGTGTGGGTGTGATACGTCCAAAACGTATCTATAATTTCTGTTTGCTCCATGCCTTTTTTGTGTGATATTGCTATGATATTTATGCACTTCCATACACTTTTGATCATATTTGTACTAACCTACTAATAGTTGCAAAAGTGCACAATGTTCTTGTTTTACACTTTATTGTGTAGGAATTACTTGGAAATTGAAAAAACACAAAAGGAGTCGTATTGGAGTAGGACTCTGACTTTCCTGAAATCTGTCTGAGAACGTTTTTTAAAGATGGTCACGTTCCGGCCCGAAGCAGACGTCAAACAGAAAAAGCCTGTTGTGAAAGTTGTGGGGAATTTCGAAGCGATGCTTCTGGATATAAAATTTGTCCAAATCGGAGTCCGGACGGCCGAGTAAAGCCCGTTTTACCGAGGCCCAAAATCTGATGACAAGAATCCAAGAGTCTATATAAAGAGAGGAAACCTAGGTCACCAAGGGCAACGAATTTTCCTCCTCTCGAGCCGCCGTCTTGGAGGGGAGGACCAGCACCATTGCAGCACCATCCACAAGGAAGAAGGGGGGCCAAGGAGCCGCTGCCCCCTAGGGCCGCCGCTGCCCCGAGGGCCGCCGTCGCCCCCAAGGGCCGCCGCCGCCGCCTCCGTGGCTGCCGCCGGCCGTCTCCACCTCGCGGGGCTGCACCTCTCCATCAACACCATCATCAACCTCCTCCTCACCATGTCCATGCGTGAGTAGTCTCCTCCGGGGCTGAGGGCTCGTACGTGTAGCTATGTGGTTATCTCTCTCTCCCATGATGTCATCTTCGTTGTGATCATAGGCTATGTTAATCTAGGGTGATCCCATGATATTTCCCCTTCCTCTATGTATTGGATTGATGTACTCACTTGTCTTTATCTAGTATAATCCCCGAGACCAAGGTGACAGCGGTCTATTGGACATGGATTAGAAAAATATTTTCATGAGTGATTTCCTCTCTTGTGTGTTGATTGAATATTGAGAGTCTCTTGGTGCTTGTGTTTGACTATCCTTTAGATATGTTGTGGTGATTGTGGGACTCTCTTTGGATGGCCGCGGTGACATTGGGAAATCCTTAGATTGAGAACTACGAACTTTGAGGTGTGCTTTTTTAGCCCTACATAATTCTCGTCCTCTCTTGACCACGAAGGAATGACCTCCGGGTGCGTCTCCATTGCATGTTTTATGGGAAATATCATGTGATTCGATTATGTTAATGTTGTTGGGAGTTGCCACTAGTGAAAGTATGATCCCTAGGCCTTGTTTCCACCATTGCAATACCATTTGTGCTCACGTTTACCACTTGTTTGCTTGCTGCACTTTTTATTATAGATTTATATTACTTTGCTTTGCCACTCCTACCATCCATATTTTACCATCTCTTCGCCGAACTAGTGCACCTATACAACTCCTAGTTGTATTAGGTGTGTTGGGGACACAAGAGACTTCTTGTATCGTAGTTGCAGGGTTGCTTGAGAGAGACCATCTTCAACCTCTACTTCCCTGAGTTCGATAAACCTTAGGTCATCCACTTGAGGGAAATTGCTGCTGTCCTACAAACCTTTGCGCTTGGAGGCGCAACATAGTCTACAAGAGTAGAAGCGTGTGTAGACATCAAGCTATTTCTGGCGCCGTTGCCGGGGAAGTGAGTGCTTGAAGGTATATCTTTAGATCTTGCAATTAAATCTTTTTGTTTCTTGTTTTTATTTCACTAGTTATGCTTATGGACAACCTTGTTATTGGATCGTTGCTTGTGGGAAGACGCCCCACACCTGTGGTGGTTGCTCCTCCCCCTACTGAAATTGTGCCCTATAAAATACCAGCTGGTATTATCGATTATATTTTGGCTAATCGTTATGCAGGAGACAGACATCCTGGTGAACACTTGCTATATCTGTCACAATTATGTTCATTATTTAAGCTTGCAGGTGTATCAAGGGAGTTTATCATGAGGAAATTGTTCGCCGTATCACTTATAGATAAAGCTTCAGATTGGTATAAGCTTCTCGATAACGCGCACTTGCTTGATTGGCAAGAGCTTATGTCTCTCTTTTATACTAAGTTTTATCCTCTTTATGAAATTCATCGAGACAGGAACTATATCTATAACTTCAGGTCTCGTGACGGAGAGAGCGTAGCTCAAGCTTGGGGGAGACTGAAAACGTTAATGCTAAAAAGTCCTAACCATGGGCTCCCCAAAGATGCCTATGTGGAGAGTAAGAGTACCTTTTGGCATGTGGATCATGGTAACAATGCTTTATGTGATGCTTATATTGTTGAGTTTATTCGTGATCCCAGTGAAAATTATTATGAGAAGGGAACATATGCTTATAGATATTTCAATAATATCAAGTTCCCTCTCTTTATGTTGAAGGTTTTGAAGCTGCACTTGTTTTGTCTTCCTATGCTTATTGCTTTGTGCTTCAATGAATTATTCTATTGCAATATTCCTATGCATAGGAAGCATGTTAGGCTAAAATGTGTTTGGTATTTGCTTCTTGATGCTCTCTTTTGTTCTTCAACTCTTATTCCTACTAGAGCATCATTAAAGTCTTATGCCTAGCTTAAAGGCATAAAAGAAAGTGCTTTTAGGAGGCAGCCCACAATGAATAAAATTTTATTTTGCTTTTGTTGTGTCTTGATGTTGTTACTACAGTAGCATCATCATTGTATCTTTACTTTTCAGCTTTGTGCCAAGTGTAGCCTCTGAGTGCAAGAAAGTTCAAAAGTTGTGACGTGCTGTCCAGGAAACAGATTCTGTCCTTGGATAGAAAAATTCGTATAAAATCACCAGATCATCTTTTTGGTCTGAAATTTTTCGACAGCATGCTCTATACAATTGGCTTTCGGGTGTCTGTTCTGAGTTTTTTGATTTGAGTTGCAGAAGTGACCCGAAAAAATTATTTACTACCTGCTGGTCTGTTTTTCACAGATTCTGTCCTGTTTTGCCTTTCCTTCATTTTGCAAACCTTGAGCTTGCTTTTTCTTTGCAAAAACCTTTGGCAATCTTGAGAAACAGTAGACCTTCAAGAATATCCTTATTTCCAGCAAGGAACAATTATTTTATTAAGGGTACTAACCTCGCTAATCAGATTATGATGAGTTATGTATGAAGGGAGTTTTCAAGTGTGCGAGGGAAGATGATAAAAAGATTCAGGAGTGCCAAACGCTCAAGCTTGGGGATGCCCCCGTGCACCCCAAGACATATTCAAGAAGACTCAAGCATCTAAGCTTGGGGATGCCCCCGTGCATCCCCTTCTCCATCAACAATTATCAGTTCGTCTTTCGTTCCACTATATTTTTATCACTTCATGTGTTATGTGCTATGCTTGGAGCGTCTTGCTTTAGTTTCCTTTTTAGTTTTCTTTAGTTTTGCTTGTTGTTCATAACGAGTTGGAACTCAGCTTTCTTTGTGTGGGAGAGAAACATGCTCCACTTCAACCTAGAGCACAACATAGAATTTTCATGTCTATCCTTGCTGTGTGTGTTCTTTGTCTTTCAATAGCTACTATCATGTTCAGCTCTTAGTTTTCATGCTTTACTTTTTAAAGAGCTTTTGTTTAGTTGGTCGCTGGAACTCTCTTTAGTTATAATGCTTATCTTGTTAAGAGAGTTGGCTTCTGTTGCACTGGTTGATATGTCTATGATAAAAATGCTATGTGCCTAATGGTGCTTAGTAGTTCATGTTTTCTTATGGTTAGTCACAAATAGCTGGGGGGTTCTCAATGTGTTATTGAAGTACCAACATGATTTGCTTGCCTATGATGCGGTATGGTTTAGTGATATCTTCCTCCAAGAATTTATTTTGATTGACTTGGCATATGCTCACGCATATTTAAGACTGTAAAGAAAGTCTATCAAGCCTTGATGATCTTTAATTTCTGAGTAGCGATATAACTTACATGCCCGATTCAATGTTGCTTTGTCGCTCTGCATGATTATGACCGTCATTGCTCTTTTAGTTGGTCGCTCCCAGTCTTTTGCTAACCTTCACCTGTACTAAGCGGACTGACTGCTTGTGCATCCAAAATCCTTTAAACCAGTTATGCCATATGAGTCCACCATACCTTCCTATACATGGTATTTACCTGCCATTCCTAACGAAGACTTTCATGTACCATCTCGAAATTATTCAAAAAAAGCATTTCTCTTTTGTGCCTCTATTTTAGCTCATGAGGAAGTAGTAGTTAATTCATGATCTTTTTAAGTTGGACAAGCTTCACCCCGGGATTGCATGTCTAATGTGCAAACCCGTAATACGAGAAGGAACTCGCATAGAGTGCGCCCGGCTCAATAAAAAATAATATAACAAACAAACCCTCCTTCACGCTTTGTTCATGAGAAATCAGAAAACTTTGGCAGTGATAAACAAAGGAGATTAAGAGGATGTGATCGTCCTCATTCGGGTGCCGTTCCTCGAAACTTGTCCATCTCGAGAAGTAATTGAGTTATCTGCTAGCATTCGTTGACGAAACATGGATATCCAAAAAAATAATTATTACCTCTGTTTTTAAAACCAAGAGCTCTGGTACATGTTTTGTCTTTGTTTCCGACCACGGGTTTTCAACTTTGCCAACAAAAGCCACGGTTCGAGAGTCTCCACCTTCTTTTAAAGCACCAACTATTAAGAGCATGATTGTCATTCTGAGTGTAATGTGCATTGTCCCAAAGTAGCATTGTCTTTTGCATGATTATGATATCGTTTATTCTGAAATCATTGTATCTAGTCATCACTTAAACCTTGGAGGTGCCCCTGCATTTATGTTTTGCTTCACTAAAGGGGGCAAGCGAGATATCACTTTGTCATGTTTGCACACCATGCTCATTGCAAATCTATTGAGTGTTTCAGTATCATATTGTAAAACTTTCAGTTCTTTGTGATATTCTCATGAGGCAACTTAATTACTACAGACCCATTGTCTCAGTAAGCACTTGTCATGTGACTGTGAAAAAGTTCTTATATGGTTAATAGCATGTCACCACAGAAATTATGCTTGTTATCATTTACCTACTCGAGGACGAGCAGGAATTAAGCTTGGAGATGTTGATACGTCCAAAACGTATCTATAATTTCTGCTTGCTCCATGCCTTTTTCGTGTGATATTGCTATGATATTTATGCACTTCCATACACTTTTGATCATATTTGGACTAACCTACTAATGGTTGCAAAAGTGCACAATGTTCTTGTTTTACACTTTATTGTGTAGGAATTACTTGGAAATTGACAAAAACACAAAAGGAGTCGTATTTGAGTAGGACTCTGACTTTCTGAAATCTGTCTGAGAACGTTTTTTAAAGATGGTCACATTCCGGCCCGAAGACGACGTCCAACGGAAAAAGTCTAGTTGCGAAAGTTGTGGGGAATTTCGAGGCGATGCTTCTAGATATAAAATTCGTCCAAATCGGAGTCCGGACGGCCGTGTAAAGCCCGTTTTACTGAGGCCCAAAATCTGAAGACGGGAATCCGAGAGTCTATATAAAGAGAGGAAACCTAGGTCACCAAGGGCCACGAATTTTCCTCCTCCCGAGCCGCCATCTTGGAGGGGAGGACCAGCACCATTGCAGCACCATCCACAAGGAAGAAGGGGGGCCAAGGAGCCGCTGCCCCCTAGGGCCACCGCCGCCCCGAAGGCCGCCGCCGCCCCCAAGGGCCGCCGCCGCCGCCTCCGTGGCTGCCGCCGGCCGTCTCCACCTCGCGGGGCTGCACCTCTCCATCCACACCATCGTCAACCTCCTCCTCACCACTTCCATGCGTGAGTAGTCTCCTCCGGGGCTAAGGGCTCGTACGTGTAGCTATGTGATTATCTCTCTCTCCCATGATGTGATCTTCGTTGTGATCATAGGCTATGTTAATCTAGGGTGATCCCGTGATATTTCCCCTTCCTCTATGTATTGGATTGATGTACTCACTTGTCTTTATCTAGTATAATCCCCGAGACCAAGGTGACAGCGGTCTATTGGACATGAATTAGAAAAATATTTTCATGAGTGATTTCCTCTCTTGTGTGTTGATTGAAGATTGAGAGTCTCTTGGTGCTTGTCTTTGACTATCCTTTAGATATGTTGTGGTGATTGTGGGACTTTCTTTGGATGGCCGCGGTGACATTGGGAAATCCTTAGATTGAGAACTACGAACTTTGAGGTGTGCTTTTGTAGCCCTACATAATTCTCGTCCTCTCTTGACCACGAAGGAATGACCTCCGGGTGCGTCACCATTGCATGTTTTATGGGAAATATCATGTGATTCGATTATGTTAATGTTGTTGGGAGTTGCCACTAGTGAAAGTATGATCCCTAGGCCTTGTTTCCACCATTGCAATACCATTTGTGCTCACGTTTACCACTTGTTTGCTTGCTGCACTTTTTATTACAGATTTATATTACTTTGCTTTGCCACTCCTATCATCCATATTTTACCATCTCTTCGCCGAACTAGTGCACCTATACAACTCCTAGTTGTATTAGGTGTGTTGGGGACACAAGAGACTTCTTGTATCTTAGTTGCAGGGTTGCTTGAGAGAGACCATCTTCAACCTCTACTTCCCTGAGTTCGATAAACCTTAGGTCATCCACTTGAGGGAAATTGCTGCTGTCCTACAAACCTCTGCGCTTGGAGGCCCAACATAGTCTACAAGAGTAGAAGCGTGTGTAGACATCAGGGTGGTCCTGGCGTAGATCATCTTCTCGTTCCCAGGTGGCTTCTTCCTCGGTGTGGTGACTCCACTGAACTTTGCAAAACTTGATAACCTTACTGCGAGTAACTCTGCCCGAAAATTCAAGAATCTTAACTGGCTTCTCCTCGTAGGTCAGATCACTGTCCAACTGAATGGCTTCCAGGGGTACTGTGTCTCTAAGCGGTATATCGGCCATCTCCGCGTGACACTTCTTAAGCTGAGAAATGTGAAACACGTCTTGCACTCCTGACAATCCTTCGGGCAATTCCAACTTATAGGCAACCTCTCCCATGCGTTCCAAAACACGGTAAGGTCCCACAAATCTCGGGGCGAACTTCCCTTTAACTCCGAAACGTTTAACTCCTCGCAGAGGCGATACTCTCAAGTACGCTCTGTCTCCGATCTCATAGGTTATCTCCTTGCGCTTCGAGTCTGCATAACTCTTCTTCCTGGACTGAGCTACCTTCAGTCTATCTCGGATCAACTTAACCTTCTCTTCAGCCTCTTTGATTAAGTTTGGTCCAAACAACTAGCAATCTCCAACTTCATCCCACATTAACGATGTTCGGCATCTCCTTTCGTATAACGCTTCGAAAGGGGCCATCTTCAAACTAGATTGATAACTATTGTTGTATGAGAACTCCGCGTAGGGCAAGTTGTCATCCCAACTAGATCCATAATCTAATGCACAGGCTCTCAGCATAACTTCCAAAATTTGATTGACTCTTTCAGTCTGTCCATCTGTCTGCGGGTGAAACGCGGTGCTAAACTCTAGCCTGGTACCCAAAGTTTCATGTAACTGATTCCAGAACTTTGAGGTAAATTGGGTTCCTCTGTCTGATACGATGCTCCTCGGAACTCCATGCAGACATACAATTCTGGTCATGTATATCTTGGCCAACTTTGCACTGGTATAAGTGGTTTTCACAGGGATAAAGTGGGCTACCTTCGTCAATCGGTCTACTAGTACCCAGATTGAATCATATCCTGCTTTGGTCCTGGGCAACCCGGTGATAAAATCCATGCCAAGCTTCTCCCACTTCCATTCGGGTATTGGCATAGGTTGTAACAATCCTGCTGGCTTCTGATGTTCTGCCTTTACTCTCTGACATACATCACAAACTGCTACATACTCCGCAATATCCTTCATCATACCGGTCCACCAGAAAATATCCTTCAAATCCAAATACATGTTAGTATTTCCTGGGTGAATCGAGTATGGTGAATCATGGGCCTCCTGAAAAATCAACTTCCTGATCTCCGGGTCATTAGGCACATAGATTCGATCCTCAAACCATAGGGTCTCGTGCTCATCCTCACGAAAACCTTTAGCTTTTCCTTTGCTCATCCTCTCCTTTATAGCGACAATCTCCTTGTCAGCTTTCTGAGCTTCTCTAATTTTATCCATCAGAGTAGACTGGATTTCTAATGTTGCTACATAGCCTCTCGGAACTATCTCCATACGTAGTTCTCGTAGGTCCTCGGCTAACTCCTTTGGAAATCCTTCCATCATTAGGGTATTGACATGGCTCTTACGGCTCAGCGCATCGGCTACTACGTTAGCCTTTCCGGGATGATAATGCAATCTCATGTCATAATTCTTAATGAGTTCCAGCCATCTCCTTTACCTAAGATTCAGCTCCTTCTGAGTGAATGTGTACTTCAAACTCTTGTGATCCGTATATACTTCACGATGATTTCGAATGAGAAAATGTCTCCACGTCTTCAATGCATGCACTACGGCTGCTAACTCGAAATCGTGGGTGGCATAGTTCAGCTCATGAGGTTTTAGTTGTCGTGAAGCGTACGAAACAACTCTTCCTTCCTGCATAAGAAATGCTCCAAGTCCTCGACGTGAAGCATCGCAGTACACCTCATAATCTTTATGTTGATCTGGCAGAATCAACACAGGGGATGAGACCAAACGTTTCTTTAATTCCTGAAAACTGGCCTCACATTCTTCTGTCCAACTGAACTTGGTGTCCTTCTTCAACAATTGCGTCATTGGCTTTGCAATCTTCGAGAAATTCTCAATAAACCTCCGGTAGTATCCTGCAAGTCCAAGAAAACTCCGGATCTCTCCAACTGTTGTTGGTGCTTCCCAATGGGTCACAGTGTCCACCTTAGCGGGGTCTACTGCTATTCCTTCTCCGGATATAACATGTCCGAGAAATCCGACTTCCTTCAACCAAAACTCGCATTTGCTAAACTTGGCATATAACTGATGTTCTCTGATCTTCTCCAATACCAAACACAAATGCTCTGCATGCTCCTCTTCATCCTTCGAGAAGATCAAAATATCATCTATGAACACTACGACGAACTTATCCAAATACTCCATAAACACTTTGTTCATCAGGTTCATAAAGTATGCTGGTGCATTCGTCAGACCAAACGACATAACGGTATACTCGTACAACCCATACCTAGTGGTAAAGCCCGTCTTAGGTATATCTTGCTCTCGGATCTTCAATTGATGGTACCCTGATCGCAGATCGATCTTGGAAAATACCTTAGCTCCTTGCAATCTATCGAACAGATCATTGATCATTGGCAGTGGGTACTTGTTCTTGATCGTTACTTCATTCAATCCTCGGTAATCAACAATCATTCTTAAGGATCCATCCTTCTTCTCCACTAGAAGTATTGGCGAATCCCAAGGCGAAGAACTTGGGCGTATGAATCCTTTATCCAGTAACTCCTTAATCAGTTTCTTTATCTCCTCCAAATCCTTTGCGGGCATCCTATATGGTCTCTTAGAAATTGGCCCGGTGCCTGGAAAAAGTTCAATCATAAACTCTATATCTCTATCCGGTGGCATGCCAGGTAACTCCTCTGGAAACACATCCGGATAATCCTTTACTACTGGCACTTCCTCCTGAACAACTCCCGTGAGAGAATGCACTTGAGTCCTTATAGGCGAATGCCAAGATACATACTTAATCCTTTTCCCCTCCGGGGTGGTGAGCAAAATAGACTTACTGGCACAGTCAATGTTACCTCCATACTTTGATAGCCAATCCATACCTAATATCAGATCCAATCCTTGTGACTCCAGGACTATTAGGTCAGAGGGAAAGTATGGCGTCCTATGATCAATGGCGTCTGAAAACATCCTTGGTGTGCCATATAATCTGCTCCCGGTGAACTTACTAAAATGGGGGTCTTAAGAACTCTGGTGGACATCCTATGTCTATTCACAAATCCCCTTGAAATATATGAATGTGATGCACCAGTATTGAGAAGAACTATTGCGGTAAATGTCTTAACCAAAAACTTACTGACAACAACATCTGGTTGCTCTTCTACCTCCTCCACGGTCACGTGGTTCACTTGTCCTTTGTTGAACGGGTTGGGCTTCTTCCCGGCGCTTCCATTGCCGGTCCCATTCTTAGCTTCTGGGCATTCATTGGCATAATGTCCATTCTTCCCGCACTTGTAACAAGTGACATGGCTAAAATCCCTCTTGGTGGGTGTGGACGGTGTAGGGCGGTTCTGGTTTCCGTTGGCTCCATTCCCATTCCCATTGCCATTCTTAGTGCCATTGTGGTTGTGCGAGCTACCTCCTCCATGGGTATGTTGAAACTATCCTACCGCTTTAGGGGTAAAGCGGGGCTTCTGCTGAGCTCCAGAGTTATACTTTCCTTGCCCATACTTCCTCTTGCGACTCTCAATCTATTGGTGCTTCCTTTCAATCATTAGGGCACGGTCAACCAACTCCTGGTAGTTATTGAAAGTTGCCACCATCAACTGTACGCTCATCTCATCATTCAGCCCTTCCATGAATCTCTCCTGCTTCTTGGCATCTGTGGCCACATCATCTGGGGCATAACGAGATAGGGTACTAAACTCATCCACGTACTGAGCCACAGTACGATTTCCTTAGCGCAAATTGCGAAACTCCTGCTTCTTCATACTCATGACTCCAGTTGAGACATGGGCGGTACGAAAAGCTTGCTGAAACTGATCCCAAGTCACATTGGCTACGGGGTAAGTGGCTGTGTAGTTCTCCCACCATGCTACGGCTGGTCCAGACAACTGGTGTGCGGCAAATCACACCTTCTCAGTATCCGAGCAATTGGCGGTGGTCAAATCCCTTCTAATCTTGCGTAGCCAGTCATCAGCCACAATTGGTTCGATGCTGCTAGCAAACACGGGTGGTTGCAACCTTAAGAAACGTGCCAGGTTGTCCACAGGTGGTGGTGGTGGAGGGTTGTTGTTGTTGTTCGGGTTGTTCTGAGTGTTCTGGACAAGAAGTTGCATCAGGGTGTTCTGTTGCTGGATCAACTGGGTGAGCTCAGGGGGAAACTCAAATTCACGTCTTGGAGGTATCCGATGGGTGTAGCGGGAAGAGATTAGAATAGAAAAGAGGTCTAAGGGAAAATCACTACCCATATGCACATGAGACAAACACACAATTATATCACACCAATCAATTTCCAACAAGGTCTTACAAATCTAACGATCATTACAAAGGTGCTCTAACTCTAATATATGGTAGTAACTACTAGTCACAGTGTGGTCATCTAAAAATATTGATCGGCAGAGGATTCCATAATATCTGCTCCAGCTTCATCTTCATAGTCTTCGTCCTTGCTATCCTCAGCTTCCGAATCTGTGTCATCTTTGATGATATAGTCTTCCGGTGGAATCTCCTTGGGTTCTTCTTCCTCGTCTTCTTCTCCCATGAGTATCCCTAACTTCGGGTCAAATCATCATTCTTCTCCACAAGTATCTTCATCTCCTCCTCATATCCGTCACGTGTAGACTTGAGTTCTTCTTCTAACTCCAAATTCCTATTTAGGGCTTTCTTCAAATCTATCATCCCAGAACACATCTGGTGCTCCTGGCGACGAATGTGGTGGTTCAACTCCTGGATCAATGCTGCAATGGATATACCTTTTCGGGTGCTGATCATATCCCAATTCTCATCTCGGCGTCCACAAATCTGGTAGATAGTGTCCTTTAGCTCCTGCTGGTAGACTTCTCCAATCCTTCCCATAGCAATGTGGCCTCCCATGCTCCTTCCAAGTGGGTGCATTAAAGGAAAATGCTATGAGTGAGGTGACGGGTGCGAACGTCCTTCCTGGAACTTGAGCTTGAATCAACCAACGCTCCTCCTCAGGTAGAGTGGCATTGTAGGTTCCGGTGAAACTCGGTAATCCAATGTTTAGATATCTAGTGACTTCCTTCACGTGTCGTCCAAAGGGTGTTTCTTCATCCAGTTGCATGAACTTGGGCTTTGCTTCCACCATCCTAAAAAGTAGAAAAGATGAGGAGTCAGAGAAGAGAAGAGTGAGTAGTGCTCTAGGGCTTGTCTTAGTGGTCGTGTCCTACAGTCAGCGTGTGCTCTGATACCATCTTGTAGCGACCAGACCTCAAACAGTCTGATCTCTGTGCATCAGTGTCATACCTGGATCAGTAATGCTGACACGCACAGTACTTGAAGGATTTATAACAGAGTAGCAATCACACACTTATTACATCGATAGTCCAACGATGAATTTATTACAAATAATATGGCTGAAGGCCATCTAACACGATAACAGCGGAAGGCTTGGAAGATAAGTGAGTCCATCAACTCCAGCGGCATGACTGAGTATAGAACCACGACCTAAAAGGGCATCTTACTCATCGTCTGAAAAGTCTGCAACATGAAACGTTGGAGCCCGAAAACGGGTCAGCACATGGAATATGCTGGCAAGGTAACACAGGAGAATGCAATGAAAGTAAAGCTATACTATATGCAATATGGGCTCTGGCATAGTTGAGTAAGTTGTCGGAAACCTTTCCATGTAATAAGTGTGTGATTGCTACGCTGTTATAAATCCTTCAAGTACTGTGCGTGTCAGCATTACTGATCCAGGGATGACACTAATGCACAGAGATCATACTGTTTGAGGTCTGGTCGCTACACGTCCGTCGGCCTCCTTCACCGCAACGTAGCAGCCCGCCACTAGACGATCCGCCCCGCGCCCACTTCGCCGTTCCAGCCCGTCGGGCCCAGGCAGGGCCCTCCCAGCCCACGCGCCTCGCCGCCAGTGCCGCCCGCCTCCGCATCCGGCCGCGCCCGCCCCGGCACCATCGGGCACCCACAGTCGCCGCTACCGCACGCGCCGTCTCGCCTCCATCACCGCCGGCCTCACCGTACCCCGCCGCCCCGACCACCTCGCGCCGCCGCCCACCACCTTTTGCGCCACCCCGCCGCCATCATGCCGCCGGCCAACGCACCAGATGCCGTCGGCTCGCGCCTCCACGCCGACCCGCCTCCACCAACACTCGTCTCGTCGTCGTTGGTCGCCGGAGCCGTCGTCGGCCCGTCCCCGTCCGGATCTGTCCGGATCGGGACCAGATCCACCAATCCAATCAACCAAACGGCTCCGCGTTCCCGGATCCCTCCATCCCGCTCTACTTCGTCCAGTTTTCTTGGGGCATAATTCCACTAAGTCCCAGATTCCTCTTATTATGTTGCCTCCTTTGTCCTGTCATAACTCCGTGCTCGTAGCTCCGTTTTGCATGCATGATATGTTAAAATGTTCGTCTCTCTATGATCTACATGTTGGTGTGGTTTGCATTCATGTTAGGATGCATATTGACATGTTATCTATTGCAAAAGTGCTAAATGTTGTTAATTGCTGAAACTTGATATAACTTGCCGATTTGTCTTTTTCATATCTTTTTTGTGTGATTTTTGTTTGAGCATCATGTCAACATGTGTTAGGAGCCCAATCATGTCATATTTGCTATGGTGCAATCCACTTTTCATGTTATGCCTTGTGTTGAGTGGAACAAGCTTGCAAAGTGACCTACTTGTTATTTGGTGTTTTCTTACACTTGTTGAAAACCGCTAAGTCTGAAACTGTTATATTGTGATGCCATGTTTGTTTGATGCTACATTCATATCCATGCATGTTTTGGAATGTCCAGTGGTCATGTCTTGAAGTCCATATTATGCTCTAACCATCCATGCCCGTGTTTGCAATTATAAGTTGATGTAGCATGTCTCTTTCTTGCTCTCAAGTTGCTATATAATGTTTCTGTCAGCCTGTTATCAGTAAGTTCAGTTTTGCCATGTGTATAGCTATTGTTCTATGCATCCTATGACCATGTTCTTGCCATGAAAAGCTGCATCAACATGTCTTGTTGCTGTTGGTTATATTCACATGCCATGCTATGGTTTGAGATGAGTTACACAAGCTTGCAAACATGCCTGCTTGTCGTTCTTGCTGCCATGTTCAGTTTATTTCACTAAGTCTGATAATCTACTATATCATGTTCCCATCTTGTTTTGATGAATGCCATGAACCTGTTGATCCCATGTATATGTCATATTGTGTTCCTTGAGCTCCATGTTGTGTTCTAGCAATCCATGCTTTCGCTTGCCATGTTCTTGTGATGTAGCTTATTTAATTCTTGCCTTCAACATGTCAATATATTAACTCTGCTCATGTATATGCTCTGTTTTCCACTAAGTCATAATCTGTGATATAAAGTTTGCTTGTTGCCTTGATCATGTTCGATCACTCTTGACGCCTATGGACCTGATACTTGTTGATATTGGAAGCATGCTATCTGTAGTTTGAGTTCATGCCATGCTTATGCCTATCTTGTACTTGTAGCTTGTTGTTTTGATGCTCGCAATATGCCTAGTTGATATTTTGGACAACTTGTCCTTTAATCTTGTTTCGTGTGTATGTGTTGAACCGTTGCTCTGTTTTGAGCGTTCTCTATATGAAACTTGCTTGGTTTTGTATGTAGATGCATCATGCCATGTTGTATCCATGTTTTGAGTGTTGTTCTTGAGATTTGAATGCATTTTGCATCAATGACATGTTTAACTTGTGTTGCTCATATCTTCTAGGTTGTAGCTCCGAATTAAATGAACTTTATATGTAACTTGACTAGAATTTTGTGTAGTTCATCATGATGCATGTTAGCTTGTTATTTAAAGACTTTATCATAAGTTTTGTTCAGATCTGGACCAATTTCATTACTTGCATATGAGGACTTACCAGAATTGTTGTATGTTGCGGCCTCATTTAAACTTGCTTTGTTGTGTGCTCTTGTTTGTATCATCTCTTGCCATGAATAGCATCATGTAGCCTTGTCATGCATCATAATTAGTTGAGCATCATGTCTTGTCTATGTGTTGGTTGTTTACCGTGTTGTTTGCTTATTCTCGTTAGTTCCTGTTTCGTTGCGATCGTGAGGATTCGTTCGACTACACTTGGTTCGTCTTCGTGGCTTCGTCTTCTTCATGAACTCATTCTTCTTCCTTGCAGGATCTCAGGCCAGATGACCGTCACCTTGGATCTCATTACTACCATTGCTATGCTAGTTGCCTTGATGATATCGCTATATGTCATGCTACCTATCTATTCGTTCGTCAGCCTCTCATTGTTGGCATGAAACCTCTAACCTTTGACACCATCCCGACAAACTGTTCTTTGGCTATGTTACCGCTTGCTCAGCTCCTCTTATAGCGTTGCTAGTTGCAGGTGAAGATGTAGATTGCTCCATGTCGGAACTTGGATGTTGGAATATCACAATGTCTATTACTATAATTAACACACCTATATACTTGGCAATGGGTGGAAGGCTTGGACTTTTGCTCCATGTTTTGTTCCACTCATGGCGCCTTAAGAACTGATAAACCGGTGTTATGTTCCTTGAGGTTTCCTTGACAGTTTGCTTTGAATAAAAATCCTCCAGTAAGGCCCAACTTTGGTTTTACATTTTGCCTAATAACTAAAACTTGCATAGGGACTTTCCAGACCCCGAGGACTTAATTTACAACCCGGGCAGCTCTCCCAATGAGTGTAGGTCCAAAATGGCAGTAGTCGGGGCCACCGACGGGGGTGCCAACTGGAGACTTAGCCAATCCGGACGTGGCCAGAGATTAGATACGCGCGGCTACTATCAGGGTGTCAACACGCTGGGAGGTCTTGCTGGACTTGTTTTACCATTGTCGAAATGTCTTGTGCACCGGGATTCCGAGTCTGATCGGGTTGTCCCTAAGATAAGAGGTTTTACCTCTGCTGATCATGAGAGCTTGTGATGGGATAAGTTGGGACAACCCTGTAGGGTTACGATCTTTCGGAAGCCATGCCCGCGGTTATGTGGCAGATTAGAATTTGTTAATGTCAGGTTGTAGAAAACTTGACAGAGGATTCGAAATAAAATACACCAACCACGTGAGTAACCGTGACCGTCTCTTTTCATTTTGAGAAGAGAACACGGTGGGGTTATATTTGACTCGTAGGTAGTTCATGATCACTCAGCGATCATTACAAATTTGCGACCATTTGCGTAGCTGCTCATCTTATTCTTGTACTCGTAAGTTCGCCACCATACATATGCTTAGCCGTTGATGCAACCTCACCACTTAACATCTCCGTACCCATTAAGCTTTGCTAGTCTTGATACCCATGGTTATGGGATTGCTGAGTCCTTGTGGCTCATGGATACTACAACACCAGTTGCAGGTACAGGTTTCCGATGACTTGACGTGAGAGCAATGCTTACTTGTGTTGGAGTTCTTCTTCTTCTTCGCCAGTCTTGGCATAGGTTCCTGGTCGGCAGCCTGGGATAGCAGGATGGATGTCGTTGTGCTTTTCATGTGTTTTCATCCGTAGTCAGATGTCTTTTATAAGATGTGTTGTATTCATGTGACAATTATATGACTTGTATGTATCCCCATCTATTTATGTAATGGTACGATATAATGATATCCATGTTGCTAAGCGCCCGAAATGCAGTTGAGCCCCAATCACGAGTTCATCATGTGATCGGGATAGAATCACGTCTTGGGCGTGACACCTGGCGTCTAGGCCTGGAGTCCGAGTAGGCTTCTACTCCAAGTTTCGACCCCAGGGCTCAACATATAAATAGAGGGGCATGGCAAGCACCCAAGAAACATCAAGATACACCAAGTCGTGTGCCGGTAACCCCGTCCCCTCTAGATTATCATCCGTCTAGTTTCTGTAGTGCTTGGCGAAGCCCTGCGGAGATTGTTCTTCATCACCAACCGTCACCATGCCATCATGCTGACGGAACTCATCTGCTACTTTGCCTCTCTTGCTGGATCAAGAAGGCGAGGACGTCATCGAGTTGAATGTGTGCTGAACGCGGAGGTGTCGTATGTTTGGTACTTGATCGGGACATATCGTGAAAGTGTACCACTACATCAACCACGTAGATAAACGCTTCCGCTTAGCCATCTTCAAGGGTATGAAGAGGCTCTCCCCCTCTCCTAGCTATGCATCTCCATGGATAGATCTTGCGTGTGCGTAGAATTTTTTTGGTTTTCCATGCAACGTTACCCATCATAGAGGCATGTCAGACACACCATCTCCCTTTGTCTCTCTCTCTAACACACCCACTAGGTGGTGCCGTGGAGGACATGTATGAAGAGAAGAGGTGCACGCATGCACGCACTGCCTCCCTCACACACATGCGTGGGTACACAGTAGAGCACATTTCTCTAAGGAGAGTTGGCCCTCATGATAATTTGACGCATGTTGAAAACCTTGTTAGATGACGTGTCACTAGTACTTTGAGCATGGTTAATACTATAGCCAACAACAAGTTGCCTTGTCATACATAGTCAACCATATAGCCAACGTATATAGTATAGCTAATTGCTAAGCAATACTACTTTATTAATGCATGACCCACTGTACACTCTTAAAATGTTTCTTGGAGCCCATGCTAACTAGTGCCTGTTACACTGGGGAATGCTTCCTTTAATTTGGAATCAACTAACCAGGAATTGAAACCCAAGGGGCGAAGGACCTTTAGCTAAGGTGGAATAGTATTTGAGGAGAAACCTTGTGCATCGCGAGTTACTAGGAACATCTAGTATCAAGAAGAAGCGGTCAACTAGTGTCTTCTGTCGGATGAATATCGTCCAAGCAGACACGTAAGATTTGCACGAATAAGGGAAGATGAGTACCATTTCCGGTAGCCAATAATGTGTCCTCCAGATGTTGCGGCGGTCTTCTTCTTTTTTACCGGGGGAACCGATGTTTTGGAGGAGGGTGCAGCCTTGGACAAACCCATGGCCAAATTGTTGATTGTGTTGCGGTGGCCGCCAGTCGGCGGAGGAGAAACAGATCCGAGGCGGCTAAGGATGGCACAGCAGGAACATCTCTGGTGCGGTGGACAGTTGCGAAGTTGGAGCGGCAATAGTGAGGGCACAGGACGGCGTGGTTGAACTAGTTCGGGTACAGTGCACGTCGGTATCCTGGAGGCAACTCGGCCTCGGCTTCAACTACTACCTGTGGAGGGCGTTGCGGTTGCGGTGGACGACAACGTCGGGGTATCGGCTCCAGCGTGATGGAGGAGGGCGACGGTAGATGGGTGGGATGGGGTGGCGTACGTAGGACGCCGGGGTTTCGCGGCTGGTGGAGAGGTAGTTTTGGCGCCCACAGAGTACGAATTGGGAATTGGACGGGGAGGCGGGGGGAGCTAAGGGGGACCATGTTTCGGTCTGGGCCGCCCTTGTTTTTTTTTTTTGAACACATGGGACACGCTTGTTTGAAATTTGGGGAATGTACAAACTTTGCCCCCCTCTTAAATTTTGGTCCTACTGCGGGTCGGGGGTAGGACGGTAATCCCAGGTGTCCCTAATAGTGGGCGGGAGCAATTTCGGCCGAGCGCATTTGTGTTTAGGCGGCCATGAAGTATGAATGTTTTTCGGAGGCGGTTGTGTGGCATCTAGATGAAGTTACAAACCTACCCCGGTTTAGACCTTTGGACGTCAGACTGGTAGGTTTCACAGGTCGGAATTAGAAAAGTAATTTCCTTCTACCAAACATTGGTCTCGCGCGTTTTCGGGCGAGTAGAGGCTCTTTTGGTGCTTCATTCGAAATTTTGAAACAAAAACATTCACGTTTAGAGTACTCTTGAACTTTGAGGATTGACCTAAATAGACAACATTAAATTTGGCCTTGTGTGTTTGAAAACTTCATTAAATTATGCGCTTCTTTTGAAAAATTTGACACTTGAAAATCCTATAACTACGATTATTTTGGAATGGAGGAGGTAAATTTGAATCTATTTGGTACATGACTATATATGCTATTATGTACAAAAGTGGAGCAAAGATTGGTGCCTCTATATTTTAGGAATGCTTTACAAATGCCATGATCTCGAATTCAAATAATTGAATGGACTTCATGTTGAATTCAATTTTTTTTAAACCACCTTAAGTTGAATTGAAATGTATGTTAGTTCCAACTAACTATTTGTAATGTTTATTGTGTAACTTTTGTATGTATAATGTGCTTTACACACACAACATGAACTATACTCACGTTTATATTCGAATAGCTAAAGCGATGCATTTTCTGGAGTTCAAAATATTGACTCTATGGATCAATTATGTCGAATAATAACATAGACATGCTCAAATTAGATAGAATATAGATGTTTGATGGATCAATGATTGTTCCTTATGTGAATTGCCAATATCATGATCCCATTCTAATATTTGGAAATAGTTTATATTTTTAATCAATGTGTACATCAGTCTTTTACGTGTAGTTTGACTCTCCATAGGCCCCTCCTCAAACACGCGATAACTTTGTCTCGCAACATACGCGCACACGGTGTATATCCATCGGTGGTCTCTCGCACATGCTCACACACTCTCTCCCGAGGCGTCTTTCTCACACACATGCTTGATACGTCTCCAATGTATCTATAATTTATGAAGTATTCATGCTATTATATTATCCATCTTAGATGTTTTATATACATTTATATGCTATTTTATATGATTTTTGGGACTAACCTATTAACCTAGAACCCAGTGCTAGTTTCTATTTTTTCCTTGTTTTTTAGTTTTACAGAAAAGGAATTCCAAATGGAGTCCAACTGATGTGCCAATTTTGGATGACTTTTTATGGACCAAAATAAGCCCCTGGAGTAAAAGAGTTGGGCCACAAGAGTCATGGGCTGTCCACGAGGGTGGTGGGGCGCCCCCTAGGCATGGGCCCCTGTCTCGTGGACGACTCGGAGACCCCCTCGACGTGAGACCGACGCCAAAAATCCTATAAATACAGAAACCTCCAGAAAATAACCTAGATCGGAAGTTCCGCCGCCGCAAGCCTCTATAACTACGAGAAATCAATATAGGCCCTACTGGCACCCTGCCGGAGGGGGCCATCATCACCAAAGTCCATGGAGGAGGATCCCGGAGGGGCCATCATCGCCATGAAGGCCAAGGACCAGAGGGAGAACCTCTCCCCATCTAGGGAGGAGGCCATGGAGGAGGAATCACAAGGGGGAGAACCTCTCCTCCTCTCTCTTGGTGGCGCCAGAGTGCCATCGGGAGGGGAATCATCACCGTGGTGATCGTCTACATCAACATCACCATCCTCATCTCTTTTACGCGGACCACTCTCCCGCACCCCGCTGTAATCCCTACTTGAACATGGTGCTTTATGCCACATATTATGATCCAATGATGTGTTGCTATCCGATGATGTTTTGAGTAGATATCCTTTGTCCTTGGGTTGATTGATGATCTAGATTGGTACGAGTTGTATGTTTTATTTTGGTGCTGTCCTATGGTGCCCTCCTTGTCGCGCAAGCATGCGGGATTCCCGCTGTAGGGTGTTGCAATACATTCATGATTCGCTTATAATGGGTTGCTTGAGTGACAGAAGCATAAACCCGAGTAAGGGGATTGTTGCATATGGGATAAAGGGGACTTGATGATTTAATGCTATGGTTGGGTTTTACCTTAATGATCTTTAGTAGTTGTAGATGCTTGCTAGACTTCCAGTCATAAGTGCATATGATCCAAGAAGAGAAAGTATGTTAGCTTATGCCTCTCCCTCATATGAAATTGCAATGACGACTACCAGTCTTGTTAACAATTGCCTAGGACAATTACGCACACCGATCCATCATTATTCCACACTCGCTATTTATAATATTTAGTAATATATTCTAACTTTATGATAATAGCACCTACTTTTTTATTTTAGCTCTCCGATATCATGCAAAGTTATCATCTTCATACCCACAACGTAGTTTTATTTCTCATTTCTAGTTGGAAGCAAACGTTCGGTATACGTAGAGTCGTATCAGTGGCAGATAGGACTTGAGAGAATATTGATCTTACCTTTAGCTCCTTATGGGTAAGACACTCCAGACTTATGACTTCCACCATTGGGAATTGCTATGATGATTCCCTGCACTTGGGGTCCATGAAGCTCTTTTCTGGCGCTGTTGCCGGGGAGCAATAGCGTGCGGTTGATATTCTCGTGTGTGCTTGTTTGCTTTCTTCACTAAGTAGATTTTGTTTTTCCTTTTTGTTTCTGTTTAGTTGTGGGTGAAATATACATTTTTTTAAATAACGAAAATACAAAAAAAAATAGTTGCCTCTTATGCCTAAAAAGTTTTTCAAAAAGAGAAGTGATTGGATAGTTGTGCATTGAAGAAGTGAGGGTCGACCTTGAGCACTTGTGTTCATGCTCACGGAAACAATGTAGAATTTTTCATGGAAGTTTCTCTGTAAATAATTATCCCCTTGTATATATCCATTGTATTATAAAAATAATGTGCCAAGCTTTGGTTTTAGGATGATTAGATTGCTTGTTTTCTATGTGCAAAACCAAAAACAGAAACTTTGGATGTAGCGCGTGATTTTACATTTTTTTACTGGAAGGTCAAATGGGTCTGAAACTTTTTGCACATTACTACTGTAAAAATTGTTCAAATTTTCATATCTTTTAATAATTTTTTGGAGTTACAGAAGTTTACTAAACTTCCAGATTAGTACACACAGTCCTGTTTTTGACATATTATGTTTTCTATGTGTTGATCGCTTTTTTTGCTGAATCTATGGGTAGTATCGGGGGGTATGAACCATGGTGAAGTTTGAATACATTAGATAAAGTGCTAATATGAAATTGGAATAAGTTTGCAACAGTACCTAAAGGTAGTGGTCTGCTTTATTATATTAACGGATCTCACACAATTTTTGTTAAAGTTTTGTGTGGATGAAGTGTTCGAAGATCGAGGAGCTATCAATATGAGAAGAATAAAGAGAGGCAAGAGTTCAAGCTTGGGGATGCCCAAGGTACCCCAAGTAAATATTTCAAGGATACTCAACATCTAAGCTTGGGGATGCCCCGGTTGGCATCCCATCTTTCTTCTTCAACAATTATCGGTATACCTCGGTTTTTGTTTTGTTCACATGATTTGTGTCCCTTGTGTATTTATTTATTTTCTTTAATAACCATGCTAGTATAAGATAGCCCTTCCTTGATTTATAGAATTCTTCATGTGCTTAACTTATATATTTTGAGTGTGATCTTATAGAATGATCTTTGTGCTTCACTTAAATCTTTTGAGTACGGTTTTATAGAATGCTTCGTGTGCTTCACTTATATATTTTGAGCTTGGATATTTGCTAGTCGATATTAACCTAGAATACTCTATGAACTTCACTTATATCTTTTGGAGTATGAATGATACTATCATCTAAAGTGGATTTGGAAGGGTGTCAACTTTAGTTAGTAATGATTCCACTATTTCGAGTTTGCTCCCACTATTCCGAATGAGAAGAACTTTGCTTATGTGGAGAGTAGTAAATTTTCTATGCTTGTAGTTCGTGAAAAGAATGCTTTATGTGATGGTTATATTGTTGAAACCATTCATTATGCTACTATTTTTTTTATGAGGGAGGATTACATGCTTGTAGAAGTTGCAATAATATCAAGTTTCCTCTCTATGTGCTTAAAGTTTTGAAGTTATACTTGTCTCGCCTTCCTATGCTAGTTAATTCTTGTTCCTATAAATTATGTGCTCCCAAAATCCCTAGGCATAGGAAGTGGGTTAGATTTATATATGCTAGTCATATTCTTCATGATGCTCTCTTTATGTTTCAATTCTTATCTTTTATGTGAGCATCATTGAAATCATCATGCCTAGATAAAAGGCATTAAAGAAAAGCGCTTGTTGGGAGACAACCCAATATTTACCCTAATCGTTTTTGTGTGTTTACATGGTTAAGATACTGTAGTAATCATGTTCTATATCTTTTCTTTCAATAAAGTGCCAAGTAAGACCTTTGGGAAGACTTGGGTGAAAGTTAATGTGATCTTGCTGTAAAAAACAGAAACTTTGCGCTCACGGGATTAGCTGACATTTTTTACAGAAGAGTGTTTTTGAGTTGATTATTTTTGCATAAGATTAATAGACAAATTCCTCACGTCCACCAATTTATTTCATAATTTTTAGAGTAGCAGGAGTATGGTTGTTGTTCAAATCATTACAGACTGTTCTGTTTCAGACAGATTCTGTTTTAATTGCATAGTTTGCTTGTTTTCTAGTTCCTATGGGTTATATTTCTCAATATAAAATGTAGAAATGATATAGTACAGTAGGCATTGTGTGAGAACAATTATGAACCTTGTCTTTGACAGTACCAAAGTGAATGGTTAACTCTTTATCATACTAACCTATCTCATGAAGTTACGTTAAGTTTTGTGTGGTTGAAGTTTTCAAGCTTTGGGTGAGATATCGATATGAGGAGAATAAGGAGTGGAACGACCCCAAGCTTGGGGATGCCCAAGGAGCCCCAAGGTAATATTAAAGTAAGACTAGTGCCTAAGCTTGGGGATGCCCCGGAAGGCATCCCCTCTTTCGTCTTCAAAACTATCGATATACCTTACTCGGAGCTATATTTTTATTCGTCACATGATGTGTGTTTTTCTTGGAGCGTATTTTCAATTTTACTTGCTGTTTGAATAAAATCATTGGATCTGAAATCTTGAATGAAAAAAATCCTCCCATGGCTAGTTAATTATTTGACTACTCAGTGTCCTTCACTTATATCTTTTGGAGTAGTTTCTCATTTACTCACGTGCTTCATGTACATCCAATGAGTAAATGATTGAATGAATTGAATATCATAAATCTGAATTTGTATATGTTTCATATGCTTATACCATGGGGAGTAATGACTTCACAAAGAATAAGTATATGTAGTAAACTTATTGAAAGTTAGCAAACGCAGAATTGGTCACTTGAACAATTCATGAAAGAATATTGAAGGAAGAGGGATTTCACATATAAATATACTATCTTGGACATCTTTTGTAATCGTGAGCACACATTAAAATATGACATGCTAATAGGTTGATGTTGGACAAGGAAGACAACTTAATGGGTTATGTTTTTCTATATCTGAAACTTTATATTGTCTTGGATCATCCAACATGTTGGGCTTTCCTTTCCCTCTCATGCTAGCCAAATTCTTTGCACCAAGTAGAAATACTACTTGTGCTTCCAAACATACCTTAAACCAGTTTTGCCATGAGAGTCCATCATACCTACCTAAGGATTGAGTAAGATTCTTCAAGTAAGTTGGCATCGGTGCATGCAATAAAAATTGCTTTCTAAATATGTATGATCTATTAGTGCGAAGAAAAAAAGCTTTATACGAACTTGTGATAGGGAAGAAATAAAAGTGACGGACTGCATAATAAAGGTCTTTATCACAAGGGGCAATATAAAGTGACGTTCTTTTGCATTAAGATTTTGTGCATCCAACCATAAAAGCGCATGACAACCTCTGCTTCCCTCTATGAAGGGTCTATCTTTTACTTTTATCTTCTACCCTTATACAAGAGTCATGGTGATCAGCTCCTTTCCTTTTTACACTCTTTCCTTTGGCAAGCACTTTGTGTTGGAGCGATCCGGATATATATATCCACTTGGATATAGGTTTTCATAAATTATTATTGTTGACATTACCCTTGAGGTAAAAGGTTGGGAGGCGAATCTATAAGCCCCTATCTTTCTCTGTGTCCGATTAAAACTTTGAATCCGTAAATATCACATGAGTGTTAGCAATTGTGAAAGATTAAATGATAGTTGAGTATGTGGAGTTTGCTGAATCAAAGCTCTTACATATACCCTTCCCGAAAATAAGATGAATTGCAATTGTTTGATGACTAAGAGCACTGTTTGTTAGTTTTCAATAAAGTTTATGATCTATACTTTAACATGTGAATAGCTTGTTACTTGATCATGAAAATTTTTATGAGACGAGCTACTGTTATGACACATAATGATGCTAGAAAAGGTGATTGAGACTATCATTGATCAAAGTTGTGCACCTGCTAGCATTCAGACTTCATAAATTATTTCTTTTATCATTTACCTACTCGAGGACGAGCAGGAATTAAGCTTGGGGATGCTGATACGTCTCCAACGTATCAATTTATGAAGTATTCACGCTATTATATTATCCATCTTAGATGTTTTATATACATTTATATGCTATTTTATATGATTTTTGGGACTAATCTATTAACCTAGAGCCCAGTGCCAGTTTATGTTTTTTCCTTGTTTTTGAGTTTTACAGAAAAGGAATACCAAACGAAGTCCAATTGACGTGCCAATTGTTGATGATTTTTTTATGGACCAAAAGAAGCCACTGGAGAAAAAGAGTTGGGCCAGACGAGTCCCGGGCTGTCCACGAGGGTGGGTGGCGCGCCCACCCCCCTGGGCATGGGCCCGTGTCTCGTGTACGACTCGGAGACCCCCTGGATGTGAGACCGACGCCAAAAATTCCTATAAATATAGAAACCTCCAGAAAATAACCTAGATCGGAAGTTCCACCTCCGCAAGCCTCTGTAACCACGAGAAATCAATCTAGGCCCTCTCTGGCACCCAGCCGGAGGGGGCCATCATCACCGAAGGCCGTGGAGGAGGATCCCGGAGGGGCCATCATAGCCATGAAGGCCAAGCACCACAGGGAGAACCTTTCCACATCTAGGGGGAGGCCATGGAGGAGGAAGAACAAGGGGGAGAACCTCTCCTCCTCTCTCTTGGTGGCGCTGGAGTGCCATCGGGAGGGGAATCATCGTCGTGGTGATCGTCTTCATGAACATAACCATCCTCATCTCTTTTACGAGGTCCACTCTCCCGGACCCCGCTGTAATCCCTACATGAACATGGTGCTTTGTGCCACATATTATGATCCAATGATGTGTTGCCATCCTATGATGTTTTGAGTAGATATCCTTTGTCTTTGGGTTGATTGATGATCTAGATTGGTACGAGTTGTATGTTTTATTTTGGTGCTGTCGTATGGTGCCCTTCGTGTCGCGCAAGCGTGAGGTATTCCCGTTGTAGGGTGTTGCAATATGTTCATGATTCGCTTATAGTGGGTTGCTTGAGTGACAGAAGCATAAACCCGAGTAAGGGGATTGTTGCGTATGGGATAAAGGGGACTTGATGCTTTATTGCTATGGTTGAGTTTTACCTTAATGATCTTTAGTAGTTGCGGATGCTTGCTAGAGTTCCAATCATAAATAAATATGATCCAAGAAGAGAAAGTATGTTAGCTTATGCCTCGCCCTCATATGAAATTGCAATGACGACTACCGATCTATTTAACAATTGCCTAGGACCATTACACACACTGATCCATCATTATTCCACACTCGCTATTTATAATATTTAGTAATATATTCTAACTTTATGATAACAACACCTACTATTATATTTTAGCTCTCCGATATCATGCAAAGTTATCCTCTTCATACCCACAACATTGTTTTATTTCTCATTTCTAGTTGGAAGCAAACGTTCGATGTACGTAGAATCGTATCAGTGGCTGATAGGACTTGAGAGAATATTGATCTTACCTTTAACTCATTGTGGGTTCGACACTCCATACTTATCACTTCCAGCATTGGGAATTGCTACGATGATTCCCTACACTTGGGGGCCATCAATGCTTTCGATATCACCCTCCCTCCCTCTCGCAACCATTTACGACCGTTTTCACTAAACTTTATCAGAAGCACTCTTCCTCTCACACGCATACGCACACACAATCCCCATCGACCCTTTCTCCATACATAGACCTGCCTACGTGTCTCCCGCACGCACAATATCTTTAGGCATGTCTCGCATGCATTGTCTCCACCTCTCTTCCTAATTGACGAATATGATTTCAGCGGAGCATTCTATAGGATGCCCCTTAAAGTTTGGTTGGATGAATGGTAATATCAAAGACAAGGGGTTACCTTAGTCCGAGGACCTAGGGTTATAAATCCTAGCCAGCTTTGTTAGTGAACACGGAGTCCTTCACGACTCTGGTATCTTTTTCTGGTATGATGAGTCATCGATGGGTATCCCTGAATGCGTCACGGGCCGACCAATATGGCGTAGGATGGAACCGACCCAAGGGCCTCACCTTGGCCCACCGGACCTCACGCGGTGACATACCATCTTCCCCTAGGCATAGTTATCTTCTCACACACACACATACCGACATAGACACAATAACAACAAAATCTCCTCATGCGTCAATATATCCCCTCCCCCCTTGCATGTACACAATCAAGGGATCTCTCGTCGTCACATCCTATCCATCTCTCTCTCTAGACCTCTCTCATTTCTCGTGCTATCTCTCCCACGCCAGCCTCCCCCGTCGGCCCCTCTATCCATGCCTCTCTCGAATACATACACATACCCTCACTTGACCCTGCCAAATACGTCACCTACACATTCACACATGTTACATCTTTACGCGCACCCCATTGATCTAAAAAGCCCTCTCTTCACATTTACTTCGCATAGAGCATTCCTTTTGAATAAAACCACACAAAGTGTGGCCAAAAATTTATTTTAGAATTTGTACATATATACAACATTACAATGTTATATGGAGTATGAAAATTAATTTGCATTGCATGGTGCACCCAATGATATTTATTCCGCAATGTGAATTTGTATAATTTTATACTATATATAAAGTTAGTCATGATAAAGAGAAACGAAGAGCATCTCTCTCTCCATCGCACACCCCCTCCCCTCTACGCCCCTTTCATGTACGTGCACAAACTATCGCCAGGTCCTCTAAAAGTACACCCCAACAAATTCACGCATGTTTCATATTTCTCTCGTGATATATTGAGTGACGATCATTGTATTTGAAATGAAAGCACGATACGTACATTGTACTTCAGAATCCACTCATTACGGTCACCATTAACGTTTTGTGGTTATTATACAGTCACGGGCTCACCGTATAGCTCTGTATTTGTTCAAGACACGACTAGTTGACCAGTTAAATGCTCCATGTGGCACCTCTAGTGTTGCATCACATTACCTCACTACCATTGGGCCCACTTGTCAGCGTGTATAAGAATGAAAACAAATGATAAAAAATATTGGACGGAGGTTCGAAGTCATGATCGTGGTTATAGCGGACAACGTGGCATGTATTGGTATGCCGAGCCGCCTGTTTTTAACAAACAGGAGCTGGTGTGGTGATTGTACACACACGCACGCATGAACATGAACTGCAGGCACGCAACACTCACACGTACACACGAAGCCACGCACGCATGCTACACTCACACGCGCACACGCATGCATGCACACGAACTGCATGCACACAACACTCACACGTACACGGTACACATGCGGTCACGCACGCTACACTCACACGCACACACGCACGCATGACAAGTGGGACCCACAAGGAACATGGTCAGTTTAATGTGTCAACATTATGCCACGCAGACTATTTGGCTGGTCAACAGAGTGCAATCCGATGCTGAACGGTGAGAAACTGACCGTATAATTACCGCAAAATGTATATAGTGACAATAATGAGTGTATTCTGAAGTCTGTTGGCCGTATTACGCTTTTGGCTTGAAATACACTGACCACCATTTATCTCTTCTCTCTCTCTCTCTCTGTGGAGCCGAGTAGGCCGACGTGCCAATGCCTAAATTGGCTAGTACTATCATCTACCACGCGGGAAAAATCCCGCCCTTGCCTGTTTGTATCGATGGATCGTGCGAAACAGCAAAACTATAGTGGCACTACAGTATAGGTAATACTTCATAGGGCCGTCGGGTCATGTACTCCTCCATCGCAAGAGTGGAGCGCTCGCTTTCATAAATGTTCTAGTCCCTTTCGCCGACATGTGGGACATCAAGCAACCCGGTCCACATGCCATAACGAAATAACAGTGCAGAGCGGCAGGGGTGAAGCACCCCGGTCATGGTACCGGCGTAGTAATGAGCAATGAGCTATCAAATCACAAAGTTGCACCTTTCCCGCAGTTAAGTTGGAGGAACAAAGTGATGCTAAAAAAAGAAGTTGGAGGGACGAAGCAACCATCATTTCACCCGTTACTAAATCCGCTTCTCCCTCATCTTATTCAAGTTAACCACGTATTGCTTCTGTTGTTGTTCTGCCTCGGCTACTCATAGTGGGGAGTATCATATACTAGTATCATGCGCATAATACAAATACTACTTCATACTACATACTAGTAGTGTCAGAGAGTACTCCAACTTCCTCTATAGTGCATAGTATATTTGTTGCCATGCATGACAAAAAGTAGTAATATAACATTTAACATGATACGGTGTCTACCTATGTTACCATAACCACCTCTCTCTTCTTTAATTATCTACGACATCAACATGTTTTCTATTCCCGAGTGCATGTTGCTACCACTATGGCCAGCCTCATGTGGGACGCGGATCGGCTTGGTAAATAACTGACATGTGGGACATCATGTTAGCAAACCGCCATGCCAACATCCTCTAAAAGTAAGAAACCTCCCCCGCCTTCCGCGCGGAAAAATCACCTCCTTTTACTAATATTGATATAATTTTTTAGATCAATATAATCGAGATTTGTATAGATAGCACACAGGAACAAAACTAATTGGTACGCATAAGGGCATCCACACTGTGTAGCCAAATGTGAAAATTGCTTTTGGCATAGATGGGAACCATTATAGAGGGTGCTGCCAAACCTAAAAAAGAGGGAACTAAAGCTCCCTAATTGATTGATTGAAGGAATATAAAAAAGCAACCTCTCTCCTCTTTCTGCCATGCTTGGACGCTTGTACAGTACATATAGAGCATAGAGTCTACTCCGATGTCCCTTCTATCACAAATCACAAAGCAGTGAGGCATCAAATCACAAAGCAAGGATGAAGCAACCATCATTTCACTCTTTGCTGACTCCGCTTCTCCATCGTCTTCTTCGAGAAACCACCTCACCGTACTAAGCTGGACGGACGATGCTATTGTGTAGTACTAGTACATTTACACCTCCTTTGGTTGAACGGACTTCCTAGATGCAAAGAAGGCGGTTGTATCGGCTTGCAGGCGGCACTTGCGAATGACTTACCATGGTCTCCCTCAAGGGTGTGCTTCGTCGAAGGCACTTCGCCAAAGCCACAATATTCGAGATATCGTCGACGTTACTGCAATGGGGAAGGAAGTCAAATAGTTACTACCTCCTTTTTTATACAAGGCCGGTATCAAAATTATAATTTGAAGAAGGCCACTAACGTTAATCAAGGAAAAATTGATGATTTTGCCTCATAGTACTAGCAACCAAGGACATTAACATACCCTTGCATGCATGCGGAAGTGAGAAGGTTGGTTTGCATGGCGGTGCATTAATCAAGCAATAAGGAGCGAGATGGTTACTACCTTCATCCTAGTTTATTAGTCCCCTTTGTAGTTTGTGCTAAACTTTAACCAACGATTTAACTAACAAAATGTTAGTGCATGTTAACAAAAATTATATCGTTGGATTTGTACTTGAGCATAGTTTTCAATGATATAATTTTTTGTGACATGCACCAGCATTTTATTAGTTAAATTTATGGTCAAAATTTGGCACAAAATAAAATAGGTACCAATAAACCAGTACGGAGGTAGTAGCTCTTTGGGCGTTGGAGAAAAAATACACATTAATTGACACGTCTAACGAAGATTTGTATGGATCAATCCCGGGAAGGAAAACCCCGCCTTTCTTTTTTAACACAAGTAGTACGTAGTACACTTGTATCACGTTTGGGTCTAGGCCTTGCATGGCCATACTTTGCCACACATTTTTGCCAAGCTTGCCTAAATTTTTCAAAATTAAAAGGAGGTACACTTGCACACGGTTGTCGCGGTCGCACTGCGCCCTCAGACAGTCGCTCATGCACGCCGCAAACCCAACCAAGGGAATGCACCCTCACTGACACGTGCTACCGCATGTGATGAAACCAAACTCAGTCGTCCTACCGCTGACACATAATTTTTGTTCCTACAGTATGTTCATCCAACCGCATGTTGAGGAAGATCCGTGCGGCCCGTGCGATGGTCTGTTGGGGAAGACGATGGGTTAGGAGACGTGGGATATCCATCCAACCGCCTTAAATGGTCGACTGACCCAAATGATGAAAGTCAGGCAACTTGCATAAATATATGGTTTTACACAGCAAAAGATCCATAAAACAACATAAAGAAAAACTATCACTGCTTGCGTAACGAGACGGCCCAGTCGTCTTTTTGGCTGCCGGCGCGGACCAGCCATAGCTGCCGACGTGTATCTCCGCACCATGGTTGTCCTTGGCGTCCAGCTGCTCGTTCATGCGGAGCGTGCGGGCGCTCTGCACGGACGCGAGCACCGCCCGGTTCCCATCCACGACGTTTGGTTCCGCCTGTAGGAGGGCGTCGATGGCTGCAACATCCACGCGCTCCGCGTCGAGTTGAGCCTCCGCCGCCCGGTACAAGTCCAGGACATTCGGCTCCGCCTGCAGGAGGGCCTCGATGGCAGCAGTATCTGCGCGCTCCGTGTTGAGTTGAGCCTCTGCCGCCCAGTTCACATCCATGACATCCGGTTCCGCCTGCAGGAGGGCCTCAAAGGTTGTGGCATCCGTGCACTTCGCCTCGAGTTGAGCCTCCACCTCTCGGTCCTCCTTTAGGATCGCCAGGTTGAATCCCTGGTCCGCCTGCACCATGGGCGGCCCGGACGCCGGGACGGAGTCGACGTCCATCGTCTCATACGCATCGGGGGCCTTCTGCACGGCCACCTCCGCCATGAACAATGGATCGGCTTCCTCCTCATCGGAGCTTGGCTCTAGAGAACTCGGGGATTGGCCCGCCGCAAAGCGAGCTTGGGAACGGAGGTCTGTGGCGCCGACCGCCGGCGCGATTTCTGCGCGGTGCTCTAGCTTCAGCATCTTGTAGTACGTGATCTTGCGGTGCACCATGGGTTTCCGGCGAACTAGGGGACTGCTGATGCGGGCTAAGGGATCGAAAGGTGGGGGAATGGGCTGGAGAGGAGGTGTGGTTTTGGGACAGTGGTGACTGGCCGGCAAGTAGCTGTCGTAGGCCGAGCGGTGAAGGTTCTAATGTGAATAGTGGTTCTGGTGACGACCGGTCAATCGGTTTTGACTATGTGGAGTTTGCAAAGCCGGACGGCTGGAGCCTGGAGAGTTGTGGGGTGGGATGGGACCAAAGTTTCGTAGTTTCACGTGGCAGACGTCCGGACCTCCCCACCATTCCTGTCGATGACGAGGTGGTGACTTCGTAAAATCTCAAGATGACTAGCAAGATGCCCGTGTATTGCACGGAACATCAGGATGGATTTTTTTATGATATCTCGAGTATTTCATCGAAAAAAGGTATCACGAGAATTTCAACGAAAAATGATATCTCGAGAAAGATGAGAAAAATGATATCTCGAGAAAGAATACCCCGGTACGCTGAACCCTCCACGAATCTAACAATATTGATTGGGCGTTCTTGAATGTTGATACATTTTTCTGTAAGTTTGACCAAAGTAGATATACTTTGACTACACATAAATCTTATATGTAAACTAGAAAGGATCGAAGGGATTATATTGTACTCCCTCCGTCCCAAAATAAGTGTCTCAATTTTGTAATAACCTTAGTACAAAGTTGTACTAAGCTTGAGACACTTATTTTGGGACGGAGGGAGTACTATATTCAAAAGCTAAACGGATATTGAATACCCTTTATATATGATTTGCTGATGGTATGATCACCGGTTCAAAATTTTGAATCCGCCTTAGGTATCACACATGCACCCACTCGTTCTCTCTAGGTTTCATCTCGGGGTCTCTCCCTCCCTCCCTCTCTCTCTCTCTCTCTCTCTCTCTCTCTCTCTCTCT
>LR738711.1:772071560-772107726 GCA_902687465.1 Secale cereale | reverse complement strand
CAAATCCCAAATTCAACCGCCCTTCGTCCAACTAGCAAATAATATTCCCCAAACCCCCCGGCCCCTCCACTCCATTCGCCCCGCCAAAGACGCCCTCCCCGCCGCATCGATATGTCGGCGCCGCGGTTCGTCTAGGGGACGCACGGCGATCCTCTCGCTCCCACAGTACGCTCTCGTAGACTGTCGCCCTCTAGCCGCACCGCCATCGGTGGCGACGTTCTTGTGGAGACGCGCAGCGGTCAGCTTCTCCCATGGTACGTGCATTCTAGACTAAGGCCTCATGAACGTTAGAGTAGCGCTGAGTGTTAGCTGATAGACGCTGTTAATCTCACTGTTTACGAAGTATTTTACAGTCAATATGCTCTGCTTGAGAAGCTTCCTTGCTGTTTTCTGCACTCAATCTTCTTAGCTGAGATGGCATGCCACGCCCAATTAGTTGCTAAAATATCCTGCCATATATTTATTGTGACATAGATTGCCATGGTCTAGTAGCCAATCTGTTAGGTGAAATAGCTCTGCACCGTTTTATACTCGATCTTTGTTGCTGAGATGGTCTTCGATGGTTGTGTGCTCGGCTTTATTGACTGCTGAAACAGCCTGGCATAATTTAGCACTCACATCAGTTTGCTGAATTAGCTATACATATATTTTGTTACTTAGATCTTCTTGTCCAAATATCTTACCATAGCTTTAGACATCGACCTAGGTATTATTTTCCGGACTTCATAAAAAACATATGTGTTTTTCCTGTAATATCTAGTAGAAGAACTAATTTGTATGTCTAACTGATGGACAGGACTTGGATAACTTCTGCTCTAAGATTCTCCGCTGCATATGTCGAGGGGGTTGAAAACTTCATGTACTTTATCAGAGCTAAGTACGGTGGTCCGAAATCATATGTCCTCTGCCCATGTAGCATTTGTATGAATTCAGTTACAAGACCCTTGTCAACTATGCAAAATCATCTACACTTGTATGAGATGTCGATCACATATACTAGGTGGGTACATCACGGTGAAGCTGTGAAGGTCAATGTTACTAACTATGAGGAAGCAGCAGATCACTCTCTTGATCTGCCTGATGCTCAGGTGGAAGTGGAGGAGGAGGTGGTGGCGGCGGACCCAGTGAGTTTGACCAACATTGAAACAATGCTACAAAAGCATGTGAATTTCATGAACTTTCACCTACACAAGAAAAATGGTGGGCCCGCATGTTGGAACAATGCAATGTGTCTATCACCCAAGGAAATAAGATGTCAGTATTCTCAGCTATGGTCACGTTTCTTCAGGTGAAGACATCTGAGCGGATGACCAACAAATCATTCGATAAGATGTTGGCCGCTTTCTGCAAATATTCCCCGGCTGCGTCTGAGCTGCCACACACCTACAGTAAAATGAAGAATTTTCTTTGTGTAGTTGGAATTGGATATGATATGATCCATGTTTGTAAGAATAATTGTGTTTTGTTCCAGAAGGATTATGCCAACGTAATGAATGCCCAGAATGCAAATCATCAATATGGAAAGATGGTGATGTTGTGAAGAGGATTCCTCATAGTGTTCTGACACATTTTCCAGTTATACCAAGATTGCAGAGGTTGCTCCATGATGCTGAAACAAGAGAGGATGTACTCTGGAATTCTAGGAACTAGGAGTACAGAGATCAGAATGTAATGAGCCATCCTTCTCATGGTAGTGGCTGGAAAAGCTTCAATCAGAAACACAAAGAGTTTGCTGATGACCCGAGAAACAAGAGACTTTTCTTAACTACATATGGATTTTACCCATTTGGCCACCAGAGCGCCACATATAGCATGTGGCCAGTGCTGGTTATCCCCTACAACATGCCACCAAATGTCTGCACCAAAGAATCAAACTACATGATGGCCTTACTCATCCCAGTTCCAAAAAGTCCTGGAAAGGATTTTGATTTATTCATGGAACCTCTTGTGGAAGAACTTCAACAACTATGGAGGGGTGTTCTCACTCGAGACCTATATAGTAGCCCACCAGCTGATTTCTTTCTGTGTGCTATTATAATTTGGTGCATCCATGATTATCCGGCTTTGGACACTAAGGGCGAACGACACATGGTTACAATGCATGTGTCGCTGTGACAGGAATCCGCTGTCATACGCAATACTTAGCAAGATCTGTTACATTGGAGATCGTTGTTTCCTTGCCAAGGACAAGTCGTGTCCTACAAAATACCAAAGATATGTTTTCAATGCAAAACATGAAAACCGTGATGTGCCAAAGAAGCTCACCGCCGATGAGTTGCAAGTGGAATTAGAGAAGGTCAGGCATATTACACCAGGAAACCATATAGATAATGGTAGCGGGTAAGGAAGCGTGGCAGGGCAGAAGAGAGATTATTGTTTACCCGCAGGTCCACTTTGTGGGACTTGGAGTATTGGAAAGATTTGGATCTGCGGCATAATCTTGATGTGATGCACATTGAGAAAAATATATGTGACCGCATTATTGGCACACTTCTTACAATTGAAGGCAAGACGAAAGATACCTTAACATATAGGATTGATTTGACACACCTAGGTATCAGAAGGGATTTCCAGGTGGAAGATGAAGGTAAACCACAGGATATGGCACCAGCTGTGTACGTCTTGGACAAGGTAAAAAGAAAAGAATTATGCAAGGTCCTGTCACATGTGAGATTCCCACATGGAATTTGCTTCCAACCCTGAAAGGAGAGTCAGTGCAGATGGAAACAAGGTACAAGGGTTGAATAATCATGACTGCCACAACCTACTTCAAAGGGTTTTACCTGTTATCCTTAGAGGACTGGGCCGCCCTGACTAATACAGAGTAGTTGTAGAGTTGGGACAATTCTTCAGGGAACTCTGTAGTGGAAATATCAGGATAGATGCTTTGGAGCGTCTTAGAGACAAGATACCAACTATCATATGCGACCTTGAAAAGATATATAATCCGGCCTTCTTTGATGTGATGGTGCATTTGGTTGTTCATCTACCTCATGAGGCACCACTTAGAGGTCCAGTACAGTATGGCTGGATGTACCCTATTGCAAGGCGGCTGGGCACTTCCAAAGGCTATGTTAGGAACATAGATAGACCCGAGGGTTCCATAACAGAGGCCTACATTGCTACAGAAGCGTTGACATTCTACTCAAAATACATTGAAACAACTAATCAGTTTAGCAAGGAGGTGGGTGAAGACAGTCCCAAGCTCAATGTTTTCGATTGTTCTGCTCGAGTTACAGGGAAGAGTCGACAAGGCGACAAACCTAAAGATTTGGACAAAATGGTTTGGTATGTGTTGAATAACTATCTTGAGATTCTACCTTCTATCGAGTAGGTGCTAAGTATGGCAGCTTATACATCGAAATCTACTAAACTTGTAGCACATTCTTATATATTTAGATGTTTGACGTGATCACTATCTTGTGTAGCATCTACAAAAAGGAGTCACTGCCGCAAAATCCAAGAAACATTGACAAACTGGTTATGGGAGGATTTGCGAAATGGTTCCAGAGCCATGTTAGCTTTTGAATTGCACTATCAGTTTTTTGAATATATTGAGTACATAAGATGATCAGCTTGTCTATTTTCTAACCATAGGTTAAGAAGATGCGGGAGGATGGGCACGCAGTTCATGTTTCCCTTTATGCACTAGCAATGGGTCCTGATACTCGGGTAAGACATTATGAATCTTGCATTGTTGGAGATGGCGCTACAACACCCTTGCACGTGACGAAGGCAGGAAGACACAAAACAGTACCATCATGACCACGGATACGTACGGCGAAGAGACACCTGAAATGTATGCGAACATAACAGACATTGTCTAGCTGCAGTATATCTCCTATTTCGAGGTTCATCGGTGTGTGGTTCTGTTGTGCCGTCGTTGGTATTAACCTATTTTCCAGGATCGCAAAACCCAGAGCTGATGATTATTTCAAATCCATCAATGTAAAGGCGGTGTACAAGACCGACGAGCATTTTATTTTGGCAAATCAAGCAACACAGATATTTTTCTTGGAAGACACATTTGAACGTAGCGATGACTGGAGAGTAGTGCAAAGGTTTGACCAGAGGAATTCGTTTAATGAAGTTGCACAACAAGATGATGCTTACACTCCTCCTAACATAGAAGATTCCACAGATGTTCCTAATATCTATTAGAATCATCATGTCAATTGACGCTTGCAAAAAGATTGCCTGTCGGGCTGTGGACATACGAGAGTTGATCCATAAGAAGCCAACGTTCGAGGACATTGAGGGTGAAGAAGAAGATGGCACTATGGGGAATTACGATTCAGATTGAGACACATGGCGAACATGTTGACGCCGCTGTTGCGGATGATGATTAGATTGCTTTTGTCGTATTTGCCTGTCAGAAGACGTCTTTTTATTTAGTATGTGAAATTGTGTTTGCTTTGACAACTGAAACCTGGTGAAGTTGTTGTTTAGTATTTTGCTGTGAGAACATCACTTTTTATGTATGTTGATTTGTGTGGTGATTGTATGACAACAAAAACATGATGACATTGTTGTTTAGTTGTACTCATATTTGGCTGTGAAACTTGTATTTGATGTGATAGTTTGCTGTTGGACTGCAATTTGCTCGACGTCTTCGAATGGGAACAAAGCTGACCCGACAGGGCCTCTGCTAATTTATTTATTTATTAGCAAAAGGGCCTCTGCTATTTATTTATTTATGAGCAAAAGGGGGTAGCCCCCCAATTTCCGCTAATAAAAATCATTAGATGTTCACAACACTACGCCCAGCGTGCTAAACAGGTTTCATTCATTACTAGTTTCAGTAAAGTGCTCATGTGTGATACGTCTCCAATGTACCTATAATTTTTTATTGTTCCATGCTATCATATTACCTGTCTCGTATGTTTTATATGCATTTATATGCAATTTTATATGATTTTTGCAACCAACCTATTAACTTAGAGCTCAGTGCCAGTTTCTGTTCCTTGTTTTTGAGTTTCGCAGAAAAGGAATATCAAACGGAGTCCAAACGGAACGAAACTTCAAGAGGATTTTTCTTGGACCAGAAGATATTAGATGGACTTGGAGTGCATGTCGGGGGAGCTGCGAGGCGGCCACAAGCTCGGAGGGCGTGCCCTGGGGCGTAGGTCGTGCCCCAACCCCTTGTGGGCCCCTCGAGCGTCTCCTGACCTAATTCTTCAGCCTATATATACTCATATATTCCAAAAACATCATACGAGCGATCAAAAACCACTTTTCCGCCGCCGAAACTCTCTGTTCTCGCGAGATCCCATCTGGAGGCCTTTTCCGGTACTCTGCTAGAGGAAGAATCAATCACGGAGGGCATCTACATCAACACCATTACCCTTCCGATGAAGTGTGAGAAGTTTACCACAGACCTACGGGTCCATAGCTAGTAGCTAGATGGCTTCTTCTCCCTCTGTGTGCTTCAATAACATGTTCTCCTCGTTGTTCTTGGAGATCTATCCGATGTAATCTTCTTTTGCGGTGTGTTTGTCAAGATCCGATGAATTGTGGGTTTATGATCAGATTATCTATGAATAATATTTGAGTTTCTTCTGAATTCTTTTATGCGTGATCTTATATCTTAGTAATTCTGTTCGAACTATCGGTTTGGTTTGGCCAACTAGATTGGTTTTCCTTGCAATGGCAGAAGTGCTTTGCTTTGGGTTCAATCTTGCGGTGCTCAATCCCAGAGACAAAAAGGGATATGACATGTATTGTATTGTTGCCATCGAGGATAAAAAGATGGCATTTTGATCATATTGCTTGAGTTAATTCCTCTACATCCTGTCATCTTGCTTAATGAGTTACTCCGTTTTTATGATCTTAATACACTAGATGCATGCTGGATAGCGGTTGATGTGTGGAGTAATAGTAGTAGATGCAGGCAGGAGTCGGTCTACTTGTCACGGACGTGATGCCTATATTCATGATCATTGCCATAGATGTTGTTATAATTATTCGCTTTTCTATCAATTGCTTGACAGTAATTCATTCACCCACCGTAATATTCGCTATCAAGACAGAAGCCTCTAGTGAAACCTATGGCCCCCGTGTCTCTTACATATTATAAGTTTCAGATCTACTATTTTTGCAATCTTTTACTTTTCAATCTATAAACCAAAAACCAAAAAATATTTACTTTACTTGTTTATCTATCTCTATCAGATCTCACTTTTGAATATAACCTAGAAGGGATTGACAACCCCTTTATAGAGTTGGGTGCAAGTTGTTTGTTTGTTTGTGCAGGTATTTGGCGACTTTTGTGTAATCTCCTCCTGGATTGATACCTTGGCTCTCAAAACTGAGGGAAATACTTACTTTAGTTTGCTGCATCACCCTTTCCTCTTCAACGGAAACCCCAGCGCAACCTCGGGAAATAGCGAGGAAGTCAAGATTTCTGGCTCCGTTGCTGGGGAGATCTACGCCAAGTCATGACCCACCATGTACCTTTCATTAAACTCTCATTTCTCGCATTTACATTATTTTCCATTCAACTCTCATTTTTATCTCCCCCACTTCTAAAACATTTTCAGAAAAGCACAAAACTATTTTCCTTCTTTCCGTTTGCCTTTTTTCTCGTTCGATCTTATGTTTGCTTGTGTTGCCATGTGCCTTCTATTTCCTTGCATCTTCGCTTGCTAAAAATCTATCTATGGATCGTCATCCACTTGCTAATATTTTTCAAAGATCCAATTATGTTGAACCAATTGCTTGTGAGTTGAGTGCACTAGATTATCTTTATGAGGTTTTGCTTGAAATTCGTGAATCTAAAAATTGTGATGAAGTGTTGAAACAAAAAATTTATGAAGTGATTCACAATAGCTCATTGAATGAAAAACATGATTGCAATGATGATATTATAAATTATATCAATGCCAATTGTGTTAATTATATGCAAAACCCTAAGCTTGGGGACGCTAGTTTTGCTATGTCCACTACTAGTTGCAATGATCGTGATTGGGATGATTCTTCTTATGATCTTAAAAATTTATTTAATCCCCATGATGAATGTAAGATTCATAATAATGCTTGCAATAATATAGAAAGTGGGTTTGGAAGAGTGTCAACTTTAGATCCCACATATTTGGAGAATGTTCAATCTTATGATTTTTTTATATAAAAGTGGGTTTGGAGAGGTCATGACTTTAGTTAATGTTGATCCCACTATTTTGGAAGAGTGTCAACTTCGTATGCATGTGGGTCGTGTTGAGAATATGTGTTATGATAGCTATATTATTGAATTTTCTTATGATCCTACATGCAATTATTATGAGAGAGGAGAATATGGTTGTAGAAATATTCATGTTACTAAATTACCTCTCTTCATGTTGAGATTGATCTTGTATTCTTTTTCTTCCTTGCATGTGCTAGATATTGCTTGTCTTGATTTGTTTCCTATAAAATGCCTATACATAGGAAGTATGTTAGACTTAGATGTAATTTTCACATGCTTTATGATGCTCTTTTTTGTGATTCAAGTCTTATCGTTCATGTGAGCATCATTAAAATTATCAATGCCTAGCTAAGGGCGTTAAACAATAGCAATTGTTGGGAGGCAACCCAATTTTCTTTTTTCTTTCTACTTTTTGGTTCTGTTTTGCAAGTTTTAAACATTATTACTTCTGTAGTAATTGTGTTTTGGTGTGTTAATTAGTGTTCCAGCCAAGTAAGACCTTTGTGATGGCTTACGGTGATCGTTGACTTGATTTTGCTAAAAAAACAGAAACTTTTGCGCCCAGTGCAGAAAATTAAATAATTCATTGGAACGTCGATACCTTCTAAAAAATTTACACAAAATTTATATACAAATTCCCCACGTCTTCCAATATTTTCATAATTTTTAGAGTTACAGAAGTATGCAAAGTTTTCAGATTCCTACAGACTGTTTTGTTTTTGACAGATTCGTTTTTTATGTGTTGTTTCCTAATTTTGATACATCTATGGCTAGTATCGGGGGGTATGAACCATCGAAAAGTTGGAATACAGTAGATATTACACCAATATGAAATTAGAATTAGATTACAACAGTACCATGGGTGGTTATTTTCTTTGTTTTGCTAACGGAGCTCACAAGATTTTCTGTTGAGTTTTGTGTTGTGAAGTTTTCAAGTATTGGGTAAGGATTTGATGGACTATGGAATAAAGAGTGGAAAAGCCTAAGCTTGTGGATGCCCAAGGAGCCCCAAGGTAAAATTCAAGGACGGACAAGAGCCTAAGCTTGGGGATGCCCCGGGAAGGCATCCCCTCTTTCGTCTTCATCCATCGGTAACTTTACTTGAGGCTATATTTTTATTCACTACATGATATGTGTTTTGCTTGGAGCGTCATGTATGATATGATTCTTTGATTTTTAGTTTGCCACAATCATCCTTGCTGTACACATCTTTTGAGTAGGACATGCTTCAATTGTGATTTATTAGAATACTCTATGTGCTTCACTTATATCTTTTGAGCTAGGCATTTTGCTCTAGTGCTTCACTTATATATTTTTAGAGCGAGGCATTGGTTTTATTTTGTAGAAATTGTTGAACTCTCTTGCTTCACTTATATTATTTTGAGAGTCTGTAAAACATCTTGGTAATTAGCTTGGGTTGTGAATTTGGTCCTAATATGATAGACATTCAAAGTTGGTATAATAAAAACCTTCATATGACAATTGTGATCGTTTTGATATGTGAGCATGGTAATATTAGAATCATTATAGTAGTAAATGGTAGGGTAGAGAAAATAATTGTGTTAAGGTTCGTGAATCCCGAAGCATGCACGTATGGTCTATAAGAAGTGCAACCAAAACGAGATGCTTGTGTCTTGATTGTTCACCTTTGTGTGAAGGTCAGGAGCGCGCGATGGTTAACTCCTACCAACCTCCCCCCTAGGAGCATGCATAGTAGTACTTTGCTTTGAGGGCTAATAAATCTTTTGCAATAAGTATGTGAGTTCTTTATGACTAATGTTGAGTCCATGGATTATACGCACTCTCACCCTTCAACTTTGCTAGCCACTCTAGTGTCGCGCGACTTTCCCCGCTGCATAAAATCCTCCTTATACCTTCCTCAAAACAGCTACCATACCTACCTATTATGGCATTTCCATAGCCATTTCGAGATATATTGCCATGTAAATCCACCGTTTCATTTGCTATGGCACACTTCATCATTGTCATATTGCTTTGCATGATCATGTAATTGACACAATTACTTTGTGGCAAAGTAACCGTTAATATTTTTCATACATGTCACTCTTGATCATTGCACATCCCGGTACACCGCTGGAGGCATTCATATAGAGTCATATATTTGTTCTAGCATCGAGTTGTAATATCAAGTTGTAAGTAAATAAAAGTGTGATGATCATCATTATTAGAACATTGTCCCATGTGAGGTTATCAAAAATAAAAGAGGCCAATGAAGCCCAAATAAAAAAAGAGGCCAAAGAAGCCCGCCAAAAAGGAGAGGCCAAAGAGCCCAAAACAAAATAAAAAATGAGAGAAAAATAGAGAAGGGACAATGTTACTATCTTTTTTCCACACTTGTGCTTCAAAGTAGCACCATGTTCTTCATGATAGAGAGTCTCCTATGTCGCCATTTTCATATGTCACTAGTGGGAATCTCCCTTATAGACCTTGGCTTGTATATTCCAACGATGGGCTTCCTCAAATGCCCTAGATCTTCATGAGCAAGCAAGTTGATGCACACCCACTAGTTGTTTTTTTGAGATTTCATACACTTATAGCTCTAGTGCATCCATTACATGGCAATCCCTACTCACTCACATTAATATCAATTGATGGACATCTCCATAGTCCATTGATTTTCAGAGTAGATATGAGACTTTCTCCCTCCTTTTGTCTATTACCACCTTATATTCCACCCATAGTGCTATATCCGTGGCTCACGCTCATATATTGCGTGAAATATTGAAAAGGCTAAAGCGCGTTAAAAAGTATGAACCAAATGCTTGGCTGACACCGGGGTTGGGCATGATCACCTAGTGTTGAGAAGAGGGAGCATAGTAAGGCTATATGATTTTGTAGGGATAACTTTCTTTAGCCATGTTATTTTTTAAGCTTGATGATTCACTATCTAGTATGCTTAAAATATTATTGTTCTCATGTCAACACAAACTTTGACTTGAACCTTATGGATCTGAACTTTGATACCACTATAAAGAAGAATTGCATTGACAAATATGTTGGGTAGCATTCCACATCAAAAATTATGTTTTTATCATTTACCTACTTGAGGACGAGAAGGAATTAAGCTTGGGGATGCTTGATACATCTCCAATGTATCTGTAATTTTTTATTGTTCCATGCTATTATATTACCTGTCTTGGATGTTTTATATGCATTTATAAGCTATTTTATATGATTTTTGGGACTGCATTATTAACTTAGAGCCTAGTGCCAGTTTAGGTTTTTTCGTTGTTTTTGAGTTTTGCAAAAAAGGAATATCAATCGGTGTCCAAACGGAACGAAACTTCACGAGGTTTTTTCTTGGACCAGAAGACATCAGATGGACTTGGAGTGCATGTCAGGGGAGCTGCGATGCGGACACAAGGACAGAGGGTGCGCCCTGGGGGATAGGGCACGCCCCCACCCTTGTGGGTCCCTCGAGCGTCGGCTGACCTAATTCTTCAGCCTATATATACCCATATATTCTAGAAACATCGTACAAGCGATCAAAAACCACTTTTCCACCATCGCAACTTTCTGTTCTCGCGAGATCCCATCTGGAGGCCTTTTCTGATACTCTGGCGGAGGGGGAATCAACCACAGAGGGCATCTATATCAACACCATTGCCCTTCCGATGAAGTGTGAGTAGTTTACCATAGACCTATGGGTCCATAGCTAGTAGCTAGATGGCTTCGTCTCTCTATTTGTGCTTCAATACCATGTTCTCCTCGTTGTTCTTCGAGATCTATCCGATGTAATCTTGTTTTGCGGTGTGTTTATCAAGATTCGATGAATTGTGGGTTTACGATCAGATTATCTACGAATAATATTTGAGTTTCTTCTGAATTCTTTTATACATGATCTTATATCGTAGTAATTCTCTTTAAACTATTGGTTTGATTTGGCCAACTAGATTGGTTTTTCTTGCAATGGGAGAAGTGCTTTGCTTTGGGTTCAATCTTGTGGTGCTCAATACCAGTGATAGAAGGGGGCATGACACGTATTGTATTGTTGCCATTGAGGATAAAAAGATGGGGTTTTCATCATATTGCTTGAGTTAATTCCTCTACAGCATGTCATCTTGCTTAAGGTGTTACCCCATTTTTATGAACTTAATACAATAGATGCATGCTGGATAGCTGTCGATGTGTGGAGTAATAGTAGTAGATGCAGGCAGGAGTCGGTCTACTTGTCACGGACATGATGCCTATATTCATGATCATTGCCATAGATGTCATTATAATTATTTCCTTTTCTGTCAGTTGCTTGACAGTAATTCGTTCACCCACCGTAATATTCGCTATCAAGAGAGAAGCCATTAGTGAATCCTATGCCCCCCGGGTCTCTTTACATCTTATAAGTTTTAGATCTAGTATTTTTGTAATCATTTACTTTTCAATCTATAAACCAAAATCCCAAAAATATTTACTTTACTTGTTTATCTATCTCTATCCGATCTCACTTTTGCAAATAACCTAGAAAGGGATTGACAACCTCTTTATAGCGTTGGGTGCAAGTTGTTTGATTGTGTGTGCAGGTATTTGGCTACTTGTGTGTAATCTCCTACTAGATTGATACCCTGGTTCTCAAAACTAAGGGACATACTTAGTTCACTTTGCTGCATCACCCTTTCTTCTTCAAGGGAAACCCCAACGCAACCTCGGGAAAGTAGCGAGGAAGTAAATGTCATAGCCACTGAGTACATCACAAGTGCTACATACACTACAAAAAAAGAGACAATCATCCTACACAGCACATCGATTTTGCCCATTATCTTCACAAGCTCTTTCATCTCCTCATTGTTGTCAAGGACGTTCAGCATCTGTTGCTTTTCCATGATCAGAGGAACTGCATCTTTAACCTTCTTCTCTGATTCTTTCTCTTCTCTCACTACTAGGAAAAACCTTACCAGTAGATGCTTGATGGCTTCTCGCCCCTCGTTGGTTACCCCAAGTGGAAGGTTTGAGATGCAGTGTAGCAGAAGTTTTCCCTTGGCAAAGGTACCAAGGATCGATTTCCCCTGAGACTCCAAGGTTCAACAAGAAGGTGTCAACTGCTAACGGCGCCAGATACTTAGCAATCAACTTGGACCTGCACACAGATACAAATAACTTTGCTCCCAACGAGTACAGAGAGGTTGTCAATCCCTCTGGCCTTGTCGTTTACAAAGGATCAAACGGAAGAGATAATAGTGATAGGTATTGCTGTAACTAGTAAGTAAAAACGGAAAGTAAATAGCGGATGTGATCAGTGATGGTAATATGGACCGGGGTCCCATGATGTCACTAGTGATGTCTCTCTCCCAAAAGACCATAAAACAGCTATGTGAGGTAAACGAATTACAGCTGGGCAATTGACAGAATTATGTGCGCAAACCAATGCTAACTATGTTGCAAGAAAGGTAGAGGTTCAAAGCATGGGAGGTACGCCAAGGCAAGTAGACCGAAATCCATCTCCATATACTACTAATCATCCACCTTGAGATATCTATCCAGAACATCTCGCTGGTATTAAGTTGCGAGTCCCACCCATAGTGTAAACTCAAAGCAACAGACAACTGCATTAAAAGAACTTTGCGTAAAGTAAACAATCCTTGCACCCCGCGAGTACAAGCACCTTTGTTTTCCCCCTTGTGGCAACAACACATCCCCTAGACTCATGTTTATGTCACTCAAGCTAGTCATCGAGGGGCATGAACCCACAATCAAGCATAACGTTCCCTCTTGGAGTCACTACCTACTACTTGGCCAAAGCAATAAATAGCAACGGAGAACATGCAAGAATTACTTAAGAACATAAATATAAAAGAGGTAAATCAAATATATTACTCAAACACAATCTGAACATAATCTCACAATCCATCGGATCCTAGCAAACTCATCATAGCAACAGCATAAGGATTACATATGTGCCTCGATCATGTAGGGCAGCTCACGAGGTCTAATTAGTGAAGCACAAGAAGGGGAGGAGAACATCACATAGCTACTGGTCATGGACCCATGGTCCAAGGGAGACTACTCACAACTCATCCGGGAGGCGTCCATGGTGGTGGAGAGGCTCCCGGTGGTGATCCTCCCCTCCGGCAGGGTGCCGGGAAGAGTTCTCCTGGTGCTCCCGATATTGGAAGCGCGGCGGCGACGGAACAGAGATGAGATGGCGAAAAAGGGTTCCGTCCTCGAGGGTTTCGGGACGCGTGTTAAATATATGCCAAAGGGGGGCATCAGCGGAGACCTGGGGGGCCCAGGCGCACCCCCGGCGCGGCCAGGAGGGGGCCGCACCACCAGGGCGCCTGGAGCCCTGGTGGCCCCCCTCCGGTCCTACTTCGGCCGTGTGGAAGCTTCCGGAACGCTGATTTTTTATATAATTTTTCCGGGATTTTTCTGGCACTTTTCGTGACGGGAAAACCTGAAATACAAAAACAGCAGAAAACAGAAACTGGCACTGGGGTGCACTGAGTTAATAGGTTTGTCCAAATATGATCAAAAGTGTATGGAAGTGTATAAATATCATAGCAATATCACCTAAAAGAGGCATGGAGCAAGCAGAAATTATAGATACGTTTTGGACGTATCAACATCCCCAAGATTAATTCCTGCTCGTCCTCGAGTAGGTAAATAATAACAAGAATAATTTATGTGGTGACATGCTATTAACCATATAAGGACTTTTTATAGTCATATGACAAAAGCTTACTGAGACAATGAATCTGTAGTAATTAAGTTGCCTCATGAGAAAATCACAAAGAACTGAAAGTTTTACAATATGATACTGAAACATCAAATAGATTTGTAATGAGCATGGTGTGCAAATATGATAAAGTGGTATCTCGCTTGCCCCCTTTAGTGAAGCAAAACATAAATGCAGGGGCACCTCCTAGGTTTAAGTGATGACTAGATACAATGATTTCAGAATAAACGATATCATAATCATGCTGTCGGGGAAACTGATCGCCCACGAACACCTATGGTACCGGAGCCCCTTATCGGTACGGCAAGGGAGCGGAGGGAGCACAAAGAGCGGATCGAGGCGCACACGCGAGCAGTTTACCCAGGTTCGGGCCGCACGGATGCGTAAAACCCTACTCCTGCCTTGGTTTGTTATTGAGTTCTTGGCTCGGGAGCAAGAAGATCTACAGTGCTTGAGACTAGCTACACCGAGCGTGGGAGTGATCGAGAGTTCGGAACCTCCTCTACGTTGTGCATGGGCCTCCTTTTATAGGTCAAAGGGGTCACCGACAGGTGGCAACGTAGGTGAGGGTAAAAACGTAAAAGTGGTGGTAGTTGTAATAGTGGATGTACACTGTTTTGTACCTAACCCTGATGGTGGGGGACAAGGGCATTGAATGCCCGTCGCCGTCGCCCCAAACAGTGCAAAAAGCGTCCGTCCGGGCATCTCCGTTCGCCACGACGGTAGCCTCGTCATCGTGGCTTGCCACCGTGTACCCCAGGCTGCACGGCCATCCGCCACGTGCCCCTGGAAGGGCCCCAGGGCGACGCGTGGCCAGATGAGCTGGAGCGCGGGCACACAGCGGAAGCTTGCCGCGGCAAGTGCCTTGCCGAGGTCTCTACCTTGCGGCGCCCGGAAGCTTGTCGCTCTCCGGGCCTTGCCGGGGCACGCGATGCGCCACGGCGAGTCTTCTGGAATGCCATGATCTGTCCTTCCTGGCAAGCTCCTCTTGCCACTGTCTTGTGCTAAAGGTATGGTCTTGAGCCTGGTACGGCCTTCCCGGCAAGCTCCTCTTGCCGGGGCCTTGTTTCTTTAACTTGAATACTTTGTTCTTGAATGGTTCTAAAGGATCCAGAGCGGGCCTTGGCGGGCGCGTGGCGAGCCCGACCACGGGACGCTGCTACTGCCCGTGCACAAGTCGGGATACTAAGGTACCCCTACTTTAGTACACCGACAGGAGCCCCCGGGCCTGGGCCACACACGGTGCCGAGCGCTGTTGGGCCAGGCCCAAAACGGTGCACGGGCACCCGCGGCCCACGGCGCGCCGTATCCCCCTCCGTATCCGCCGCGTCCCTCCCTAACGGCACGCATCGATTGCGGTGTCGTAGGAGAGATCGTGGCCTGTTTCTTTGATGGGAATATGCGGAACGTCCCCCACTCCCCCTTAAAAGCAGAGGAAACAGGGGCAGTTTCCCCCATTGCTTCATTGCGTCTTCAACCTCCAGAAACCCCCGCCGCTCTCCTCCTCCCCAAAGGTCGAAAGAGAGCTGAGCTCCACCCTTCTTCCGCCGCCGCCAGTCTCCCCAGCGCCGCCGGCCCCCCTCGCCGTCCCCGCCATGGCCCCGAAGAGCGACAAGGTGAAAAACGCGAAGACCGAGCGGGCGGCGAAGCTTGCAGCAATGCGGAAGAGGATGGTGGTCTTCCCGCCGAGGCTCGGCGCGAGGGAGCTGAAGGACAAGTACTACCTCTTCTGGTCGACGGAAACGAAAGCTCACCCGTGCACCAGGGTTCTCCCCGCCGAAGCCTGCGACATGTTCCCGGGGGGTTATCCTTACTTTGCCATGTTCTTCCATTGCGGACTCTTCCCTCCATACTCCGAGTTCTTCTGCGATGTTATGAACACGTATGGATTCCATCTTCTAGATTTCACCCCGAACGCAGTCTTAACCATGGCCGTTTTTGCACATCTGTGCGAAAACTTTGTCGGAGTCACCCCCAACGTAGCCCTCTTCTGCCATTTTTTTTACACCTCGGGATCAATCTTGACAACGTCCTCCGGACCCTGCCGCCCGACGCTGACCAGGAAGCGCTGAAGGCTCTTGTCACCCACATCGTGGCCAGGGTAGGCAAGATCAGGAGAGTCGACGGCGACCGTGTAGACTAGGCTGTCTTCTTTCTGCTTCCCTTGTCGCTGTCAATCAAGTTATGGACAGTAGTTTATTAGAACAGCGACAAGCCATCTTGTGATATAACTTTATTTTGGGTAGTTAGTGTAGTGTAATTTCCTTGGTTCGACTCCTTTACTTTGTATGCTTTTACCCTACGCTTTTAGGGAACTTGCCGGCAAAAAGACCCTTGCCGCGAGCGCTGAGTGCGGGACTTTAGCAGCCTGCTGGCAATGCCTCTACCGGCAAGAAACCTTGCCGCAGCTAGTCGCAGCGCACTTACGTTGTTGAGCGAACTCGAAAACGAAGTAAGGGCGCGACACTTGTCGCAGCTCACTTAAGCCGTTGAGCGTGCTCGAAACAAAGTAAGGGCACGGCTAGCCATGGGTAGGTTCCTCCGCGCACAGGTTTTCCATACAGAGTGTGGTCGTTCAAGGAAGATAACTTTAATTTTTTTTTAAATTTGAATACTCAAACTTTGGCAACTTAGCTTTTGTGTTGTTTGCTTCCCGGCAAGGCGAGGCTTTCTTGAACGGCACTTGGTCCATACCACTGTCTCCTCCCCCCCCCCGGCAAACTTGTGCGCGAGGAATCCTTCTTCTGCTTGAGAAAAGAAAGAAAAAACGGAGGAAACATAGGCATGGAGCCTTGCGGCTCGTTATTCCTTACCGGTGGTGTGTGCTGCACAAAGTGTCAAATAACACATGCAAGAAAAACGAAAAGGCATGAAACGACAAGTTGTGCAAGGCACAAAAGTTTTACTGATGCACGGGGTCTGTGCCCGGCTTTGTACAAAGGTTTACATGCAACAGCGGCAAGACTTGTACAAAAGGTGGTTGCCGGAGCGGATCACGGCAACCGCGCCTTATGGGTGAAACTTGCGAAGATGCTCAATGTTCCAGGAGTTGCTCACCGGTAAGCCCTCTTCGGTCTCAAGGCGGACAGCGCCGGGCCTTGTGACTTGTCTCACCCGATAAGGGCCTTCCCACTTCGGCGTCAACTTGTTGGAATTCTTGGCGGACTGAACACGCCGAAGAACAAGGTCGCCTTCCTCGAGACTTCTGGCCTTGACTTTGCGGCTATGGTAGCGGCGCAAAGCTTGCTGGTATCGAGCAGCTCGTACAGCAGCCTGAAGACGGTTCTCCTCGAGGAGCAGTGCATCATCTTGCCGCAGCTGTTCTTGCTCGAGCTCATTGTAAGCGAGCACTCGAGGAGACCCGTATACGAGTTCCGTGGGGAGAACTGCCTCTGCTCCATAGACAAGAGCAAAGGGTGTCTGTCCGGTGGCTCGATTTGGTGTCGTCCTGATTGACCAAAGAGCCGCCGGCAACTCCTCAATCCAGTTTCTTCCGCATTTGCGCAGCCAGTCAAAAGTTCTTGTCTTGAGCCCGCGCAGCACTTCAGCGTTTGCCCTCTCCGCTTGACCGTTGCTCCTTGGGTCAGCAACAGAAGCGAAGCAGACCTTGGCGCCAAGGTCTTGGACGTACTGCATGAAGGTGCGGCTTGTGAACTGTGTGCCGTTGTCGGTGATGATCCTGTTAGGGATTCCTAAACGGCAAACAATTGACCTGAAGAACTTGACTGCTGACTGTGCGGTCACCTTTCTCACTGGTTCCACTTCCGGCCACTTTGTGAACTTGTCGATAGCGACGTACAAGTACTCAAAGCCCCCGACTGCGCGGGGAAAGGGGCCGAGGATGTCGAGCCCCAGACCAAAAAGGGCCAGGACAAAGGGATCGTCTGGAGAGCTTGAGCTGGCTGATGTATTTGCTTGGCATGGAACTGGCACGCTTCACACTTGGTTACTTGTGCAGTTGCATCTTGGAGGGCTTCTGGCCAAAAAAAACCTTGTCGGAACGCCTTCCCGGCAAGTGCTCTTGCGCCAATGTGGTGGCCACATATGCCTCCATGTATCTCTGCCAATAGCTTCTGTCCATCTTCCTGGGAAATGCACTTCAATCTGACACCATTGAGTCTTGTTCTGTACAGTTCATTGCCGACGAACTGGTACATACTTGACTGCCTGGTTATTCTTTCTATCTCTTCTGGCTCTTCGGGAAGTTCTCCAGTTTGAAGAAAACGGACAATTTGCTGTGCCCAGGTTGGAGCTTGAGGCTCAACAACAAGGACTAAAGGCATCAGTGCTGCTGCGGGAACATCAGCTTCTACGGCAAGAACCTGCGGCAATGCCGGAGCTGGACGCTCCCCGGCAAGCCTGCCGGGGCAAGACTTGTCGGGAATGCCTGCTTCAACTGTACGAACCCTGGGGTCCGCAGGAGCAGACCGTTCCTCAGCAACTTGGTCGTTGATCTTGGGGACCTTGGCGGCGGCTTCAGGAAGATCCGCCGGCAAGTAGTCGCCGGAGACCAACTTTCTCTTCTTGCTTTGCCCAACTGATGGTGTAACGGATGGTTGAGTTAGCTTGAGCACGAAGATCCCTGTTTCCACAGGTAGCTTCAGTGCAGCGCACTTTGACAGGCCGTCTGCGATATCATTTTGAGCTCTTGGAACGTGCTCCATCTGTATGCCTTCAAAGTGCTCTTCAAGCTTTCTCACTTCGTCGACGTAAGCTTCCATCAATGGGCTCTGGTAGCTCTTGTTCACTTGTCGGACAACCAACTGCGAATCTCCCCGCACAATCAGCTTCTTGATCCCAAGTTCTGCTGCAATTCTGAGGCCGGCAAGCAAACCTTCATACTCTGCAGTATTGTTCGTTGCTTGTTCCTTGGGAAAGTGCATTTGGACAACATACTTGAGGTGCTCGCCCGTGGGTGCAACGAGCAGCACACCAGCACCGGCGCCATGCAGCGAAAAGGCACCATCGAAGTACATTATCCATTCTTTGCTCGCTTATTTGACGGGGGTGTTTGTCTCTGCAATCTCTTCGTCTGGTGTCGGTTTCCATTCTGCTATGAACTCTGCCAATGCTCTGCTCTGGATAGTTGAAGTACTTTCAAACTTAAGACCAAAGCTTGACAGCTCCAGTGCCCAATCGACAATCCTGCCCGTTGCTTCTGGATTTTGCAATATCCTTTTCAGCGGAAAGCGAGTGACCATTGTTATCTCATGTGCTTGGAAGTAGTGGCACAGCTTTCTCGAGGCCATGAGGAGGCTGAAAAGCAGCTTCTGCACCCCAGAGTATCTTGATCTAGCCCCCTGCAAGAGGGAGCTGACAAAATAGACTGGGCACTGCACCATCTTCTTTTGCACTTCTTCTCGCATCTGCGCAGACTCTCCCTTGTCGGGGCCAGAGCTTGTCGGGGAAGCCCCTTGCTTGTCGCTGGACGTGCTTGCCGGGGCTGTGGGCTCCTCATCTGCCTCCCTTTCCGCTACTAACGCAGCACTAACCACTTGATTGGTTGCTGCTAAGTATAGCAGCAACTTCTCTTGTGGCTTAGGTGCGACAAGTATTGGAGTGGAGGATAGGTACCCTTTCAAGTCTTGCAGCACTGCCTCCGCTTCCGGAGTCCATTTCATTGGACCTGCCTTTTTCAGGATTTTGAAAAACGGCAGGGCGCGTTCCGCAGACTTAGAAATGAACCTGCTGAGGGCAGCCACACAACCAGCAAGCCTCCGTACATCCTTGACGCGCTTCGGAGCTTCGATCTGCTCGATGTCTTTGATCTTGTCGGGATTAGCTTCAATCCCCCTCTGGGACACAAAGAAACCGAGGAGCTTGCCGGAGGGGACTCCGAACACGCACTTCTCGGGGTTGAGCTTGAGTTGTATCTTGCGTAGGTTCGCAAAGGTTTCATCTAGGTCTTGAATCAGGGTATCCTTGTCCTTGCTCTTGACCACTATATCATCCATGTAAGCTTCTACATTCCTGTGTATCTGTGGCTCAAAAGCAGTGTGGACCACCTTTGCAAATGTTGAACCCGCATTCTTCAATCCAAAGGGCATGAGTATGAAGCAGTAAGTGCCACATGGAGTAATGAATGCGGTCTTCTCTTCATCTTCTTCAGCCATGAATATTTGGTGGTATCCGGAATATGCATCAAGGAATGAAAGCAACTCACATCCAGCCGTGGAGTCAACGATCTGGTCAATGCGCGGCAAGGGAAATGGATATTTGGGACAAGCTTTGTTCACATCAGTGAAGTCTATACAAAGCCTCCACTTCCCATTAGCTTTGCGCACGACAACAGGGTTGGCCATCCACGTGGGATGAAGAACACCTCTAACAAGGCCTGCCGCTTCCAACTTCTTGATTTCTTCAGCAATAAACTCTTGGCGCTCCACCGCTTGCTTCCTGACCTTCTGGTTGACGGGCCGCGCATGAGGACAAACGGCAAGCTTATGCTCAATTACTTTCCTGGGAACGCCGGGGATGTCAGACGGTTGCCATACAAACACATCGACATTCGCCCGTAGGAAAGCAACGAGCGCGCTTTCCTATTTAGGATCGAGCATGGCACTGATGGTGAAAGTACCCCCAGTGCCGTCCTCCTTGACGGACACCTTCTTGGTTGCAGGTGGAGCTGCCATTCCCTTCTTGCACTTGCCGGTGGAGCTCGATGGTGCGTCCTCGACAGCAGCGCAGCACTCTGAAGAGGTGCGTTTGCCGGAGTGGGCCCCAGAGCTCTTGCCGGACTTGGTCTTGTTCTTCCCCCCGGGAGCTTCAGCGGCAAGTGTTTTGCTGTCTGTGGCAGCTGCTGCGTCCCGGTAGATCTTGTCGGCGCAGATAAGCGCGCCCTTCTTGTTGCCGGGGACAGAGATGACGCTTATCGGCCCTGGCATCTTGAGCATGTTGTAGGCGTAGTGAGAGGCTGCCATGAACTTGGCGAGCGCTGGACGGCCAAGTATCCCATTGTATGGCAATGGGATATCGGCAATGTCGAATGTGATCCTCTCAGTCCTGAAGTTTAGCTCTCCGCCAAAGGTTACTGGCAATGTGATCTTCCCCTTCGGCTTGCTCCTTCCCGGGTTGATCCCTTGGAACGTGCCGGTCTCTTCGAGCTCGCTGTCGGGGATCTGCAGCTTCCGGATCACAGCGGAGGAGATCAGGTTCAGGCCGGCCCCGCCGTCAACCAGCATCTTGGTGACCTTGAGGTTGCGGATGGTTGGCGAAACCAACATCGGCAAGCACCCGACCGCAGTTGTGTGGTCAGGGTGTTCCTCAATGTCGAAGATGATGGGCGTGCTGGACCACTTCAAGAACTTGCGCGACTCGACGGGTGGCTCTGCTGCATTTACTTCCCGCACCCATTGCTTGAGTTGGCGGTGGGAAGTATGCAGAGAGGCACCTCCATCGACGCACAGAACTTATGTGGCCTTCTAGAACTCCTGCTCGCTGTTGTCTCCGTCATCCATGTCCTCGTCGTCGTCTTCGTCTTCGTCCTTGTCGTGGCCGCGGGGAGGTCTATCTCCCTGCCGCTGCTTGGCCTTGCCGCGGCGTCCTCCCCGGCCATTGAATGGCCGCTTCTTGCCGGACTCTCCTCCACCTCCCTGGGCCTTCTCCTTGTCGCGTCGCTCGTACTCAGCCTTCTTATGCTCAGCGAGGTATTCGACCCTTTTGCAGTTCTGGAGATCGTGGCCCTTGGTGCGGTGGATCTTGCAGTACTTCTTGTCGGAGCCGTCCTGCTTATCGGCGGCAGCTATAGTGGCGGCTTCCTTGCCGGAGCCACCAGCCTAAGCTTTCTTGGCGCCTGCCTCCTTGCCAGACTGCTCGACGGCCAGTACTTCCTTGTTTTTCTTCTTCTTATTGTTCCGCCGCCGGTTTTTCCTTGCCGGGGCGGCATCCTCACTGTCCGATCCTCCTGCTCCAACATCCTCTCCGGGGAGTCTCCTCCCCTCTTCAGCGCGCGCGCACTTGTCTGCCGGGGCATAAAGCTCACTGACATCTCGTATCTTGCACATCGCCATTTCCTCCCTCATCCGGCGGTTACGCACGTTCTGATGGAACGCGCTAATAACCGCGGCAGGGTGGACGTCCGGAATGTTGTGCTGGACGCGGCTGAATCTCTGGATGTATTTCCGCAGGGACTTTCCCTCCATCTGGGCAAGTATGTGGAGATCACTTTCCTGGCCATGGGGCTTGTGGCCGCCCGTGAAGGCGCCGACAAACTGGTGGCACAGGTCGGCCCAAGAAGAGATGGAGTTTTCCGGCAAGTGCATAAACCAAGATCTAACGTTTGGCTTAAGCACGAGCAGGAAGTAGTTTGCTAGTATCTTCTCGTCTCGTCCCCCGGCAGCCTGTACCGCAATGGTGTAGATGCTGAGGAACTTCGAGGGATGGGTCTTGCCGTCGTACTTCTCGGGTACGTCGGGCTTGAAGTTCTTCATGCTGGGCCACTAGACTTGCCGCAGCTCACGGGTGAACGCAGGGCAACCTGCCGCGTACGGCAAGTCGCCTGGTTCGCCGGGCGCGTGCATGTCGACAGCGGTCCCAGCGCGCTGGTCGGACTGTCGTCGCGCTTCTCTTCGACGCTCGATACGAGTTCGAGCGTCTTCTTGTCGCCTGTCGTCGAGGACTTGGCGTTGATCGCGGCGAGCTCGTGGATCCGACGACGCCGTGGAGTCGTCATCGATGTTGATCCGACGAGTCGGCGATTTCTGCTTCCACGGCGGGGAGTGCACGGTAGTTGCACCCCCGGCGGTCTTGTCTCCATCAGCCCGCGCCTGGCTGACTTGCCGCGGCCGTGACGTCGCCGGCTGCTGTGGTGTGTCGCTGTTGGCGAAGGCGATGAGGCTTTGGATGGTAGCCCTCCAATCTTCGGCCTTGTCTGCCGCTGGAGGGAAGTCGAGGAGCAGCTGAGCTCTAGCTAGAGCCTCTGCTGGAGTGCAGGGGAGTGGTGGCGAGCGGTGTGAGGAGCGAGATATGCTCGGACTTCTAACCGCGTTAGAAGGAGCAGGTTCTCGCCCCGGCGACCGCGCCTTGCTCGTGCCAGCGCGTTGGCCTTGAGCGTCCCGCGTCCCGCCAACTTGGCCTTGTCCCAGCAAGCGGATGGTACCCTGCGTACCACGCCGCTGCCGTTCCGGCACCTCCTGAGAGGGGCGCGGTGCGTGTACGGACACCGAGGTCTTGGAGTAGGCTCGGTCGTCCGTCTTGTCCTTGGACTTGGCGGCGCCGTGAGTTTCCTCGCCGGCGTCCGTCCTTCCGCCAGTGTCTACCCCACCAACCGTTGGTTCTGGTGGCGGCGGGATCGACGCAGACGGGCCTCCTACCTCCGAAGCTTTCTTCTTCGGCGGCATATCGATGAAGTTTACGAAGTTGATGAAGTTGCTGAAGATTGCGCCCGCGTGAACGCCGGATCAGGTTCGCACAACCTCGACGCCCCCTACCTGGCGCGCCAAAGATGTCGGGGAAACTGATCGCCCACGAACACCTATGGGACCGGAGCCCCTTTTCGGTACTGCAAGGGAGCGGAGGGAGCACAACGAGCGAATCGAGGCGCACACGCGAGCTGTTTACCCAGGTTCGGGCCGCACGGATGCGTAAAACCCTACTCCTGCCTTGGTTTGTTATTGAGTTCTTGGCTCGGGAGCAAGAAGATCTACAGTGCTTGAGACTAGCTACACCGAGCGTGGGAGTGATCGAGACTTCGGAACCTCCTCTACGTTATGCATGGGCCTCCTTTTATAGGTCAAAGGGGTCACCGACAGGTGGCAACGTAGGTGAGGGTAAAAACGTAAAAGTGGTGGTAGTTGTAACAGTGGATGTACAGTGTTTTGTACCTAACGCTGGCGGTGGGGGACAAGGGCATTGAATGCCCGTCGCCGTCGCCCCAAACAGTGCAAAAAGTGTCCGTCCGGGCGTCTCCGTTCGCCACGACGGTAGCCTCGTCATCGTGGCTTGCCACCGTGTACCCCGGGCTGCACGGCCATCCGCCACGTGCCCCTGGAAGGGCCCCAGGGCGACGCGTGGCCAGATGAGCTGGAGCGCGGACACACAGCGGAAGCTTGCCGCGGCAAGTGCCTTGCCGCGGTCGCTACCTTGCCGCGCCCGGAAGCTTGTCGCTCTCCGGGCCTTGCCGGGGCGCGCGATGCGCCACGGCGAGTCTTCTGGAATGCCATGCTCTGTCCTTCCTGGCAAGGTCCTCTTGCCAGGTTCTTGTGCTAAAGGTATGGTCTTGAGCCTGGTACGGCCTTCCCGGCATGCTCCTCTTGCCGGGGCCTTGTTTCTTTAACTTGAATACTTTGTTCTTGAATGGTTCTAAAGGATCCAGAGCGGGCCTTGGCGGGTGCGTGGCAAGCCCGACCACGGGACGCTGCTACTGCCCATGCACAAGTCGGGATACTAAGGTACCCCTACTTTAGTACACCGACACATGCAAAAGACAATGCTACTTTGGGACAATGCACATTACACTCAGAATGACAATCATGCTCTCAGTAGTTGGTGCTTTAAAAGAAGGTGGAGACTCTCGAACCGTGGCTTTTGTTGGCAAAGTTGAAAACCCGTGGTCGGAAACAAAAACTAAACATGTACCAGAGCTCTTGGTTTTAAAAACAGAGGTAATAATTATTTTTTGGATATGCATGTTTCGTCAACGAATGCTAGCAGACAACTCAATCACTTCTTGAGATGGACAAGTTTCAAGGAACGGCTCCCGAATGAGGACGATCACATCCTCTTAATCTCCTTTGTTTATCACTGCCAAAGTTTTCTGATTTCTCATGAACAAAGCGTGAAGGAGGGTTTGTTTGTTATATTATTTTTGAGCCGGGCGCACTCTTTGCCAGTTCCTTCTCGTATTATGGGTTTGCACATTAGACATGCAATCCCGGGGTGAAGCTTGTCCAACTTAAAAAGATCATGAATTAATTACTACTTCCTCATGAACTAAAACAGAGGCACAAAATAGAAATGCTTCTTTTTTGAATAATTTCGAGATGGTACATGAAATTCTTCGTTAGGAATGGCACGTAAATACCATGTATAGGAAGGTATGGTGGACTCATATGGCATAACTGGTTCAAAGGAATTTGGATGCACAAGCAGTCAGTCCGCTTAGTACAGGTGGAGGTTAGCAAAAGACTGGGAGCGACCAACTAAAAGAGCAATGACGGTCATAATCATGCAGAGCGACAAAGCAACATTGAATCAGGCATGGAAGTTATATTGCTACTCAAAAATAAAAGATCATCAAGGCTTGACATACTTTCTTTACAGTCTTAAATATGCATGAGCATACGCCAAGTCAATCAAAATAAATTCTTGAAGGAAGATATCACTAAACCATACCACATCATAGGCAAACAAATCATGTTGGTACTCCAATAACACATTGGGACCCCCCCCCCCCAGCTATTTGAGACTAACCATAAGAAAACATGAACTACTAAGCACTATTATGCACGTAGCATTTTTATCATAGACATATCGACCAATGAAATAGAAGCCAACTCTCTTAACAAGATAAGCATGATAAATAAAGAGAGTTCCAACGACCAACTAAACAAAAGCTCTTTAAAAATATAAGCATGAAAACTAAAAGCTAAACATGATAGTAGCTATTGAAAGACAAAGAACACACACACCAAGGATAGACATGAAAATTCTATGTTATGTTCTAGGTTGAAGTGGAGAGTGTTTCTCTCCCACATAAAGAAGGCTGAGTTCGACTCGTTATGAAAAGCTAAAGAAAACTAAAAAGGAAACTAAAAGCTAGACGCTCCAAGCATAGCACATAACACATGAAGTGATAAAAATATAGTGGAACGAAAGACGAACTAATAATGTTGATGGAGAAGGGGATGCACGGGGGCATCCCCAAGCTTAGACGCTTGAGTCTTCTTGAATATTTCTTGGGGGTGCATGGGGGCATCCCCAAGCTTGAGCGTTTGACACTCCTGAATCTTTTTATCATCTTCCCTCGCACACTTGAAAACTCCCTTCATACATAACTCATCATAATCTGATTAGCGAGGTTAGTACCCATAATAAAATAATTGTTCCTTGCTGGAAATAAGGATATTCTTGAAGGTCTACTGTTTCTCAAGATTGCCAAAAGGTTTTTGCAAAGAAAAAGCAAGCTCAAGGTTTGCAAAATGAAGGAAAGGCAAAACAGGACAGAATCTATGAAAAAACAGATCAGCAGGTAGTAAATGATTTTTTCGGGGCACTTCTGCAACTCTAATAAAAAGACTCAGAACAGACGCCCGAAAGACAATTGTATAGAGCACGCTGTCGAAAGAATTCAGACCAAAAAGATGATCTGGTGATTTTATACAAATTTTTCTATCCAAGGACAGAATCTGTTTCCTGGACAGCACGTCACAACTTTTGAACTTTCTTGCAATCAGAGGCTACACTTGGCACAAAGTTGAAAAGTAAAGATAGAATGATGATGCTACTGTAGTAACAACATCAAGACACAACAAAAGCAAAATAATTTTTTTTTCATTGTGGGCTGCCTCCCAAAAGCGCTTTCTTTTATGCCTTTAAGCTAGGCATAATGCATACAGATCAAGTTTTATCAATTGAACCATCATCAAGATCATCAAAAAGCTCTTCAATAGTACAACTAGTCTTAAGAGGACTTTCAAATAAAGGCCTAATAGAGATACTTCTAGGAAGAAGACCAAAAGGAAAAAAGTCAAGGGAAGATTCATTTATAAATTTATCAAAGAGAGGTGTTTCTTCCAAAGTCTTTACAGTTTCAACCCCTTTGGCAATAGATGTATTTCTTTTAGAGCGGGGAGCCTTTGGAACGTGAACGAACTTAGGCTCCTTCTTTGCCGGAGTTTCTACCTTTTTGGTTTTGATTGAGGAGAAAGTAGTTCCTAGAGTATCAAAGATTTCCTCAATCTTGTCTATCCAAGAAGAGTCCAAGTCATGGGATTTGATGGTCTCCAAGGTTTTGAGAATTTTATGCATGGAGCTATCAAGCCTATTCAAATTCCCTTGGATCTTACGATCCAACTCATTTATCTTATTAGTGTTTGGCTTCTCTAGCTCTATCTTTTCAAGTTTTTTCATAATGTGAGCTAGGGTGATGTCCTCTTGAATGCTAACAACAGGGGGATTCCCGACAAGATTTTCAATAATTCTAAGAGATTCCCAAACCGGGGCCTCTAGGAAATTTCCATTGATAGCAGTATCTAGAATAAACCTATTCCACGAAGTAATTCCAACATAAAAATTTCTAAGCAGGATAGTAGTAGATTGCTTCTTGGTGGCTCTTTTTTGAGAATCATTAATTCTATACCAAGCATCTTTCAGACTTTCCCCACCTCTTTGTTTAAAGGTGAGAACTTCTGCCTCGCCAAAGACAAAAGGGCACGACATAATGACAACTAAAGAATGAGATAACTATTTTTGTGATTTTTGATAAAAGATACTAAAGCAAAACTGAAAGGTAAACTAACAAGACTAAAAAGCAAAGGTAAAAGATAGCGTGCAACTCCCCTATCTTGAAGAGTGGAGTCCCCGGCAACGGCGCCAGAAATACTTTGCTTGATGGCTTCTCGCCCCTCGTTGGTTACCCCAAGTGGAAGGTTTGAGATGCAGTGTAGCGGAAGTTTTCCCTTGGCAAAGATACCAAGGATCGATTTCCCCTGAGACTCCAAGGTTCAACAAGAAGGTGTCAACTACTAACGGCGCCAGATACTTAGCAATCAACTTGGACCTGCACACAGATACAAATAACTTTGCTCCCAACAAGTACAGAGAGGTTGTCAATCCCTGCGGCCTTGTCGTTTACAAAGGATCAAACGCAAGAGATAATAATGATAGGTATTGCTGCAACTAGTAAGTAAAAACGGAAAGTAAATAGCGGATGTGATCAGTGATGGTAATATGGACCGGGGTCCCATGATGTTCACTAGTGATGTCTCTCTCCCAAAAGACGATAAAACAGCTATGTGAGGTAAACGAATTACAGCTGGGCAATTGACAGAATCATGTGCCCAAACCAATGCTAACTATGTTGCAAGAAAGGTAGAGGTTCAAAGCATGGGAGGTACGCCAAGGCAAGTAGACCGAAATCCATCTGCATCTACTACTAATCATCCACCTTGAGATATCTATCCAGAACATCTCGCTGGTATAAAGTTGCGAGTCCCACCCATAGTGTAAACTCAAAGCAACAGACAACTGCATTAAAAGAACTTTGCGTAAAGTAAACAATCCTTGCACCCGCGAGTACAAGCACCGTTGCTTTCCCCCTTGTGGCAACAACACATCCCCTAGACTCATGTTTCTGTCACTCAAGCTAGTCATCGAGGGGCATGAACCCACAATCAAGCATAACTTTCCCTCTTGGAGTCACTACCTACTACTTGGCCAAAGCAATAAATAGCAACGGAGAACATGCAAGAATTACTTAAGAACATAAATATAAAAGAGGTAAATCAAATATATTATTCAAACACAATCTGAACATAATCTCACAATCCATCGGATCCCAGCAAACTCATCATAGCAACAGCATAAGGATTACATATGTGCCTCGATCATGTAGGGCAGCTCACGAGGTCTAATTAGTGAAGCAAAAGAAGGGGAGGAGAACATCACATAGCTACTGGTCATGGACCCATGGTCCAAGGAAGACTACTCACAACTCATCCGTGAGGCGTCCATGGTGGTGGAGAGGCTCCCGGTGGTGATCCTCCCCTCCGGCAGGGTGCCGGGAAGAGTTCTCCTGGTGCTCCCGATCTTGGAAGCGCGGCGGCGGCGGAACAGAGATGAGATCGCGAAAAAGGGTTCCGCCCTCGAGGGTTTCGGGACGCGTGTTAAATATATGCGAAAGGGGAGCATGAGCGGAGACCTGGGGGGCCCAGGCGCCCCTCGGCGCGGCCAGGAGGGGGGCCGCGCCACCAGGGCGCCTGGAGCCCTGGTGGCCCCCCTCCGGCCCTACTTCGGCCGTGTGGAAGCTTCCGAAACGCTGATTTTTTATATAATTTTTCCGGGATTTTTCTAGCAGTTTTCGTGACGGGAAAACCTGAAATACAAAAACAGTAGAAAACAGAAACTGGCACTGGGGTGCACTGAGTTAATAGGTTAGTCCAAATATGATCAAAAGTGTATGGAAGTGTATAAATATCATAGCAATATCACCTAAAAGAGGCATGGAGCAAGCAGAAATTATAGATACGTTTTGGACGTATCAGTAGTTTGTGTTTTTGGACTACCAGTAGCGTAGGTTCCCACGCTACTGCTATAACACTATAGCTATTTTTTAGTAGCCGTGTTAGTTTTACCCCACGCTACTGCTAAATAGACATACCAGTAACGCTAGTGCTCCACGCTACTAGTATTCCACTCCCAGGCTACTAGTAAAGGAATAGCAGTAGGGCTTCTATGATACACCCATGCTACTAGTAAAAAATTAGGATTAAAAAAAATAAAAGTCTATCTATTTTAGTTTAGACATGCATTTCACAATACGTACATGTTATGCATACGGTCAATCATCAATCATACATATCTGATGTAGATAATTAACACACGCACACGCACACAAGCACGCGCGCGTGCACATACACACACACACAATATATGACACGCGTCTCTGTCGTTGGCACCTCCACAAGGCCGTGTTGATGCCGTCATCGTCGTGGTCGCCGCAGCACCATGACGATGTCGTCGTCTTCGTCGCCGCTGTTGCCCTGTGTCGATGCCGATGTCGTCATCATCATCGTCGCCGCAGCCCCATGTGATATCATCTTCGTCGCCGCCGTAGCTTCATGTCCATGTGTTCCCTACTAGGAACTCACAAATACTGGAATTAAATAATGAACCAAGACCACTACTAGGAAGTCACAAATCCTGGAATTAAATAATGAACCAAGACCACTACTAGGAACTCAAAAGAACCTGGAGCATTAATACAATACAATAGTAACCTATAGAGCACTAAGTAACAATAGCAGAAACAAAAGCATATAGCAGCAGCATAGTATATATGAATTATAAGCAGTACCTAACATACCAATTCTAGAAATTGGGGGAAACCAAACTTAAGAAGGATACAGTGCTAGGCATGACCAAATCTTATTATAGATTTTGAATCCAAGATTTTGAGGCAAATTGCAACAAATAAAGTTTGTGCACCAAGTAGGATTAATTCCCAGGTCATTCGCAAGCAAGCAAGCAAGAAGGCATCAGCAACAACAGATTATTACCAACATTGTACCCTTTACTGTCAGGTCATTTCAATTTAACTCTTGGTTGCATATGTATTATTGTTATATTACTAGTAATCATCAGTAGTAACAACACTTGGTGTGTCAATCAATAAGCATCAGAACAAACAATATCTCTCTAGCTACACAATCATACTAGTATTACGGTCTATTTGACTAGTATTATGGTCTAAAACAGCACAGAGGGGAGTTTTTAGGTACCTGGGTTTGGCCGTGGACGCCGAATTCAGGGCCGAGATATATACTTGTAGAGCATTTCAGCCTCCTCATAGTTATCAGGCTGTATATAGGCCCAGGCAAGGTTACCCAACAACCTTCAAGACAAAGCAGAGCCTTAGAATGGCGTTTGCGGGACAAATGAAGATGTACGAAAGACTTTTATTACCTTGCCTTTTCATCCCTCAAAGAGAGATAGACTACTCTTCCATGAGATTTAGAGAGCTTTGCTTTCCACCAGACAGAAGCTATATCCTCATGAACCATTCTCAGCTTCACTGTCAGCATTTCAATCTGTTCTTTTGTCCTACCGCATTTTTGGTTCAACACAGACGTAAATTGTTATAAATACTAGGATACCAATTCATACATGAATGTGATATGGGTTTATTATTAGATTATATATGTAAATTTACAGGCCCGAGATACCTTGTATAGGTCAATAAAATATTCTCAAGAGACTCGTGTCTTGGTTCTAAGTCTGACAGTACGAGTAGGGGGTACGTATGAAGAGGCAAGGCCCTAGCTATGGTGAAGTTGTACACAAGGTGTTTTACGAGTTCAGGCCCTTCTCGGAGGAAGTAACAGCCCTACGTCTCGGTGCCCGGAGGCGGTCGATTGAAGTATGTATAGGTGTGTGTTACAGGGATGCGAACCCTTGTACAGGGTGCGCCAGGACCCCGGCCATGCTCCACGTTACTAAGGGTTCAATGTACATAAAGGCGGACGTTACTGATAATGTCCGTAGTAAAGAGTAATAGAGGCATTCACTGCAGTGAGTAAATTCCAGACCGTTGCTGTCCTAAGGGACCTTTGAGCTTCGGGGGTCGAGTGCCTTGGATGGGTCGAGTGAAGTTGAGTCGTCTTGTATGTGGTATCCAGTCGAGTGGGATGTCCTCTTGAACTGTAGTCTCAGTCGACTGTCCTTATCATCATCGGTTTTGTCTTTTGATCTTCTGGGGTAGTGACCTTGGGTGGGGTACCTTGGTCAGGCCTGTGACCCTACCCTAGGTCTGTGACCTCATCAGTAGCCCCCGAATGGATTGAGGCTTGAGAGGGAGAGAGTGCTGAAGGGAGCCTTAGTCCGGGTTCGATACCCTTGGGGCAGTCTTCTCTGAGCTTGCGGACCAGGCTGTTTTTTAAATCTCGTCTTGGTCGCCTTAATCGATATTGGAACCGTCGAGTGTGTTTGTTGTGTTAACCATCGACTGAACCTTGCGCGAGACGCCAAGTGCCGTTGGCGTGCGCGGTTATCGGAGGGATTGGTTGTTCTATGGTCGCCGGGTTTTGCGGGATTTTGAAATGTGGGGAAGCGTGCGGGACGGGCCGTGCCGCTGCAATCGGACCGGATATGCTCGGGATGCCTCGATCCTCGCGCCGCCTTTTTCACCATGTACAACGCGTGCGTCTGTTGCGGGATTTGACGGGATTGCTCGGGGCCACCGGTCAGCCACTCGACCGTTGCGTTATAAATGCGCGCCGCGGCCGAGGCAAGGGCACTGTGCTCCCATCTCCTGCTTCCTCACCTCAGTTCCTTCGCTGCGCTTCTGCTCCTTTCTTCTTCTTCTCGGCCGACACTAGCTTGCACGCCATGGGCAAGGACAAGACTGCGGTGTTGGAGCACCCGAAGAAGGTGGCGGCGGGGAAAGTAAAGCGGTCCGGCCGCGGGGAGGTCATCGTCGAGGTCCGGGCTCCCTCCTGCCTGGATCCAGGGGGCCTGGATCAAGTCCACCATTATGATGGAGGACATGGAGGAGCTGGAGGAGGAGGGGCTGGTCGCCCGCGGCTCCTGGCGGGTGCCGGAAGGCGAGCTCGAGCCCCAGCCGCGGGAGGGCGAGTGCGTCCTCCTCGCGACGCACGTCGACCGAGGCTTCTCCATGCCCCCGCACCCTTTCTTTCACACCTTCCTGTTTTTTTACGGCGCCCAGCTGCACTACTTCACGCCCAACTCCATGGCCTTCCTGGCTGCGTTTATCTCGATGTGTGAGAACTTCCTCGGTTGTCGGCCGCACTAGGGCTTGTTCAAACATATCTTCACTTGTCGCTCGCAAACCGTCAAGAAGGCGAATCCGAGTGACCAGAAGACGCACGTCATCCAGGTGTGCGGCGGGCTAGGCATCCAGCTTAGGAATAGGAGCGCTTTTCCTGCTATGATTCTCCCAGAGTCGGTTCGGGGCTGGCAGTCGACTTGGTTCTATTATAAGGACAGTCCGACTCATGGTCAGTCGACCGGGCTTCCTCCCTTTTCTCTTGGTCGAGCCAGCCAGCCTCCGTCACTTGTTGTGAGTCGGGCCGAGAGGGCGGAAGTGGACATGCTGGTGGAATGGGTCGTCCAGTTGGTCCGCGACGGGGTCACAGGGCTGGACCTGCTTGAGGTGTACCTCATGTGGAGGATCCAGCCTCTCCAAGCTCAAGACCACCCGATGTGGCTGTACTTCGGTGTCGACGACTTGTCACGAGTCCACCCAGAGGCAGTGGACGTGAGGTCCGTGGCGCAGTGCCTGAACTGCATCACGGGGAACAAAGACAACCCCACGGGGTCCGAAAAGGTTCTCCCATTCGACGCCGACCACCATACTGACAAGGTCTGGCCTTGACTTCCGAGTGATGTTCTTGTTCCTTGCTTGCAGTTGTCTTGATGAGTCCGACTGACATTTGGCTAATCCTTCTTTTCTGTAGATCTACACCGAAATGTACTCGGTGCCCAACGGGGATCAGGTCCAGGAGGGCGAAGAGGGTCCGGGCGACGTCTCCGAGTGGAAGTCTGATGAAGATACCGGAGAGGAGAGTGAGGACTCCAGCAGCGGGGAGGAGGTCGAGTCACCTCCCCGTGGAGAGAAGCGCTCCAAGGAAAAGCATGACCCAGGGGTTGTGCGCTCTCGAGCGGGCCCCTCCAGTTCCCAGGTGCAAAAGCGGGCTCGTACGACCACTCCCGACCCATCCGAAAAGGCGCCCAAGCAGGCCAAGGTCACCACCGCCAAGCCCCGGAAGGTCCTGCCCAAGATCAAGGTGGATGTCCCAATCGCCTCCACATAAGTGTTGTTCTGTTTTATTTCTTTCTGCCTTTCGGAGGTCGACTCTGTCTTCGTCGACTCACTTTCAAGGAAATTTTCAGTGCTGCTGCTTCCGCGACCTCGATGGATATCGACAAGGGTCAGGATGACGAGGAGACCGCGGATGCTGCTACGTCCCGCGCAGGTGCGAGTTGTAGATCGTGCTTTGCTTTTCGTCGGTTTGAGATGATGGTCGACTGAACTTCATAATTGTCTTTTTTTGAAGTGACATGCCATGTCATAGAGCTCCCAGACGATGATGAAGATGACGATGAGGAGCGCTCGGGGGTGACTCGACGACGCACGGGAAGGAAGGGCCGGAAGGCGCCTTTTGGCTCTGAGGCCTAGCAACAGGACGACGTGGCCCGGACCACGGTCTCCTTCGCCGTCCCCGTGTCGATCGTGCGCCCTTCTTCGTCGACTGGAGGGGCCGTCGACCCAATGACTGCTCTGGCCATCGACCCTGCGCCTCCTTCGTCGTCTGTTCTCTTCTCCACCCATCGCATCCCGGAGGATCCCGTGGGCGCAGCTCAAGAAGCCATTCGTCAGGCGGGGATGATGATGGAGAGGACGAAAGCGGCGTATGAGGCTAGCATGGCTGCTTACAACACTAGCTCGGTCCTTTGGACCAATGTCCAAGTTTGTCTCTTCCGACTCATTTGTTGTATTGGTGTAATCTTCAGTTTGAGAAATCTACTGCCTTGTTCGGGAGATGATGCCACACCCACTGGGTGCCTTGTCTTGTAGCTTTTAGCTTTTGAAGGTCGTCCGATAGTACCACTGGGGGCACGCTTAGTGCGCCCAGTAGGTGTAGTACCCGAGGCCATGGTCGACTGAGGTCAGTCGATCGTGGTCTTTAGAATTTCTTGTTTGTTTTGTACTTCTCTTGAGCTCGGGCCAGACTGATCTTGGTCTAGTGAGAACCAGTAGGGGCAAGCTCAGTGCACCCACTGGGTGTAGCCCCCGAGACCGTGGTCGACTGCTGGTAGTCGGACATGGTCTGATAATAGAACTTTTCCTCCTTGTGTTGTTTTTATTTGTTTGAGCTCGGGTCAGACTGATCTTGGCCGAACGAGAACCAGTGGGGGCACGCTCAGTGCACCCACTGGGTGTAGCCCCCGAGACTGCGGTTGAGTGTTTGACTCGACTGCAGTCTTAGAATTCCGATTTGTTTTGTTGATGCAGAGATCTTGTGAGTTCGGAGCCAAATTTACGGATCTTGGGAAGAAGCAGGTCCAGCTTAATCTCGACTTGCAGCTGCTTGGCCACCACTTGAAGAAGACTCGGGACGAAGCAGCTGGTAATTAACGCGAGCGGCTCATCGACTGGTCTTTCATAAGTATGCCACGTGTATCCTCATGTTCATCTGTCTAGTGACGTCTCTTGTAGACCAACTGAAGGCGGCCTTGGAGCAGAAGGATCTCGACTTGGCGGAGGCGCAACAGAGGGCACAGGAGAAGACTGAACTGGCGGAGCAAAAGCTGGCTTCAGTTGGCACGCTCGAGGCAGAGATCGTCAGGTTGAAGAGTTCTCTCGACGCGTCCAACCAAGAAGTGACTGGACTGAAGGGTGCTAAGAACGCCTTGAACGAGAAATACGAGGGCCTCTTCCAGAAGAAGAACGATCTTGGAGGCTTATCTCAGTGACCTCACCAAGAAATAGTATCTCGTGCTTGAAGGTATACCTCTTTTGCTCAGACTTAGTTGGATTGGTCGACCCGTAATTTACTTGTTGACTCGTCGCATTCCTTGTTGTGTAGAATTCTGCCGCGACTTTGAGGCAGAGATTGGGCGGATCGAACCCGGTCTGGACCCAGTCAATTCCATTGTCAAGGACGAAGCTGCCATGAATATCCTGAGGTTGGAGTCCCGCCTTACTGCTGCCACGGGCTACCTAGGTCGGCTGAAAGCAGTGATGGCTCGGATCGACGCCGCACTCTAGAGGGGAGTCGTGCAGGAGAACGACCTCGAGTCCCTGATGACTCGACTCAATGAGATCCCTAGTCGAGTGCAGGAGTGGAAGAAGTCATCCGCCCGCTGTGGGGCTGACGTGGTGCTATCCTTGGTCAGTGTGCACTACAAGGAAGTGAAGGAGAGGAGGCTTGCGGCGCTCAAGGTCGCCAACACGAAGGAGCTCCAGGTCCAGTCGTTCATGGAGACTTTCTTGGAAGCTGCCACCCGTATCACCGATCGGATCGACCTGGACCAGTTTGTTGCACCTGCAAGTCCGCCTCCTCCTGAGGAGTGAATGAACTATGATACTTTGATTCAATTTGCCTCGGAATGCCGAGTGATCCTATAACCGTTAAACTCTTGTGGGATCGCGGCCCAGGTACTCTTGCCCGAATCTTGCGGGGCTTTTATCCGGATTTGATTCCTTTCACATTCTCTTGTTTTGCTTCCCACTCTTTCTGGTCGTTTGGATTTTGAGTAGACGTCTTGATGGCAACGTTGTGCTTGCAGCGGAGCTCGGAGGACCGCAGCTAAGCCCCCGAGTGAGAGGGTTGCTCTTCACTCAGAGTGGTTCACGCAACTTAGGCGATTCCATGCTACGTTGTACTTGTGACGTAGCTCGGAGGATAGAGCCACGTTGAACTTATGACGCAGCTGGGAGGACCGCAGCTAAGCCCCCGAGTGTGAGGGTTGCTCTTCACTCGGAGTGGTTTTCGTAACTTAGGCGATTCCAATCTACGTTGTACTTGTGGCAGAGGTCGGAGGACAGAGCCACGTTGTACTTATGACGCAGCTCGGAGAACCGCAGCTAAGCCCCCGAGTGAGAGGGTTTCTCTTCAATC
>LR738711.1:771983671-772069528 GCA_902687465.1 Secale cereale | reverse complement strand
AGCTCGAAGGACAGAGCCACGTTGTATTTATGACGCAGCTTGGAGGACCGCAGCTAAGCCACCGAGTGAGAGGGTTGCTCTTCACTCGGAGTAGTTTTCGTAACTTCGGCGATTACGGGGTCGCAGCTAAGACCCCGAGTGAGAGGGTTGCTCTTCAATCGGAGTAGTTTTTGCAACTTAGGCGAATCGGGCCCGCGGCTAAGCCCCCGAGTGACATGGTTGCTCTTCACTCGGAGTAGTTTTCGTAACTTAGGCGATTCCAAGCTACGTTGTACTTGTGGCGGAGCTCAAAGGACAGAGCCACGTGGTACTTTTGTAACTCATGCGAATCGGGTTCGCGGCTAAGCCCCCGAGTGAGAGGGTTGCTCTTCACTCACAGTAGTTTTTGTATCTTAGGCGAATCGGGTTCGCGGCTAAGCACCCACTCGGGGATTTTGAAGTCCAGCATCTTGGAAACCAGCAATCATTAAGGGATCTTCGCAAACTTGTCTTTGAAATAAACTGGAAAATCTTCATTACAACTCGACTGTTCGATTGTTTCAAGTGTAGAAGCGGCGGAGCAGGTCCGCGTTCCACGAACGAGGTTCATCTTTCTTCTTAGCGACGTTGTAGAGGTGATACGCTCCATTGTGCAGCACCTTGGTGATGATGAAGGGGCCTTCACAGGCTGGGGCGAGCTTGTGTGGTCGTTTCTGATGCACTCGAAGGACCAGTTCTCCTTCCAGAAATGCTCGGCTTCGAACATTGCGAGCATGGAATCAACGCAGGTCTTATTGATAGATGGTCGATCGGATCAAGGCCATCTCACGTTCCTCCTGCAAGAGGTCGACAGCATCCTGACGAGCTTGCTCTGCTTCGGCTTCGAAGAAAAGTTCCACCTGGGGGCCTTATGTAACAAATCACTTGGCAGCACGGCTTCAGCTCCATAGACCATGAAGAAAGGGGTACGGCCAGTCGACCGGTTTGGAGTTGTCCTCAGACCCCATAAGACAGATGGTAGTTCAGTTACCCAAGCTCCGGCGGTATGCTTAAGGTCACGCATGAGCCGTGGCATCAGGACTTGGAGAATCAAACCGTTTGCTCTTTCTGCTTGTCCATTCGACTGCGGGTGTGCTACGGAGGCATAGTCGACTCGTGTTCCTTGGGAGGAACAGAAAGCTCTGAATTCATCCGAGTCAAAGTTGGAGCCGTTGTCTGTGATGATGCTGTGGGGGACTCCATATCTGAGTATCAATTTCCTGATGAAGTTGATGGCGGTGCTCGACTCGAGGTTCTTCATGGGCTAGGCCTCAATCCATTTGGTGAACTTGTCGACTGCCACGAGCAGGTGAGTGAATCCGCTTCTGCCAGTTTTGAAGGGGCCGACCATGTCTAAGCCCCAAACGGAAAAGGTCCAAACTAGTGGAATGGTCTTTAGAGCAGACGCTGGCTTGTGGGACATGTTGGAGTAGAACTGGCAGCCTTCGCACTTATCCACCATATCTTTAGCCATCTCGTTGGCCCGGGGCCAATAAAACCCGGCTCGGTACGCCTTGGCCACTATAGTCCGAGAGGAAGCATGGTAGCCACAAGTCCCCGAGTGAATCTCATTCAGAATCAGTCGACCCTCCTCTGGGGTGATGCATTGATGAGCGACCCCGGAGACACTCTCTCTGTAGAGCTGACCCTGAATGACGGTGAAAGCCTTGGATCGACGGACGATCTGGAGCGCTTCTTCTTCATCTTCTGGGAGTTCTTGCCTGAGCAGATAGGCTATGTATGGCACAGTCCAGTCGGGCGTAATCACTAAAACCTCCATGATCATGTCGACCACCTCATGCACTTCGACTTCAGTCGGATCTGACGCACTGACTGGCTGTGGGGGTTCCTCCGTGAAGGGGTCTTCTTTGACTGAGGTGGTGTGCAGATGTTCCAGAAATACATTCTTGGGTATAGGCTTCCGAGTCGACCCAATTTTCGCGAGGTCATCGGCAAGCTGATTCTTGGCTCTGGGCACATGATGGAGCTCTAAACCTTCGAACTTCTTTTCAAGCTTTCGTACTGCACTGCAATAATTGGTCATTGCTGGGTTCCTGATGTCCCTTTCCTTCATCACTTGGTTCACCACTAAGTCTGAGTCGCCGTAGACCATCAGGCGACGGACGTCGAGTGAGACGACCATGCGCAACCCGTACAAAAGTGCTTCGTACTCAGCTTCGTTGTTCGATGAGTCAAAGTGGATTTGAAGGACGTAACTGAGCTTGTCGCCCCTGGGAGATACCAGGACCACGCCTGCGTCGAATCCGTTCAACATCTTGGATCCATCAAAGAACATAGTCCAGTGATCCGACTGAACCTGAGTCGGCAGCTCTTGTTCTATCCACTCGGCCACAAAATCTGCTATTGCCTGAGACTTGACGGCTTTCTTCGCTTCAAACTTGATATCTAACGGAAGAATTTCAATCGCCCATTTTCCCACTCGACTGGTTGCGTATCGGTTGTTCAGAATTTTTGACAGTGGGGCGTCGCTAACGACTATGATTGTATGATCCAAGAAGTAGTGGGCAACCTTCTTTGCGGTCAAGTAAATCATGTACACAAGCTTCTGGTAATGCTGGTACCTTTGCTTGGAGGGAGTCAAAACTTTGGATCTGTAATAGATAGGGCGCTGGACTTTGTAGGCCTTGCCTTCTTATTCCCGCTCGACCGTGAGTACAGTGCTGACAACTTATCCGGTGGCTGCAATGTATAGTAAGAGAGGCTCTTTGCTGACTGGGGCAGCAAGCACCGGCTGGGTGAACAGCAGGGCTTTGAGATCTTCAAACGCTGCTTTGGCTTCGGAATTCCACTCGAACTTTTCCGATTTCTTCAACAGTCGGTACAGAGGTAATGCCTTCTCACCGAGATGAGAAATGAATCGACTCAATGCGGCCAAGCAACCAGTAAGATTTTGGACGTCGTGTACACGCTCGGGGCGTTTCATTCGGAGGATGGTGCCGACCTTCTCTGGGTTGGCGTCGATTCCTCGTTCGGAAACGAGAAAACCGTGTAACTTGCCGCCCGGAACTCCGAACATACAGTTCGATGGATTGAGCTTGATATCAGAGCTTCTCAAATTTGCGAAAGTCTCAGCGAGGTCAGTCAACAGGTCGGAACCTTTCCGCGACTTGACCACAATGTCATCCATGTATGCTTCAACGTTCGACTGGTTTGCTTCAGCAGGCACTTCTGGATCATGCGCATGAAGGTAGCACCGGCATTCTTGAGACCGAAAGGCATGGTGACATAACAGAAACACCCGAACGGGGTGATGAAAGTTGTCTTGATTTCATCGGGTCCAAACAGTCAGATCTGATGGTATCGGGAATATGCGTCCAGAAAGGACAAACGCTCGCATCCCGCAGTCGAGTCCACTATCTGATCGGTGCAGGGGAAAGGAAAATGATCCTTCGGGCAGGCCCGATTGATATGCTTGAAATCGATGCACATGCGGAGAGACTTGTCCTTCTTGGGCACCATGACGACATTGGCGAGCCACTCGGAGTGGTAGATCTCGTGGATAAACTCAGATGCCAGAAGCCGAGCCACTTCCTCGCCAATTGCTTTTCTCTTCTCCGCAGCGGACCGACGGATATGTTCCTTCACAGGCTTCACTTTTGGGTCGACACACAAATGGTGCTCAGCTAGTCCCCTGGGTACACCTGGCATGTCTGATGGTTTCCATGCGAAGATGTCCCAGTTCTCACGGAGGAACTCGATGATTGCTTCTTCCTATTTGCTGTCGAGTGTAGTGGAAATGTGGGTCGGTGCTACATTGGGGTCGGAGGGGTGGATGTGTACGGGCTTCGTCTCCCCAGCCGACTGGAAAGCTGACTCGGAAGCCGGCTTCTTGGCCCGCAGCAAGTCACTCGGATCCATGTTTTTCTAGTACTCCTCCATCTCTACTGTTGCCATCTGCTCGTCAGCGATCTTCGAGCCTTTCTGGAAGCATTCTTCCACTTTCTGACGGTTCCCTGTGACAGTGATAACACCGATGGGTCCCGGCATCTTCAACTTGAGGTATACGTAACACGGTCCAGCCGTGAACCTGGCGTAGGTGGGCCTATCCAGAATGGCATGATAAGCGATGTTGAAGTCCACCACTTCAAACGTCAGCTTCTCTTTGCGAAAATTCTTTGAGTCGCCAAAGACTACGTCGAGTGTGATTTGGCCAAGTGAGTCGGCCTTCTTCCCGGGGATGACCCCGTGGAACCTCAAGTTGCTTTCGCTCAACTTGGACATCGGGATGCCCATATCCCGGAGGGTTGCTGCATACAGAATATTCAAGCCACTGCCTCCATCCATCAGGACCCTGATCAGACGTGTGCCTTCGACCACTGGGTCGACCACTGGGTCGACCACCAGTGCTTGCCGCCCAGGGGTAGCAATGTGCGTAGGGTGATCAGACTGGTTGAATGTGATGGGGGTCTTGGACCACTTCAGAAACGTGGTTGTTGCCGAGGCAATCATGTTGACTTCTCTGTTGATGACTTTTAGTCAACTTTTGCTTTCGACGTCTGCGAAGATCACCAATGTGGAGTTGATCTGGGGGTAACCTCCATCCCATTCTTTGTCCTCGGTCTCCTATGATTCCTTTTCCTTCTCAGTTGAATGATCTTTCTGGAAGTTCTGGATCAGGAGCCGGCACTGTCGAGTGGTGTGCTTGGGATATAACAAGTTTCCCTCTTCATCTTTCTTCGTGTGAATAGGACACGGCTGGTCGAGTACATCATTCCCAGCTTGATCCTTCACTTTCTTCGGGACCCAGGGCCCCTTGGGCTTTCCTTTGCCTTTTCCTTAGTTGACCACTGCAGCTTCGCCCTGAGCAGCTGGCTCGGCCTTGCGCTTGGGATTCTGATTGGAGTTCTGATCATATTGTCTGACTGGTTTCTTACCACTGCGGAGTCGATCGTCCTCTTTCCCGTTAGCATACCGACTGGCAATCTCCGTCGTCCGGGATAGGGACATGTCGCTCGTTCGACTAAACTTCAAATTCTGCTCTCGGTATCGCACGCCCTCCTTGAAGGCGCAAACTGCTTGGTGCTCAGACACATTTTCCACCGTGTGATGCAAGGTGGTCCATCGTTGTATGTAATCCCTCAAGGTTTCATTCGACTTCTGCACGCAATGCTGAAGCTCCGCGAGACCTGCGGGCCGTTTGCAGGTGCCTTCAAAGTTCCGAATAAACACTCGGCCAGCTCTTCCCAACTGTAAATGCTCCCAGGGGCCAACTGATTAAGCCACGCCTAGGCTGAACCGCCCAACATCAGGGGAAGGTGTTTCATGGCTACGTCATCATTGCCGCCTCCAATATGCACAGCCACTCGGTAGTCCTCGAGCCAGGTGTCTAGTTTTGACTCGCCGGTGAACTTATTTACCCCCGCCGCCAACCTGAAGTTTGGGGGGATCTCAGCGGCCCTGATGGCATTGCTAAGACACTCAGGCCCAGAGACGGATGCTCGGCTTCCACTCGGACGATCTCTGCCTTACTCTTCTCTGAATGCCCTGCACAAGGATAGACCTTGCATCGAAGCCGGGCCTCCGGGGATCTGGGGGAATCCTCAGCTCGTCGTCGCGTAAGCGCCTGCCCTCGTGCCGCCTAGGCGAGAAGGATCCGCCTCCCGGAGGAGGCGTAGGCACTCGACGGCGGTCGTGATGACCGGGTCGACGGTCATATTGCTCGTCATTCCGACCCAGGTGCCGGTCTTGCCGTGGGCCACGATCCTCACGCCTCGGGGGCGATCTTGGACTGTGGGCTGAATAAACGGTGTCTGCAGCCACCGACCTGCTGTGAATCATGTTGCGCGACTGAGAAACAGCCGCGTTTTGCTCCTCGGCTGTCCGGAGCAACGCCCGGATCTGCTGGAGGCTTCTCCCAGCCTCCGACTGAGATGGTTGAATAGACTCCACGATGCGAGCCGCGGCTTCGAGGTTCCGGACTAGTGTACGGAACACCTGAGTCTCGCGCGGGTGCGATTGTTGCGGTCATCGACTAGACTCAAGAACCAGTCGGCGGGCCCGTTCACCGAGTGCGCGCTGGATATTCTCCAAGCGCGCGCGCTCAGCCACAGTGGCCAAGCGCATGGTCTCCAGGGCCAGAGCCTCTGGTGTATCCCCCATGATGGGGGTGAAGAGCACGTACTCATTGCGGCGGTAGAGCTCGTCCCTCTGCTCGGCAGTGAGGGGTTGAGGAATGTATCCATCGTTGTCGAATGAATGGCCGCCACCGCTGCCGCCGTCGCCACCGTGAGGAAAACCCGGCGGGCTGCGGCGCGAGTCGACCATGAGGACTTCCGCTGCGGGATCGTTGCTCCCGCACTCGGAAGCCGAATCCACGAGCTCGACCGATGGATCGACCGGCCCGTAGAGGTAACCGTCAGGCTCGATGGCCGTGACCTGAGGAGTGGCCGCCTGGTGGGCCACTACGTGTTTTACCCACCGCTAGAGCCGTGAGCGACCGGATCGCTTGCGACGACGCCCGGCGGGGATAGAGGACGATGTAGGGATCGGCAGGTACTGAGTCGACGGCTGCCGAAGAAGGACGCCACAGGCGCTGGCGCAGAAGTGCGCAGCCCCGCGGACGGGCAGCGCCTCAACGTCGAGAGGAGCCTCCTGGAGCCAAGCGGAGTGGTCGGCGACGAAGACGATTGCACCGAGTCAGATCTCGCGGCCCAACACTAGACCACCACCGGAAACCATGACAAAGGAAGTCGGAGAAAGGTTTGCAACCTCACCAGAAGTCGCTAAGACGCCTTGCCCCACGGTGGGCGCCAACTGTCGTGGTTCTAAGTCTGACAGTACGAGTAGGGGGTACGTATGAAGAGGCAAGGCCCTAGCTATGGTGAAGTTGTACACAAGGTGTTTTACGAGTTCAGGCCCTTCTCGGAGGAAGTAACAGCCCTACGTCTCGGTGCCCGGAGGCGTTCGACTTAAGTATGTATAGGTGTGTGCTACAGGGAAGCGAACCCTTGTACTGGATGAGGGGGTGGCTTATATAGTGCGCCAGGACCCCAGCCATGCTCCACGTTACTAAGGTTTCAATGTACATAAAGGCGGACGTTACTGATAACATCCACATTAAAGAGTAATAAAGGCATTCACTACAGCGAGTAAATTCAAGACTGTTGCTGTCCTAAGGGACCTTTGACCTTCGGGGGTCGAGTTCCTTGGATGGGTCGAGTGAAGTTGAGTCATCTGTTATGTGGTGTCCAGTCGAGTGGGATGTCCTCTTGAACTATCGTCTCAGTCGACTGTCCTTATCATCATCGGTTTTGTCTTTTGATCTTCTGGGTAGTGACCTTGGGTGGGGTACCTTGGTCAGGCATGTGACCCTACCCTAGGTCTTTGATCTCATCAACTCCCGAGCTTCATTTGGACAACGGTCATGGAAGGATCTCATCGTATTGATGGCTTCTTCAGCCCGGTTCGCTTGTTTCAGTACAGTAGCCATATCCTTCAATGCAATCTCAATTGTTCACCACTGTAAGAGCTGCTCAGAACAATAGAACTGCCTTGTTTGGATCCTTTTCAATTAACTGGAATAATAGAAACAAAGTGAGGAAGCAAAGTTAGACACAAGCTTATCTTACGAAATAAAAGGAATATAAGCATGTAATTAAACATGGATACCAGCTTGAAGAGTAACAAGTGACCAACAAGAATATAAGCATGTAATTATACTTGCAGCAAGAGAAACAGGAATAAAACGAACATTTAAATAACAAGAACTACAACCAGAACTAGATCATGACCACAAGTTGATCACAGAGTTAGAGTAGCATCAATTCCACATGAACACATCTATATGCATGGCAGGTTAATATTTTAACTATCAATTAAGGATACAGTGCTAGTATATCAAACAGGTGCACATAGGACCACCAGCAGCATATAGGACCACCAGCAGCACCAAATCCCCAATGACCAGTTCGTAGGCATGAACTAGAACTAGAGTATGGACTAGTGGATCAACATGAGCATTAGCACATCAAGAAATCTAGGCCCAAATATGAACCCTAAACAGTGACCAACTACCCCAACTAATTTCAGTAAAGCACAAATCAAGTAGCAGACCATAGCCATCAATCCAAACGTCCTCCAAAACCTAAGTCATATTACCAGTACAAGAAGAGGACCAAGATCACCGCAGCCATGGTCTAGGCAGTAGAGGCAACAATAGGGAAGAGAAGGAGAAGCTCACCATGAAGGGGTTATAGCCAAGGTCGTGTATCGCCACCGCCCCAGTTGCGGTGTGGCCAACTCACCGTTGTCACACGGCGGCAGGAAGCGAGGTACGCGAAGTCGTGGAGAGGCAGGCGACCGCCGCATCGCCAGCGACCACTAGGCCGCACCAGTGACGCGTGCGACACCTAGGCACAGCCAGGAGGCAAGTCACACCGGTGCAAGGCGCCGGGACCACGCCGGCGACCTAGCCCCGCAAGCACCAAAACCCTAGCGAGGTTTGACCGAAGAGAGCGACCACACGAGGCAGGGGAAAGCAGATCAAAGAGGTGGGGCAGGTAGAGCTCGGTGAGGGGGAGCCGTGGGTATGCTGGACGGCGCTAGAGCTTGCCGGAGTTAGCAAGGGAGGCCGACGGCAGGTGCGGCGATTTGGGGATCACGTTGGAGAGAGAGAAATGAGAGAGAGAGAGGTGAGGAGGCCAGTCGGGCCAGTCGATGTCTATCCACAGCTGTAGCGCGAGGCTGCAAAGAGCGTTAGTGCTATTACTTTAGTTGTAGCACTGTGTAGGTTCCAAGCGCTACTAGTATCTCTTGACCTGGTCGTGTGGTGTGGCACATTTAATAGTAGCGCCGTCCACCGTAACCAGCGCTGCTGCTAAATTGTACCAGTAGCACTTGTTATTCCCAGTGCTACTGGTACTTAGCAGTAGCGCTGCTGCTTAAACTAGCGCTACTAGTTAAATTCTATCTATTAGTGTTTTCCTAGTAGTGTCTCGTTCCTTCTGTTACTTGTCCAACACCCCAACCTGCTGGTATTGGGATTCCTCGGCTAACCAAATAATCAGCGTAGTTGCATTCCCCCACATCACCAACTTCCCAGAAATACAAATCACACGAATCTTCCCTTTTCTGCATGAATCAAATTGAAAGATCATCAACCAAACTATTAAAAAATCAGCAACTGAAAGCAGCGGAACAACACTTAAACATATTATTACCCCATGATTCGGGCATTTGTAGAAGACACATCCAGGTTTGAGGATTGTGGTTGAGATGCGACGGATGACTCCGCGTGATTTGCAGCAGTGGCACAACACCAACGGCAGCGGGTTGCGGTGAGCAACCGGCTGCGGTGCGTGTACCGTCGGGGGTGTGATGAGACCCACAGGCGATGGTATGGGTGGCGACCTGGCACATATCTGGTTGTTGTCTGCTGAAGAGTAGGTGGACGAGCCGCCAGCGGACATGGTTGATGCGGCCAGAGCTTATGATGCTAGGAAGAGTAAGTAGAGGAGAGGAGAAGCGAACGTTGGATATGTCAGTTTCATTACTTGTAGAGTAGCATAGCACCATATATAGTCATAGTCTAGGTTTGGATTTGAACCAGCTACAGGAGCACGTCTCTCTTTTTTCTAAAACTCATCAACGTCTCTTTATTGGTACACTAGCTTGTTCTGTACGCATTCTCAAGACTTTGATTTTGTTTCTCTTTTTTGCGAGGAAGGATGGAGGACAAAATTGAGAGTTCCTGGGACTCCAACCCAAGACCTCTTGGTTGAAAACCAAGGGTGCTAGTCACTTATGTGGCGAACGTTCCCTGGGAGGAGGACGGCAAACAAACGCATTTTCCTCACAGTTTTAGTTGTGACGCAAGATCGAACGGTCGTAGTTTCGGGAATGTTATCAGGCGAATGAGCCCATTTTTTCTTTTCTTCCTATATATAAAAAAGTATGATAGGTGTCGGCTTAGTCAACAAACGATTGTGCCAACCTTGACCGTTGGATTGACATTCAACGTCGGTTGTGTTTCTTCAGTCTCTTCTTCCTCTCGCCGCCAAAGCCAAACCAGCGCCGGCGGGACCGCCTGCTCCCTCCTTCCACGTCTGGTTGTGCTGCCGTGCACGCATCATGGCCACATCAGTCCCTAAAACTGTGCGCATCTTCCCCGCCTCCAGTTTGTTCCCGTCCGAGGCCTCACCATCGTCGTCCGCCTTGGTTCGCTCGCCGCGGCGCTACCCTCCGGTGTTATCAACATGGTCAACAACCAAGAGGAATACAGAGATTACTATACATGGTGAGGATGACAGTAGGGACCCACCAGGATCGTGGCAGTAGGCAAGGAAGTGCTTCCTTTATTACAAGAAAAAAGGGTTCCTACTGATGGTTTCCTCATATCTGGGTCGCATGCCACTGTCAACTTAGTCAATAAGCGAGGTAACTGCACAAGGAGGGGCAGACACCAGGGACCCAGCAGCGCGTATAGTGTTATATTTTTCGGGACGGAGAAGGGTATCAACTGGGTTGTGCGGGAGCTGTGCCCCGTCTAGCCCGGGCTTTTATTTCATATGTTTACCACATGACCAACCCAGTTATTTTTCGTTTATGAAAATGGCTAGCCCAGCTATTTTGTTTTTTGTAGAATAACCAACGTAGGCCTACTTACTTTACTACGCCTTGTTGGGCCGGAAATCTTTCAAAACGAGGAGGGATGCATTCGGGCTTGCCCAGAAAATGTGCGGGTAAAATTTCATTGGATTTAAATTAAGGTATGTTTAGTTTTTAAATTAATTTGAATCTGGCTAGAAATTTTGGGTTGTATGCTATTTGGACAGATTTGGAGGCTGACTTGTGGGTCTACTAGGTTGAAGCGTACGCAACGCTTTGTCAACTTATAGTCAACACACGATTCTTTTAGAAGTGGTCGTTGGATGTCCATCTAACGGCTGCGGTGCTTCTTCAGTATGTGATCTTCTTGCTCCAGCCGCTCAAACCAGCGCTGGTGGGACTGCATGCTCCCGCCTCCCGTGGCCGGTTGTGCTGCTCACAGGCCGCACCGCCCACCCTACTCCATCGCTTGCCAGGCCATTCCTCTACTCGCCCACACCTCCTGTTATGTTCTGGCGATGACAGCCAAACCAGTAAACCCTCGTACTCCCCATCGTGCGGGCAACCACTACCGAGTCTTCCCCGGCACCGGGTCGTTCCCTTCCTAGGCCTCACCGTCATCCACCGCCCTGGTGCTCTTGGCGCGGCGTGGTCAACGTGGTCAACGAACGACATCCATCGGAAGAGGACTGTACGTTGGGAGGCTGACAACTGGGTCCGCGGCAGCATCCGAGGAAGTGCCTCCTTATTACGCGCAAAATAATGATTCCTCCACCTGATAGTAGGGACCCACCGGAAGGGCTTCTGTACTTCGCGAAAAAAATGTTCCTCCCGCTAACAACTCGAACCCACCAGTTATATCTTCACACAGAAGGAAGTGTATCCTTAGTACACACAAAAAATGAATACTCCCCCTGCTATCTGGGACCCCCCATAGTTGGAGGCTGACTTGTGGGCCTACTAACACGGATGGAGGGTTTTCTCAACTTAGTCAATATGAACGATTCTAGCAGTAGTGACCATACGATGTCCATCCAACGGCCGTAGTGCTTCTTCAACCTCTGGTCTTCTTGCTCCAGTCGCCCAAACCAGTGCCGGTCGTGCCGCCTGCTCCTGCCTCCCATGGCCAGCTCTTCTGCCGTGCAGGCCTGACCGCCCCAACCTCTGGCCCGTCTATCCCTCTACTCACCCACAACCCCTGTTATTCTACAGCAACGGCAGCCTCACACTGCAACCGAACCAGTCAACCCTCGTACTCCTCTCCACGTGGGCATCCACTGTCATGTCTTCCACGGCCCCGCGTCGTCTCCTTCCTAAGCCTTGCCGTCATCCACCGCCTTGGTGCTCTCGACATGGCGTGGTCAATGTGGTCAAGGAACAACTTCCATCGGAAGAGTATTGTATGTGAAGAGGCTGACAGCCGGGTCCATGGCCGCCGCAAGGAAGTGCCTCCTTATTACGCGCAAAATAATGGTTCCTCCACCTCACAACAGTGACCCATCGGACGGGCCACCATATTTCACAAAAAAAAATGTTCCCCCCTAACTGCTGGGACCCACCAGCTACATCTTCACATGCAAGGAAGTGCGTCCATATTACGATAAAAAATGTTTCTCCCCCTGACCCTCGGGACCCACCATCTATATCTTCGCACGCAAGGAAGTGCCTTCTTACCTCCCTGACAGCTGGAACCCACCCCGTCGAACCGTATGTAGGGTTGTATGTCTGGTCGTGAACGTGTACGTACATACTGGTCGTGAACGTGAACCGTGGCCGAGTAAGGAAGGGCACGTGTCGTAGTAGAGGCACGAACGTAGCATGTCACACAGTCCCGTCAATATCATGTACACGTACATACAACTAGGCTGCAAGAAAATAAATACGGCCACATACGTACATATGGGTGGGGTCTCGAACGCCTAGTCACGCATACGTATGCGCAGGGCTCGTGTACATGGAGACGCAGCGGATAGCAGTGATGGCGTCATGTTCATCGACAGCCAACCGGCTGGGTCGGAACGAAGAAAGTGCGGCGTGTTCATCTGGAGGCAACAGAATGCATCATGTTCATCGAGAGCCAACCAGCTTGGATGGAACAGCCGAAATGAGGCATGGCATACCGCAGAACGGAGGAAACGGCCTTCTGTTCAGCCACCTACGTTCAAAACGGGATCATGTTCACTAGGAGGGGTCTGGCGTGCCGCACAACGAAGGAAACGCACTTGTGTTCAACCTTCTACGGTCGAAACAGGGTCCTGTTGATCGGGAGGGGTGTGGCGTACCGCAAAAACAGAGGAAACTGACTTCTCTTCGATCTCCACGGGCTACTGGTCATCCACCATCGATCTCCTCCAGCCTCCACCTGCGACTGTTCATCCACGGCGTCTCCCTCCTACCTCCACCAGCTACTGTTCATCTAGCCTCCACCATCCCTCCATGGCCTACAGTTCAACCACCCCTCCACCAGCTACTGTTCATTCAGCCCTCCATCGGCTACTGTTCAACCAGCCCTCCATGGGGTCCTGTTCATCCACCCCCAACCGGCTCGATCGGGGTCCTGTTCATCCAGCGGCAAAGGCCTCTACTACCACAGGGTCCTATTCATCCAACCCCCACCGGGAACTGTTCATCCTACCCCCAACAACGCTCACTGTTCACCAAGAGGCAACAGGTTCGATCGGCTTCAATTAGCAGCAGTAGCGAACGACTCGCTCGATCGGGTTCAGTTAATAGCCAGATCGATCAATCGATCGGGTTCAGTAATGCGTAGCCTGCAGTGCAATCGCTTGGGTTCAGTAGGCGAACACTCTCTCAGGTTCAGTTAGAGGCCAACGCCTCGCACACACGCGCATACGCGTATGAGACAAATGCGCAATCCCTCCGTGCATCGCTCGGCCTCGACCACCCACCTTAACCGGGAACTCCCCGATATTTTCCTCGCCCTTGCTTCTACCACATTTTTTCCATCATGGACAACCCAAAGAATGTCATGCAGTTGCGTCTCCGGCCCGCCCAGGACGAAAATCAAATTTATGTCTTTTTTTTCATAGAAGTAGGAGCCCACCACATCTATTATGATACCGGGTTTTTTCGCAATTATCGTCATAAAAGTGGCATAAGCATGACAGAAAAAAAATCTGCCCAAAATGTCACGGATGTGTCTTTTTTGTAGTATTGGCACATAAAAATTGCTTAGAACGACTTGGAAATACCATATATAGGTAGGTATGGTGGAATCATTTGGCATAACTTGGGTTTTAGGATTTGGATGCACAAGTAGTATTTCTACTTAGTACAAAGTGGAGGCTAGCAAGAAATTGAGAAGCGACCAACCAAGGAACGAAAACCATCATAAGAGAACATTAAGCATAACTAACACCAACCAATGCAACACAAGTAGGATATAATTTCATTGCATGACTATTGACTTTCGTGCTTGCATAGGAAATCACAAACTTTAACATCAATATTCTTACTAAGACATAATTACTCATCAACATAGCTCACATATCACTATCATCATATCTCAAAACCATTACAAAGAATCAAATTTATTTTGTCCAATTATCTTCATGAAAGTTTTTATTATATCCTTCTTGGATATCTATCACTTTGGAACTAATTTCATATGTTGCTTTTGATAAGCTCAAACAAATATAAGTGAAGATCATGAGCATCATATTTCTTCCTCTCAAATTAATCTAAGTGCAGCAAGACGGAATTTCTTAAAAAATTACTAACTCTCAAATAAATCTAAGTGAAGCAAGTGAGCATTTCTTAAAAAATAACAAAGCACACCGTGCTCAAAAAGATATAAGTGAAGAACTAGAGCAATTTCATAGCTCTGAAATATTTAAGTGAAGCATAGAGAGCAATTCTAACAAGTCATGGAATAATTTTGGCTCTCTCAAATGGGTGTGTCCAGCAAGGATACTTATTTAAAACTAAATTCATACAAGATGCTCCAAGCAAAACTCATAATATATGACGAATAAAAATATAGTTTCGAGTAAAATACTGATGATCATTAGAAGAAAGAGGGGATGCCACTCGGGCATCCCCAAGCTTAGTTGCTTGCATCTCTATGGATAATAGCTTGGGATGCCATGGACATCCCCAAGCTTAGACTCTTCTTACTCCTTATTCTTTCATCCATTGTAACATCACCCAAATTTTGAAAACTTCAATCACACAAAACTCAACAAAACTTCGTCAAATCCTTTAGTATAACAAAACAAATCTTTACTTCAAGTACTGAAGAAAACCAAATCTTATTTTGTAATTGTATTATATCTAATGTATTATAAATTTCTATGGCAAAAACTCATCAAAGGGAACCATAGAATCATCAAAACAAGCACATAACACATTAAAAACAGAATATGTAAAAAAAAAAACTAGTCTGTAAAGATGCGAATTTTAACCATACTTCTGCAACTCTTACTATTATGAAAAATAAGATAACGTGGATAATTTGTATATTGATAACCCCAAAACAATTCAAGAGTTTATCATGTTCCAGTAATCGTCAGTAATTCTAACTCTGGATGCAAAAGTTTTTGAATTTTTCAATGCGACCACATCAACTCTCAACCAAATCATCCCAAAGTCTTTGCTTGGCACAAACATTTATTTAAACCACAAAAACACATCAAACCAGAGGTATTATTGTGTATACACACAAGAAAAGAAAATAAAAAGCAAAAAAATGTTTTATTTGTTGGGTTGCCTCCCAACAAGCTCTTCCTTTATAGCCATTAAGATAGGCTTGAGATTGCAATGATGCTCACATGAAAGAAAAGGATTGAAGCACAAAGAAAGCATCATAAAACATGTTACAAACACATTTAAGTCTAACATACTTCCTATGCATGGGCATTTTGTAAGCAACCAAATTATCAAGACAAGAAACATCTGGCATATGCAAGGAAGAAGAAAGAAACAATAGCAATCTCAACATGACGAGAGGTAAATTAGTAACATGAAAATTTCTACAACCATATTTTCCTCTCTCATAATAATTGCATGTATGATCATACTCAAATTCAACAATATAGCTATCACATAAAATTTTCTCTTCATGATCCACATGCATAAAAAGTTGACACTCTTCCAAAATAGTGGGATTATCATCAAATAAAGTCATGACCTCTCCAAGCCCAATTTTATCAAAAAATCATAAGATTGATCATTCTCCAAAGTAGTGGGATTTAAAGTAAAAACTCTTCCGAACCCACTATCAATATCATATTCATGACGAGGCTTAAATAAGTTCCCAAGATCATAAGAATCATCACCCTAATCATGATCATTGCAACAAATATAGGACATATCAAAATTAGCATCCCCAAGCTTGGGGTTTTGCATATTACTAGCATATTTACATTAATATAATTTATTATAACACCATTACAATCATGCTTTTCATTCAAGAGGCCATCATGAATCACTTCATAAATTTCTTCTTTTATCACTTCATCACGATTTTCAGATTCATGAATCTCAAGCAAAAATTCATAAAGATAATCCAGTGCACTCAATTCACTAGCAATTGGTTCAACATAATTGGATCTTTTAAATAGATTAGCAAGTGGATAAGGATCCATATATGATTTCCTTCTGATTTCCAATAAACACCCAATTATACCAAACAACCAAACAAAGTAACCTAGTAAGACATAAGGGCAAAAGAAAACAAATATGACGAGAGAACGGCAAACGAAAAAGAGGGCGGAAAAAGGGCAATTTTTTGTGAAGTGGGGGTGATGAAAACGAGAGGCAAATGGAAAATAATGTAAATCGCGAGGAGATGAGATTTGTGATTAGGAACCTGGTAGATGTTGATGATGTCTCCCCCGCAATGGCGCCAGAAAATTCCTTCGATGTTGCTTAGATGTGTCGGTGTTTCCCCAAGGAATAAGGGAGGATGCAGCACAACAACGGTAAGGTATTTCCCTCAGTGATGAGATCAAGGTTATCGAACCAGTAGGAGAACCATGCAACACTATGTAAATGGTACCTACACACAAATAACAACCACTTGCAACCCGACGCGTTAAAGGGGTTGTCAATCCCTTTTGGGTAGCGATGCCAAAAAGTGACGGATAGATAGGATAAATTTGTAGTAGATTGATATATGCAAATAAAAGTAAATAAAATGCATCAAGGTATTTTTGGGTTTTTGATAATACAGATCTGAAAATAAAATAAGAAAATAAAGGAAAAGGCAAATAGCAATATGGATCTGAAAGTATATGATAGGAAAATAGACCCGGGGTCGAAGATTTCACTAGTGGCTGCTCTCGGGAAAATAGCATGCAGTGGGTAAACAAATTACTGTTGGGCAATTAGTAGAAAAGCAAATAATTATGACGATATCCAAGACAATGATCATGTATATAGGCATCACGTCCAAGATTAGTAGACCGACTCCTGCCTGCATCTACTACTTTTACTCCACACATCGACCGCTATCCAGCATGCATCTAGTGTATTAAGTTCATGGAAAGACGGAGTAATGCAATAAGAATGATGACATGATGTAGACAAGATCTATTCATGTAGGAATAGACCCCATCTTTTTATCATTAATAGCAACGATACATGCATGACTTGCTGCCCTTCTGTCACTCGGAAAGTACACCACAAGATCAAACCCATTACGGAGCACCTCTTCACATTGCAAGATAAATAGACCAAGTTGGCCAAACAAAACCCAAATATCGAAGAAGAAATATGAGGCTATAATAATCAAGACTGTATATTAAATCAAGGCAAATCTGATCATAAACTCACAATTCATCGGATCCCAACAAACACACCGCAAAATGTCATTACATCAAATAGATCTTCGAGAGACCGTTGTATTGAGATACAAAGAGATAAGAAGCCATCTAGCTACTGCCTACGGGCCTTTAGGTCTATGGTAAACTACTCACGCATCATCGGAGAGGCGCCAATGAGGATGATGAACCCCTCCGTGATCGTGTTCCCCTCTAGTGGAGTGCCGGAACAGGGCTCTAGCTTGGATCTCGTGGTTCTGGAACTTGCAGCGGCTGGAACAAAATTTCGTCAACTCCCCTAGGTTTTTTGGAATATTGGGGTATTTATAGAGCAAAGAGGACGTGCAGGAGGCCATCAAGTTGGGCACAACCTACCAAGGCTGCCCTCATGGGTTGAGCCCCCTCGGGGCACCCCCCCCCCCAGGTGCTTCTCTGGCCCACTGGATGTCTTCTGGTCCAAAAAAAACCTCAAAAAGTTTTGCTACATTTGGACTCCATTTGATATTGATTTTTTGCGATGTAAAAAACAAGCAGAAAACAGCAACTAGCACTTGGCACTATGTCAATAGGTTAGTCCCAAAAAATAATATAAAATGACTATAAAATGATTGTAAAGCATCCAAGAATGATAATATAATAGCATGGAACAATAAAAAATTATAGATACATTGGAGACATATTAGTGACCGAGACACTTCTCGGTCAATAACCAATAGCGGATTTCATGCTCAACGCAAACACCAAATAACATTTATTTAGGTTTAACACTAATCCTGAAAGTATAGGGAGTGTGCGATGATGATCATATCAATCTTGAAACCACTTCCAAGACACAACGTCACCTCACCCTCAACTAGTCTCCGCTAATTCTGTAACTCATGTTTCGAGTTACCAATCTTAGCAACCGAACAAGTATCAAATACCCATAGGATACTGTGAGCACTAGTAAGGTACACATCAATAACATGTACATCAAATATACATGTGTTCACTTTGCCATCCTTCTTATCCGCCAAATATTTGGGGTAGTTCCGCTTCCAGTGACCATTTCCTTTGTAGTAGAAGCACTCAATTTTGGCTTGGATCTAGCTTTGGGCTTCTTCTCGGGAGTGGCAACTTGCTTGCCGTTCTTCTTGAAGTTCCCTTTCTTTCCCTTGCCCCTTTTTTTGAAACTAGTGTTCTTGTTAACCATCAACACTTGATGCTCTTTTTTGATTTCTACCTTCGCCGATTTCAGCATCACGAAGAGCTCGGAAATCACTTTCGTAATCCCTTGCATATTATAGTTCATCACGAAGTTCTAGTAGCTTGGTGATAGTGACTAGAGAACTCTGTCAATCACTATCTTATCTGGAAGATTAACTCCCACTTGATTCAAGTGATTGTAATACCCATACATTCTGAGCACATGCTCACTAGCTGATCTATTCTCCTCCAAATTGTAGGAAAAGTACTTGTCGGAGGTCTCATACCTCTCGACATGGGCATGAGTCCGAAATACCAGTTTCAGCTCTTGGAAAATCTCATATGATCCATGGCCTTCAAAATGTTTTGGAAGTCCCGGTTCTAAGCCATAAAGCATGGCGCACTAAACTATTAATTAGTCATCATATCAAGCTTGCTAAATGTTCATAACGTCTGCATCTGCTCTTGCAATAGGTTTGTCACCTAGTGGTGCATAAAGGACATAATTCTTCTATGCAGCAACGAGGATAATCCTCAGATAACGGTCCCACTTCGCATCATTGCTACTAACATCTTTCAACTTAGATTTCTCTAGGAACATATCAAAAAGAGGGGAGCTAAAACTTGAGCTTATTGATCTACAACATAGATATGCAAATACTATCAGGACTAAGTTAATGATAAATCAAGTTCAATTAATCAAATTACTAAAGAAATCCCACTGAGATAGACATCCCTCAAGTCATCTAAATGATAGGTGATCCAAATCAACTAAACCATGTCCGGTCATCACGTGAGATGGGTAGTCATCAATGGTGAACATCTCTATGTTGATCATATCTACTATATGATTCACGTTCGACCTTTCCGTCTCTAGTGTTCCGAGGCCATGTATGTACATGCTAGGCTCGTAGAGTTTAACCCGAGTATTCCGCATGTGCAAAATTGTCTTGCACCCGTTGTATGTGAACGTAGAGTCTATCACACCCGATCATCACGTGGTGTCTCAACACGATGAACTATAGCAACGGTGCATACTCAGGGAGAACACTTCTACCTTGAAAATTAGTTACGGAATTATCTTATAATGCTACCGCCCTACTAAGCATAATAAGATGCATAAAAGATAAACCTCACATGCAATCAAAATATCTGACATGATATGGCCATCGTCATCTTGTGCTTTTGATATCCATCTCCAAAGCATCGTCATGATCTCCATCGTCACCGGCTAAACACCTTGATCTCCATCGTAGCGTCGTGGTCGTTTTGCCAACTATTGCTTCTACGAATATTGCTAACTCATAGCGATAAAGTAAAGCAATTACATGGCACTTGCATTTCATACAATAAAGAGACAACCATAAGGTTGCCTATAATTTACAAAACATGATCATCTGATACGTCTCCAACATATCTATAATTTTTTATTGTTCCATGCAATTATATATTCTGTTTTGGATGTTTAATGGGCTTTATTATACACTTTTATATTATTTTTGGGACTAACCTACTAACACAAGGCCTAGTGCAAATTGTTGTTTTTTTGCCTATTTCAGTGTGTCCCAGAAAAGGAATATCAAACGGAATCCAAACAGAATGAAACCTTCGGGAGAGTTATTTTTGGAACGATGTCTTCATGAGAGACTTGGAGTACCAGTCAGAGAAGAAACGAGGTGCCCACGCGGGGGCAGGGCGCGCCCAGGGGGTAGGCACGCCCCCCACCCTCGTGGGCCCCACGTTGCTCCACCGACGTACTTTTTCCTCCTATATATACCCATATACCCTGAAAACATCAAGGAGCATGAATAAACCCTAGTTCCACCGTTGTAACCTTCTGTTCCCATGAGATCCCATCTTGGGGCCTGTTCCGGAGCTCCGCCGGAGGGGGCATCAATCACGGAGGGCTTCTACGTCAACACCGTAGCCCCTCCGATGAGTTTGAGAAGTTTACCACAGACCTTCGGGTCCATAGTTATTAGCTAGATGACTTCTTCTCTCTCTTTGGATCTCAATACAAAGTTCTCCTCGATCTTCGAGGAGATCTATTCGATGTAATCTTTTTGCGGTGTGTTTGTCGAGATCCGATGAATTGTGGGTTTATGATCAAGATTATCTGTGAACAATACTGGATTCTTTTCTAAAGTCTTTTATGCATGATTATAATATCCTTGCAAGTCTCTTCGAATTATCGGTTTGGTTTGTACTACTAGATCTATAGTTCTTGCAATGGAAGAAGTGCTTGGCTTTGGGTTCAATCTTGCGGTGTCCTTTCCAAGTGACAGCAGGGGCAGCAAGGCACGTATTGTATTGTTGCCATCGAGGATAAAAAGATGGGGTTTATATCACATTGCTTGAGTTTATCCCTCTACATCATGTCATCTTGCCTAAGGCGTTACTCTGTTCTCATGAACTTAATATTGTAGATGCATTCTGGATAGCGTTCGATGTGTGGAGTAATAGTAGTAGATGCAGAATCGTTTCGGTCTACTTGTCACGGATGTGTGCCTATATACATTCATCATGCCTAGATATTCTCATAATATGCGCTTTTCTAACAATTGCTCGACATTAATTTGTTCACCCACCGTAGAAATCTGCTATCATGAGATAAGCCACTAGTGAAACCTATGGCCCCCGGGTCTATCTTTATCATATTAGTTTCCTGTCAACTTGCCAATTTCTATCGCTGTTACTTTACTTCGCATTATTTACCATTTCTCTATACCAAAAATATTATCTTATCATCTCTATCAGATCTCACTCTCATAAGTGAGCGAGAAAGGATTGACAACCCATTTTATCACGTTGGCTGCGTGGTTCTTATTTGTTTGTGCAGGTGCGAGGGACTCGCCCTTGGTCTCCTACTGGATTGATACCTTGGTTCTCAAAAACTGAGGGAAATACTTATGCTACTGTGCTGCATCACCCTTTCCTCTTCGAGGGAATACAACGCAAGCTCGAGATGTAGCAAGAAGAATTTATGGCGTTGTTGCGGGGGAGATCTATGCAAAAGTCATATACCAAGTACCTATCACAAATCTGTATCCCTCGCACTACATATATTTGCCTCTCGTTTTCCTCTCGCCCACTTCACCCTTGCCGTTTTATTCGCCCTTCTTCTTCCGTGTGTTTTATCACTTTGCCTTGTCGTCATGGCTAGCATGCCTATCATTGAAAATACTCTCGAGAGTGAGGTTCTTAATATTAAACAAAGGGAGGAATAAAATCTAAAAGATGCTTGGTATAGAATTTGGAATTCTCAAAATAGATCTACTTGGAAGCTTTCCACTTCCATGCTTCTTGGCAATTTTTATGTTGGCATCACTCCTTGGAAAAGACATATTCTTGATACCATTACCGGAGGGAATTTATTGGGTAGCCACACTCTTGATTCCTATAATTCTTTGATAGATTTGTTTGGGCCACATTCTACGCCGGAGGAGACACAATTTTTTGATAAGATCTGCGAAGTAACAATTTTTTTACAAAAGTCTCTTGAACCTCTAAAAAGTGTTGGCGGAAATTTACATCGCATGAATATGTTGATCACCCTTTGCAATAAGCGGTTGGATTCTTTAGATCTGAACATTTGTGAATATGGAGGACAACGATAACCTCCTGGATTCGAGCGTGATCCCTCTAAAAGGAAAAAAAAACTAAAGATGGCAATACCTAGATCTATTCTTGTATCGTGCCTAGCTAGGGGCATTAAACGATAGCGCTTGTTGGGAGGCAACCCAATTTTATTTTCTATATTTTTGCTTCTGTTTAGGAATAAATATTGCATCTAGCTTCTGTTTAGATGTGGTTTTATGTTTTAATTAGTGTATGTGCCAAGTAGAACCTTTGGGAAGACTTGTGTGAAGTTTATGTGATCAAGCAGTAAAAAACAGAAACTGACTGTCATTTTTTACTGGAGAGTGCTTTTTAGTTGATTCTTTTTGCAGATGATTAATAGACAAATTCCTCACATCCACCAATTTATTTCAATGTTTTCAGAGTTACAGAAGTATTCGAAAGTTACATATTACTACAGACTGTTCTGTTTTTGACAGATTCTGTTTTTCGTGTGTTGTTTGCTTATTTTGATGAATCTAAGAGTAGTATCGGGGGGTATGAATCATGGAGAAGTTGGAATACAGTAGGTTTAACACCAATATAAACAAAGAATGAGTTCATTACAGTACCTTTTAGTGGTGGTTTTTTTCTTATACTAACGGAGCTCACGAGATTTTTGGCTAAGTTTTGTGTTGTGAAGTTTTCAAGTTTTGAGTATGGATTTGATGGACTACGAAAGAAAGAGTTGCAAGAGTCTAAGCTTGGGGATGCGCAAGGCACCCTAAGGTAAAATTCAAGGACAACCAAATGCCTAAGCTTGGGGATGCCCCGGGAAGGCATCCCCTCTTTCGTCTTCGTCTATCGGTAACTTTACTTGAGATTATATTTCTATTCACCACATGATATGTGTTTTGCTTGGAGCGTCATGTATGATTTGAGTCTTTGCTTTTTAGTTTGCCACAATCATCCTTGCTGGACACACCTTTTGAGAGAGATACAAATAAATTGGAATTTATTCGAATACTCTATGTGCTTCACTTATATCTTTTGAGTTAGATAGTTCTGCTTTAGTGCTTCACTTATACTCCCTCCGTCTGAAAATACTTGTCATCAAAATGGATGAAAAGAGATGTATCTAGAACTAACATACGTGTAGATACATCTCCTTTTATCCATTTTGATGACAAGTATTTCCGGACGGAGTGAGTATCTTTTAGAGCACGGTGGTGGTTTTATTTTGTAGAAATTATTGATCTCTCATGCTTCACTTATATCTATTTGAGAGTCTCTTAGAACAGCAAGGTAATGTGCTTTGGTTATAAAACTAGTCCTAATATGATAGGAATCCAAGATGAGTATAGTAAAAAAAACTTTCATACAAGTGCATTGAATATTATGAGAAGTTTGATACTTGATGATTGTTTTGAGATATGAGGATCGTGATATTAGAGTCATGCTAGTGGAGTAATTGTGAATTTGAGAAACACTTGTTTTAAAGTTTGTGATTCCCATAGCATGCACGTATGGTGAACCATTATGTGATGAAGTTGGAGCATGATTTATTTATTGAGTGTCATCCTTTGTGTGGAGGTCGGGATCGAGCGATGGTTAACTCCTACCAACCCTTCCCCTAGGAGCATGTGTTGAATACTTTGTTTTGATAACTCGTAGATTTTTGAAATAAGTATATGAGTTCTTTATGACTAGTGTTGAGTCCATGGATTATACGCACTCTCACCCTTCCACCATTGCTAGCCTCTCTTGTACCGCGCAACCTTTGCCGGTACCATACACCCACCATATACCTTCCTCAAAACAGCCACCATACCTACCTATCATGGCATTTCCATAGCCATTCCGAGATATATTTCCATGCAACTTTCCACCGTTTCGTTCATATGAGACGCTTCATCATTATCATTCACATAGAGTCATATTTTGTTCTAGCTTCGAATTGTAATCTTTGAGTTGTAAGTAAATAAAAGTGTGATGATCTTCATTATTAGAGCATTGTCCTGTGTGAGGAAACAAAACAAAAAAGAGAGAGAAAGGCCAAATAAAAAACAATGGCCCAAAAAAAGAGAGGGAGGCTCAAAAAAAGAAAAGCCCCTCCAAAAAAAGAGAGAAGGGACAATGCTACTATCCTTTTCCACACTTATGCTTCAAAGTAGCACCATAAACTTCATGATAGAGAGTCTCTTGTTTTGTCACTTTCATATACTAGTGGGAATTTTCATTATAGAACTTGGCTTGTATATTTCAACGTTGGACTTCCTCAAAATGCCCTAGGTATTCATGAGCAAGCAAGTTGGATGCACACCCACTTAGTTTCTTTTGTTGACCTTTCATATACTTATAGCTCTAGTGCATCCGTTGCATGGCAATCCCTACTCACTCACATTGATATCTATTGATGGGCATCTCCATAGCCCATTGATATGCCTAGTTGATGTGAGACTATCTTCTTCTTTTGTCTTCTCCACAACCACCACTCTATTCCACACAGTGTTATATCCATGGCTCGCGCTCATGTATTGCGTGAAAGTTGAAAGGTTTGAAAAAATTAAAGTGTGAAACAATTGCTTGGCTGAAACCGGGTTTGTGCATGATTTAAATATTTTGTGTGATCAAGATAGAGCATAGCCATACTATATGAATTTGTAGGGATAACTTTCTTTGGCCATGTTATTTTGAGAAGACATGATTGCTTTGTTAGTATGCTTGAAGTATGATTATTCTTATGTCAATATAGACTTTTGCCTTGAATCTTTTGGATCTGAACATTCATGCCACAATAAATAAATTACATTAGGAGTTATGTTGGTTAGCATTCCACATCAAAAATTCTGTTTTTATCATTTACCTACTCGAGGACGAGCAAGAATTAAGCTTGGGGATACTTGATACGTCTCCAACGTATCTATAATTTTTGATTGTTCCATGCTATTATATATTTTGTTTTGGATGTTTAATGGGCTTTATTATACACTTTTATATTCTTTTTGGGACTAACCCAAGGCCCAGTGCAAATTGTTGTTTTTTGCCTATTTTAGTGTTTCGGAGAAAAGGAATATCAAACGGATTCCAAACGGAATGAAACCTTCGGGGGAGTTATTTTTGGAGTGATATCTTCACGAGAGACTTGGAGTACAAGTCAGAGAAGAAACGAGGTGCCCACGAGGGGGCAGAGCACGCCCAGGGTGTAGGCACGCCCCCCACCCTCGTGGGCCCATGTTGCTCCACCGACGTACTTTTTCCTCCTATATATACCCATATACCCAGAAAACATCGAGGAGCATGAAGAAACCCTAATTCCACCATCGTAACCTTATGTTCCCTTGAGATCCCATCTTGGGGCCTGTTCCAGAGCTCCGTCGAAGGGGGCATCAATCATGGAGGGCTTGTACATCAACACCATTGCCCCTCTGATGAGTTGTAAGTAGTTTACCACAGACCTTTGGGTCCATAGTTATTAGCTTGATGGCTTCTTCTCTCTCTTTGGATCTCAATACAAAGGTCTCCTCGATCTTCGAGGAGATCTATTCGATGTAATCTTTTTGCGGTGTCTTTGTCGAGATCCGATGAATTGTGGGTTTATGATCAAGATTATCTATGAACAATATTGGATTCTTTTCTGAAATCTTTTATGCATGATTATAATATCCTTGCAAGTCTCTTCGAATTATCGGTTTGGTTTGGCCTACTAGATCTATGGTTCTTGCAATGGGAGAAGTGCTTGGCTTTGGGTTCAATCTTGCGGTGTCGTTTCCCAGTGACAACAGGGGCAGCAAGGCACGTATTGTATTGTTGCCATCGAGGATAAAAAGATGGGTTTTATATCATATTGCTTGAGTTTATCCCTCTACATCATGTCATCTTGCCTAAGGCGTTACTCTGTTCTTATGAACTTAATACTCTATATGCATGCTGGATAGCGGTCAATGTGTGGAGTAATAGTAGTAGATGCAGAATCGTTTCGGTCTACTTGTCACGGACGTGATGCCTATATACAATGATCATGCCTAGATATTCTCATAACTATGCACTTTTCTATCAATTGCTCAACAGTAATTTGTTCACCCACCATAGAAATCTGCTACCATGAGAGAAGCCACTAGTGAAACCTATGGCCCCCGGGTCTATCTTTATCATATTAGTTTCCCGTCAACTTGCCAATTTCTCTCGACGTTACTTTACTTCGCATTATTTACTTTTTCTCTATACCAAAAATACCAAAAAAATTATCTTATCATCTGTATCAGATCTCACTCTCGTAAGTGACCGAGAAGGGATTGACAACCCCTTTTATCGCGTTGGCTGCGAGGTTCTTATTTGTTTGTGCAGGTGCGAGGGACTCGCGTGTGGTCTCCTACTGGATTGATACCTTGGTTCTCAAAAACTAAGGGAAATACTTACGCTACTATGCTGCATCACCCTTTCCTCTTTGAGGGAATACAATGCAAGGTCGAGAAGTAGCATCATCTCATACAATAACGTATAACTCACATCACAACATGCCCAACGAAAACAAGCTAGACGTCCTCTACTTTGTTGTTGCAAGTTTTATGTGGATGCTACGGGCTTCTAACAAGAACCGTTCTTACCTACGGCACAAAACCACAACGGTGTTTTGTCAAGGTTGCTGTTTTAACCTTCCTCAAGGACCGGCTGCAGTCAAATTCGATTCAACTAAAGTAGGAGAAACAGACACCCCGCCAGCCACCTTTATGCAAAACTAGTTGCATGTATGTCGCTGGAACCGATCTCATGAACGTGGTCATGTAAGGTTGGTCCGGGCCACTTCATCCCACAATACTGCCGAATCAAAATAAGAGGTTGGTGGTAAGTACTATGACTATCACCGCCCACAACTCTTTGTGTTCTAATCGTGCATATCATCTACGCATAGACCTGGCTCTTGATGCCACTGTTGGGTAACATAGCATGCAATTTCAAAAAAAATATCATATGCACACACAAGATCTATCTAGGAGATGCATAGCAAAGAGAGGGGGAGAGTGTGTCTACGTACCCTCAAAGACCGAAAGCGGAAGTGTTTGACAGCGCGGTTGATGTAGTCGAACTTCTTCGAGCTCCGACCGATCAAGCATCGAACGTACGACACCTCCGAGTTCTGCACACGTTCAGCTCGAATACGTCCCTCGTCCTCTTGATCCAGCAAGATGTCGAGGAAGTAAATGAGTTTTGTCAGCATGAAGGCGTGGTGACGGTGACTGTGATGTGATCCGCGCATGGCTTTGCCTAAGCACTACGAAGATATGACTGTGGGAGTAAACAGTGGAGGGGGGCGCCGCACACGGCTAACAATTGATATTGTGTGTGTTCTAGGTGCCCCCCCTCATATATATCAGTGGGAGGGAGAGAGGAGAGGCCAAGGAGCGCACCAAGTGGTGTCCGCCGGCCCCCTTGGGGCTTCCTTGCCTTGTGCCCCCTGTCATATTTCATGGAGGGGGAAGGAAAGAGCGGGGGAGAAGGAAGTGGGAATCCTAATCCGCACTTGCCTTTCTCCCTTACCCTTTCCTTCTCCATCCCCGGACGGCCCATATGTGGGGCGCACCAGCCCCTTGTGGCTGGTGTGTTTCCCTCTTGGCCCATAAGGCCCATATCTTTTGCCAGGGGTGCCCTAAACTCCTTCTGGTGACCCGATAAGTACCCGGTAACCCCCTGAACACTTCTGGTGTCTGAATACCATCGTCCTATATATCAATCATTACCTCTCGACCATTTTGAGACTGCTCGTCATGTTCGTGATCTCATACGGGACTCCGAAGAACATTCGGTCACCAAATCACATAACTCATATAGTATAATATCGTCATCGAACGTTAAGCGTGCGGACCCTACGGGTTTATGAACTATGTAGACATGACCGAGACACTTCTCCAATAAATAACCAATAGGAAACCTAGACGCTCATATTAGCTCCTACATATTCTACGAAGATCCTTATCGGTCAAACCATTATGACAACATACGTTATTCCTTTTGTCCACCGGTATGTTACTTGCCCGAGATTTGATCATCGGCGTCTTCATACCTAGTTCAATCTCGTTATCGGCAAGTCTCTTTACTCGTTCTGTAATACATCATCCCGAGACTAACTCATTCGTCATTTGCTTGCAAGGATTATTATGACGTGTATTACCGAGAGGGCCCAGAGATACCTCTCAGATACTTGGAGTGACAAATCCTAATCTTGATCTATGCCAACTCAACAAACACCTTCAGAGATACCTATAGAGCATCTTTATAATTACCCAGTTATGTTGTGACGTTTGATAGCACACAATGCATTCCTCCGGTATCTGGGAGTTGCATAATCTTATAGCCGGAGGAATATGTATTTGACATGAAGAAAGCAATAGCAATAAAACTGAACAATCATTATGCTAAGCTTACAGGTGGGTCTTGTCCATCATATCATTCTCCTAATGATGTGATCCCGTTATCAAATGAAAACTCATGTCCATGGTTAGGAAACCTTAATCATCTTTGATCAATGAGCTTGTCTAGTAGAGGCTACTAGTGACATAGTGTTTGTCTATGTATTCACACATGTATTAAGGTTTCCGATCAATCCAATTCTAGCATGAATAATAAACCTTTATCATGGTTAAGGAAATATAATAATAACCATTTTATTACTGCCTCTAGGGCATATTTCCATCAGTATCCCACTTGCACTAGAGTCAATAATCTAGTTCACATCGCTATGTGATTAACACCCAAAGAGTTTACTAGAGTCAATAATCTAGTTCACATCCTTATGTGATTAACACCCAAAGAGTTTACTAGTGTCAATAATCTAGTTCACATTGTTATGTGATTAACACTCAATGAGTTCTAAGGTATGATCATGTATTGCTTGTGAGAGAGTTTTAGTCAACCGGTCTGCAACATTCAGATCATTGTGTATTTTGCAAATTTCTATGTCTACAATGCTCTGCATAGAGCTGCTCTAGCTAATTGCTCCTACGCATCCAGAGTCATCTGGATTAGTGTCAAAGCTTGCATCGGCGTAACCCTTTATGACGTACTATTTATCACCTCCATAACCAAGAAACATTTCCTTATTCCTCTAAGGATATTTTTGACCATTGTCTAGTGATACACTCCTTGATTACTCTTTTACCCCCTAGCCGGACATGTGGCAAGGCACGCATTAGGTTTGTTACACACCATGGCATGCTTTATAGAACCTATGGCTGAGGCATAGGGAATGACTTTTATTCTCTCTATATTTTAAAAACGTTGAGGAAGCACCGTGCCGCTATTGGATATACTCTTGATGACCTTAAGGGCATTAGTCCCACTCTATGCTAACACAAAATTAAGGTGGAACCCGATGCTAAACCAGTTGTTGACCATCAGCGGCGGTTAAATCCTAGGATGAAGGAAGTGGTAAGAAATGAAATATTAAAACTTCTAGAAGCAGGTATAATCTACCCCATAGCTGATAGTAAATAGGTAAGTCATGTTCATTGTGTCCCTAAAAAGGGAGGTATTACCGTTGTTCTAAAAATGAATTGATTACACATAGAATTATTACAGGTTATAGAATGGTAATTGATTTCAAAAAATTAAACAAAGCTACAAGGAAAGATCATTATCCTCTACCATTCATTGATCAAATGCTAGAAAGACTATCAAAACATACACACTTTTGCTTTCTAGATGGATTTTTTGGGTTTTTCCAAATACACGTGTGACAAGAGGATCAAGAAAAAACTACTTTTGCATGCCCTTTTGGTACCTTTGCCTATAGACGTATGCTTTTTGGTTTAGGCAATGCACGTGCTACCTTTCAAAGATGCATGATAGCTATATTCTCTAGTTTTTGTGAAAAGACTGTTGAGGTTTTCATGGATGGTTTTGATACGTCTCAAACGTATCTATAATTTTTTATTGTTCCATGCTATTATATTATCCATCTTGGAATTTTTATATGCATTTATATGCTATTTTATATGATTTATGGGACTAACCTATTAACCTAGGGCCCAGTGCCAGATTCTGTTTTTTCCTTGTTTATGAGTTTTACAGAAAATGAATACCAAACGGAGTCCAATTGACGTGCCAATTTTTGATGATTTTTTATGGACCAAAAGAAGCCCTCGGAGTAAAAGAGTTGGGCCAGAAGAGTCCTGGTCGTCCACGAGGGTGGAGGGCGCGCCCTACCCCCCTAGGCACGCCCCCCTATCTCGTGGACGACTCCGAGACGCCCCTGACTTGTTCCCGACGCCAAAAATTCCAATAAATACAGAAACCCCAGAAAAAACCTAGATCGGGAGTTCCGCCGCCGCAAGCCTCTATAGCCACCAAAAACCAATCGGGACCCTATTTCGGCACCCTGCCGGAGGGGGGATCCCTCACCGGTGGCCATCTTCATCATCTCGGCGCTCTCCATGATGAGGAGGGAGTAGTTCACCCTCGGGTCTGAGGGTATGTACCAGTAACTATGTGTTTGATCTCTCTCTCTCTCTCGTGTTCTTCATATGGCACGATCTTGATGTATCGCGAGCTTTGCTATTATAGTTGTATCTTATGATGCTTCTCCCCCTCTATCTTCAAAGGATTGAGTTTTCCCTTTGAAGTTATCTTATCGGATTGAGGCTTTAAGGATTTGAGAACACTTGATGTATGTCTTGCATGTGCTTATCTGTGCTGACAATGGGATATTCATGTGATCTACTTGACGTATGTTTTGGTGATCAACTTGCGGGTTCAATGACCATGCGAACTTATGCATAGGGGTTGGCACACGTTTTTGTCTTAACTCTCCGGAAGAAACTTTGGGGCATTCTTTGAAGTTCTTTGTGTTGGTTGAATAGATGAATCTGAGATTGTGTGATGCATATCGTATAATCATGCCCACGGGTACTTGAGGTGACAATGGAGTATCTAGGTGGCATTAGCGTTTTGGTTGATGTGTGTCTTAAGGTGTTATTCTAGTATGAACTCTAGGATAGATCGAGCAGAAAGAATAGCTTCGTGTTATTTTACTACGGACTCTTGAATAGATCGATCGGAAAAAATAACTTTGAGGTGGTTTCGTACCCTACAATAATCTCTTCGTTTGTTCTCCGCTATTAGTAACTTTGGAGTGACTCTTTGTTGCATGTTGAGGGATAGTTATATGATCCAATTATGTTATTATTGTTGAGAGAACTTGCACTAGTGAAAGTATGAACCCTAGGCCTTGTTTCAAAGCATTGCAATACTGTTTGTGCTCACTTTTATCATTAGTTACCTTGCTATTTCTATATTTTCATATTACAAAAACCTATATCTACCATCTGTATTGCACGTGTATCAATATCTCTTCGCCGAACTAGTGCACCTATACAACTTACCATTGTATTGGGTGTGTTGGGGACACAAGAGACTCTTTGTTATTTGGTTGCAGGGTTGTTTGAGAGAGACCATCTTCATCCTACGCCTCTCATGGATTGATAAACCTTAGGTCATCCACTAGAGGGAAATTTGCTACTGTCCTACAAACCTCTGCACTTGGAGGCCCAACAACGTCTACAAGAAGAAGGTTGCATGGCAGACATCAGGTTTCTCCATTTATAGAACTTCTTTTGATGATTGCTTGAGCAACCTTGATCGAGTTTTTCAGATATTGAAGAAACTAATCTTGTCTTGAATTGGGATAAGTGTCACTTTATGGATAATGAAGGTATTGTCTTGGGACTTAAAATCTCCGAAAGCGGTATTGAAGTTGATAAAGCTAAAGTTGATGCTATTGAAAAAAAATGGTGTATCCTAAAGATGTCAAAGGTATACGAGGTTTCCTTGGTCATTGTGGTTTCTATAGGAGATTTATTAAATACTTCTCTATAATTTCTAGGCCTCTTACTAATATTTTGCAGATAGATCTTCCATTTGTTCTTTATGATGATTGTGTAGAAGCCTCTGAAATACTTAAGAAAGACTTAGTCTTTGCACGAACTGTTCAACCACCTTATTGGAACCTACCCTTTGAAATCATGTGTGATGCTAGTGAATATCTTGTTGGTGTTGTTCTAGGACAAAGAGTTGATAAGAAATTAAATGTTATTTATGCTAGTTAAACTCTATATATTGCTCAAAGGAATTATGCTACTACTGAAAAGGAATTTTTAGCAGTTGTGTTCGCTTGTGATAAATTCAGATGCTAGATTGTTGATTCTAAAGTAACTATTCACATCGATCATGCTGCTATTAAATATCTTATGGAAAAGAAAGATGCTAAACCTAGACTTATTAGGTGGGTTCTTTTGCTACAAAATTTGATATACATATCACTGATAGGAAAGGAGCTGAGAACCCACTAGCAAACAACTTGTCTAGGTTACAAAATTTTCTTGATGACCCACTACCTATTAATGATAGCTTTCGAGATGAACAATTAGCGGTCATAAACACTTCACGTAGTACTCCATGGTATGCATACTATGCTAGTTATACTGTTGCTAAATTTATACCACCTAGTTTCATGTATCAACAAAAGAAAAAGTTTTCAATGTTTTAAGACATTACTTCTAGGATGACCCACACCTTTATAAAGAAGCAGTAGATGGTGTTATTAGATGTTGTGTACCTGAGCATGAACAGGAATAAATGCTACGCAGGTGTCACTCCCAGGCCTATGGAGGACATCACGTGGGAGACAGAACTGCACACAAGGTTCAACAATCTGGTTTTTATTGGCCTACTCTCTTTAAAGATGCCCGCCAATTTGTCTTGTCTTGTGATGAATGTCAAAGAATTGGTAACTTTAGTAGACTTCAGGAAATGCCTATGAATTATTCACTTGTTATTGAACCATTTGATGTTTGGAGTTTTGATTTCATGGGACTTTTTCCATCCTCTAATGGTATACACATATTTTAGTCATTGTTGATTACGTTACCAAGTGGGTAGAAGCTATTCCAACTAGTAGTGTTGTTCATAACACCTCTATTAAAAAGCTTAAAGAAGTTATTTTCCCAAGGTTTGGTATCCCTAGATATTTAATGACTGATGGTGGTTCACACTTTATTCATGGTGCTTTCCGGAAATTGCTTGATAAATATGATGGTAACCATAGAATTGCATCACCTTATCATCCTCGGTCTAGTGGTCAAGTAGAACTAAGCAATAGAGAAATAAAATTGATCTTGCAAAATACTGTTAATAGATCTAGGAAGAAATGGTCTCAGAAACTTGATGATGCATTATGGGATTATAGAACTGCTTACAAAAGCCCAATGGGTATGTCTCCGTATAAAATGGTTTATGGAAAAGCATGTGACTTACCTCTTGAACTAGAACATAAAGCTTATTGGGCAATTAAAGAGCTCAACTATGATTTCAAACTTGCCGGTGAAAAGAGGTTATTTGATATTGGCTCACTTGATGAGTGGAGAACCCAAGTCTATGAAAATGCCAAGTTATTTAAATAAAAAGCTAAAAGGTGGCATGACAAAAGAATAAAAAAGGGGAATTTAATGTAGGTGACCAAGTATTTCTATACAATTCTCGTTTAAGGTTTCTTGCAGGGAAACTTCTCTCTAAATGGGAAGGACCTTACATTATCGAGGAAGTTTATTATTCTGGTCCCATCAAAATCAACAACGCATCAGGCAATAACCCGAGAGTGGTAAACGGGCAAAGAATCAAACATTATATCTCAGGTACTGTCATAAATATTGAAACCAATGTTATTAATACCATAACAACGGAGGAGTACATAAGGGAAATTTTACAGCATGTTTCAGAACCCTAAAAAGGAGTAGGTATATGGTACGGTAAGTAAACCGATTCCTAACACTTTCCAAAGTCAATTTCTATCTGTTTTGGAATATTTAAAAATTTAGGAAAATAAAAGGTAGTCCAAAAAGCGCACGAGTAGGCGACAAGCCGTGGGGGCGCCCTACCGCCCACGACGCGCCACCCTGGCTTGTGGCCACCTCGTGTGCCCTCTGGACTCCGTTTCTCCCAGAATACTTCTTCTACACGGTAAAAATTCATTATATAATCTCCCGAAGGTTTTGACCACCGTATCGTGGAAATATCCTCTGTTCTTATTTCGTGGTGTTTCTGCAGCAAATTCAGGGCAAGATGTCTTCGCAAGAGTCGATCAAGGAGAGTTGTGTCTCTCACCCGTTTACGGACCCGAGAGAGTATAGAAGAGCTGATCCATTCGGGCGGTCCACGGAGGAAGAGATGGAAGATGATATAAAAAGAGTGGATGACATGGAAGAAGAGCAAGAAGTCGATTCCATCCCTCAACCTAATGTTGGTCATGAGGACCTCACCAACTCAGTCATCCCGAATTCGGTCATACCTCCCGGTGCTTGATTTATCTCTTACAATAACATGAAAAAGAGTGTTGTTTTTCTCCCGCAGCAAGGAAGCATCCATGGGTGCAAGGTGCCTTGATTGTTACAGGGAAGCTCCGCAAGGAAGTTATGGATCTCAAGCAGAAAAACTTTAAGCTCGAGGAAGAGAATCAAATACTTCAGGGTATCATCGCTAAAAATATTGCACCACTACCACCAAAGGGAGATACTTGAGTGCACGGGTATGGGCACTCACCTAGGCATGTGCCTAGCTTGGGGGAGGTGCCTGGTATCGTATCACCATCACACCTTTACCTTTAGCGTTTATCTTAGTTCGATCCTTTTGGTTGTATCTTGATCTAGTAGATTAAAAGTTTTTGTATGATCTAGTCTTTTAGTTTTGTTTAAGTGGTCTATCTATGTAATTGAGTGTGAGGAGTTATATAATAAAGACTAGTTTTGATTTGAGGGCAATGTGCAACGCCCGGGATGTAACAATTCCATTTATGGAAATATATGTGTTGTTGACTTCATCAATTCCATTCTGGGCTCTTCCTTCTTTTCGGGTTTCTTTGTTTTGCCGTGTGCGTGTGTGCATATCATCCATGTCATGTCATCATGTGCATTGCATTGCATTCGTGTTGTCACTTGCACCCGGTCATGCTCGTCTCTTCCCGTGTCTGTTTCGAGTTCCGACACTCACACACGTGCCCGTGGCACCTCCGAGTCCTTCTTTCACAAGTGGTCGTAGAACGTTCTCGGGTCGAGGTGAGACTTGTCGTACGTTGTTGTTTTAGTACGTAGAGACCGCCTGTCAAGTTTCGTCGCGTTTGGAGGTCGTTTGATACTCCAACGGTTAACCTCGTGGGCTAAAAGCTCCTCTTTCTTTTGTCCCAACACCCCTCCACAACAGCCCACTAACCCAGCACAACCACTTCCATCCTCTCGGTCGTCGGATCGTGATCGTGTGGGCGAAAACCGCACCTCATTTGGACACTCCTAGCTCCCTTTACCTATAAAAAGGCCCCATCCCCTCCATTTTTGGGCGAAACCCTAGCCTCCCTCCTCCTCCGTCCGCCGGACGCGTCCGCCCGGCGCCGGACGTGTCCGCCCGCCGCCCGAACCAATCCGCGCCCGACACGTGGCATCTCCGCCGCCCACCTCCACCGTGCGCGCCGCCAGCCCGCTGAGCCCAGGCGCGGCCCGTCCGGCCCGCGCGCGCCGCCGCCCAACTGCGACCGGCCCGCACGCCTCTCCATCGCCGCCGCCCAGAGCGCCACGGCCGGCGTGCCTCACCACCGCTACCGCCGGCCTTCCCCGCCGGGAGCTCCACGCACCGCCGCCACCTCCAGCTCTGGCACCGCACCCCGCCGCCGCGGCGCTCGTCCCCACCGCGTCGCCGAGCTGCCGGTCCCGCGCCGCCCTCCGGTCAGCACCGCAGCGGCGAGCTTTGCCGCCAACTCTGGCGAGTCGCCACCCCGCTCCGGCGATCTCCTTTGACTCCGGCGAGATCCGACGGATCGGGCCCAGATCCACCGGTCCCCGATCCAAACGCCCCGGATCCCTCCATCCCGGATCCGTCCCGTCCCGTGTTGACTTTCCGCGGAGGTGAAATATCACTAAGTCCCGGATTCGTGTAAATTTGTTGCCTCCTTCATCATGTGGTAACTTTGTGCTTGGTGCTCCGTTTTGCGCATATGATATATCGAAAGGTTCGTCTCGAAGTGCTCTACATGTTAGCATCAGTTTCATTCATGATAGAGATCATCTAGATGTCTTAATCTTCATGGAAAGAGTGCTTCATGATGTAACTGTTTCAGGACTTGTTGTCTGAATAATTTTGTTGGCATGTTCATGAGCTAGTAACTTTGTGCATGTTGGTCCAAATGGAGTGTATGATATGTCCAGATGTTCGTATTGTGATGCTCTTCATGATGGATGCATTTGCATGTTTGTTAGGCTGAATTATGCCATGTTTAACCCTGCTGCAAAAGTGCATGTGGCTGATAAGTTTCTGAACTTGTTATGAGATGATGTTTTGTCTTGTTCGTGTATATTGATCCATATGTCATATGAGCTAGGTGTCAACATGTGTTTTGCTCTTTGGAATGTTCTCTACATGATATATTTGTTTTCATGCCATGATATGTCTTGAGATGAGTGCAACAAGCTTGTTAACATGCCATCGTGATGTTAAATTTCTGCTAAGTGTGAATTTGTTAATTTTTATGCCATGTTTCCATGATGCAACCGTCATTGTTGTGCATGGTTAGAGTTGTTCAGTTGGTGTTCCTTGATGAATATGTTATGCTCTAGCTATCCATGCTCTTATTTGCCATGATGCCATGCTGTACCTTGTTCTTTTGAGGCCCTCTAGTTGCTTCAAAATGTTTTCTGTCAGCATGCCCAGATTTTGCTAAGTCTGGATATACTTTTGCACTTTTGCCATGATGTTTGGGACATGTTATATTATGTTGTAGAAGCAGCCATGTGGTTATTCTTGAATAGCATATTAGGTATGTTATTTCCATGCCTTTTGCTTGCCTGATAGCTTGTTGTAGCTTGTTGTTTTCATGCTCTCAAGTGGCTATAAAATGTATCTGTCAGCCTGTTATCAACAAGTTCAATTTGGCCATGTGAATAGCTAGTTTTCTATGCATCCTATGACCATGTTCTTGCCATGAGTAGCTTCACAAATATGCCTTCTTGCTGTTGGTTATATTCACATGCCATGCAATACTTTGACCTGAGTTGCACAAGCTTACAAACATGCCTACTCGTCGTTGTTGCTGCCATGCCTTGCAATTTTCACTAAGTCTGAGAAATTTGTAAACTTATTGGATGTTGCCATGCTTGTTTAATTGTGTTCCAGCAAGATTTTGGGTGTGCTTTAAGTTCATGCTTGTTAAGAATCATGTCTATTTGACATCCATGCCTTTTGTATTCATGTTTGGGTGTTGTAGCATAATTATATCTTGCTCCAAAGATGCCATGTTGTTGTTAACTGCAGTTTTGCATTGTATCTTGTTTTGCTTGTCTTTTGCAAACCGTGCATCCGTTTTCCATGATCATTATATTGATTTCGATCGAAATCTTCCCCACTGTCCAGTGGCTTGCTTGGTTGCCCAAGATGAAGCCATTTCCATCACCTTCTCCTTGGGCTCGAGAGCATCCTCAGGCATACGCACATCATACTTGCATCCCATGACTTGTCTTCCATCATGCTAATTGTGCATTGCACCGTGTTTGATATTGTGTCGTTGTTGTGCTCTTGTGTCGGGTAGAGTTGGGAGCCAATACCGAGTTCCAGCTTCTTGTCAAGACTGAGTTTCAGGAGCCGTCTTACCATCCCACCGACGACTTACAAGGCAAGATGATCATTCCCCGATATCACCTCTATCTTTGCCTATGCTAGTTGTCTCGTTCTTTAGATATGCCTCGATGCCTATTCATGTTTGTCAACCTCCAATTGTTGCCATGAAGCACTCTAACCGCCTACCTAGCAAACCGTTGATTGGCTAAGTACGCTTTTGCTCAGCCCCTCTTATAGATTTGTTAGTTGCAGGCGAAGTTTATATATATATATATATATATATATATTGGCAATGGGTGGAAGGCTTGGCCTTCTGTTTGGTGTTTTGTTCCACTCATGTCACCTAAGGACCCGATAAACCGGTGTTATGTTCCTTGATTTTGCGTTCCTAACACAGTTGGGGTTTATGGGCCCCCTTGATAATTTGCACTGCTTAAAGCTTTTCCAGCAAGGCCCAACATTGGTACTCCATTTTCCTAACAACTAAAACTTGCATAGGGCGTTGCAAACCTGAGTTCTTAATCAACAACCCGGGCCAGTGCTCCTCATGAGTGTTGGTCCAAACTGGGCAGACTGCAGGGCCACCTTGGGGAAACCTGAGGGCTGGTATTTTCCTGTAGGTTGTCCCATCCGGTCGTGGCCTGGGATGAGATAGGCGCGGCTACTATCAGGGTGTCGGCATGCCGAGAGGTCTTGCTGGATTAGTTTTACCTTTGTCGAAATACCTAGAGCACGGGATTCCGAGAATACTCGGGTCTTCCCACCTTGGAGTTGCGACTCCGCAGATCGTGAGCTTGTGATGGGCTAAGTTTGGACACCCCTGTAGGGTTTTGAACTTTCGAAAGCCGTGCCCGCGGTTGTGTGGCAGATGGGAATTTGTTAATATACGGTTGTAGATAACTTGACACCATATCCTTAAGAATACACTACATGTGTGAGTAACCGTGATGGTCTCTTTCCGAAGTGCTTCGGGAAGTGAACACGGTGGGGTAATGTATGAACGTGAGTAGCTAGGATCACTCCTCGATCAACTTGGCAATCGTTGGCACTTGTTCTCTTCTCGCTCTAAACTCGTAAGCAAGTTGCTTAGTGCTTGCTGCAGACACTTTTATAACCATTCCACACCTAAGTCTTTGGTAGTTTTGATACCCGGGAACGGGATTGCTGAGTCCTTGTGGCTCACAGATTCAATACACACCAGATGCAGGTACAGCCGAGTACGATGCGGGAGATGGATCAGAACTTCACTGGGAGTTCGATGAAGAGCGTGGGCGTTACTATATTTCGTATCCCGATGATCAGTAGTGGTTCCTACTAGGGGCGATCAGGTCTTGTGTTCATGGTATCTTTCTCGTTTGGTTTTCGTCCGTAGTCGTACCCTGTGTCATTTGATGAATGTATGCTATTGTATTCATTGTGTGACGTGGCGAGTGTATGCCAACTATCTTTTACACTTTCCTCCCTGAACTTTTACATGAGATGTGAAAAGATACCACGCTTGAGATCATTCCAGAATGTGGTTATGTCTCTAAGTCGTGCCTCGACACGTAGGAGATATAGTCGCATCCTGGGCATTACACAATGCATTCATGCTTTGATCTTAGAAAAGGAAAATAAAAATAGATTATATAATAATCTTATGGGGAGTGATGACTTCACATATAAAGGGTATGCTACATGAAACTTGTTGAGAGTTGATAAACATAGTTTTGGTCATTGTTGCAATTAATAGGAAGTAATAAAGAAAGAGAGGTCTCACATGCAAATATATTATCGTGGACATCTTTTATGATTGTGGGCACTCGTTAAAATATTATACGCTAAAAGGTTGATGTTGGACAAGGAAGACAATGTAATGTGTTATGTTCCTTTGTATCCGAATAACTTATATTGTCATAGATCCTCTAACATGTTGGGCTTGTTTTCCCTCTTATGCTAGCCAAAAACTTTTTCACTAAGTAGAGATACTACTTGTGCATCCGAAAACCTTCAACCTAGTTTTGCCATGAGAGTCCACTATATCTACCTATGGATTCAGTAAGATCCTTCAAGTAAGTTGTCATCGGTGCAAGCAATAACAAATTACTCTCTAAATATGTGTTATCTTTTAGTGTGGGGAAAATAAACTTTGTACAATCTTGTGATTGGGAAGAAATAAAAGCAACAGACTGCATAATAAAGGTCTCTACCACAAGTGGCAATACAAAGTGATGTTCCTTTGCATTAAGATTCTGTGCATCCAACAAAAAAGTGCATGGCAACCTCTCCTTCCCTCTGCGAATGGCCTATATTTCATTTTATTATCTACCTTAAATACTAGACTCATGGAGATCTTCGCCGTTCCTTTTTACTTTTATCTTTTATCAAGCACAATATGTTGGAGAAAGATCTAGATACATGTATTCATACGGATGTAGAAGATCATGAACTATTATTATTGACATTACCCTTGAGTTAAACCGTTGGGTGGCAAAATTATAAGCCCCTACCTTCCTTTGTGTCTGATTGAAACTTTGATATCATAAGTATCCCGTGAGTGTTAGAAATTATGAAAGAATAAGAGATGGTTGAGCATGTGAGCTTGCTATATAAAAGCTCTTACATTAACTCTTTCTGATGTTATGATAAATTGCAATTGCTTCAATGACTGAGATCGTAGTTTCTTAGTTTTCAATAAGGTTTGTGATTCATACTTTACCATGTGAGTGAATTATCACTTCGATATAAGAAACTATATGACAATATATTGTTGTTCTAAAGATGATCATGATGCCCTCATATCTATATTTTATTTTATCAACACCTCTATCTCTAAACATGTGGTCATGATTATCGATTTCAGCTTTCGCTTGAGGACAAGCGAGATCTAAGCTTGGTGAAGTTGATACGTCCATTTTGCAACATGCTTTTATGTTGATATTTATTGCATTATGGATTTTTATTTCACATTATGATACAATATTTATGCCTTTTCTCTCTTACACTTCAAGATTTACATGAAGAGGGAGAATGCCGGCAGCGCAAATTCTGGACGGGAAAGGAGCAAATCTCACAGGCCTATTTTGCACAAATCCAAAAGTCCTGAAAAATCTACGGAGAATTATTTTGGAATATATAAAAAGTCTTGGGCGAAGAAAATCCAGAGGGGGACCCACCAGGTGGCCACAAGCCTGGGGCGCGCCCTACCCCCCCCCCCCAGGGCGTGCCCCCAGGGCTTGTGGGCCCCCTAACAGGTCCTCGGTGTCCATCTTATGCTATATTGAGGGTTTTGATGTGGAAATCAGAGGAGAGCTTTCGGGACGAAATGTCGCCGTCTTGAGGCGAAACTTCGGCAGAACCAATCTTGGGCTCCGGCGGAGCTGCTTTGCCGGGGAAACTTCCTTCCGGGAGAGGGAAATCGAAGCCATCGTCCTCACCAACGATCCTCTCATAGAGGGAGGGTCAATATCCATCAACATCTTCACCATCACCACCTCCTCTCAAACCCTAGTTCATCTCTTGTATTCAATCTTTGCCTCAAAACCTCATATTGGTACATGTGGGTTGCTTGTAGTGTTGATTACTCCTTGTAGTTGATGCTAGGTGGTTTATTTGGTGGAAGATCATATTTTCAGATTCTTGATACTATTAAATACTCCTCTGATTATGAACACGAATATGCTTTGTGAGTATTTACGTTTGTTCGTGGGGACATGTGAGCGGTCTTGTTATAAGTAATCATGTGAATTTGGTATTCGTTTGGTATTTTGATAAGATGTATGTTGTCTTTCCTATAGTGGTGTTATGTGAATGTCGACTACATGACACTTCACCATTCTTTGGGCCTAGGGGAAGGCATTCATAAGTAATAAGTAGATGATGGATTGCTAGAGTGACAGAAGCTTAAACCTTAGTTTATGCATTGCTTCGTAAGGGGCTGATTTGGATCCACATGTTTCATGCTATGGTTAGATTTATCTTAATTCTTCTTTCATAGTTGAGGATGCTTGCTAGAGGGCTTAATCATTAGTGGGAGTCTTGTCCAAGTAAGAGCAGCACCCATGCACCGGTCCACCCACATATCAAATTATCAAAGTAACGAACGTGAATCATATGAGCATGATGAAAACTAACTTGACAATAATTCCCATGTGTCCTCCGGAGCGATTTTCTTTATATAAGAGTTCGTCCAGGCTTATACTTTGCTATAAAAAGTATTGGGCCACCTTGATGCACCTTGTTACACTTGTTATTTGTTACCCGTTACTAATTATCTTATCACAAAACTATCTGTTACCGGTAATTTCAGTGCTTGCAGAAAATACCTTACTGAAAATTGCTTGTCATTTCCTTCTGCTCCTCGTTGGGTTCGACACTCCTACTTATTGAGAGAACTACAATAGAGCCCCTGCACTTGTAGGTCATCATACCTAAGCCCAACCACATTAGTCCCACCGAGTTGTTCCAGTCGGTCCCACCGAGATTCATAACGTTCATATTTTTTTTGAACAGATCGGTGCTATCGAGTTTAACTAATCGATGCCACCGAGATGAGTCAAATGTGTGTAACGGTTGATGAGGGAGTCCTGGATCGAGGGGTTCTCATGTGGCCGGATAACGTGTGGTGGGCCGGACTGGTGGGCCGTGAAGATCATTGCTGAAGATCGTCTCTCGTATCCAGATTGGACTCCTGTATGCGTATATTGGCAGGTTTTAGGTTCGGGTGTAAGCTTCCCTTCCTCTGCAAGACGGTTATGTACAAACCCTACGGCCCTCCGGTACCTATATAAACTGGAGGGTTTAGTCCGTAGAGGCTAAGGTTGAAAAGAAACAACAGAATCATAGGCTAGACTCCTAGGGTTTAGCCATTACGATCTCGAGGTAGATCAACTCTTGTAATCATATTCATCAAGATCAACCTAGCAGGAAGTAGGGTATTACCTCGATCGAGAGGGCCTGAACCTGGGTAAACATCGTGTCCCCAGTCTCTTGTTACCGTCGATCCTCAGACGCATAGTTCGGGACCCCCTACTCGAGATCCCCCGGTTTTGACACTGACATTGGTGCTTTCATTGAGAGTTCCACTATGTCGTCGACCGAAGGACTGATGGATCGCTTCATCAACCACGACGGCACCGCCGAGGAAACTTTTCCTCTCGACCAGCTTTTTGTGTTCGACGGCTTCATGCTCCGTACCAACACAGAAGTCCACCTCGAGCAGATTGAGAGCTACACCCCTGGCCATCAGGTCAGGTTTGGAAGCTTGAACTACATTGCTGATATCCGCGGAGACTTGGATCTTCGACGGATTCGAGCCCACAGTGATCGCTCCCTGCCACCATAATGAACATGACCTAACTCTGTCATCGGACCACCTCCAAGGAATAGTACATGTAACCGTTTTGGCCTTAGATCCGGAACAGATCGCGTCACCCGAGGATGGGAAGCTCAACCCTGCCACGGAAGCCACAGACTCAACCGCGCTGGAGCCGCACACAGACCCAACTATGAACGGGATCTGTGTTACCGGAACTCCAGACTTGTCTCCGACTGCAGGTTCCGAACCATGCGCATCTGCGCCCTTCAAGCTTGATCAGGCGTTTATCGCCGAATTCAGCGATGCAGATATCTTCTGGCACTCACCTTTTGGCGATGTGCTAAATTCGTTAAAATCTCTCTCCTTATCTAGGGACACACAGCCGAATTATATTCGGTTCGAACTGGAGGCTGATGATGGAGAATTTTGCTTCCCACCCACCACCTACTTGGTAGCCACGGTCGAATATCTAACTGATCTACTAAAATACGCTTCCGAAGACTTCAAATGGATGGACGTCGAAGCCGAAGCAGATCTAGACCAAAACCTGCCCGTAACTGGGCGATGGACAACTACGTCTCCATACGACGTGTATATGGTGGATACAGCTAAGGAGTAGGAGGGCGATGGCGAAAACGATCCCACAAAGGACAAGCCTATCGATGAACCTCCCAAGCATCGGCGTCCAAAGCGCCGAACTAAAACCTGTAAAGGGAAAGATAGCAACACTTTCACTAACGATGGTGAAAGTCCGCAGCAAGACGAAGACCCCGCAGATCCAGCGATGGAGGAGGATGAGCGAGAGGAAGGCGAACGTAGTCTGAAACCGCTGTGCGATGACAGCGATGCCGAAGACAACAATTACAAACCTGTCTCCGAAGAGGATGTTAGCCTGGGCGATGACGAATACATCATCCCAGAAGAACCCTTAGAACAAAAGCGCTTCCATCGGAGGCTTATTGCCACCGCAAGGAGCCTAAAAAAGTAGCAGAGACGGCTTGGAGCCGCACAGGATACGCTCAACGATAGATGGAATGAAGTGCTAGACGCTGAGCAAAAATATGGCAATCGCCAAACCAAAGGCTATCCTAAGCGTAGACTGCTGCCCGAATTCGACGACGAGGCCACTACGCCTATAACGCCGAATAATAACACCGTCGACAAGCCGGACCGACCACCTTGTGCACGGGACAGAGTGGCCAGCAACGACGTGCACAAGCCTGCACCCCCACCACATAAAGGAAAGGAGGATGCGGCTCAGGGCCGGAAACACAATCTACGTGAGGACCTGAACAAAAAAGCTGTCAAGACCAGATCCAAGGACCGTGCTCCCGCACGGGATGGCGGCTATCAAGCCAATCATGTCGGTCACATACTAGTTCGGGGTCAATACCGAACATCGCAACCATCGGACATACGCCATGATATAGCAAAATATAGGGCGCCGCACACCCTCTGTGCTTCACCGATGAGGTGCTGGATCACGACTTTCCAAAAGGGTTTAAACCCGTAAATATCGAGGCATATGATGGAACGACGAATCATGTTGTCTGGATAGAAGACTTTATTCTTCACATCCACATGGCTCGAGGAGATGATCTCCATGCCATCAAATACTTACCCCTCAAGCTGAAAGGACCAGCTCGGCACTGGCTTAACAGCCTCCTAGAGAACTCCATTGGGAGTTGGGAAGAAATTGAGGATGCTTTTCGGGCCAATTTTCAAGGGACCTATGTCCGGCCCCCCGGATACTGACGATCTAAGTCACATCATCCAACAACCCGGGGAATCAGCCTGCAAGCTTTGGAATCGGTTTCTCACTAAGAAGAACCAAATCATCGACTGTCTGGACGCCAAAGCCTTAGTGGCCTTCAAGCTCAGTGTCCAGGACGAATGGCTAGCTAGGCACCTCAGACAGGAAAAGCCAAGGACAATGGCAGCCCTAACTACACTCATGATCCGTTTTTGCGTGGGCGAGGACAGCTGGCTAGCTCGTAGCAGCACCAGCGACCCTGGAACATTTGAAGTCAGGGACGGCAATGGAAAGCCACGACGTAATAAAAACAAACGTCGAAATAATGCTGGAAGCCCATATGATACAGCGGTAAACGCTGAATTCAGTGGCCCCAGACCCGATCAATGGAAGAATCCATTCAAAGGCAACAAAGATGGTCCACCTAGCCTGGACAAAATATTAGATAGGCCCTGCCAGATCCATGGCACCCCAGATAAACCTGCAAACCATACCAACCGAATTGTTGGGTCTTCAAGCAGGCTGGCAAGCTCAACGCCGAACACATGGGAAAGGGACCTCAGAGCAAAGACGAAGATGAACCTCACCAGCCGAACACAGGGGGACAAAAGAAATTTCCACCAGAGATCAAAACAGTGAACATGATCTATGCCACTCATATCCCAAAGAGGGAGCGCAAGCGCGCACTCCGAGATGTCTATGTCAACGCACCTGTTGCCCCCAAATTCAACCCATGGTCGGCTTGTCCGATCACTTTTTATCGCAGGGATCATCCAACTAGTATATGTCATGGGGGTTCGACTGCCCTAGTGCTCGACCCAATAATCGATGGATATCATCTCACTCGAGTCCTTATGGACGAAGGTAGTAGTCTCAACCTAATATATCAGGACATTGTCCGCAAGATGGGGATAGACCCGTCAAGAATCAAGCCAAGCAGCACGACCTTTAAAGGAGTGATAGCGGGCGTGGAAGCTTGATGTATGGGCTCTTTAACATTCGAGGTCGTATTCGGCTCACTGAGGGAGTCCTGGATCGAGGGGTCCTCATGTGGCCGGATAAACTCCTGGTGGGCCGGACTGGTGGGCCGGACTGGTGGGCCGTGAAGATTATAATTGAAGATCATCTCTCGTATCCGAATAGGACTCTTGTATTCCTGTAATGGCAAGTTTTAGGTTCGGGTGTATATTTTCCTTCCTCTGCAAGATGACATGTACAAACCCTAGGCCCCTCCGGTGTGTATATAAACCAGAGGGTTTAGTCCGTAGAGGCTAGAGAAGATAATCACAATATCCTCATAGGCTAGACTTAGGGTTTACCCATTACGATCTCGAGGTAGATCAACTCTGGTATTTATATTCATCCATACTAATATAGCAGGAAGTAGGGTATTACCTCGATCGAGAGGGCCTAAACCTGGGTAAACATCGTGTCCCCAGCCTCATGTTACCATCGATCCTCAGATGCATAGTTCGGGACCCCCTACCCGAGATCCGCCGGTTTTGACACCGATATTGGTGCTTTCATTGATAGTTCCACTATGTCGTCGACGGAAGGACCGATGGATCACGTCATCAACCATAACGGCGACACCAAGGTAATTATCCCTCCACGCCAACTTTTCGTGTTCGGTGGCTTCGCGCTCCGTGCCAACACAGAAAGCCACCTCGAGCAGATCGAGAGCTATGCCCCTGGCCATCAAGTCAGATCTGGAAGCTTGAACTATGTTGCTGATATCCGCGGAGACTTGATCTCCGTCAGATTCGAGCCAGCGGCAACTTCTATCTGCCACCACGATGAGCATGACCTAACTCTATCATCGGATCAGGAAATAGCACCTGCAACTGTTCTGGCCCTAGATCCAGAACAGGCCACGCCACCCGAGGACGGGAAGCTCAACCCCACCACGGGAGCCGCAGACTCTATGGTGTTGGAGCCGCACATGGGCCCAACTATGAGCAAGCTTTGTATTACCGGAACCCCGGACTCAACTCCGGCCTCTGATTCTGAATCATGCGCATCCGCGCCGTTCAAACCTGACCAAGCGTCTATCCCCGAATTAGGTGCCGCGGATATCTTCCAGCACTCATCCTTTGGCGACATGTTAAAGTCGTTAAGATACCTCTCCCTAGAAGAGGATACACAGCCGCATTGTATCCAGTTTGAACTGGAGGCTGATGGAGAATTTCGTTCCCCACCCACCACCCACTTGATAGCCACGGTCGAAGATCTAACCGATCTACTGGACTATACTTCCGAAGACTTCGAAGGGATGGACCTCGAAACTGAAGCGGATCCAGATCAAGGCCAGCCCGTAACCGGGCGGTGGACAGCCACGTCTTCGTACGATGTGTACATGGTGGATACACCCAAAGAGGCAGAGGGCGACGGCGAAAACAATCCTGTAGAGGACAAGCCTGTCGAAGAACCTCCCAAACGTCAACATCCAAAACGCCGAACTAAATCCTGTAAAGGAAAGGATAGCAACACTATGACTAATGACGGTGATATTCCGGGACAAGCCGAAGACCCTGGAGAACCAGCGATGAAGCAGGAGGAGCCAGAGGACGGCAAACAGAGTCCAAAGCCGCAGTCCATTGACAGCGATGCTGAAGACGGTACTTATGAACCGGTCTCCGAAGAAGAGGATAGCCTGCGCGACGATGAATTCATCGTCCCAGAAGAACCCTCAGAATAAAGGCGTTTCCACCGAAGGCTTATTGCCACTGCAAGGAGCCTGAAAAAACAGCAGAGACGGCTTCGAGCCGCACAGGACACGCTCAATGATAGATGGAATGAGGTGCTAGATGCCGAACAGAAACATGGCTATAACGGCCAAGCCAAAGGCTATCCCAAGCGTAAACTGCTGCCCGAATTCGATGACGAGGCCGCTGTGCCCGTCCCGCCGAAGAAAAACACCATCGACAAGCCGGACCGACCACCTCGCGGATGGGACAGAGTCGCTAGCAATGGCGTACACAAGCCTGCACCACCACTCCGTAAAGGAAAGGAGGGTGCGGCTCAAGTCCGAAAACATGATCTGCGTGAGGACCTGAACAACAAAGCTAGCAAGGCCAGGTCTATATACAGACCTAGAGACCGGGATCTCACACGGGACGGCGGCTATCAAGCCAATCGCGCCGGTAACATACCAGTTCGGGGTCAATACTGAACACCAAAACCATCGGACATACGCCACGATATAGCAAGATACAGAGGAGTTGCACATCCTCTATGCTTCACCGATGAGGTGTTGGGTCATGATTTCCCAGAAGGGTTTAAACCTGTGAACATCGAAGCGTACGATGGAACGACAGATCTCGCCGTCTAGATAGAAGACTTTATTCTTCACACCCACATGGATCGAGGAGATGATCTCCACGCCATCAAATACTTACCCCTCAAGCTGAAAGGACCAGCTCGGCACTGGCTAAACATCCTCCTAGACAACTCCATTGGGAGTTGGGAAGAACTTGAGGATGCTATTCGGGCCAATTTTCAAGGGACTTATGTCTGGCCCCCGGACGCTGACGATCTAAGTCTCATCATCGAACAACCCGGGGAGTCAGCCTGCAACCTTTGGAATCGGTTTCTTACCAAGAAGAACAAATCATGGACTGTCTAGACGCTGAAGCCTTACCGGCATTTAAGCATAGTATCCGAGACGAATGGCTAGCCAGACACCTTGGACAGGAAAAGCCAAGGACAATGGCAGCCTTAACTACACTCATGACTCGCTTTTGCGCGGGTGAGGATAGCTGGTTAGCTCGTAGGAGTACCAGTGACCCTGGAACATCTGAAGTGAGGGATGGCAATGGAAAGCCACGACGTAACAAAAACAAACATCGAAACAATTCTGGAAGCCCAGATGATACAGTGGTAAATGCCGGATTCAGTATCTCCAGACCCGGTCAACAGAAGAAGCCATTTAAAGGCAACAGAGATGGTCCATCTAGTCTGGACAAAATATTAGATAGGCCCTGCCAAATCCATGGCACCCTAGAGAAACATGCCAACCACACTAACTGCAATTGTTGGGTCTTCAAGCAAGCCGGCAAGCTCAATGCTGAACATAAGGGGAAGGAGCCTCAGAAAGAAGACGAGGATGAGCCTCGCCTGCTGAATATAGGGTGGCAGAAGAAATTTCCACGAGAGGCTAAAACAGTAAACATGATATATGCCACTCATATCCCAAAGAGGGAGCGCAAGCGCGCACTCCGAGATGTCTACGCCATTGAGTGTGTCGCCCCAAAATTCAACCCATGGTCAGCCTGTCGAATCATCTTTGATCGCAGGGATCATTCGACTAGTATTCGGCATGGGGGTTCGGCTGCCCTAGTGCTCGACCCAATAATCGATGGATACCATCTAACCCTAGTCCTTATGGACGGCGGCAGCTGTCTCAATCTGATATATCATGATACTGTCCGCAAGGTGGGGATCGACCCGTCAAGAATCAAGCCAAGCAGCACGACCTTTAAAGGAGTGATACCAGGCGTTGAAGCCTGCTGCAGAGGCTCTTTAACGTTGGAAGTTGTATCCGGTTCTCCCGACAACTTTCGAAGCGAAGAACTAATCTTCGACATAGCTCCGTTCCGAAGTGGCTATCACGCTCTACTCAGAAGGACGGCCTTCGCCCGCTTTAATGCAGTCCCGCATTATGCCTAACTAAAGCTTATAATGCCTGGACCACGTGGCGTTATCATGGTCAATGGAAATATGGAGCGCTCTCTCCGTACGGAGGAGGACACTGCGGCCTTAGCAGGCGAAGTCCAAAGTGGCCTATTCAAGCCGGATAATCCATCAATAGCAGACACAACTAAACGTGTCTGGCACACGCCTCAGAGCGGCAGCTCAGATGAACCTGAGCAAGATTGACAGCTGCGCCCCCGTCGACTACCCCATAAGGTGATAGCATATGTGCCTCGAGTACATAATTATGCCTTAAAAATTCTCTGGGCGACGACCGGGGGCACCAGCACATAGTCTATAGTTGGGCTAGACCCTATTCGGACTCTAAGCTTTTTTAGGTTCATCAAACGAACCAACCTTGCTATGGCCAAACTGGATTGATTTCTTCATTTTCCAGGTTTATTTTCTTTTTTCTTTCAGATGGCCATCATACTCCCACCCCTTCAAGGACACATTATAGAGGAAGAAACGGCGCAGACGTGCAACAGGGACCCGCACTAAGGTTTCTTTTTAGATTAAGACCCTGTGTAAACCTTTTTCTCTTTCTTGTTTTATACCTTCTTGGCATGTAAGATGTCCAAAAAAGGATTTTTCGTCATTGTCTGTAAGATTACGGTTCCTCATATTATAAAGGGATATTAATAGAACAGCTTTACTCTCATTATGCTTTTATTCACCCACCATAAAATATTCTCTTCCCGCATCAGATTGCCATATGTGCCTTGTCAATAAGGGTTTATTACTAGGGGCTGTATTCAGCCCTGATATATGTCGAAAATACCGAACACCTATAGGGAGTGTTCGGCGTCCTGGATGTTTGCCTTATATTCATCTGTTCCGAATCATGTCTTGGGTCAATAGTTGGGTTGCCCGGCTCCCGTGCTTACCCCTACGTTCCCGATTGTTCAGCTAGGGTGTAAAGGGAGAACTACTGCAATTGTACTTCTGGCTAGTCCGGTCAAGTACCTCAGTAGAGAAAGCCAAAAACAGATTGTCAAGATAAGCGAGAACTTGGTCTGCAATCCGGTGACTTAGTTTATACTACGATCGATAGAGATCTACCCCGTGTTATACGAAGGGCTGGTTCTTCGCCCAGCCAGGTGCAATTGGATGCCTTAAGTAAGGAATATTATATCTGCACCAGGGGCTAGTACCTAGCCCCACATGTCAAACTCCTACGACTTAGTGAAAGCAAAAACGCCGCATAGTCTAATTGCCTGGTTCGCTCCGCATACACCTCCTATACAGACCAAGACGTTGGATAAAGGGTGTACATGCATATGACCGAACACCTCAGTACTATGTACATGGGGGCTGAAGCCGACGACTGGAAACTTTCGGATTTAGATAAACAATCACATGGGAGGTAAAAGACGCTGATATTATAATAGCGCAAAAGTTATATACACTGGATTCATAAGCATAGTCTTTACATCCGGATACAATTAGTCGTCAACAACATCCTTCGAACATTGGCCTTCTACAAGGTGGACTGTAATGCCCCGGATGTAATACTTTCCCTTTTGGGTATATAATATATCTCCGGCTTCATCTATTTCCATTCCGGGTTCTTTGTCTTTCGGGTTTTCGTCGTTTTGTTGTGTGAGTGTGTGGCATTCATTCATATCATGTAGACATGTGCATTGCATTGCATTTGTGTTGTCGGTTGCATCCGGTTCCGCGTGTCCCTTCCCGTTGTCCGCTTCGCGTTCCGGAGCTCCCTCACGTGTCCGTGACGTCCCGTAGGCCTACTTTGTTGTTCGGGCGTTTAACGTTACCGGTGTGCCGCGAGGTTGTTGTCTGTGTTGTTGTTTTGTTGTGTGCAACCCGCCTCTCAAATCTCGTCTCGTTTGGACTCCGTTGACTTTTCCCTCCGTTGTTCATGTGGGTCCAAAGTGCCTTCACTTCGTGTCCCGGAAACACCCATACTGCAGTCTGTTATCTTCTCCTAGGCCCTTCTAATCTACCCCGCGATCGGATCCGTCGGATCGCGATCGGAGGGCTCCAAACACCCCCAATTCCCTCCTAACCCTAAAAACTGCTATTTATAGACCCCTAGTCTATTTTGGGCATCCCCTTCTTCCTCCTCTCTTCCCTCATTTTTTTTTCTCCAGATTTCCCTCTTTTATCTCAGATCCATCAGCCACTTGGCTGGATCCATCGAACCAGCCGCCGTTCTTTCCTTCGTAGCCAGCCAGCTGCCGTTTCCTCGATCTCCTCAACCGCAGCCGACCGGTTCGGTCCAGGCCAGCGCCAGGATCCCGACCGGCAGCTTCGCTGGGCTCGTCCCCGCTTCGAGTCGTTCGGCAGGGGGCTGCGGGACCACATCGCCGCGAGGCCCATCCGCCGTCGCCTCCTCATCGCGTCGCCGAGGCCAGGCGGGCCTCCCTCCCTCCAGCCGCGTGGGCCGGCCGTTCCCTTCGCCAGGCTCCAGCGCCGCTGGCTGGGCCGCCCCTTCGCCAGCGCCCCGTGGGCTCCCTCGCCCGTACCAGGTCGTCGCCTCCTCCGCATCGGGCGAGCCAGGCACTTGGCCGCTCGCCAGGCCGCGGGCTCCCCCAGCTCGCCAGCAGCCGGGCCGCCCCGCGCCGCCACTCGGGCCGGAGCCCAACCGCCTCCTCCCTCCGCCAGAAGCCCAGCCGCCGGCCCGTCTTCTTCTTTTTTTTTCTCAGATCGGATCTGAAGAGGTTGTTTCCCCACTCCTAAGTCCCAGATCTGTTGATCTGAAATGCTATGTTTGAACTGCCCTAACTTTTTGCCTGATGCTCCGTTTTGCGCGTGTAATATGTCCAGACGTTCGTGGAGATGTGCTCTACGTTTCCTCTGTTGTTGTCATGCATGTTAGAGATCATCTAGGTGCTTGTTTTGCTGTTGCAAGAGTGCATCATGATATAAACTGCTGCTATGTGTTATTTTTATGCCACCTTTGCCATGTGATATCTTCTAGCTCGTTTGTCCGAATGATGCAAATGACATGTCCACGTCTTCGTCTTGCCACGAACTACGTGTTGCTTGTGATAGGTTGCATGGTAGAATTATTATTGCCTTGTTATCATCGTTGCAAAGTGCCATGTTCACGTGATGTTGTTTCACTTGTTATGAAATGCCATCTTGTTGAACTCGTTGCAATCGTTGTGTTCACCTCTTTGATGCATGCTTGTGTGTTTCGGGATCACCTTCATGTGCACTTTGATGAGGTGCTTACCCTTTGCCATGTTTAGTTTCGAGGTGACTTAAACATGCTCCTTTTGATGCTATGATGATATTGCTGTTTTAGGACTTAGTGGTTTTTCACTAAGTCTGAAAGCTGTAACGTTCCGATGCCATGTTCGTGTGATGTTCTAGGACAAAGCATGTTAGTTTTGGAGTGGATCTTGATTGTTCCTTGTAGTATATATTGTTGTCTTTCCATCCATGTCCTCACATGTCCATTTAAGTGGCTGTAGCATGTTTATCTTTTGCTCTAAAGTTTCAATAAAATTCTGCTGCCAGAATTTTATTGTCAAGTTCCATATGTCCAAGATCATTGCTATTGATCCGTGACTCCGTTGGGGTGCACCTTTGGACATAGTTGCTGTACTATATGTCTAGTTTGTGTTCATGCCCTTTGCCATGCTTTTTGGGTGCTGTAGCTTAATTATTTCGAGCTCCGAAGATGCTATGATGCTGTAATTTTCAGCTTTCGCTCAAATCTTGTTTCGGGCATAACTTTTAGCCCGTAACTCCGATTTCAGCGAATCTTATATCAAACTTGGTTGTTTTTCTGTGTAGATTAATAATATCAGATTGTTATCATGTTTTGAGGTGTTTTGCTTGAGTGATATTTTTCCGTGCTCCGTGTGCATCCTTAGTGCATCCATCATGCATTCATTTTTTCCGAGTGCGCATTGCATCTTGTTGGTTGGTGCTTGGTGTGATTGTTTTGTTTAGAGCCGGAAGCTGAGTACGAGGTTGAGCACGAGGTTTCCAACGAGGTTGAGCACGAGGACCCTTCTTACGATCCGAACGACTTCTCTTCAGGCAAGATGACCGAACCCCGATAACATTACTATCTTTGCCTATTGCTAGTAGTCTCGATCTATAGTTTTGCCTCGATGCCCATGATCTTCTTGTCAGCCTCCTACTTGTAAACCATTGCCATGTTTAACCAACCTACCTATGCAAACCGTTGCTTGGCTAAGTACGCTTCGCTCAGCCCTTGTTATAGCATTGCTAGTTGCAGGTGAAGATTGAAGATGCTTGCTTCATGTTGAAGTTTGGTTGGGTTATATCACACTATATAAATGCTTAAAATGAAATCATCTATATATTGGCAAGGGTGGAAGGCTAAGCCTTTTGCTTGGTGATTTGTTCCACTCATGCCGTTAGGAACCGTATAAACCGGTGTTATGTTCCTTGATTATGCGTTCCTAACACGGTTGGGGTGTATGGGACCCCCTCGATAAACCGCTAAGTGCTAAGTCTTTTCCAGCAAGTCCCAACCTTGGTACTATTTGCCTAAACAACTAAAACCTTCCGAGGGAGTAATTAACCCGAGGCTTAATTAATTCAACCCCCTGGGCCAGTGCTCGACTTGAGTGTTGGTCCAAACTAGAGCCACTTGCGGATACCACCCGGTTCGCTGGGATCTTCGGTATCTGTACGTACTGCTCATCCGGACGTGTCCTGAGACCTAGATACGCGCGGCTACTATCAGGGTGTCGACACGCCGGGAGGATTTGCTGGATTAGCCTTACCTTAGCTCGGTATATCTTGAGCACGGGATTCCGAGGATACTCGGGTCTTCCCACTTTGGAGTTGCGACTCCGCGGATCGTGGGCTTGTAATGGGTCAAGTTGGAACACCCCTGCAGGGTTTGAACTTTCGAAAGCCGTGCCCGCGGTTATGTGGCAGATGGGAGCTTGTTAATTCCGGTTGTAGATAACTTGACACAATGTTTCTAATACACTACCAGCGTGTGTTCCGTGACTGTCAATTTCAGAATAGGGATTCGGGAGTTGAACACGGAGGGGTTATGCTTGTAGAGCTTGTAGCTAGGATCACTTCGTGATCACTTCTCGCCGAGGCCTTCTCTTCTCGCTCTCACTTACGTAAGTTAGATGCTAGTTGCTGCTGCAGACACTTATTCTTTTCTTCAGCCTTTTCCTCACCCAAAGGCTTTGATAGTCTTGTTACCCGGAGACGGGATTGCTGAGTCCTCTGTGGCTCACAGTTACTTCACACACCAGATGCAGGTCCAGCTGTGAGCTATCCAGGTGATGGCACCGAGCTGGATTGGGAGTACGACGAGGAGCGTAGTCGGTACTATGTGCGCTACCCGGACGATCAGTAGTGGAGACTCTTACTAGGATTCGATCCGCCTTTGGTTTATTTATCTAAGTTTGGTACTTTGACTTTTGGCTTTTGCCCTTAGAGGGTTGTGTTGTTCTTAATGTATGATGTTTGAGACTTGTACTGTAATTATGTGACGTGGCGAGTGTAAGCCAACTATTTTCTGTTTACTATCCCTCTTTTACATGAGTTGTGCAAAGATTACCAAACTTGAGATCATTCTAAGATGGATTTATGCCTTTAAGTCGTGCCTCGACACGTAGGAGGTATAACTCCATCCTGGGCATTACAAGTTGGTATCAGAGCCTTCTCCGACCTAGGAGCCCCCACTGTTTGATCGAATCGTTGACGGTCGAGTCTAGGCACACACTGAAAACTTTTTGAGTCCTATATTATATCGGAGAGTAGGATTTATTTGCTTCTCATCCCTTTTTCTCTCTGGTGAGGACTCCTGACGACTACTCTTGTCTCTCCTATCTTCAAAAATTGCACAAAATTTTTTAGGAATCCCGCGAGTATTCTGGGATTGTTTCGATGTTCTTGTGACAAGGATATTGTTCTCGATGCCTCCTGTTACCGAGGAGTTGAGCTTCGGGGTATCATTGACACAAGAATATCGCAACAGTACTAAATACTTAAGACGGCCGACATCGAAAATCTCCCCTATACGGCCAGTGGCAAGATAACCCCGACATCACCCAGTACTGGGGAGGTAGTTCGGGAGTATTGCCATAGCTTGTTATAGTGGATGCTTTTCGAAGGTCCGAGGTACACAGTTTCCGAGAAAGACTGGTTATGTGTTGAAGGATGGATACACCTGGATGTAGGTTTAGAGTTGATTGCGCGGTGCTTCCCGTGTATCCCCAACACCTGATTGCATAACTGGAATCTTTCGGAAATCTATAGGTGGGTTTTATCCAGTAGATCATAGGCATTCTTCCAACGAATGCAGGTTAGCGAGTTCGGGGTTCTACATTGAGTGAAGTAGTTATATGACCGAGGTTACTATCAGGAGTTGCATCTTAAAGGGTCCTTGGCTATGCTGATCCGGGGATTGCAAAACCTTTTCGTAACGCGTTCATATGCTTTCAGCACAAAGATGTTAGAACGAAACTCCTCTCTTGTGTTTGTTCCCGTCTGTACCTTGTTGTTTTTCTTATTTTATCCTTTTGTCCCCTATGTGGCTTCTCGTGAAGACTGATGTTATCATTTAACTGAGATTTCATTCGTTCCTCTTGTTCGGATGAATTCATTCATTCTTATTGTTCGAATGATTATTGTGAAGACTTGTTGCAATTCATTCCATTGATTCAGCTTATACCTTTTGTCAATCAATTGCTGATTCGTGGTCATCTCTTACAGGATGGCTCCGAAAAAGGTTCCCAACGCTAACCCAGAGGTGGAAGAGATCCCAGAACATCCTCCTTCCCCTCCTCCACCGCCTGAGGCTTGGAGAGCAATTATGCAGACTACAGCTCAGAACACTCAGTTGATGATGCAGATGATGCAGATGATGCAAGCTAATCAAGCTAATCAGGGTGTTCCAGTGAATCAAGGCAACCCTCAACCAGTTCTTGGCTAACAATCCTAAAGCTTTCAGTTACTGTGTCGACCCTCTTGATGCTGAGGATTGGTTGACCGACATAAAGAAGCATTTCGAGTGCAGTAACGTGAAGGAAGATGATTATGTGAAGTTTGCAGCCTTCCAACTGAAAGATCAAGCAGCTGACTGGTGGTGGCAGTACAAAGACTCCAGGCCGGGTCAAGTGATCTCTTGGGAGAATTTCTGCAAGGATTTCCGTTCGCACCACATTCCTACAAGTGTCATCGAGGGTATGCGTGAGCAATTCCGCAACCTGAAGCAGGGCTCCATGACAGTCTATCAGTATAATGTCAAGTTCCAAAACCTCGCTCGCTATGCTAAGCAAGACATTCCTGATGCCAAGAGTAAAATCTATCAGTTCCGTGGAGGTCTCAAAGATGAACTTCAGCTTGCTCTCACTTTGTTCGAGCCCGATGAATTCGACAAGTTCTATAACATGGCTTTGAAACAAGAAGCAGCTCAGCTTAAGATGGAGGCTTCTAAGAAGAGAATTCGAGATGCTGTTCACTCTTCCTCATCGTCTCAGTTGGCTGCGAAACAACAGAAATTCTGGCTTCCTCCTCCTCCAGTGATTCGAGCTCCATACAACAACTCCAACTACTTCAACAACTCCAACAACAAGAACTCTAGTGGTCGTGGTTTCTCCCACCCACCCAACCCGAGCAACCAGTCGAAGAAGCAGTTTCAGTCTCAAGGCTCCAAGTCCAGTGGCTCTCATTTCCGTCCTCTCTCTGAAGTGGTGTGCAACAAGTGTGGCCAGAAGGGTCATTATGCCAACAGATGTCCGAATCCGAAGCGTCTTCCTCCTCCTCCACCTGTGAGTTCAGCTATTGTCAGGCATGATCCAAAGGCAGCAAGGGTCAATCTGATGAGTGCAGCCGAAGCGGAGAACTCTTCTGATGTCATTTTGGGTAACCTTCCAGTGAACTCTTTTCCAGCTAAAGTATTGTTTGATTCGGGTGCATCTTTGTCCTTCATTTCAAGACCTTTTGTTGCTAAGCATGAATTTGTCACTTAAGTGATGCCGAAGCCGTTGAGCATTATTTCTCCTGGTTTACAAATGACCTCTCGGGTGCATGTTCCGGATGTGTCCATCCGCATGGGTGATTATCGATTTTTGGCTTCTCCGGTGGTTCTTGGTAATTCTGACATCGACCTCATCCTCGGAATGGATTGGCTTTCTCAGCACGATGCTCACATTGATTGTGCTCAAAAGGAAGTCAAGTTGACTCATTCTGATGAAGATGTGATTATCTTCGCCTCCAGGGATAATACTATTCGGCTTTTCTCTCTTAATGATAAGGGCGAAATTAATGCCATAAATCAAATTCCGGTGGTGAACGAATATCAAGACGTCTTTCCAGAAGAACTTCCAGGCATGCCTCCACACCGTCAGGTGGAGTTTGTCATTGAACTCGAGCCGGGCACTGAGCCTGCGTGCCGGCGTCCATACAAGCTCTCTCCGGATGAATTGAAGGAATTGAAGAAGCAGCTTGATAAGCAGGAGAGTATGGGTCTCATCAGACCGAGTACATCTCCGTGGGGCTGTGGTGTCTTATTTGTCAAGAAGAAAGATGGCACGGAGCGTCTCTGTGTTGACTACCGGCCATTGAACAAGAAGACGATTAAGAACAAGTATCCGCTCCCCAACATCAACGAACTCTTTGAGCAGCTCAAAGGAGATAAAGTGTTCTCTAAGCTTGACCTCCGAATGGGCTATCATCAAATTCGCATTCGCGAGGAAGACATTCCCAAGACGGCCTTCAGAACGAGCTACGGTTCATACGAGTATACCGTCATGTCCTTCGGTCTCGCCAATGCTCCTCCTACCTTTTCAAGGATGATGCATTACATCTTCAACCCCTATACTGGCGAGTTTGTGCTTGTGTATCTGGATGATATTCTGGTGTTTTCCAAGAATGAAGAAGATCACGAAAAGCACTTACGCCTGGTTCTTGATCGACTCTGAGAGCATAAATTCTATGCCAAGTTCTCCAAGTGCGAGTTTTGGCTCGATAAGGTTTTGTACCTGGGCCACATCATCTCAGCTGACGGTATTGCGGTTAATCCCGAGAAAGTTGAAGCAATTGTCAACTGGGAAGCTCCTCAGAACGTGAAGCAGCTCCGCAGTTTTCTGGGTCTTGCCAGCTATTGCAGAAGGTTTGTTGAAAACTTCTCCAAGATTGCCAAGCCTCTTTCCAACCTGCTTCAGAAGAATGTCAAATACTTTTGGTCTCCCGAGTGTGAAGTGGCATTCAAAACCCTCAAAGAGAAGCTTGTTTCCGCTCCAGTTCTGACTCCTCCGGATGAATCCAAGTCCTATGAAGTTTTCTGTGATGCTTCTCTTCAAGGTCTTGGTGGTGTGCTTATGCAAGATAAGAGAATTGTGGCATATACTTCTCGGCAGCTCAAGCCAAGTGAGAAGAACTATCCCACACATGATCTCGAGCTAGCAGCTGTGGTACATGCTTTGATTACGTGGAGACATCTGTTGTTGGGCAGAAAGGTCGACATCTTCACTGATCACAAGAGCTTGAAGTACATCTTCACATAGCCGCATCTGAACCTCCGTCAGACTCGTTGGGTTGAAATGATCCAAGAGTACAATCCCAGCATTGAATACACTCCTGGCAAGGCGAATGTGATTGCAGATGCTTTGAGCAGAAAGGCATATTGCAACAGCCTTCTTATCAAGCCATACCAGCCTGAGCTTTGTGAAGCATTCAGGAAGCTCAACCTTCAAGTTGTTCCACAGGGTTTTCTTGCAAATCTCCAAATTGCTCCTACCTTGGAAGATCAAGTCCGTGAGGCCCAGCTCAGTGATACCATGGTGAAGAAAGTGAAACATGGGATTGCAAAGGGCACTCCAAAATACAAGTGCTTCCGTGTTGATGAGAGAGATACCTTGTTCTTCGAGGACAGACTCGTTGTTCCCAAAGGTGATCTCAGGAAGCTCATAATGGAAGAAGCTCATGATTCTCTCCTTTCCATTCATCCTGGCAGTTCCAAGATGAACCAAGATCTCAAGCAATCTTACTGGTGGACACGCATGAAAAGGGAAATTGCCCAATTCGTGAATGAATGTGATGTATGCAGAAGAGTGAAAGCAGAACATCAACGTCCAGCCGGTCTTCTCCAACCTCTTCCTATCCCCGAGTGGAAGTTCGACCACATTGAAATGGACTTCGTCACTGGTTTTCCTAAATCCAAGCGAGGAAATGATGCTATCTTTGTGGTGATTGACAAGCTTACCAAAGTCGCTCACTTTCTTCCAGTCAAGGAATCAATCAATGCAGCTCAACTTGCAGAGTTGTACACTTCCAGAATTGTGTCCCTACATGGCATTCCTCAAGTTATATCCTCAGACCGTGGAAGCTTGTTCACATCAAGATTCTGGGACTCCTTTCAGTCCGCCATGGGCACGAAGATCAGGTTCAGCACTGCCTTTCACCCTCAGACTAGTGGTCAAGTCGAGCGTGTGAATCAGATTCTAGAAGACATGCTCAGAGCCTGTGTCATCTCCTTCGGCATGAAATGGGAAGACTGCCTTCCATTTGTCGAGTTCTCTTACAACAACAGCTTTCAAGCAAGTGCAGGCAAAGCACCGTTTGAAATTCTTTATGGCAGAAAGTGCCGTACCCCTCTCAACTGGTCTGAAACAGGCGAACGCCAACTTCTTGGCAATGACTTGATCTCAGAAGCCGAAGAAATGTGCAAAGTCATACGTGAGAATCTCAAGGCCGCTCAGTCGCGTCAGAAGAGCTACTATGACAGAAAGCATCGTGATTTGGCTTTCGACATCGGTGATCATGTCTATCTCCGAGTTTCTCCGATGAAAGGAACCCAAAGATTCCGTATCAAAGGAAAACTTGCTCCTAGATACGTCGGGCCTTTCAAGGTTCTTGGCAAAAGAGGCGATCTAGCCTATCAGCTCAAGCTCCCTTCCAACTTTGCAAATGTTCATGATGTCTTCCATGTGTCTCAACTTCGCAAATGCTTCAAGGCACCTGAGCGCATGATTCCGTTTGAGGAGATTGATCTTCAACAAGACCTGTCCTACCGAGAGCACCTAGTTGCAATTCTCGAAAAAACCGAACGCAAGACCCGCAACAAGTCCATCAAATTTCTGAAAGTCAAGTGGTCACATCACACCGACCGAGAAGCTACCTGGGAACGAGAAGATCATCTTCGTTCCGAGTACCCTTCCTTTTTCCAGTCCTAGATCTCGGGACGAGATCTTTTTGTAGTAGAGGAGAGTTTGTAATGCCCCGGATGTAATACTTTCCCTTTTGGGTATATAATATATCTTCGGCTTCATCTATTTCCATTTCGGGTTCTTTGTCTTTCGGGTTTTCGTCGTTTTGTTGTGTGAGTGTGTGGCATTCATTCATATCATGTAGACATGTGCATTGCATTGCATTTGTGTTGTCGGTTGCATCCGGTTCCGCGTGTCCCTTCCCGTTGTCCGCTTCGCGTTCCGGAGCTCCCTCACGTGTCCGTGACGTCCCGTAGGCCTACTTTGTTGTTCGGGCGTTTAACGTTACCGGTGTGCCGCGAGGTTGTTGTCTGTGTTGTTGTTTTGTTGTGTGCAACCCGCCTCTCAAATCTCGTCTCGTTTGGACTCCGTTGACTTTTCCCTCCGTTGTTCATGTGGGTCCAAAGTGCCTTCACTTCGTGTCCCGGAAACACCCATACTGCAGTCTGTTATCTTCTCCTAGGCCCTTCTAATCTACCCCGCGATCGGATCCGTCGGATCGCGATCGGAGGGCTCCAAACACCCCCAATTCCCTCCTAACCCTAAAAACTGCTATTTATAGACCCCTAGTCTATTTTGGGCATCCCCTTCTTCCTCCTCTCTTCCCTCATTTTTTTTTCTCCAGATTTCCCTCTTTTATCTCAGATCCATCAGCCACTTGGCTGGATCCATCGAACCAGCCGCCGTTCTTTCCTTCGTAGCCAGCCAGCTGCCGTTTCCTCGATCTCCTCAACCGCAGCCGACCGGTTCGGTCCAGGCCAGCGCCAGGATCCCGACCGGCAGCTTCGCTGGGCTCGTCCCCGCTTCGAGTCGTTCGGCAGGGGGCTGCGGGACCACATCGCCGCGAGGCCCATCCGCCATCGCCTCCTCATCGCGTCGCCGAGGCCAGGCGGGCCTTCCTCCCTCCAGCCGCGTGGGCCGGCCGTTCCCTTCGCCAGGCTCCAGCGCCGCTGGCTGGGCCGCCCCTTCGCCAGCGCCCCGCGGGCTCCCTCGCCCGTACCAGGCCGTCGCCTCCTCCGCATCGGGCGAGCCAGGCACTGGGCCGCTCGCCAGGCCGCGGGCTCCCCCAGCTCGCCAGCAGCCGGGCCGCCCCGCGCCGCCACTCGGGCCGGAGCCCAACCGCCTCCTCCCTCCGCCAGAAGCCCAGCCGCCGGCCCGTCTTCTTTTTTTTTCTCAGATCGGATCTGAAGAGGTTGTTTCCCCACTCCTAAGTCCCAGATCTGTTGATCTGAAATGCTATGTTTGAACTGCCCTAACTTTTTGCCTGATGCTCCGTTTTGCGCGTGTAATATGTCCAGACGTTCGTGGAGATGTGCTCTACGTTTCCTCTGTTGTTGTCATGCATGTTAGAGATCATATAGGTGCTTGTTTTGCTGTTGCAAGAGTGCATCATGATATAAACTGCTGCTATGTGTTATTTTTATGCCACCTTTGCCATGTGATATCTTCTAGCTCGTTTGTCCGAATGATGCAAATGACATGTCCACGTGTTCGTCTTGCCACGAACTACGTGTTGCTTGTGATAGGTTGCATGGTAGAATTATTATTGCCTTGTTATCATCGTTGCAAAGTGCCATGTTCACGTGATGTTGTTTCACTTGTTATGAAATGCCATCTTGTTGAACTCGTTGCAATCGTTGTGTTCACCTCTTTGATGCATGCTTGTGTGTTTCGGGATCACCTTCATGTGCACTTTGATGAGGTGCTAACCCTTTGCCATGTTTAGTTTCGAGGTGACTTAAACATGCTCCTTTTGATGCTATGATGATATTGCTGTTTTAGGACTTAGTGGTTTTTCACTAAGTCTGAAATCTGTAACGTTCCGATGCCATGTTCGTGTGATGTTCTAGGACAAAGCATGTTAGTTTTGGAGTGGATCTTGATTGTTCCTTGTAGTATATATTGTTGTATTTCCATCCATGTCCTCACATGTCCATTTAAGTGGCTGTAGCATGTTTATCTTTTGCTCTAAAGTTTCAATAAAATTCTGCTGCCAGAATTTTATTGTCAAGTTCCATATGTCCAAGATCATTGCTATTGATCCGTGACTCCGTTGGGGTGCACCTTTGGACATATTTGCTGTACTATATGTCTAGTTTGTGTTCATGCCCTTTGCCATGCTTTTTGGGTGCTGTAGCTTAATTATTTTGAGCTCCGAAGATGCTATGATGCTGTAATTTTCAGCTTTCGCTCAAATCTTGTTTCGGGCATAACTTTTAGCCCGTAACTCCGATTTCAGCGAATCTTATATCAAACTTGGTTGTTTTTCTGTGTAGATTAATAATATCAGATTGTTATCATGTTTTGAGGTGTTTTGCTTGAGTGATATTTTTCCGTGCTCCGTGTGCATCCTTAGTGCATCCATCATGCATTCATTTTTTTCGAGTGCGCATTGCATCTTGTTGATTGGTGCTTGGAGTGATTGTTTTGTTTAGAGCCGGAAGCTGAGTACGAGGTTGAGCACGAGGTTTCCAACGAGGTTGAGCACGAGGACCCTTCTTACGATCCGAACGACTTCTCTTCAGGCAAGATGACCGAACCCCGATAACATTACTATCTTTGCCTATTGCTAGTAGTCTCGATCTATAGTTTTGCCTTGATGCCCATGATCTTCTTGTCAGCCTCCTACTTGTAAAGCATTGCCATGTTTAACCAACCTACCTATGCAAACCGTTGCTTGGCTAAGTACGCTTCGCTCAGCCCTTGTTATAGCATTGCTAGTTGCAGGTGAAGATTGAAGATTCTTGCTTCATGTTGAAGTTTGGTTGGGTTATATCACACTATATAAATGCTTAAAATGAAATCATCTATATATTGGCAAGGGTGGAAGGCTAAGCCTTTTGCTTGGTGATTTGTTCCACTCATGCCGTTAGGAACCGTATAAACCGGTGTTATGTTCCTTGATTATGCGTTCCTAACACGGTTGGGGTGTATGGGACCCCCTCGATAAACCGCTAAGTGCTAAGTCTTTTCCAGCAAGTCCCAACCTTGGTACTATTTGCCTAAACAACTAAAACCTTCCAAGGGAGTAATTAACCCGAGGCTTAATTAATTCAACCCCCTGGGCCAGTGCTCGACTTGAGTGTTGGTCCAAACTAGAGCCACTTGCGGATACCACCCGGTTCGCTGGGATCTTCGGTATCTGTACGTACTGCTCATCCGGGCGTGTCCTGAGACCTAGATACGCGCGGCTACTATCAGGGTGTCGACACGCCGGGAGGATTTGCTAGATTAGCCTTACCTTAGCTCGGTATATCTTGAGCACGGGATTCCGAGGATACTCGGGTCTTCCCACTTTGGAGTTGCGACTCCGCGGATCGTGGGCTTGTAATGGGTCAAGTTGGAACACCCCTGCAGGGTTTGAACTTTCGAAAGCCGTGCCTGTGGTTATGTGGCAGATGGGAGCTTGTTAATTCCGGTTGTAGATTACTTGACACAATGTTTCTAATACACTACCAGCGTGTGTTCCGTGACTGTCAATTTCCGAATAGGGATTCGAGAGTTGAACACGGAGGGGTTATGCTTGTAGAGCTTGTAGCTAGGATCACTTCGTGATCACTTCTCGCCGAGGCCTTCTCTTCTCGCTCTCACTTACGTAAGCTAGATGCTAGTTGCTGCTGCAGACACTTATTCTTTTCTTCAGCCTTTTCCTCACCCAAAGGCTTTGATAGTCTTGTTACCCGGAGACGGGATTGCTGAGTCCTCTGTGGCTCACAGTTACTTCACACACCAGATGCAGGTCCAGCTGTGAGCTATCCAGGTGATGGCACCGAGCTGGATTGGGAGTACGACGAGGAGCCTAGTCGGTACTATGTGCGCTACCCGGACGATCAGTAGTGGAGACTCTTACTAGGATTCGATCCGCCTGTGGTTTATTTATCTAAGTTTGGTACTTTGACTTTTGGCTTTTGCCCTTAGAGGGTTGTGTTGTTCTTAATGTATGATGTTTGAGACTTGTACTGTAATTCTGTGACGTGGCGAGTGTAAGCCAACTATTTTCTGTTTACTATCCCTCTTTTACATGAGTTGTGCAAAGATTACCAAACTTGAGATCATTCTAGGATGGATTTATGCCTTTAAGTCGTGCCTCGACACGTAGGAGGTATAACTCCATCCTGGGCATTACATGGACGCCCTCGATGACATCCTCGAAGTACTTCTACAGCTTGCGGTGCTCCTTGCCTGCGGGCGGGCTAGCAGTAGCTATATGCAGTGCATTCATCTTCGCCTAGTGCACTTTGACACGAGCGAAGGCCATCCGAGCATATTCTATGCAGGCCGAACGTGTTAACGCATCAACCCACGGACTCACCTCGACAAGCCGCTTCACCAATCCGAAGTACCTACTTGGGATTGGCTTAGCGGGCCATAGTTGTACTATTAAGTCCTTCATGGCCGAGCCCGCCATGTTGTGCAGCTCGACCAGCTGCTGCATCTGGTCGCTGAGGGGCACCAGATGTTTTGGCGCATAGAACTGCGACCAAAATAGCTTCTTTGTGTTGTTCCCCTTCAGGCCTCGAAAATATTGGGCGACCTCTGTGCTGCTCCTCGGAAGATCAGCAAACACGCCTGGAGAACTCCATAATCGTGTCAGAGCAATGTGCTTCTGCCCTCCAAAGATGCTTTGTAAGAGAAAAGTCTTACCAGATGCTATCTGTCGTGCCTGCTCAATTTCCTGACGAGCTCTACATGACTCGCTTCGCGCATCCTGGGCAGTCTTCACTACCGCAGACAGCTTGGTTGCTTGCTCCGAAGTCTTCTTCTCCAATGCCTCACATTTGAGAATGGCATTATTGAGATCGACCTCGACTTCGGACACCCGAGCCCGATGCTTCTCGTGTTGGAAATATGCCCTAGAGGCAATAATAAAATGGTTATTATTATATTTCCTTGTTCATGATAATTGTCTATTGTTCATGCTTTAATTGTATTATCCGTAAACAATAATGTAAGTGTGAATACTTAGACCACAATGTGTCCCTAGTAAGCCTCTAGTTGACTAGCTCGTTGATCAAGAGATGGTTACGGTTTCCTAACCATGGACATTGGATGTCATACGGAGAATGATGTGATGGACAAGACCCAATCCTAAGCCTAGCACAAGATCATGTTTGTATGCTAAAGCTTTTCCAATGTCAAGTATCCTTTCCTTAGACCATGAGGTTGTGCAACTCCCGGATGCCGTAGGAATACTTTGGGTGTGCCAAATGTCACAACGTAACTGGGTGGCTATAAAGGTACACTACGGGTATCTCCGAAAGCATCTGTTGGGTTGGCACAAACCGAGACTGGGATTTGTCACTCCATATGATGGATAGGTATCTCTGGGCCCACTCGGTAATACATCATCGTAATGAGCTCAATGTGTAACGACCCGGACACACACACCGGTGGACGTTACTCCTGGCGGGATCTAGACTGGCCTCACATATCAACACTAGTCTTTTATGCGCACTTTGTCCTCACTCGTGCGCACCCGGGAGCAACTTCCCGGTCGGTCACCCATCCTGAAACTACTCCAAAAGCATCTGTTGGGTTGGCATGAACCGAGACTGGGATTTGTCACTCCGTATGACGGAGAGGTATCTCTGGGCCCACTCGGTAATACATCATCGTAATGAGCTCAATGTGTAACGCCTAGACACACACACCGGTGGTCGTTACTCCTGGCGGGATCTAGACTGGCCTCACATATCAATACTAGTCTTTTCTGCGCACTTTGTCCTCACTCGTGCGCACCCGGGAGCAACTTCCCGGTCGGTCACCCATCCTGAAACTACTCCAAGCTGAGCACGCTTAACGTTGGAGTTCTATCCGAATGGGCTCCCGGAAAAGAAGGAATTCCTTATTGATATGAGTAGTCTGTCATCCCTAATAAGCCAGGCTATCAAATACACCCTCACTCAGAGGAACCGACGTCCTCGTCGGGCCACGGGAACGTTCCCTCTTGGCACAACCGTCTGTGCATCCAGTCTGATACATGTGACATGCCGTGTGCCACGACGGGTCACAAACGTCATGAATAACATGACCAAGCACCTGTCCGCAAACATCCGTGTAACCGCGAGGGTCGGCTCTGATACCAACTTGTAACGCCCCGGACACACACACCGGTGGTCGTTACTCCTGGAGGGATCTAGACTGGCCTCACATATCAATTCTAGTCTTTTCTGCGCACTTTGTCCTCACTCGTGCGTAGCTGGGAGCAACTTCTCGGTTGGTCACCCATCCTGAAACTACTCCAAGCTGAGCACGCTTAACTTTGGAGTTCTATCCGAATGGGCTCCCGGAAAAGAAGGAATTCCTTATTGATATGAGTAGTCTATCATCCCTAATAAGCTAGGATGTCACACAATGTGACTAAGGGGTTAGTCACGGGATGATGTGTTACGGATCGAGTAAAGAGACTTGCTATAACGAGATTGAACAAGGTATCGGGATACCAACGATCGAATCTCGGGCAAGTGCTATACCGATAGACAAAGGGAATCGTATACGGGATTGATTGAATCCTTGGCATCGTGGTTCATCCGATGAGATCATCGTGGAACATGTGGGAACCAACATGGGTATCCAAATCCCGCTGTTGGTTATTGGCTGAAGAGCTATCTCGGTCATGTCTGCATGGTTCCCGAACCCGTAGGGTTTACACACTTAAGTTTCGACGACGCTAGGGTTGTAGAGATATTAGTATGCGGTAACCCAAAAGTTGTTCGGAGTCCCGGATGAGATCCCGGACGTCACGAGGAGTTCCGGAATGGTCCGGAGGTAAAATTTGTATATATGAAGTCCAGTTTCGGCCACCGGGAAAGTTTCGGGGGTCACCGGTATTGTACCGGGACCACCGGAAGGGTCCCGGGGGTTCACCGGGTGGGGCCACCTATCCCGCAGGGGCCCATGGGCTGAAGTGGGAAGGGAACCAGCCCCTGGTGGGCTGGTGCACCCCCCATGGGCCTCCCCCTGCGCCTAGGGTTGGAAACCCTGGGGGTGGGGGGCGCCCCACCAAACTTGGGGGGCAAGTCACCCCTTGGCCGTCCCCCCCCTTGAGATGGGATCTCTAGGGGCCGGCGCCCCCCCCCCTACGGCCCCTATATAAAGAGGGGGGAGGGAGGGCTGCGCACTCTAGCCCCTGGCGCCTCCCTCTCCCTCGTAACACCTCTCCCTCTCGCTGAGCTTGGCGAAGCCCTGCCGAGATCCCCGCTGCTTCCACCACCACGCCGTCGTGCTGCTGGATCTCCATCAACCTATCCTCCCCCTTTCTGGATCAAGAAGGAGGAGATGTCTCTCCCAACCGTATGTGTGGTGAACGTGGAGGTGCCGTTCGTTCGGCGCTCGGTCATCGATGATTCGGATCACGACGAGTACGACTCCATCAGCCCCGTTCTCTTGAACGCTTCCGCTCGCGATCTACAAGGGTATGTAGATCCACTCCCCTCTCCCTCATTGCTAGATGACTCCATAGATTGATCTTAGTGATGCATAGAAAATTTTAAAATTATGCTACTTTCCCCAACAGTGGTATCAGATCTAGGTCTATGTGTAGTTACTATGCACGAGTAGAACACAAGTTGTTGTGGGTGTAGATCATGTCAATTTACTTGACGCTAGTAGTCTTATCTTGATTCGGCGGCATCGTGGGATGAAGCGGCCCGGACCGACCTTACACGTACGCTTACGTGAGACAGGTTCCATCGACTGACATGCACTAGTTGCATAAGGTGGCTAGCTGGTGTCTGTCTCTCCCAGTTTAGTCGGATTGGATTCGATGAAAAGGGTCCTTATGAAGGGTAAATAGAAATTGGCATATCATGTTGTGGTTTTGGCGTAGGTAAGAAACGTTCTTGCTAGAAACCTATAGCAGCCACATAAAAACTTGCAACAACAATTAGAGGATGTCTAACTTGTTCTTGCAGCATGTGCCGTGTGATGTGATATGGCCAAAAGGATGTGACGAATTATATATATGTGATGTATGAGATTGATCATGTTCTTGTAATAGGAATCACGACTTGCATGTCGATGAGTGTGACAACCGGCAGGAGCCATAGGAGTTGTCTTATTTTATTGTATGACCTGCGTGTCACTGAAAACGCCATGTAATTACTTTACTTTATTGCTATCCGTTAGCCATAGTAGTAGAAGTAATGTTTGGCGAGACGACTTCATGAAGACACGATGATGGAGATCATGGTGATGGAGATCACGGTGTCATGCCGGTGACGATGATGATCATGGAGCCCCGAAGATGAAGATCAAAAGGAGCAAAATGATATTGGCCATATCATGTCACTATTTGATTGCATGTGATGTTTATCATGTTTTACATCTTATTTGCTTAGAACGACAGTAGTAAATAAAATGATCTCTCACTAAAATTTCAAGAATTGTGTTCCCCCTAACTGTGCACCATTGCTAAGGTTCATTGTTCCGAAGCACCACGTGATGATCGGGTGTGATAGGCTCTAACGTTCGCATACAACGGGTGTAAGCCAGATTTACACATGCAATACACTTAGGGTTCACTTGACGAGCCTACCATGTACAGACATGGCCTCGGAACACGGAAGCCCGAAAGGTCGAACATGAGTCGTATAGAAGACACGATCAACATAAAGATGTTCACCGTTGATGACTAGTACGTCTCACGTGATGATTGGACACGGCCTAGTCGATTCGGATCATGTATCACTTAGATTACTAGAGAGATGTCTATCTGAGTGGGATTTCATTAAATTTGTTTAGATGAACTTAATTGTCATGAACATAATCTAAAATCTTTACGATACGTCTTGTAGATCCAATGGCCCACGCTAATGTTGCCCTCAACTTCGACGTATTCCTAGAGAAAACCAAGCTGAAAGACGATGGTAGCAACTATACAGATTGGGTCCGTAACTTGAGGATCATCCTCATAGCTGCCAAGAAAGCATATGTCCTTGAAGCACCGCTAGGTGATGCACCCATTTTCCCAACAGCTCAAGACGTTATGAACGCCTGGCATTCGCGTAGTGATGATTACTCCCTGGTTCAATGCGCCATGTTTTACAACTTAGAATCGGGGCTCCAAAAGCGTTTTGAGGAGCACGGAGCATATGAGATGTTCCAAGAGCTGAAAATGGTTTTCCAAGCTCATGACCAAGTCGAAAGATATGAAGTCTCCGACAAGTTCTACAGTTGTAAGATGGAGGAGAATAGTTCTGTCAGCGAGCATCTACTCAAAATGTTTGGGTTGCACAATCGCTTGTCTCAGTTGGGAATTAATCTCCCAGATGACGCGGTCGTTGACAGAATCCTTCAGTCGCTCCCACCTAGCTACAAGAGTTTCGTGATGAACTTCAATATGCAAGGGATGGAGAAGTCCATTCCCGAGGTGTATTCAATGCAGAAATAAGCGAAGGTGGAGATCAAGAAAGAACATCAAGTGTTGATGGTGAATAAAACCACTAAGTTCAAGAAAGGCAAGGGTAAGAAGAACTTCAAGAAGGATGGCAAAGGAGTTGTCGCGCCCGGTAAGTCAGTTGCCGGGAAGAAGCCAAAGAATGGACCCAAGCCTGAGACTGAGTGCTTTTATTGCAAGGGAACAGGTCACTGCAAGCAGAACTGCCCCAAATACTTAGCAGATAAGAAGGCCGGCAACGTCAAAGGTATATGTGATATACATGTTATATATGTATACCTTCCCAGCGCTCGTAGTAGCTCCTGGGTATTTGATACCGGTGCAGTTGCTCACATTTGTAACTCAAAGCAGGAGCTGCGGAATAAGCGGAGATTGGCGAAGGACGAGGTGGCGATGCGCGTCGGGAATGGTTCCAAGGTCGGTGTGATCGCCGTCGGCACGCTACCTCCGCATCTACGTTCGGGATAAGTTTTAAACCTCAATAATTGTTATTTAGTACCAGCTTTGAGCATGAACATTGTATCTGGATCTCGTTTAATGCGAGATGGCTACTCATTTAAATCCGAGAATAATGGTTGTTCTATTTATATGAGAGAAAAGTTTTATGGTCATGCCCCACTGGTCAATGGTTTATTCTTAATGAATCTTGAACGTGATGTTACACATATTCATAGTGTGAATGCCAAAAGATGTAAGATTGATAATGATAGTCCCACATACTTGTGGCACTGACGCCTTGGTCATATTGGTGTCAAACGTATGAAGAAGCTCCATGCGGATGGAATTTTGGAGTCTCTTGATTATGAATCATTTGACACGTGCGAACCATGCCTTTCGGGCAAGATGACCAAGACTCCGTTCTCCGGAACAATGGAGCGAGCAACCAACATATTGGAAATCATACATACTGATGTGTGCGGTCCAATGAGTGTTGAAGCTCGCGGTGGCTATCGTTATGTTCTCACCCTCACTGATGACTTAAGTAGATATGGGTATGTCTACTTGATGAAACACAAGTCTGAGACCTTTGAAAAATCCAAGGAATTTCAGAATGAGGTTGAGAATCAACTTGACAGAAAAATAAAGTTCTTACGATAGGATCGTGAGGAGAATATTTATGTCACGAATTTGGCACGCACCTAAGGAACTGTGGAATTGTTTCACAATTGATGCCGCCTGGAACACCTCAGCGTAATGGTGTGTCTGAACATCGTAATCGTACTCTGTTGGACATGGTGCGATCTATGATGTCTCTTACCGACTTACCGCTATCAGTTTGGAGTTATGCTTTAGAGACTGCCGCATTCACTTTAAATAGGGCACCGTCTAAATCCATTGAGACGACACCGTATGAACTTTGGTTTGGGAAGAACCCTAAGTTGTCGTTTCTAAAAGTTTGGGGATGCAATGCTTATGTCAAGAAACTTCAACCTAAAAATCTCGAACCCAAATCGGAAAAATGCGTCTTCATAGGATACCCTAAGGAAACTATTGGGTACACCTTCTACCTCAGATCCGAAGGCAAGGTCTTCGTTGCGAAGAATGCATCCTTTCTGGAGAAAGAGTTTCTCTCAAAAGAAGTGAGTGGGAGGAAAGTGGAACTTGATGAGGTGATTGTTACCCCTTCCGAACCGGAAAGTAGCGCAGCGCAGGAAGATGTTTATGTGGTGCCTGCACCGACTAGAGAGGAAGTTCATGATAATGATCATGAAGCTTCAGATCAAGTTGATGTTGAACTTCGTAGGTCGACAAGGACACGTTCCGCACCAGAGTGGTACGGCAACCCTGTCATGGAAATCATGTTGTTAGACAACGGTGAACCTAACTATGAAGAAGCGATGGCGGGCCAAGATTCCAACAAATGGCTTGAAGCCATGAAATCCGAGATAGGATCCATGTATGATAACAAAGTATGGACTTTGGTGGACTTGTCTGATGATCGGCACGCCATAGAAAATAAATGGATATTTAAGAAGAAGACTCACGCGGATGGTAATGTGACCATCTATAAGGCTCGACTTGTTGCTAAAGGTTATCAACAAGTTCAAGGAATTGACTACGATGAGACTTTCTCTCCCGTAGCGATGTCGAAGTCCGTCAGAATCATGTTAGCAATTGCCACATTCTATGATTATGAGATATGGCAAATGGACGTCAAAACGGCATTCCTTAATGGCTTCCTCAAGGAAGAACTGTATATGATGCAGTCGGAAGCTTTTGTCGATCCCGAGAATGCTAACAAGGTATGCAAGCTCCAGCGCTCCATCTATGGGCTGGTGCAAGCATCTCGGTGTTGAAACATTTGCTTAGATGAGGTGATCAAAGCGTTTGGGTTTATACAGACTTGGGGAGGAGCCTGTATTTACAAGAAAGTGAGTGGGAGCTCTGTAGCATTTCTCAAATTATATGTGGATGATATATTGCTGATGGGAAATGATGTAGAACTCTTGGAAAGCATAAAGGCCTACTTGAATAAGTGTTTTTCAATGAAGGACCTTGGAGAAGTTGCTTACATATTAGGCATCAAGATCTATAGAGATAGATCGAGACGCCTCATTGGTCTCTCACAAAGCACATACCTTGACAAGATATTGAAGAAGTTCAATATGGATCAGTCCAAGAAAGGGTTCTTGCATGCATTGCAAGGCATGAGATTGAGCACAGCTCAATGCCCGACCTCGGCAGAAGATAGAGAAAAGATGAGTGTCGTCCCCTATGCCTCGGCCATAGGTTCTATTATGTATGCCATGCTGTGTACCAGACCTGATGTGAACCTTGACACAAGTTTGGTGGGGAGGTGCCAAAGTGATCCCGGTATGGAACACTGGACAGCGGTCAAGAACATCCTGAAGTACCTGAAAAGGACTAAGGATATCTTTCTCCTTTATGGAGGTGACGAAGAGCTCGTCGTAAAGGGTTGCGTCGATGCTAGCTTCGACACAGATCTGGATAACTCCAAGTCACAAACCGGATACGTGTATATTTTGAATGGTGGGGCAGTCAGCTGGTGCAGTTGCAAGCAAAGCGGCGTGGCGGCATCTACATGTGAAGCGGAGTACATAGCTGCTTCCGAGGCAGTACAGGAAGGAGTCTGGATGAAAGAGTTGATCACCGACCTAGGAGTTATTCCAAGCGCGTCGGGCCCGATGACTCTCTTCTGTGACAACACAGGAGCTATTGCCATTGCCAAGGAGCCCAGGTTTCACAAGAAGACCAAGCACATCAAGCGCCGTTTCAACTCCATCCGAAATTATATTCAAGATGGAGACATAGATATTTGTAAAGTGCATACGGATCTGAATGTCGCAGATCCGTTGACTAAACCTCTTCCCCGAGCAAAACATGATCAACACCAGAACTCTATGGGTGTTTGATTCATCACAATGTAACTAGATTATTGACTCTAGTGCAAGTGGGAGACTGTTGGAAATATGCCCTAGAGGCAATAATAAAATGGTTATTATTATATTTCCTTGTTCATGATAATTGTCTATTGTTCATGCTTTAATTGTATTATCCGGAAACAGTAATGCAAGTGTCAATACTTAGACCACAATGTGTCCCTAGTAAGCCTCTAGTTGACTAGCTCGTTGATCAACAGATGGTTACGGTTTCCTGACCATGGACATTGGATGTCATTGATAACGGGATCACATCATTAGGAGAATGATGTGCTGGACAAGACCCAATTCTAAGCCTAGCACAAGATCGTGTAGTTCGTATGCTAAAGCTTTTCCAATGTCAAGTATCCTTTCCTTAGACCATGAGGTTGTGCAACTCCCGGATACCGTAGGAATACTTTGGGTGTGCCAAACGTCACAACGTAACTGGGTGGCTATAAAGGTACACTACAGGTATCTCCGAAAGCATCTGTTGGGTTGGCACGAACCGAGACTGGGATTTGTCACTCCGTATGACGGAGAGGTATCTCTGGGCCCACTCGGTAATACATCAACGTAAAGAGCTCAATATGACTAAGGGTTAGTCACGGGATGATGTGTTACAGATCGAGTAAAGAGACTTGCCGTAACGAGATTGAACAAGGTATCGATATACCGACGATCAAATCTCGGGCAAGTGCTATACCGATAGACAAAGGGAATCGTATACGGGATTGATTGAATCCTTTACATCGTGGTTCATCTGATGAGATCATCGTGGAACATGTGGGAACCAACGTGGGTATCCATATCACGATGTTGGTTATTGGCCGGAGAGATGTCTCGGTCATGTCTGCATGGTTCCCGAACCCGTTGGGTCTACACACTTAAGGTTCGATGACGCTACAGTTGTAGAGATATTAGTATATGGTCACCCAAAAGTTGTTCGGAGTCCCAGATGAGATCTCGGACGTCACGAAGAGTTCCGGAATGGTCCAGAGGTAAAGATTTGTATATAGGAAGTCCAGTTTCGGCTATCGGGAAAGTTCCGGGGGTCACCGGTATTCTACCGGGACCACCGGAAGGGTCCCGGGGGTTAACCGGGTGGGGCCACCTATCCCGGAGGGCCCCATGGGCTGAAGTGGGAAGGGAACCAGCCCCTGGTGGGCTGGTGCGCCCCCCATGGGCCTCCCCTGCGCCTAGGGTTGGAAACCCTGGGGGTGGGGGGCGCCCCACCAAACTTGGGGGGCAAGTCCCCCCTTGCCCCCCCCCCCCCTTGAGATGGGATCTCTAGGGGCCGGCGCCCCCCCTAGGGCGCCTATATAAAGAGGGGGAGGGAGGGCTGCGCACCCTAGCCCCTGGCGCCTCCCTCTCCCCCCGTAACACCTCTCCCTCTCGTTGAGCTTGCCGAAACCCTCTCGAGATCCCCGCTGCTTCCACCACCACGACGTCGTTCTGCTGGATCTCCATCAACCTCTTCTCCCCCTTACTGGATCAAGAAGGAGGAGACGTCTCTCCCAACCGTACGTGTGTTGAACGCGGAGGTGCCGTATGTTCGGCGCTCGGTCATCGGTGATTTGGATCACGACGAGTACGACTCCATCAACCCCGTTCTCTTGAACGTTTCCGCTCGCGATCTACAAGGGTATGTAGATGCACTCCCCTCTCCCTCGTTGCTAGATGACTCCATAGATTGATCTTGGTGATGCGTAGAAAATTTTAAAATTCTGCTACGTTCCCCAACATCTCGCACTCAGCCTTTTCGGCCTCTAAATTGGCAGCCGCTTTGTCAGCGGCCACCTTGTTCGCCTCGGCCTCCCTCTTGGCCTTGGCAACCTCGCCCTTGAGGGCCTCGAGCTCAGTGGTGCCAACTGTGTAATACAGAAGACAAAATTAGAATTTATGAACATACTCAATGTATTAAGTCTTACCGACATTTCAAAAATCCGCATACCTTGCGTTTCATCCAAATGCCGGTTGACGCGGTCGAGGTCCGCGTTGGCCAACTCTAACTTCCGATTTAGTTCGGCAACCTCTGCGTCTCGCGCAGTTGCCGGAACTAACGAAGCATGCACAACAGTTCAGCTCTGTAAGCATGTTATACTACAGATAGTTCGTCCAACTCTTTTCAGAATCACACAAAGCATCAGGGGCTACTGGCTATGTATGTGAATTAAAAATAAAAATTCTATAAAAAGCATTACATTGCTTACCTCAAAGCATGTTAAAAGGTTGTTGAAGGTTTCATTTAGTCATCCCTTGATGGACTGAATCTTCTTCATCATCGCACCCATCACAGTGCGGTGTTCTTCAATCACGAGAGCACTCTGAAGTGCTCCCTCCATAGAGTTCGGCGCTTCCGGATTAACTCCGGGCGCCGCCGTATCCTCCTCCGCTTGAGGAGTCGGGTCTTCGGACCCCGGAGCCGCACTAGGCTCTGGGACAGTATTCGGTGGGGCCCTGGATTGTTCGGGCCCCACGTCTTCGGTCTCCATGGGCGTTGTTTCCCCATGGTCAGTAGCGGTGGAGGTATTACCCCCGGCCGCCCCATCACCTTCCTCGCCCTCGTCTCCTTGGGCAGAGGACACCCGCTGGGAGGACACTTCGGTGTCCCCGCCGATCATGGGCGATGGAGCTCGGACCGGCGGGTCACTCTCCGTCTCTACAGGCGCAAGAGAGTTCTCCTCCAATAATATAGCATCAGGGTGTCCACCGGGAGGGTTGTTGGTCAGCAGGGAAGAAATAATAAGTAAATACTAAAACAAAGCGAAAGTGCAGCAGCCAATCCAGACATACTAACGATTCGGGCAGGGGTTTCACCATGGGCTTCACCACAAAGCTATGTTCGGACGAATCTGAACTACCTCTGAGGTTCAGTTTCCTCCGGGGCATGGCTGCATCCGCGTCAGCAACGGCCAACTCTTCTTCCCCCTGCCTTGCGCGGGGGGATCTTCTTCTTCCTCCTCTTCCTCCTCATCATCTTCCTCCACCTCGTCAGAGGAGAGAATGTGGAGGTCCTCGGGCTTCTTGCCCGCAGGACGGGGGTTGTCTCCGGCCCCCTTGCCCTTCGTCTTCTTGGGCTTCTTGGTCGGCGCCTTGTACGGCGCCGGGACCAGCATCGCCATCACCAGAGGTGATTTTGGGTCTTCAGGCAAGGGTGCCGGACTCTTAATCCGGGTCGCCTTCTTCATCCAGCCATATATATCACGTAAAAATTCCAATTCCTATTATCGTCAAATAACGGAAAGGGTATGTGTTCGGCAAGGATTTCTATTACCTCTGGGGCGAAGGCCATAGTGATGTAGCCCGCATCCTCGGTCTCTTCGGGCCATTCATTCTGGATCTTGAAGAGATGCTTCCAGATCTCCTTGTGTGTAAAGCCGAGGAGATGCTTCAGCGGCTTGTCTCCTGCCGGATTGAACTCCCATAGGGAGGAGTCCCGGCTTTGGCAAGGGAGAACTTGTCGGGTCAGCATCACCTAGACCACGGAGGAGAGCGGGTGCCCCTTGGAAATCCTGCCGGACACGCGGCTCACAAGATTCCTCACTTCAGTTGTAGACCCCTAGTTCAGACCCTTTTTGGTCCAAGAGGTCAGCCTCTCTGGGGGTCCGGATCTGAAAGCAGGCTCCGCCCCCAACTTGGCGTCGCGGAGTTCGGTGATGTAGAACTACTCCTGCTGCCAAATCTTATTCGTCTCCACAAATGAGCCCTTGGGCCAAGTTGCATTCGGGAGCTTGCTAATCATGGCGCCCCCGCACTCTGTGTGTTCCCCGTCCACCACCTTCAGCTTCACACGTTGAAGGTCTTAAGCCACAGGCCGAAGTGTGGGGAAATGTGGAGAAAGGCCTCACATACCACTATAAAAGTGGATATGTTGAGGATTGAGTTCGGAGCTAGATCATGGAAATCTAGCCCGTAGAAGAACAAAAGACCCCGAAGAAACGGGTGGAGTGGAAACCCTAGCCCCCTAACAAAGTGGGATGTAAACACCATCCTCTCACCCGCCTCAGGGACGGGAATTACCTGACCCTTGGCAGGGACTCAGTGCGCGATATCAGCGGCGAGATAGCCCGCGCTCTTAAGATCCGCCACGGTCTTTTCAGAGACCGCGGAAGCTTCCCACTTGCCCCTGGCACCGGATACATCCATTGCTGGGAAGGGGAGTAGTGGTTGAGGAACGAGGAGCAGTGTATGCAGGAGATAAGAATGCTAGGGCTAGGGAGATTGGAGAGCTTGAGCTTGAGGAAGGTGTGGGGCTGATGGAAGGGATCGGTGTCCTTTTATAATGCTATGAATACAGATCTTCCCCCCCCCCCCCACTTTAGCCATAAAACTCGCCGGTTCCCAAAGCGGTCATGTGTAATGCGCGGCGTGGGTCCTCACGTCATATTGATGAGGATCCAACAATAAGCGGGCACGATCTCTATTCTGACGGGACGTGTCGATGAGGATATACTTCGAAATGCGAAACTAGGACCGAATAAAATGGTTCGATATGTTAGTGGGATGGACGCGATGCTTCACCCAAAAGTTGTCAGTACAGACACACTATTGATTTTCTTTAAAGAGCCTTGCCTTCGAGGCTAAGGGTTGTCCTAACCTTGCAGAGCCGAACACAATACACCTTTTTGCAGAAGATCTATTCGGAAGAAGGAACCCGCCTTGCAATGCCGAAGACAACACGGAAGCCGAACTCATCGTCACCGAAGACAGGTTCAGGGGCTACTGAGTGAGTCTTGGATCGAGGGGTCCTCATGTGGCTGGATAAACTCATGGTGGGCTGGACTGGTGGGCCGTGAAGATTATAATTGAAGATCATCTCTCGTATCCGGATAGGACTCATGTATTCATGTAATGGCAAGTTTTAGGTTCCGGTGTAGATTTTCCTTCCTCTGCAAGATGACATGTACAAACCCTAGGCCCCTCCGGTGTGTATGTAAACCGTAGGGTTTAGTCCGTAGAGGCTAGAGAAGATAATCACAATATCCTCATAGGCTAGACTTAGGGTTTACCCATTACGATCTCGAGGTAGATCAATTCTTGTATTCATATTCATCCATACAAATATAGCATGAAGTAGGGTATTACCTCGATCGAGAGGGCCTGAAGCTGGGTAAACATCGTGGCCCCAGCCTCCTGTTACCATCGATCCTCAAACGCATAGTTCGGGACCCCCTACCCGAGATCCGCCAGTTTTGACACCGACACTCACCTGACAACTTTGGAAGCGAAGAGCTAATCTTCGACATAGCTCCGTTCCGAAGTGGCTACCATGCACTGCTCGAAAGAACGGCCTTCGCCCGCTTTAATGCAGTCCCGCATTATGCTTACTTAAAACTCAAAATGCCTAGACCCCGTGGCGTCATCACGGTCAATGGAAATATGGAGCGCTCTCTTCATACGGAGGAGGACACTGCAGCCTTAGGAGCCGAAGTCCAAAATGGCGTATTCAAGCCGAATAGCTTATCGGTCATCAAGACCGTGGACACAGTTAAATGTGTCCGGCATACGCCTCAGTGCGACAGCTCGGATTAACTTGAGCTAGATTAGTAGTTATGTCCCCACCTACCGCCCATAAGGTGGTAGCATACGTGCCTCGTGCACACAATTATGTCCTTAAAATTCCTTGGGCGGCGCTGGGGGCACACTGTAGACAAATAGTCCATAGTTCGGCTCGACCCTATTCAGACTTTAATAATTATCCTTCAAGGTTCGACCGTTTTTGTTCACGGACACACTGGATTTCTTTCCTTCTCTAGGTTTTTTTTCTTTTTTACAGATGGTCATCACAAAGGAGAAGATGGTGCAGACGTGCAACAGGGACCCGCGCTAAGGTTTCTTTTAGATTAAGACCCTGTGTAAACCTTTTTTCTCTTTTTGTTCTATACTTCTCTGGCATGTAAAATGTCCAAGGAAGTTATCAGCATTATCTGTAAACAAACGGCTCGTCGTACTATAACGGGATATTTTAGAAACAGTTTGGCTTATATTATGTTTGGAGTTTTATTCTTACACCACCTGTGTTCTCTCCCTCGTGTCAGATTGCCGCATGTCCCTTGATAACAGGGTCGATTAACAAGGGCTGTATCCAGCCCGGGATATGTTGCAAAGTCCGAACACCTATAGGGAGTGTTCGGCGTCCTGGATATTTGCTTTATATGCATCAGTTCCGAATCATGTCTTGGGTCAATAGTTGGGTCACCCGACTCCTGTGCTTACCCCTACGTTCCCGATTGTTCGGCTAGGGTGTAAAGGGAGAACTACTGCGATTGTACTTCTGGCTCGTCCGGTCAAGTACCTCAGTAGAGAAAGCCAAAAAACTGACTGTCATGATATGCGAGAATCTGGTCTGCGATCCGGTGACTTAGTTTTATACTACGATCGATGGAGGTCTACCCCGTGTTATACGAAAGGTTGGTTTTTTGCCCAGCCGCGTACAAATGGATACCTTGATTCGGAAATACCATATTCGCACCAGGGGCTACTACCTAGGCCCACTTGTCAAACTCCTAAGGCTAAGTGAAAGCAATAACGTCGTATAGTCTGATTGCCTGGTTCGCTCCGCATACACCTCCTATACAGACCAAGACTTTGGATAAATAGTGTACATGCATATGACCGAACACCTCAGTACTATGTACATGGGGGTTGAAGCCGACGACTGGAAAGTTTTGGATTTATATAAACAGTCACATGGGAGGTAAAAGACGCTGATATTATAATAGCACAAAAGTTATATACACTAGATTCATAAGCATAGTCTTTACATCCGGATACAATTAGTCGTAAGCAACATCCTTTGAACATTGGCCTTCTATAAGGTGGGCGCCTTCTACAAGGTCGTTGAGGGGCACCAGATGTTTTGGCGCATAGAACTGCGACCAGAATAGCTTCTCTGTGTCGTTCCCCTCCCGCGCTTAGAAGTATTGGGCGGCGTCAGCACTGCTCCTTGGAAGATCGGCAAACACGCCTGGAGAACTCCATAACCGTGTCAGCCCAAGGTACTTACGCCCTCCGAAGATGCTCTGTAATAGAAAAGTCTTACCATATGCTATCTCCCGCGCCTGCTTGATTTCTTCACAGACGCTGCGCGACTCGCTGCGCGACTCGCTTCGCGCATCCTGGGCAGCTTTAACTGTCGTAGCAAGCTCGGATGCTTGTTCCGAAGACTTCAACTCCAACGCCTCTAAGTTGCAAATAGCATCTTTGAGATCATCCTCGACTTCAGACGCCCGAGCCACGTGATGTTGGCACGCGGCCTTTTCGGCCTCTAGATCGGCAACCGCCTTGTCAGTGATAGCCTTGCTCGCCTCGGCCTCCTTCTTGGCCTTCGCCAGTTCGCCCTTGAGGGCCTCGAGCTCAGTGGCAACAACTATTTAATACAGAATATCATAAATAGTTTATACTCATACTCAATTAACTAGTCTTCTTGACCTCTTGATTTTTCAAATCCGCATAGCTTGCTTTTCAACTAAATGCTCGTCGACGCGGTCAAGGTCGGCGTTGGCTAGCAAAAGCTTCCGATTTAGTTCAGCAACTTCTGCATCTCACGCAGTTGCCTCAACTAGTGAATCATGTTCAAATACAAAAGCATACAATTCAGCTCTATAATATGCTATACTATGGATACTTCGTCCAATTCTGTTCAGAATCACACAAAGCATCAGGGGCTACTGGCTATATATGTGTATATAAAACAAATAAAATTCCATAAAGAACATTACATTGCTTACCTCAAAGCCTATCAGCAGGCTATTGACAGCTTCATTCAGCCCGCCTTTGACGGACTGAATCTTCTTCATCTCCACACCCATCATAGTGCGGTGCTCCTCCACGACAGAAGCACTCTATAGTGCTCCCTCCAGAGGGTCCGGCGCCTCCGGATTGACCCCGGGCGCCATCGTATCCTCCCCCGCCTTGGGGGTCTGGTCCTCGGACCCAGAAGCCGCACTAGGCTCCGGATCAGTATTCGGCGGGGCCCCGAATTGTTTGGGCCCCCCGTCTTCGGTCTCCATGGGGATTGTTTCCCCATGGACAGCGGCAGCCAAGGTATTACCCTCGGTCGCCACTTGCCCCGCCCCCATCTCTTTGAGCGGAAGACACACGCTGGGAGGACACTTCCCGCCGGTCATGGGGGATGGAGCTCGGACCGGCGGGTCACTCTCCGTCTCTCCAGGCGCTAGAGAGTTCCCCTCCGATAAGGAGGCATCGGGATGTGCTCGGGGACGGATGTAGGTCAGTAGGTGAGAAATACTTTGTATGCATTAAAATGCTAAACAAACAAGCTGCAGCAATTAATATATCCGAACAAAACTTACATTTCGGTTGGGGGCTTCTCCGTGGGCTGCACCACAAAGCTATGTTCGGACGATGAGTCCGAATGAATGGGGAGGTTCAGCCTCCTCCGGGGTGCGGCCTTGCTTGCATCAGCGGCGGCTGCCCTCTTCTTCCCCCTGCCTTGCACAGGGCGCTCTTCTTCTTCCTCGTCATCCTCCTCATCTTCGGAGGAAAGGATGTTAATATCATCGGACTTCACGTCCGCAGGGCGGGGGCCGCCCTCGACCTCCCTGCTCTTCTTCTTGGACTTCTTGTCCGGCGCCTTGTATGGCGCCGGGACCAGCATCACCGTCAGTTGAGGCGTCTCTGGATCTTCTAGCAAAGGCGTCGGACACTTAATCCAGATTGCCTTCTTCGTCCAGCCATGTATATCACGCCAAAATTTCAATTCATGTGATTATTAAAATAAGGAGTAGATATATGTTCGGCAAAAAATTTGATTACCTCTTGTGCAATAAACGCAGTGTTGTAGCCTGCGTCCTCCATTTCCTTTGGCCAATCCTTCTGGCTCTTGAAGAGATCTTTCCAAATCTCTTTGTGCGTGAAGCCGAAGAGATGCTTCAAGGGCCGGTCTACTGCCGAATCGAACTCGCATGGGGAGAAGCCCCGGTGTTGGTAGGGAAGAACAAGTCGGGCGAGCATTACCTGAATCACGGTTGTGAGTTGGTAGCCCTTGGAGATGATGCCGGACACACCGCCTTGGAGTGATGTCACCTCGGTCTGAGACCCCCAGTTCGTACCCTTATCGGTCCAAGCGGTTAGCCTCTCTAGGGGTCCAGATCTGAAGGCAGGCGCTGCCGCCCATTTGGCGTTGTGGGGCTCAGTGATGTAGAACCACTCCTGCTGCCAAACCTTGTTTGTCTCCACGAACAACCCTTTTGGCCAGCTCGTATTCGGGAGCTTACTTATCACAGCGCCCCCGCACTCCGCGTGTTGCCCGTCCACCATCTTCGGCTTCACGTTGAAGGTCTCTAGCCATAGGCCGAAGTGTGAGGGAACGCGAAGGAAAGCTTCACACACCACTATGAAAGTGGAGATGTGAAGAATTGAATTCGGGGCCAGATCACTGAAATCTAGCCCGTAGAAAAACAGCAAACCCCGTACAAAGGGGTGAAGAGGAAAACCTTGCCCCCTACCGAAGTGCGAGAAGAACATGACTCTCTCACCCGCCTCTGGGACGGGAACCACCTGGTCCTTGGCGGGGACTCGATGCACAATAGTGGCAACGAGATAGCCCGCACTCTGGAGATCCTCCAAAGCTTTCTCAGTAACTGTGGAGGCCTCCCACTTGCCCTTGGCGCCGGATCCGGCCATTCCTAGGGAAGGAAGTGGTGATTAAGGAACGGAGAAGTGCGGGCGCAAGAGATGAGGATGCTGGGGCTAGGAAGATTGGAGATCTCGAGCTTGAAAAAAGCGTGGGGCTGATCGAAGGGATTGGTATCCTTTTATAACGTTGTGCATACAGAACGTCTCCCCACTTTGGCCACGAACCTCGCCGGTTCCCAAAGCGGTCGTGCATAATGCGTGGTTTGGATGCTCACATCACATTGATAAGGATCCCCTAATAAGCAGGCACGATCTCTGCATTGACAGGACGTGCCAAGGGGGGTTATACCTCGAAACGTGAAACTAGGACCGAATAAAACGGTCTGGTATATTAGTGGGATCGACGCGATGCTTCACCAAAAAGTTGTCAGTAAAGACACATTATTTTCCTTGCCTTCGAGGCTAAGGGTTGTACTAACCATGCAGAGCCGAACATAACACACTTTTTGCAAAAGATATATTCAGAGGAAGGAACCCGCCTTGCAATGCCAAAGATAATACGAAAGCCGAACTCATCGTCATCGAAGACAGGTTCAGGGGATACTGAGGGAATCCTGGATCGAGGGGTCCTCATGTGGCCGGATAACTCATGGTGGGTTGGACTGGTGGGCCGTGAAGATCAGTGCTAAAGATTGTCTCTCGTATCCGGATAGGACTCTTGTATGCGTATAATGGCAGGTTTTAGGTTTGGGTGTAATCTTTCCTTCCTTTGCAAGACGATTATGTACAAAACCTAGGGCCCTCCGGTACCTATATAAACTGGAGGGTTTAGTCCGTAGAGGCTAAGGTAGAAAAGAAACAACAGAATCATAGGCTAGACTCCTAGGATTTAGCCATTACGATCTCGAGGTAGATCAACTCTTGTAATCATATTCATCAAGATCAATCTAGCAGGAAGTTGGGTATTACCTCGATCGAGAGGGCCTGAACCTGGGTAAACATCGCGTCCCCAGTCTCCTGTTACCATCGATCCTCAGACGCATAGTTCAGGACTCCCAACCCGAGATCCTCCGATTTTGACACCGACAGTTGGATTTTGTGTGGAGGCTATATATACCCCTCCACCCCTTCTTCCTCATTGAGGAGAGCCATCAGAATGTGCCTACACTTCCTTCATTGATTTTTTGAGAGAGAACCACCTACTCATGTGCTGAGATCAAGAGATTCCATTCCTACCATTTGAACCTTGATTTCTAGCCTTCCCCAAGTTGATTTCCACTCCAATTCTTCTTCCACCATATCCAAATCTGTGAGAAAGAGTTGAGTGTTGGGGATACTATCATTTGAAGCACTAGAGCAAGGAGTTCATCATCAACACATCGGTTATTGCCTTTAGCAGAGTGGTGTCTCCTATATAGGTTAGGTGTCGCTTGGGAGCCTGCGTTGTGATGTGGAGTTGAACCAAGAAGTTTGTAAGGGCAAGGAGATCGCCTACTTCGTGAAGATCTACCCGGGGAGGCTGGTCCTTTGTGGGCGATCGCAATGGTGGGATAGACAAGGTTGCTTCTTCGTGGACCTTTCGTGGGTGGAGCCCTCCGTGGACTCGTGCAGCCGTTACCCTTCGTGGGTGAAGTCTCCGTCAACGTGGACGTACGATAGCACCACCTATCATAACCATGACAAAACTCTCCATGCCTCCATTGCGTTTGCCTTCTCCAAACCCTTCCCTATACCTTCATATGCAATGTCTTACATTCCGTTGTTATACTCTTAGAGTTGCATGTGCAGGTTGATTGCTTGACTTGTCATAATTGCTAAAATCTGGCAACAACTAAAATTGGGAAAATGGAAGATTTTCATTTGTACAGGTAGTCTAATCACACCCCTTCTAGACATACTTTCAATCCTCCAGTAGCACCTCCCGCATCCGTGTGTGCGGAATGGTCCGCATGTCCACAGAGGGATGCGGCAGGAAATTTGCAGCTTGTCATCGGAGATACCCTAAGAGCAAGTCCAACAGGGTGACCCATTTCCTTCGCCCATGTCTGTTTGGGTCGCCACGGACAAAAACACCAGCCCAATGCGCCGACCCAAACAAATAATGTGTCTGCTTCGTGTCCGACTTGAAATGTGTCGGCGTGGACGTGTAGCAATGCGTCGAGCGCCCCCTTTGTGTCCGCCACGGCCCCACATCTAGGCCGACCAACTACCACACGCGGTCATATTCAAAGCGGCACCTACCGCGGGCCCACGCGTCAGCAACTTGAACCTATGGAGCATGTCCTTTTGAATCCATGCGTGCGGAGGCGGCCTCCTCCACTTCCACTGCCCGTCCATATCTCCCCCCCCCCCGGTGCTCCCTCGTCGGCAACCACCAAACCCTACCATGGGTTCCTTCAGCGGTTCCCATAAGAGAAAGGGGAAGTTCACCCCCGATGCCACCTCCTCCTTGCGCGCTTCCTCCGCCGCCGCCGCCGGCACCTGCCCGCCATGTGCGGCAGCGCCTGCATATTTTGGTGCACCAGGTGCAATGGCACTAGATGTACATGCATCCGCTGCCATACTGGAATTTCACATTGTCGCATAACTGGCATCTGGATCCGCAGCGGATCCCGGTGTCAGCTATGTCGTGGGTGCACAATGAGGAGGTGCGGAGGTGCGGGACCTCCCCACGCCGGAGCAACGTCGGATGTTAGCATATGCTCCGGAATCTCCCAACTGCTAGATGTGGTTTTCCCTCGAGCACGAGGAGCGGTGCCGCCTCCGCGTCTAGGAGCACCCCATCAACCCTCCCCC
>LR738711.1:771907469-771983552 GCA_902687465.1 Secale cereale | reverse complement strand
CCCCCCCCCCCCCCGACATCAAGAAGGAGGAGGAGGAGGAGATTGCATGGTTCCACCGAGGCTCACTGCCCCGACGTTGGCGCAGGAGCCCATGTCGCTGCATTTGGACAAGCGAGTTGTGCGAGTGGGTCTGCACCCCCTGCCCCAATCTGGCTCAGCGCGACGCCAGTGCAGGAAGCCGTGTACCTCGAGCATTGGAGGCAGAGCGCAAGCAGAGGAGCGCGCCGACGGTTTGTGGCTCATGTAGTGGGAGCGCCAGGTTGAGGACGAGCGCCGTGCACGCGCCGAAGCAGCCTACCAGGCGGTGCAAACGGCGCAACAAGGCGACATGGCCCGGGCCTGGGAGGTGGTATTCTCGTGGGCTGGCCCGACGTCGTAGCTGGTTTACCTCACCGACATTCCTTCAGATGCCAACATCGTGCACAGCGGAGTATACTTTTCTATTTTATTTCTTATTAAAGATTAATGTAAACGTGGACTTTCTGGCGGCTGACTGGTTTTACTGCTTTATTTATGTTGAAGTTTGAATTTTGATTGTGTTTTTTAAGTCATGGTTCAAAAAATATGGGTCGGGCCAGTGTTGGATGCACGTGCCGACCTAATGAAAAAATTGGACACTGGCGTCCGTGTGGCCGATCCAAACAGACAAAGCGCTTGTCCGTTTGGGTAGACCAGATGGGGTTACGCTAAGGGCAACTCCAACGCACAACTCCAAACGGATGTCTGTTTCGTCCGCATTTCGTCTGTTTGGGGTGACAATGGGGTTGTGCCCGCCTAGATTTGTGGATGCACCGACTGTACGCCCAATGCACGGCCGCATCTCGTGTGCACACATTTTTTTGCAACACATATCTTTATTTTCATCATAGATTTCTTATACATTGAAGCACGTCACAAAATCTTGACTAGAATAGCAAGACCAAAGAAAACAAGAACCACAAGAAGACATTTTAGAAAATGTCCAACTTCCATAAATGCTCTCGTAAATTGGATTACTGCCTTCACAATGCCTTCAATGTTGATATGCGGAGGCTCGATCTTGCGTGCTTCTTTGTTCTTCGAGTCTAAAGAAGTAGACGTTACTTCTTTGCATCTAGTCTCATCTCTAGCCTCTATACAAGTAACAAGTGCATCGATGTTCTTCCCATCCATTATACACAATAAATATTGGAGTGTAAATATTAGAGTCTAAGTAAAACTAGTGGAATCTGAGAGCACAACCGAAACTAAAGTATCACATACCCATCGTTTGAGCACCTGACGAACACCCATCCGGAATGTTCTGGCGCTGTAGACACGTGGTGCAAGAACTTCTGTGGGCAGTCGTCTCACTTTATGAGTGGCAACGGTGCAGCGACGAGCCTATGGGCCAGCACCGAGCCCGGACAACGACCGTTCATGTATTTGTGGACGAACCGCCGACGGGGTGGACCGAGCGGCTAGAGGCACGGTCAGTACCTGCATGCGGCATGGCGGCCTTGCCAAGGCTTTTCGGCCCGATGCATGGCTAGTCCATGGCATGGCGTGGCCTCCCGCGATTGGGTGTGCTCAAGTTCGGCCAGATCCGCTCCAAATTCGACCGTCGGGTGCGCTAAAATCACATGGGCAGGGTTGGGCAGCTCGGTGTGTCGAGGGAACGGGGGCTACGGCAAGGGCAGGGGCGAGCGTGCGGGCGTGCTGCAAAGTGGCACATGTGAGAAAAATGGTGGCGGCGGATCGAGATGAGAGGGGCGGGGGTGCGGCTGGAGTAGGTTGCAGAAAAAGGAGGGTGTATTCCTCGACGGGCAGGCCAGGGGAGGACATGGGTCGGCGCCAGGCGTCCTCCGCGCGTGTCCGTTCGGCCACAAACTCGGCCCAGACTTGGGCCAGGAATGGGTCGAAAGCAGACCGAAACACATCTGTTCGTTTGCTTCCAACCATTGGGCGGCCGCAGACGGATCATTTAGGGTCGTGCCTAGGAGTTTCCCTAAGGCCAACTCCAACGCACGACCCCAAATGGATGTCCGTTTCATCTGCTTTTCGTCCGTTTGGGGGTGGCAATGGGGCCATGTCCGTCCGAATTTTTGGCCACTTCTCATCCATGCATGAAAAACAAAAAAGGACATAGCTAGATCATGCAAGCGTCCGCGTTCAAGCTAGATCATGTCGGACGGCAACAAATCCAGCGGCCGACAAATTGGTCACCTCATCAAGTTTGGCGCCAGCAACAATGCCAACTGCCGGCACACCGGCCATCCTTCAAAATGGTCAAGTTTTTCACGCCGACGACAAAGTCAGCGGCCAGCACACCGGCCAGCCTTCAAAATGGACAAGTTCTCCGCGTCGGCAACAAAGCTAGCGGCCGGCACACCAGCCAGCCTTCAAAATGGACAAGTTCTTCGTGCCGGCAACAAAGTCAGCGCCCGGTACAACAGCCATCTCTCAAAATGGACCGCCATCGCGGCCGAGGTCTCACCTAGTTCAAGCCATCGCGGGCGAACATCTCCTTCTGTCGGTTCATGAACCAAGCCTTCCTCTCCCATGACATGTTGTTTTTGTCGACGCACATCAACACTAGTGCCACTTTCTTGGCTTTTGTATCGACATTGGTGGCCTCGATCTCTAGATTCTTGCGTTGAGTGGCCTCCTCGATGTCAAGCTTCCTCCTCATCACGGCATGCTCCATGTCAAGCTTCTTCGTTTGAAAATCTACGTATATCTTCATTTGGTCCTCCTTCTCCTTGCTCTTTCTCTACTCCCGTATTTCCTTTTGGCTCATCATGTTCTCTAAAGTTCATTCCAAAGCTATATAAGATGCATCACGCTTCTCGTCGACCTTCGAGTTTATCTTGCCCCTCGGCCTCTTGAGCACGTCTTCATCTTCAGCCACGACTGCCTTCCGTCATCACTTCTTCTGAAGAGCGTTGTATTGCTCTTTGAACTTGTGGCAATCTTTGATGAGGACCCAATGATGCGCGAGAGTGAATGGCTTGTCTTTTTGTTGGGCCTTGAAGGCTTCCAAAGATTGAAATGCCTACACATGCGGCCAGAATTATAACATCAAAGGACACACAATGCATGAAACATAAATGGCATGACAACATGAATGGACACATGATGGAAAAGCGAGAGGTTCATACCAAATCACCAAGGTCTAGGCCGCTCACGGGACGGGCTTTAACACTCTTGAGTGCGGCACAATATTTGTTGCATTCTTGTTGTAGGAATCCCCATCTCTTTTGGATTGTATTGATGTTGTGGGTGTTTGTGAATTGGTAGGGGGCAAACTTTTTTTGCTCATGAAAGGTCATTTGAATTCTTGTCCAAAAGATGAAACATTTTTGCTCGGAACCTTTGATTGGATCTTGGCTGATTTCCTTCCAACTCTCGCAAATCAAAGTTTCCTCAACTTGGGTATATGATCCCATGTGAATGATTTTCCTCTTCTTTTGTGCTTCAGACTTTTAGGTGAGCTCATCGATAAACAACGGTGGCTCCGTGGAAATGTGCAGAGGCGGTGCACGAACATCTGGTGTCTCATGCGTGACAGACGAGTGATGCTGCGGTGGACGATGGGCCGAGGAGCCTGTGGTGGCTGCGACCATGGCAGCGTGGGAGAGATTGGCCGACGTGGGGCAGCTCATACTCAACATGAGGAAGGTGTGCGCCTTGGAGACGATCGACTCCTTATCATCGACGTCGGTCTTATGCTGCAACGCATGCCTGAGGGAGCACTAGGCTGCATACTCGGCAGCGGCCTTCTTTTCCGCTATGATAATTTGCCGATTCCTTCTCTTGGCCGATTCTGCGTCTAGCTTGGTGGCCTCCGCCGGCGCCAACTCTGACTGAGTCTTCTTCTGCGGCTTCATTTTCTTCGCAGCGGGGCATACGGACGGTGGTGGGCCGCCGAGATTGGCATCATCGGTCATGGTGGACGGAGGGAGGGGGAGGGCGGGGCGCGAGAGAGCAGAGGGCGGGACGCGGTGGGGTTTTGGAATAAAATGAGGGAAAGTCTTTGCGTTGCACCACCGACGAGCGGGCCAGGGGAGGACAAGGGCGTGTGTCCCGCCCGTCCTCGCATTGTTCGTTTGGCCACAAACTCGGCTCAAACTTGAGCTGAGAATGGGTCGAAAGCAGACCGTTGTCCGTTTGCGGCCGCGTGTTCGAAGGCCCGCATTGTCCCCCAAACAGTAGCGGGCGGAAAATATGGGGTCGTGTGTTGGAGTTGGCCTAGGGGCGCGGATGAGTAAGCACGATGTTTTCATGTCTAAAATATACGAGCGTCGTTTCAAAAAAAAATACCCCCACCCCCCGCCCCTGCGTCGTCCGCTTGGGTAACTCGGGGGCGAATCCCTAGCGTCGCCTCCGACCCGAACTCCTGACCTCTCTCCCTCGCCGCCAACAGCTGCCGCAGGGATTGGCCCGCGCGGTGGTAGGCGGCGGCGGGGCTTCCCCACGCGCCATCTGCTAGCTCTCCCAGATGCGCCCGATGTTAGTGTCAAAACCGGCAGATCTCGGGTAGGGGTGCCCAAGATGTACGTCTAAGGATCGATGGTAATAGGATACAGGGGGCACGATGTTTACCCAGGTTCAGGCTCTCTCAATCAAGGTAATAACCTACTTCCTGCTTGATTGATCTTGATGAATATGGAGTTACAAGAGTTGATCTACCTCGAGATCATAATGGCTAAACCCTAAAAGTCTAGCCTATGTGATATGAGTCTGTCGTCTCGGCGGACTAACCCCCTCAGCTTATATACATGCCGGAGGGGCCCTAGGGTTACAAAGGTGACTTGGGGAGGGAGGAATCGTTACATCCGGACATCTTTCTTGCCTTACTACATACATAGGAGTCCTAACTGAATACGGGGGAGGGCCTTCTGCTTCTATCTTCATGGCCCATCAATTCGGCCCAACATCAATGGCAGGACGCCTGAGGACCCCTAAATATAGGACTCCCTCAGTAGCCCTCGGACTTGCCTTCAAGGACGAGGTTGTATCCATCTTCATGTCTTCGGTCTTGCAAGGTGAGTCCTCTTTTGAATCAGATGATAGTTCGACTTCATATTTTATATTATATCATGTTGATTCCCTGCCACCGTCGTCTTGGCTCCCACATGTCAGACGAATGCGAAATGTCTGGGTATTTTTACAATTCACCCCTCGACTGCATAGGGAAGGCGCCTATTTAAAGAGACTAGATCTCAGATGCCATTTCATTCCACGCGGAAAATCCTTAAAGCATGCCACGGAAATCTTCAAACATGGCCGGCATTCCTAGTTCTTCCTCGCGCCCTCATGGCCCTCAAGCGGGCGATTGGGAGAGTTCCTCTGTATCTCATGCACATCTAAGAAAACTTCAGACACGGGGATATCTCCCTCCCGAGGATCTAGTCCCCATCCAGGCTGGATTAACTTCTCTTGACGGTCAAGCCCTAGCGGAAAGTTTCCCCAATCCTTCCAAACAAGAACAGGTGTGCTTCGTCTCCTTCCTCCTAAGAGGTGTAGGATTTCCTATCCACCATTTCCCTAGGTTTTTTTGGAGTTCTATGGCCTCCAACTACACGACCTTACACCGGGGTCCATCCTGCACATTGCGGGCTTCGTCGCTCTTTGTGAGTTATTTCCGGGCAACGAGGCTCATTTTAGGCTATGGCGAAAGTTCTTCTGCCTTGTCCCTCACTCCCAGAAGGGATCTATATTCAAGGTAGGTGGCGCCAAAGTGTGGCATATAGCAGGGACAGGTTATCTGTCCGGCACTCTGAAGAAGGCATCCGAACAGTGACCCCAGAGTGGTTTTATATCGAGGACGTTCTCCTGCCGGACCCAATCCGGCAAAGCCTTCCCGAATACTCCAGTGCTCCTTTAAAGAAGTGTTTCAACTTGTGTCCCCACAGTCTAGAGGAGGAAGACAGTGTGGAGGTCAAAAGACTTGCGAGCAAGATCAGACTACTTGCCCACCTCGAGCTGATGATAATTGAAGTGATGGCGATCTCAATAATGCGGTTGCGTGCAGCCGCTCCTGGCCAGAGGGTTTCCTATGTGGCACTATAATGGCTAGGATGATGCCTCACCCTGTCTACGCCAGGGTCCGGACAACCCCGCCGCTTTGGCCGCCATCCCAGCGATCTCTATAAAGGGGAGAAGGAGGATTTTCTTCGATTGATGTGTCGGGAGGGTTTTTCTACGTATAACTCCATCGACAGGGTAAGCCTTTCTCTGATCGCTAGTTGTACTCAATTTTTATTTTAAGATACATCAATCGAACTGAATTCGGTTGCTTCCAACACGAGTGGAGGAAGGTGGTTGAAGGGATTAGCATTCCCATCCCATAGCCAGAGGACCATATTTGAGATATGGATCCCGGATTTGAGGAAGATCCGTACATAGGCATAGATCTTAAAGATGGAGTTTTTTATCAAGCCAGCCATGACGGTACCGAAGTGGCTATTATAGTCGACAATCCTGCCTTCTTCCTTCCTCCCATGTAAGTACCCAGGAGACACCTCTTCAAAGAGAATATTCCCAGCGCGCCTCACCCACTGCACTACCTCATGCTCAAAAGGGGCGACGCTCATCCCGTCGTACTGCATCAAGAGCGTCTTCCAAGAAGGCGACACCTGCGTAGGGTGTGTCTCTGAAGCGAAAGGGGACTGGAGACACCACCGGACCTCCTCCTTTATCGAAGAGGTATGACTTCTTTAACATATGTCTGGTGACAGAGCCGGATTCTAATTTCCGGATTTATTTTTTCATTTTAGGAGGAGCATACGCCGGACTATGTCTGGGGATCCCGCTAGTCATGCTTCGACCAATCCAGCCCAAGGCCCATCCACAAGGACTAGGGTTGATGCGGGTGTAACGCCGGATTGTCCTCTTCAAGAGGATCCAAATGAGGTATCAGTTACCAATTCTAAAGTGGAAAGCGCAATGAATAATCGGCAGCGAAAAGCAGCCATGCGTGACCCAGCTTTCACTGAAGAGGCGTTTAACGCCTTCAGTTCTGCGGATGCATATATCCAACCGCTCAAGACGGACTTGCCGGAGCCACTCACCAGCTTTACAAGGATATGCGGGTGAGTATTAATTCAATGTTCATATGTCAGTAGCCCCTGAGACTTAAAGCAGTTGGCCCAACTGATTTAAGGATCCTTGTATTTTTAGGTACTCAAGGAAAAGAATAACGCATTATCCAAGCAACTGGAAGAATACCAGACCAAGCTTACTACTGTCACCACCGAATTGGAAAATTCAAAGTCCAAGAATGGCTCTGATGGTAAGAACAATAGTGTCCGAACAGTATGGTTCTGTACCGATCAATGATCTTCAAGGATACATTGTTTGAACTGCAGCAACAGGACCAATAGACCAGCTGGAGAAAAATCTAAGGGCTGCTCTAGCAGCGAAGGAACAAGCCGAAGAGCAGATAGCTACTGGTCATCATGTACTAACACGGACCATAAATGAGAAAAACAAGCTACAGGATACAAACGTCAAGCTAGCCAAAGAGCTAAAGGACATGCGAACCCAACTCTCGGATGCATTGTGAGGGAACAAGAAGCATAAGGGCGGCATATTCAGTATGACCTTGAACCTAGCTTTCATTATAGTCCCTTGATTCAAAGTTTCTTTACGTAAACTGTTCCTACAAGTTTGTGAACTGGGCGACCCGAAGGAGAGATGTCAGGATTTCAAGGTGACCTCCTGCAAGAGCTTTCCAGGGTACGCGTGCGGGCTCGGGAGGCCATGAAGAACATGGCCAAGGCTTTATGGCCAGCCGATTCTCCTCCAGAAATTATGGAGGAACTGGCGGGTTTATTCAAAGGGGCTCGCCGCCGCTTTGAATTATGGAAAGCATCAGCATGCCGAGAAGGTGCCCGAGAAGCTTGGGCTATGGTGAAGACACATTACACCGGGCTAGACCCGGACCATATGGCTCGGGTTGGACCTCGAGGGCGTGACGGGCTAGAAATCCATGTAAGCTTGGTATACCACCAAGTAAAGACAGCTGCCAAGTATTCTCAACAAGACTGTGAATTAGACAGTCTTATAGATGGTATAGATGAAGAATAGGTGTTTGATTCTATGTAACAATGTACTTTATCATCAAACTTATCTCCTGTCGCATTTAATTAAAAGATTGTCCTGGCAGACCTTCCACTTTTAACTCCGAAAACCCAAGTGCTGGAATGTTTCTGAATACTATACCTATGGTGAACACGTGGTATGTTCGGTAACCAGGTAATCCGGTCATAATTGCTTGAACATACAAACTATATTCGGGGAGCTATGTTATATTACTATTTAACGTAAGAAACATCTTCCAGAGAGAATAGTTCCATTAAGGGTTCCTTTCCCTGGGTCAGCATGCTTATGTATGCGTGCCTAGGCTTCGATCCTGTAAAAAGGATTGTAGGATGCAGTATCCTATTAGATTTTAAAGTTTATGCGGTTTAAAAGCAATATGTCATGTATCCGCCAACCAATTATTCCCTTAAGAACGCTAGCTTTTGATACGTCCAAAACGTATCTATAATTTCTGCTTGCTCCATGCCTCTTTTGGGTGATATTGCTATGATATTTATACACTTCCATACACTTTTGATCATATTTGGACTAACCTATTAACTCAGTGCACCCCAGTGCCAGTTTCAGTTTTCGGCTGTTTTTGTATTTCAGGTTTTCACGTTACGGGAACTGCCAGGAAAATCCAGAAAAATTATATAAAAAATCAGCGTTCCAGAACCTACCTTGCGCCTGAAGTATAGCCGGGGGGGGCCACCAGGGCTCCAGGCGCCCTGGCGGCGCCCCCCCCCTGGGTCGCGCCGGGGGGTGCCTGGGCCCCCCGAGGCTTCCCCGATGCCCCCTTTGGCATATATTTAAAGCGTCTCCCGAAACCCTCAAAACAGGAACTCTTTTCGCGATCCCATCTCTGTTCCGCCGCCGCCGCCGCTTCCAAGATCGGGAGCACCAGGAGAACTCTTCCCGGCACCCTGCCGGAGGGGAGGATCACCACCGGGAGCTTCTCCACCACCATGGACGCCTCCCGGATGAGTTGTGAGTAGTCTCCCTTGGACCATGAGTCCATGACCAGTAGCTATGTGATGTTCTCCTCCCGTTCTTGTGCTTCACTAATTAGTCCTCGTGAGCTGCCCTACATGATCGAGGCACATATGTAATCCTTATGTTGTTGCTATGATGAGTTTGCTGGGATCCGATGGATTATGAGATTATGTTCAGATTGTGTTTGAGTAATATATTTGATCTACCTCTTTATATTTATGTTCGTAAGTAATTCTTGCATGTTCTCCGTTGTTATTTATTGCTTTGGCCAAGTAGTAGGTAGTGACTCCAAGAGGGAACGTTATGCTTGATTGTGGGTTCATGCCCCTCGATGAATAGCTTGAGTGACAGAAACATGAGTCTAGGGGATGTGCTGCTGCCACAAGGGGGAAAACAACGGTGCTTGTGCCCGCGGGTGCAAGGATTGTTTACTTTACGCAAAGTTCTTTTAATGCAGTTGTCTGTTGCATTGAGTTTACACTATGGGTGGGACTCGCAACTTAATACCAGCGAGATGTTCTGGATAGATATCTCAAGGTGGATGATTAGTAGTAGATATTGATGGATTTCGGTCTACTTTCTTTGGCGTACCGCCCATGCTTTGAACCTCAACCTTTCTTGCAATGTAGTCAGCATTGGTTTGTGCACATGGTCCTGTCAATTGCCCAGCTGTAATTTGTTTACCTCACATAGCTGTTTTATCGTCTTTTGGGAGAGAGACATCACTAGTGAACATCATGCGACTCCGGTCCATATTACCATCATTGATCACATCCGCTATTTACTTTTCCGCTATTTACTTACTATTGCAATTATACATATCACTATTATCACTTGCGTTTGATCCTTTGTAAACTACAAGGCCGGAGGGATTGCCAACCTCTCTGTACTCGTTGGGAGCAAAGTTATTTGTATCTGTGTGCAGGTCCACATTGATTGCTAATATCCGGCGCCATTAGTAAGTTGACACCTTCTTGTTGAAACTGGGAGACTCTGGGAAATCGATCCTTGGTATTACCAAGGGAAAACTTCTGCTACACTGCATCTCAAACCTTCCACTTGGGGTAACCAACGAGGGGTGAGAAGCCACCTGGCAAAGCAATTTCTGGCGCCGTTGCCGGGGACTCCACTCTTCAGGATAGGGGAGTTGCACGCTATCTTTTACCTTTGCTTTTAGTCTTGTTAGTTTACCTTTCAGTTTTCTTTATGTCTTTTCACTAGTTATGCTTATGGACAACCTTGCTATTGGATCGTTGCTTGCGGGAAGACGCCCCACACCTGTGGTGGTTGCTCCTCCCCCTACTGAAATTGTGCCCTATAAAATACCAGCTGGTATTATCAATTATGTTTTGGCTAATCGTTATGCAGGAGACAGACATCCCGGTGAACACTTTCTATATCTGTCACAATTATGTTCATTACTTAAGCTTGCAGGTGTATCAAGGGAGTTTGTCATGTGGACATTGTTCGCCGTATCACTTATAGATAAAGCTTCAGATTGGTATAAGCTTCTCGATAACTCGCACTTGCTTGATTGGCAAGAGCTTATGTCTCTCTTTTATACTAAGTTTTATCCTCTTCATGATGCTTATGTGGAGAGTAAGAGTACCTTTTTGCATGTGGATCATGCTAACAATGCTTTATGTGATGCTTATATTGTTGAGTTTATTCGTGATCCCACTAAAAATTATTATGAGAAGGGAACATATGCTTATAGATATTTCAATAATATTAAGTTCCCTCTCTTTATGTTGAAGGTTTTGAAGTTATGCTTGTTTTGCCTTCCTATGCTAGTTGCTTTATGCTTCAATAATTTATTTTCTTGCAATATTCCTATGCATAGGAAGCATGTTAGGCTTAAATGTGTTTGGTATTTGCTTCTTGATGCCCTCTTTTGTTCTTCAACTCTTATTCCTACGAGAGCATCATTAAAGTCTTAAGCCTATCTTTATGGCTATAAAGAAAGAGCTCTAGGGAGACAACCCTTGTTATCTTTGCTTTCAGTTTGTTCTTTCAGTTTTAGTGGTCTTGATGTTGTTACTACTGTAGCATCATCATTGTATCTTTGCTTTTCAATTTTGTGCCAAGTGTAGCCTCTGATTGCTAGAAAGTTCAAAAGTTGTGAGGTGCTGTCCAGGAAACAGATTCTGTCCTTGGATAGAAAAAATCGTATAAAATCACCAGATCATCTTTTTGGTCTGAATTTTCTTGAAAGTGTGCTCTATATAATTGTCTTTCGTGCGTCTGTTCTGAGTTTTTTTATTAGAGTTGCAGAAGTGCCCCGAACAAATCAATTACTACCTGCTGTTCTGTTTTTCACAGATTCTGTCCTGTTTTGCTTTTCCTTCATTTTGCAAACCAAGAGCTTGCTTTTTTTTTTACAAAAAACTTTTGGCATTCTTGAGAAACACTAGACCTTCAAGAATATATTTATTTCCAGCAAGGTATAATTATTTTATTATGGGTACTAACCTCGCTAACCAGATTATGATGAGTTATGTATGAAGGGAGTTTTCAAGTGTGCGAGGGAAGATGATAAAAAGATTCAGGAGTGTCAAGCGCTCAAGCTTGGGGATGCCCCCATGCACCCCCAAGAAATATTCAAGGAGACTCAAGCGTCTAAGCTTGGGGATGCCCCCGTGCATCCCCTTCTCCATCAACATTATCAGTTCGTCTTTCGTTCCACTATATTTTAATCACTTCATGTGTTATGTGCTATGCTTGGAGCGTCTTGATTTTAGTTACCTTTTTAGTTTTTCATAACGAGTCGGAACTCAGCTTTCTTTATATGGGAGAGAAACACGCTCCACTTCTACCTAGAACATAACATAGAATTTTCATGTCTATCCTTGTTGTGTGTGTTCTTTGTCTTTTAATAGCTACTATCATGCTCTTCTCTTAGTATTCATGCTTATCTTTTTAAAGAGCTTGTGTTTAGTTGGTTGCTTGAACTCTCTTTAATTATCATGCTTATCTTATTAAGAGAGTTTGCTTCCGTTGCATTGGTTAATATGTCTATGATAAAGATGCTACGTGCATAATGGCGCTTAGTAGTTCAGGTTTTCTTATGGTTAGTCTCAAATAGCTGGGGGATTCCCAATGTGTTATTGGAGTACCAACATGATTTGTTTGCCAATGATGTGGTATGGTTTAGTAATATCTTCCCTCAAGAATTTATTTTGATTGACTTGGCGTATGCTCACGCATATTTAAGACTGTAAAGTAAGTCTGTCAAGCCTTGATGATCTTTTGTTTCTGAGTAGCGATATAACTTCCATGCCTGATTCAATGTTGCTTTGTCACTCTGCATGATTATGACCGTCATTGCTCTCTTAGTTGGTCGCTCCCAGTCTTTTGCTAACCTCCACCTGTACTAAGCGGACTGACTGCTTGTGCATCCACATCCTTTTAAACCAGTTATGCCATATGAGTCCACCATACCTACCTATATGTGGTATTTCACCGCCACTCCAAGTAAATTTACATGTGCTACCTTTAAAACCTTTAGTTTTTGCAATACATAGCTTATGGGAAAGTAGCTTAAAAACTATTGTGGTAAAGAATATGTTGCTTATGTGTCTTATTTCTAATAAGTTGCTTGCTGAGCGGTAACCATGTTTCTGGGGACGCCATCAACTGTTACACTTTTGTTGAATATCATGTGAGTTGCTATGCATGCTCGTCTTGTCTAAAGTAAGGGTGATTTGCCATGAGTTGAATGGTTTGAGTATGCATATTGTTAGAGAAGAACATTGGGCCGCCAACCAAAGCCATGTATCATGGTGGAAGTTTTAGCTTGGACATTAATCCTCAATCTCTTATGAGAATATGCTTAAGCATTTAAGAGGAGTCCATTATCTATTTTCTATGTTGTCCCGGTATGGATGTCCTCAAGTTGAGTCTATCAAAAACGAGAAATCAAATGTGATCTATCTCCTTGTACCTTTGTACAGGTGACATAGAGGTACCCCTTTGTGACACTTGGTTGAAACATATGTAATGCAATGACAATCCATGGAAATCCGAGCTAATTAGGACAAGGTGCGAGCACTATTGGTATTCGATGCATGAGGCTTGCAACTTATAGGATGTCTTATGCATAACACATATGAAGTACTGCTACCGTTGACAAAATTATTTCTATGTTTTCAAAATAAAAAGCTCTAGCACATGAGTAATCCCTGCTTCCCTCTACGAAGGGCCATTCTTTTACTTTTATGTTGAGTCTCCACCTTCTTTTAAAAGCACCAACTACTGAGAGCATGATTGTCATTCTGAGTGTAATGTGCATTGTCCCAAAGTAGCATTGTCTTTTGCATGATTGTGATATCGTTTATTTTGAAATCATTATATCTAGTCATCACTTAAACCTTGGAGGTGCCCCTGCATTTATGTTATGCTTCATTAAAGGGGGCAAGCTAGATATCACTTTATCATATTTGCACATCATGTTCATTGCAAATTTATTTGATGTTTCAGTATCATATTGTAAACTTTCAGTTCTTTGTGATTTTCTCATGAGGCAACTTAATTACTATAGATTCATTGTCTCAGTAAGCTTTTGTCATGTGACTATGAAAAAGTCCTATATGGTTAATAGCATGTCACCACAGAAATTATTCTTGTTATCATTTACCTACTCGAGGACGAGAAGGAATTAAGCTTGGGGATGTTGATACGTCCAAAACGTATCTATAATTTCTTCTTGCTCCATGCCTCTTTTGGGTGATATTGCTATGATATTTATACACTTCCATACACTTTTGATCATATTTGGACTACCCTATTAACTCAGTGCACCCCAGTGCCAGTTTCTGTTTTCGGCTGTTTTTGTATTTCAGGTTTTCACGTTACGGGAACTGCCAGGAAAAATCCAGAAAAATTATATAAAAAATCAGCGTTCCAGAACCTACCTTGCGCCCGAAGTACAGCCGGGGGGGCACCAGGGCTCCAGGCGCCCTGGCGGCGCCCCCCCCCCCTGGGCCGCGCCGGGGGGGGCGCCTGGGCCCCCCGAGGCTTCCCCGATGCCCCCCTTTGGCATATATTTAAAGCGTCTCCCAAAACCCTCGAAACAGGAACTCTTTTCGCGATCCCATCTCTGTTCCGCCGCCGGCGCCGCTTCCAAGATCGGGAGCACCAGGAGAACTCTTCCCGGCACCCTGCCGGAGGGGAGGATGACCACCGGGAGCTTCTCCACCACCATGGACGCCTCCCGGATGAGTTGTGAGTAGTCTCCCTTGGACCATGAGTCTATGACCAGTAGCTATGTGATGTTCTCCTCCCGTTCTTGTGCTTCACTAATTAGTCCTCGTGAGCCGCCCTACATGATCGAGGCACATATGTAATCCTTATGCTGTTGCTATGATGAGTTTGCTGGGATCCGATGGATTATGAGATTATGTTAAGATTGTGTTTGAGTAATATATTTGATATACTTCTTTATATTTATGTTCGTAAGTAATTCTTGCATGTTCTCCGTTGTTATTTATTGCTTTGGCCAAGTAGTAGGTAGTGACTCCAAGAGAGAACGTTATGCTTGATTGTGGGTTCATGCCCCTCGATGACTAGCTTGAGTGACAGAAACATGAGTCTAGGGGATGTGTTGTTGCCACAAGGGAGAAAACAACGGTGCTTGTGCCCGCGGGTGCAAGGATTGTTTACGTTATGCAAAGTTCTTTTAATGCAGTTGTCTGTTGCATTGAGTTTACACTATGGGTGGGACTCGCAACTTAATACCAGCGAGATGTTCTGGATAGATATCTCAAGGTGGATGATTAGTAGTAGATATTGATGGATTTCGGTCTACTTACTTTGGCGTACCGCCCATGCTTTGAACCTCAACCTTTCTTGCAATGTAGTCAGCATTGGTTTGCGCACATGGTCCTGTCAATTGCCAGCTGTAATTCGTTTACCTCACATAGCTGTTTTATCGTCTTTTGGGAGAGAGACATCACTAGTGAACGTCATGCGACTTCAGTCCATATTACCATCATTGATCACATCCGCTATTTACTTTTCCGCTATTTACTTACTATTGCAATTATACCTATCACTATTATCACTTGCGTTTGATCCTTTGTAAACTACAAGGCCGGAGGGATTGACAACCTCTCTGTACTCGTTGGGAGCAAAGTTATTTGTATCTGTGTGCGGGTCCACGTTGATTGCTAATATCCGGCGCCATTAGCAAGTTGACACCTTCTTGTTGAAACTGGGAGTCTCTGGGAAATCGATCCTTGGTATTACCAAGGGAAAACTTCTGCTACACTGCATCTCAAACCTTCCACTTGGGGTAACCAACGAGGGGTGAGAAGCCACCTAGCAGCTTTCGGCTTCACCCGTCTGAGGTACAGGTCCGGATTACCCGGTTGTAACAATCGCGGAGGTGCTCCCTGTACACCCTAGCCGAACAACCGGGAATGTAGGGTATAAACACAGGAGCCAGGCAACCCAGCTTGGCAAAAACTTAAGTCATAAAGGTGCATATAATGGCAAGGAGACTGTATGAAACAGATGACATAAATACTTTGAGCAATATGCTTTTTGATAATGGGCTTCGTTATAGAAGCCCTCGGGTATTTTTGAGGTATATACGTTTGAGGATGTTCTACCTTGTGATAATTCGGTTGAGCCAAAAAATTATCGATAAGAAAAAATAAGAAAAAAAATAAGAGGAGAACTTAAAGATAAAAACAGGGAATAAGACCTAGACTGAAAAAGAAGATATGTGCTACCGGACTATCCGTAGAATCGTCGGAGCCTCGCAGCGTTCCATGGGCTCGGCTCAAGGTGATTGTCTGATGCATTTCGAAGGCGATAGGCTCCACCAGTGAGCACTGCTTCAATAATGAAGGGCCCACCCATCTAGGTTTGAGCTTGTCCTTTTTCTTCTCTGGGAGGCGTAATACGAGTTTGTCGATATTGTATGTCTTGGCCCGCACTTCTCTGCTTTGGTATCGCCTGGCCTGTTGTTGATAAAATGTGGAACGGGCCTGCGCAATATCGCACTCCTCTTCAAGGCCATCTAGGTCATCCTGTCGATCGAGCTTGGCCTCTATCTCTTCATACATGCGCACTCGAGGTGACTCATGAATAATATCGCAGGGCAAGATAGCCTCTATGCCATACACCATGAAAAAAGGTGTGTATCCGGTTGTCCGGTTAGGTGTAGTTTGCAGCCCCCAGAGTACAGAGTCGAGCTCCTCCACCCAATATTTATCTGACTCCTGAAGGGAGCGCACAAGTTAAGGTTTAATGACACACATTATCAAGCCATTGACTCTCTCTATCTGATCGTTTGTTTGAGGATGGTACACAGAGGCATAATCAAGTTTAATGTGTAACTTAGTGCACCCATTTTTCACCTCGTCAGCTATGAAGTTGGAGCCGTTATCTGTGGTAGTACTGTGCGGGACACCATAACGGTGTACTACGTAGGATATAAAATCTATCACTGGCCCTGCCTCAGCTGTTCGGACTGGTTTAGCTTTTATCCATTTAGTGAATTTGTCCACCATGACCAGTAAATATTTCTTTTTATGGCTTCCCCCTTTAAGAGCTCCGACCATATCCAGCCCTTAGACCGCAAAGGGCCAGGTGATGGGGATGGTTCTGAGGGCGGTGCGAGGCATATGACTTTGATTTGCGAAAAGCTGGCATCCAACACAATGTTGGACTAGGGTTTGTGCGTCTGCGCGCGCAGTTGGTTAAAAGAATCCAGTTCGGAAGGCCTTGCTTACAAGAGCTCGGGCCGCGGCATGATGGCCGTCCATACCAGCGTGTATTTCGACTAGAAGTTGTTGTCCCTCCTCTTCAGAGATGCACCGTTGGAGAATACCAGTAGTGCTTTTCTTGTATAGTTCACCTTCGCGGACCTTATAGGCTTTAGAACGCCGAATTATGCGGCGGGCCTCATTTTGGTCATCGGGGAGCTCTTGCCTATTAAGGTAGGCTAGGAAAGGCTCGGTCCAAGGGGCTATGATAGCCATGATCTCGTGAGCCGATGATGTAATTTATATGTCAGGGTCCCTGATGACATATGTATTGATTTCGGATGGGGGCGTGTTTGGGTCCGTATTGGCGTCACTGCTCTCGTCCTGCCATGTTACTGATGGCTTGAATAGCCTTTCCACAAATGTGTTAGGCGGGACTAGGTCACATTTGGCGCCCATGTGAGCAAGTATATCCGCTACCTGGTTACTGTCCCGAGCCACAAGGTGAAATTCCAGCCCCTCAAATCGAGCCGATATTTTTAATATGGCATTTTGATAAGCCGCCATCTTTGAATCATTCGCACCAAATTCTCCGTTTACCTGGGATATGGCTAGGTTTGAGTCTCCGCGCACCTCGAGGCATTGTATACCCATGGATACGGTCATGCGGAGACCGTGCAGTAATGCCTCGTATTCGGCCACGTTATTTGAGTCCGTGTACATGATTTGCAGCATGTAGCGGACCGTATCCCCTATTGGGGATATCAAGATGACACCGGCCCACAACCCGGCTAGCATTTTGGAACCGTCGAAATACATGGTCCAGTAGGAGTATGTTCCGTACTCTTTAGGGAGTTCGGCTTCAGTCCATTCCGCGATGAAGTCGGCCAACACCTGGGACTTAATAGTTAGGCATGGTTTGTATGTTATTTCGAATGGTAAGAGCTCGATGGCCCACTTGGCTATGCGTCCAGTGGCGTCTTTATTGTTTATGATATCGTTGAGTGGTACTTCGGATGCCACTGTGATCGAACACTCTTGGAAGTAGTGTCGGAGCTTCCGAGATGCCATGAATACCACATAGGCAATTTTCTGGTAATTGTGGTATCGTGATTTGCACGGTGTGAGAACCTCGGATACATAGCATGTGGGTTTTTGAATGGGGAATTTATGTCCCTCTTTGTCTCGTTCGACAACGAGTACCGCACTCACTACCTGATGAGTGGCGGAGATATAAAGCAGCATTGGCTCGCCAACACCTGGAGCAGCTAGGATTGGATTACCTGCTAATAAGGTTTTTATTTCCTCCAGTCCGGCCGTGGCCGCATCTGTCCATTCAAAGTTGTATGTGCGCCTCAGTAGTCTATAAAGCGGTAGTGCTTTCTCTCCTAATCTGGAGATAAAGTGGCTCAAGGCCGCTATGCAACCTGCTAGCTTTTGCACTTGTTTGAGATTGGTTGGCATAGTTAGTTGTGAAAGGGGCCGGATTTTAGCTGGGTTCGCTTCAACTCCTCTATGGGATACGATGAACCCTAATAGCTTTCCGGGCAGAACGCTGAAGACGCATTTTTCCGGATTGGTCCGTATGTCATATGTTCGTAGGTTATCGAATGTAAGGCGGAGATCATCCACCAAAGTTTCGACGTGTTTAGTCTTGATGACTACGTCGTCGACATATACCTCCACTGTCTTGCCAATTTGTTTCTTTAAGCATGTTGGAATCATGCATTGATATGTGGCACCAGCGTTTTTTAGTCCAAATGGCATAGTGTTAAAGAAAAAGGGGTCGTACGGAGTGACGAACGTCGTAGCAGCCTGATCGGATTCCTTCATTTTTATTTGATGGTATACAGAGTAGGCGTCGAGGAAACACAATGAGTCATGTCCTGCGGTTGCATCGATAATTTGATCAATGCAGGGCAGTGGGAAGGGATCCTTAGGGCAAGCCTTGTTTAGGTTCGTGTAGTCGACACAAGGGCGCCATGATTTGTCCTTCTTTGGCACCATGACTAAGTTGGCTAGCCAGTTCGGGTATGTGATTTCCCTTATGAATCTAGCTTCCAATAGCTTGGCCAACTCTTCCCCCATAGCCTATCTTTTGGGTTCAGAAAATCGTTGTAATGACTGCTTGACTGGTTTGAACCCTTTGATAATGTTGAGGCTGTGTTCGGCCAGCCTACGTGGGATTCCTGGCATATCTGAAGGATGCCAAGCAAATATGTCCTAGTTTTCACGAAGGAAGGCGTGCAAAGCGTTGTCTACCGCCGGATCCATTTCTTCCCCAATGGATGTCGTTTTATTAGGGTCCGTTGGGTGCACTTGGAATTTTACAATTTTGTGTGCTGGCTTAAAAGAGGTAGATTTCAATCGTTTGTCAAGGACTACGTCATCCCTATCCACTTTAGATCGGAAGGTGGTTAATTCTTCCACCGCGAGGGCTTCAGATAATGCCTCTAGGGCTAAAGATGCGGGTTTTTTCTCGGCACGGAGTGCTCTATCCGGATCACTTGCAACTGTGATTATTCCATTGGGCCCTGGCATTTTGAGCTTCATGTACCCGTAATGGGGTATAGCCTGAAAGAGTGAGAAAGCGTCCCGCCCTAGAAGGGTGTGGTGTCCGCTGTTGAAGGGGACAATGTGGAAGGGAAGTTCCTAGGACCTGTAGTTCTCGGGTGTACCGAATACTACGTCGAACTTAATGCTTCCCGAACACCGGGCTTCCTGGCTGACAATAATTCCTCAAAAGGTTATATTACTTTGTTCAATGCGGGATTTGTCAACCTGCATATTTGCAAGCGTGTCCTCATATATGAGGTTGAGTCTTCTGCCTCCGTCCATGAGTACTTTATTTAGTGAGGCGGAAGCCATATACTATTGGGTTTAGTACGAGAGCGGATGTGGCTCGGACCGGCCGGACTCGTGGTTCGTCTTCGGCAGAAAAGGTGATTTTCGTGTCGTTCCATGGACTTGCAGTGTTGATTTGATTTACCTCGACAAACTCGTGATTCGCTCTCTTACGTCGATTGTTTGAGGAGAACGTCTCGAAGATGGCGAAAACATCAAGGTCCTTCTCCCCTGGCGTTGCGGTGGTGAGGATTGTTTCACCGCTCTTTGCTACCTGCCAGAGTACCTAGCATGCACTAAGGCAGTGGGTAGGGGTATTGTCTAGGGCAGCATGTATTTGGCAAGGTTTATCCAACAGTTCGTCCAGAACGGACATGTGTCATGTGAAAGGTCTGTTTTTCTTGCCATTGTGTATGTGATCAGACGCCCTTCCAGGGTATGTCCGTTTCGCTTTAGAGGCGTATCGTCCGAAGATGGACTACTCTAGAGGTGTATTCTGTACTTTCCAAGTGTTCTCCATAGCACAGTACTTTCGTACCAAGTGCGATAATTCTGAAAAGCTCCGTACTTGACGGCGGTTGAGGGTGTTCAAGACTCCCTCGTCTATGCAATTGCAGTGAACTAAGGACACCGTCTTGTCGTCGTACCAGTCCTTAATCTTGCTTTTAACAAGTAGGAACCGGGCCCATAAGTGATGAACTGTCTCTTGGGGCCGCTACCGTATATACGTGAGATCACATATGTCCGGTAGTCTAGAGTCGCTTGGAGAGTGTATGATGTGGTTGGTGGGTGTGGATAAATTTGAGTCCCGACCCAACGTAGTGTCTGGGGTTTGTACAACCTCCGATATGGATGATCTGGTCCCAGCGGGGTCTAAATATTCGGCGGGCCCGATGTATGCCCCAGAGCCCGAACGGCACAAAGTGCCACCTGTCAGAGGTGTGTCCGGCTCGACGGGTTCGGAGATCCAAATAGTGCCGGTCTCCATCCTGAGAGGAGAAGTATCTTCAGCTTGGTCCTCAATTGCCGCCACCAGATGAGTGATCGGGGTGGAATTTATTTCATCTTGACAGGATTTAGGTCCGATCTGATCATCCGACGATGAAAGCCCTAAGGCGGCAATGCGATCCAGCAGCTCATTTAAAGATGAGGAATCCGCTGAAGTCGCGTCATCGAGGTGGTCGGAGCCAATGTAGGAGTGGTGCTCAATGGCTGTGGGGAGTGCGGCCGGCCTGGCAGCCACGTGGGCTCATATAGCGAACCCGCCGAGATGTAGGATCTGGACCATGGCCAGGTTGTTTCTGAGGGTGATCTCGTCGTTGATGATGAGACGAGCCATCAATCGCCTTTTGCAAGCGCACAGCGGAGCTCTCAATGGAAGCACCATTGTCGGTGTCAAAACTAGCAGATCTCGAGTAGGGGTGCCCAAGCTGTACGTCTAAGGATCGATGGTAACAGGAGACAGGAGACACGATGTTTACCCAGGTTCAGGCCCTCTCGATCGAGGTAATACCCTACTTCCTGCTTGATTGATCTTCATAAATATGGAGTTACAAGAGTTGATCTACCTCGAGATCGTAATGGCTAAACCCTAAAAGTCTAGCCTATGTGATATGAGTCTGTCATCTCTACGGACTAAACCCCTAGGCTTATATACACGCCGGAGGGGCCCTAGGGTTACAAAGGTGACTTGGGGAGGGGGGAATCGTTACATCCGGACATCTTTCTTGCCTTACTACATACTCCCTCCATTCCCTTATACAAGGCCACTATGAAAAATACATTTTGCATCTATACAAGGCCACTAACAGTAATCGAGGCAAAAATTAATGTCGTTTTCTTGTGCTAACAACTTATTTAATACATGCATGCATGTAGTCATAATGACAATGTACTACTTCCACCCCATTCCTTCCTTGCATGCATGCATCCATATTAATTATTTTGGTTAACGATAAGAAAAGCTGGCTTGACAAGAAGTCATTAAATTTCACCTTGGTACCTGTAATATGAGTTTGTGGCCTTGTATAAGGGAATGGAGGGAGTACATAGGAGTCCTAACCGAATACGGGGGAGGGCCCTTTGCTTCTATCTTCATGACCCATCAATCCGGCCCAGCATCAATGGCCTGGACGCCTGAGGACCCCTAAATACAGGACTCCCTCACCCGCCCCCAAGGTCGCATCTTTCAGTCCTCCCTGACCCCTTCCCGGCAGCGACGCCTTCCTCTGTTGCTGGCCCACCGCGGTGTCTGTCGTGGTCGCCGGTGCTGGCCTGGGCCCGTATTCTCGGCGTCTGGCTCCGGCTGCTGCTCCTCCCGCTAGACCTGGGGCTGGTGGTGGCGGCAGGTCACTCGATCCGGCCACCTCGCGTCGAGACGGGGACGTGGCCCTTCTCCTACCCAGGCCGTCGCATCCGCCGCTGTGTCACCAGATCTAGCGCCTCGGTGGGTGTTGACGAATTCTCCGGCCAAATCTGCGTGGGGAGGCGGTTGCAAGCGCCTCCTCTCTCTTCGTGGTGCTCGGTGGTGGCTGCGGAAGAGCTCTTGGTGGTGGTGGTGGGTGTGGTTCCTAGTTGTGGATGAGATGTGCGTGGTGGGTGGATGCCGGGGCGGCAACCCCGGACTTGGTGGACGGCGTCGTCTTTGCGGTGAGCGGCATTCGAGGGTGTTGTTCTATGACCTTGGCCGCGCGGGCGGCGAGGTTGCGTTGTTCATGCACCATGGTGTGCTTGGCTCCCCGTGCACCGGTGCGTCCATGACTGCTGTATCTTCCCGGTGTTGTGCCCTCCTGGTCGGATCCGGTCATGTCGATCTCTTCGGCCTGGGTGTCGTGTGTTGTGGAGGGCGACAGGGGGAAACCCTTGGCTTGCGATGGAGGCCACGATGTTGGCGACGCCTTTGGCGCCGGTTCCCTCCTTTGAGGCCTCATCGAGGTCCCCTCCTACCTCCTACCCTCGCACTCTGTTTTGGGTGAAAACTCTGTTTCCATTGTGGATGGCGGCGTTGTTGCTAGTCGCAACCCTTCTTGGAGGCGGCGTCTGGGGGACGCAGGTGTGAGGCGGGTACTCTGCTACTGGGATTGGGATAGATGATGGTGTCTCATGCTCTTCTTTGTCTTCGTCGGCGAGGTGATCTTCTACGCCGGTCTTTGTCATACGATGTCGCTGAGGGAGTCCAGGATCGAGGGGTCATCATGTGGCCGGATAAACTCCTGATGGGCCGGACTGGTGGGCCATGAAGATTATAATAGAAGATCATCTCTCGTATCCGGATAGGACTACTGTATTCCTGTAATGGCAGTTCGTGTGTAGGTTTTCCTTCTTCTGCAAGATGACATGTACAAACCCTAGGCCCCTCCGGTGTGTGTATAAACCGGAGGGTTTAGTCCGTTGAGGCTAGAAGAGAATCACAATATCCTCATAGGCTAGACTTAGGGTTTAGCCATTACGATCTCGAGGTAGATCAACTCTTGTATTCATATTCATACTACTAATATAGCAGGAAGTAGGGTATTACCTCGATCGAGAGGGCCTGAACCTGGGTAAACATCATGTCCCCAGTCTCCTATTACTGTCGATCCTCAGATGCATAGTTCGGGACCCCCTACCCGAGATCCGCCGGTTTTGACACTGACATTGGTGCCTTCATTGAGAGTTCCACTATGTCATCGACGGAAGGACCGATGGATCACTTCATCAACCGCAACGGCGACACCGAGGGAATTTTCCCTCCATGCCAACTTTTCATGTTCGGCAGCTTTGCACTCCGTGCCAACACCGAAGGCCACCTCGAGTAGATCGAAAGCTATGCCCCTGGCCATCAAGTCAGATTCGAAAGAGGACGGTGCCAACACCGAAGGCGCCTTGGGTTAGGGCCCTTGTTAGCATAATGACCCTTCTGAGTGCACTTGTTGGAAACCACTTCTGAGAGAGGACGGTGATAAGGAGCACTTGACTTCGAAGCTTGAAAGTCATTCTTTGACTGAATGCTTGGGTTGGGTGGGTGGGAGAAACCACGGCCGCCAGAATGCTTGTTGTTGTTGGGAGGTCGGATTAGTGGAGGAGGTGGAAGCCAAAACTTCTGTTGCTTTGCAACCACTTGGGAAGAAGAGGAGTGAACAGCATCTCTGATCCTCTTTTTGGAAGCTTCCATCTTGAGCTGGGCTGCCTCTTGCTTAAGTGCCATGTTATAGAATTGATCAAATTCATCCGGCTCAAACAAGATGGGAGCTAGTTGGAGTTCATCCTTCAGACCACCACGGAACTGATAAATCTTGCTCTTGGCATCTGGGATGTCTTTCTTGGCATAGCGGGCAAGGTTCTGGAACTTGACATTGTATTGATAAAAAGACATTGAGCCTTGCTTCAGGTTGCGAAATTCCTCACGCATACCTTCGATGACACTAGTTGGAATGTGGTGAGAGCGAAAATCCTTGCAGAAGTCAGCCCACTAGATTTCACGTCCTTCTATGGAGTCTTTGTACTGCTGCCACCAATCAGCGGCTTGGTCCTTGAGTTGGAAGGTGGCAAACTTCCCATAGTCCTCAGGTCTCACGTTACTACACTCGAAATGCTTCTTGATATTTGTTATCCAGTCTTCAGCATCTAGAGGGTCCACAGAGTAACTGAATGCCTTCGGTTGGTTTGCCAGGAACTAGTTGAGTGTAGCAAAGTGAGGTTGGTTGAACAAATTGCCTTGGCCTTGGTTCCCATGACCACCTTGATTTGCTTGATTTGCTTGAATGTTCTGCATCATTTGCATAAGCATTTGGGTGTTCTGGTTCGTCGCTTGCATAATTGCTCTCCAGGCCTCAGATGGAGGAGGAGGGGAAGGAGGACGATCAGGAACTTCTTCACCCTCTGGGTTTGCATTAAGAACCCTTTTAGGAGCCATCCTGAATGAGATGACAACTATTAGCCATTGATTGAGAGAATATATAATCTGAATCAACGGCTAGAAATTGCAACATAAGTCTTCACAAGAACATTCGAACAAGATGAACGAATGTAATCCACAGTTTAATGATACAACAATCTTCATGAGAAGCCACTTGGGAGAACAAAAGGTAAATAAAAACAACAAGGAGCAGATAGAACAAATACAAGATAGAAGCTTCCTTCGACATATTCGTGCTGAAAGCTTATGGAACGTGTTACAAAAGGGTTTTGCAATCCCCGGATCAGCATAGCCAAGGACCCTTTAAGATGCAACTCCCGATCGGAACAACGCCCATAAAACTACTTCACTTAATGTAGAACCCCGAACTCCATATCATGCATTCGTTGGAAGAATGCCTATGAACTACTCGATGAACCCACCTATTAATTTCCGAAAGTTTCCAGTTATGCAATCAGGTGTTGGGGATACAGGGGAAGCATCGCGCACTCAACTCTAATCCTACATCCAGCTGTATCCATCCTTCAACACATAACCAGTTATTTCCGGAAACCGTTTACCTCGGACCTTCGAAACGAATCTGCTATACAAGCTATGGCAATACTCCCGAACTACCTCCCCAGTACTGGGTGATGTCGGGGTTATCTTGCCACTAACCACATAGGAGAGTTTCCGATGTCGGTCGTCTTAAGTATTCCAGAACTGCTGCGATATATTTGTGACGACAACACCTCGGAGCTCAACTCCCCGAGACACTGCCACAACCCCTAAATGACAGGAGGCATCGAGAACAATGTTCTCGTCACAAAGACATCGAAACATTCCAAACAATACTCGCGTGAACCTAAAAACAATTTGGTGAATTTTGAGAGTAGAAGAGAATAAGAGTAATCGTCAGGAGTCCTCATCGGAGTGAAAAGGGATGAGGAGCAAAAAGAAAATAAAAGGTTGCAGCTTCACTAGCACTAGCTTACGTGTTTAGAGCGAGAAAAGAAGTGCCACGAGCGTCAAAGTGATCAAGAAGTGATCCTATCTAAGCACGTCAATCATAACCCCACCGTGTTCACTTCCCGAACCCCTTTCGGAAGATGACCATCACGGTTACTCACGCTGGTAGTGTGTTCTCAACATGGTGTCAAGTTTTCTACAACCGGATATTAACAAATTCCCATCTGCCACATAACCGCGGGCACGGCTTTCAAAAGTTCAAAACCCTGCAGGGGTGTCCCAACTTAGCCCATGACAAGCTCACGATCTGCGGAGTCGCAACTCCAAGGTGGGAAGACCCGAGTATTCTCGGAATCCCGTGCTCAAGATATTCCGACTAAGGTAAAACTAATCCAGCAAATCCTCCCGGCGTGCCGACACCCTGATAGTAGCCGTGTGTATCTAGTCTCAGGCCACGACCGGATGGGACAAGCTACAGGTTTTTACCAGCCCTTGAGTTTCCTCGAGGTGGCCCCGCAGCACGCCCAGCCTGGACCAACACTCATGTGGAGCACTGGCCCGGGTTGTTGATTAAGAAGAGGGTTTATAACTCCCTATGCAAGTTTTAGTTGTTAGGCAAATATAGTACCAATGTTGGGACTTGCTAGAAAAGTTTTAGCGCTCAGCGGGTTAGCAAGGGGGGCCCATAAACCCCAATCGTGTTAGGGACGCATAATCAAGGAACATAACACCGGTTTATACGGTTCCTAGGGCGGCATGAGTGGAACAAAACACCAAGCAAGAGGCTTAGCCTTCCACCCATTACCAATATATAGATGATTTAGTTTAAGAGTTTATATAGTGTGATATCCCAACAATAACTTCAACATGAAGCAAGAATCTTCAAATCTTCTCCTACAACTAGCAATGCTATAAGAGGGGCTGAGCGAAGCTTACGTAGCCAAACAAAGGTTTGCTAGGTTGGGTGGTTAGACAGATTCATGGTTACAATAGGAGGCTGACAAACAATCATGGGCATCGAGGCAATGAGCTAAAGAGCGAGACATCTAGCAATAGGCAAAGATAGTAATGGTATCTGGGTCAGGTCATCTTGCCTGTCGAGTCGTCGATGAGATCGTAAGACGGCTCCTCGTACTCAACCTCGGTAGTAACCTCGTTCTCGTTCTCGGTGTCAGCTTCCGGCTCTACTCAACACAAGAACACAACGAGACACAAAATCGAACAAGGTGCAATTCACAATCAACATGATGCAAGTATGATGCATATATGATGCAATACATGTCAAGGGATGAAGCACACAAGAACAACACAAGACAATAAGTTTAAATGAGGCCGGAATCAACATATAGCAATCCGGTAAGTCCTCATATGCATATGTTGAAATTGGTCCAGATCTGAATAAACCTTAAGTTAAAGTTGTTAAACAGCAAGTTAACATGCACCATGATGATTTACACGAAATTCTAGTCAAGTTTCATATAAAGTTTGTTTAATTCGGAGCTATGGTCTAGAAGATATGAGCAAAACAAGACAAGCATGGCAACGGTGCAAGATGCACCCAAACATTAAGCAAACACACTCCAAACAGGTTAACAACATGATATTATGATTCCACATGCAAAATCACACAAGTTTCATATAATGCACGCTCAAAACGGAACAATGGTTCGACACATACACACGAAACAAGATTCAATGCAAAGCTGAAATTAACAGCCACATAGGAAATTTGGAGCAAGAAATATATACTCTACAGCACCCAAACATGATGACAATAAGCATGGACATGAAGTAGACATATCCTACAGCAAACAACTCCATTGGAGCAACTCCATAGGAGGCATGGATCAATAGCAACAAGCTACGCCAAATTGATCATGTTGTTAAAAACCTGACAAATAATTTATAGCAACTTGAGAGCAAGAATTAAATAAGCTACAGCAAGCCATATGAGCAAGTGAGGGCATGGATGGATAGACAATAACATGTACAACAAGGAATGATCATTGGCCACTCCAAAACTAGCATGGATTTGACTAGGGCATCAAGCAAACATAGCATCAGGTTATGACAGATTCCAGACTTAGCAGAAAATTCACTAAGTATAAAAAAGTTATGTTGGCATGGCATGTTTACAAGCATGTTTAAGTCACCTCAAGGCATACCATGGAAAATGGTTTGCACCACAGCAAAGACCACATGATGGAGATTCTAAAACATATTAGCATGTGACATGGGGACAAACACACCAATAGAAACGAGCACTTCAAATCAGCATCTCATAACATGTTACAAAACTTAACAGCCACATGCACTTTTGCAACCAAGTTTAACATGGCAATAAGAACCCTAACATGAATGCTGCAGCAACCATCATGTAGAGCATTTCATAATGAACATTTTGACATATCATTTGCTTCATTTGGATAAACATGCAGCAAGTTGTCACATCTCAAACATGGCATGAAAATAACAAGTTACAGCAGTTTATAACAAGTAGCACTCTTGCAACAGAGATTAGGACCTCTAGATGATCTCAAACAAGCATGCCACAATGGAACAAAACGTAGAGCACATCACCACGATCATTTTGACATATCATATGCACAATTTGGACAAGCACAACAAAAGATACAACCATGAAAAGATGTCAAAAAAACTATGCACATCCATAGGACTTAGTGAAAAAAAGATATCAATCTCACGGATCAGGTTGAACGGAGCGGGTCGGGTCGGGTCGGACCGGATCCGACCCGTTAGGTTTCGGCCCGGCTGGATCCGATCGGATCGGGGCGATGCGGTCGGGGCTCGGCCCTCCGGCGGCCGGAGCGGCTGCGGTGCTGGAGGGGGCCGGCGGGGGCAGCCCGGCGGCCGGCGCGCGAAGTGGCCGGCGGCAGTGACGGGGCGGAGCAACGGCGGCGGGGCGGAGCAACGGCGGCGGGGCGGAGCAGGTCGGCGGCGAAGCTCGGGGCCGGCGGCGGAGAGGCGCTCGAGTGCGGCGGCGGGGAAGCTCGGGGCCGGCGGCGGCGGATCCGGCGCGGAGATCGGCGGCGAGGCGCCCGGCGGCGGGGAAGCGGCACCAGCGGCGGGGAAGGCAAGGCGCGGGGCGGCGGATCGAACGGGCCACTGGGGCCCGAACCGGGCCGGCGGGCCCGGACGGCGGCGGGGTCCGGCGGCGACACATGGCGTGCTGTGGTTGGTGCGGCCGTCGGCTGGACGCGTCCGGTGGCGTACGGACGTGTCCGGCGCGGCGGGGAGGAGTTTTGCTAGGGTTTCGCCCGAAAATGGAGGGGTGTGGACATTTTTATAGGCACATGGAGCTAGGAGACTCCAAATGGGGAGCGGTTTTCGGCCACGCGATCACGATCTGACGACCGAGATGATGGGAAGGGTTGTGCTGGGTTAGTGGGCTGTTGTGGAGGGGGTCTTGGGCCTCAAAGAAGAGGTTCTTTTAGCCCACTAGGTTAACGTTGGAGTACCAAACGAACTCCAAACGCGACGAAACTTGACAGGCGGCCTACACGTACCATAACAACATTGCACGACAAGTCTCACGTTATTCCGGAAATGTTACACGGCCACGCACGAAAGAAGGACTCGGGGATGCCACGGGCACGTGTGTGAGCGTCGGAACTCGAAACGGACAACGGGAAGAGACGAGTGGGACCGGGTGCAAGTGACAACACGAATGCAATGCAATGCACATGACAACATGATATGGATGAAATGCACACACGCACACGACAAAACGAAGAAACCCGAAATGAAGAAGAGCCCAGAATGGAATTGACGAAGTCAAAGTTTCATATATTGTCATATTTGGAAAGTGTTACATCTGGGGCATTACATCGTATCCAGTTCGAACTGGAGGCTGATGGAGAATTTTGTTGCCCACCCACCACCCACTTGATAGCCACGATCGAAGATCTAACCGATCTACTTGTCTATGCTTCTGAAGATTTCAAAGGGATGGACCTCGAAACTGAAGCGGATCCAAATCAAAGCCAGTCTGTAACCGGGCGCTGGACAGCTACATCTTCGTACAACGTGTACATGGTGGATACACCCAAAGAGGCGGAGGGCGACGGCGAAAACAATCCCGTAGAGGAGAAGCCCACCGAAGAACCTCCCAAACATCGGCATCCAAAACGCCGAACTAAATCCCGTAAAGGAAAGGATAACAACATTGTGACTAATGACGGTGATATTCCGGAACAAGCCGAAGACCCCGTAGACCCAGTGATGGAGCAGGAGGAGCAAGAGGACGGCGAACAGAGTCCAAAGCCATCGTCCGATGATAGCGATGCCAAAAACGGTACTTATGAACCGGTCTCCGAAGAAGAGGATAGCCTGGGTGACGATGAATTCATCATCCCAGAAGAACCCTCAGAACAACAGCGCTTCCACCGCAGGCTTATTGCCATCGCAAGAAGCCTGAAAAAGCAACAGAGACGGCTTCGAGCCGCACAGGACACGCTCAATGATAGATGGAATGAGGTGCTAGACGCCGAACAGAAACATGGCTATAACGGCCAAACCAAAGGCTATCCCAAGCGTAAACTGCTGCACGAATTTGACGACGAGGCCGCTGCGCCCGTCCCGCCGAAGAATAACACCGCCGACAAGCCGGACCGACCACCTCGCGGACAGGACTGAGTCACTAGCAATGGCGTACACAAGCCCGCACCACCACTTCATAAAGGAAAGGAGGATGCGGCTCAAGTCCGAAAACACGATCTGCGTGAGGACCTGAACAAAAAATCTTGCAAGACCAGGTCGATATACAGACCTAGGGACCAGGCTCCCGCACGGGATGGCGGCTATCAAGCCAATCGTGCAGGTGACATACCAGTTCGGGGCAATACCGAACACCACAACCATCGGACATACGCCACGATATATCAAGATACAAAGGAGCTGCACACCCTCTGTGCTTCACCGATGAGGTGTTGGGTCATTATTTCCTAGAAGGGTTTAAACCCGTGAACATCGAAGCGTACGATGGAACGACAGATCCCGCCGTCTGGATAGAAGACTTTATTCTTCACATCCACATGGCTCAAGGAGATGATGTCCACGCCATCAAATACTTACCCCTCAAGCTGAAAGGACCAGCTCGGCACTGGCTAAACAGCCTCCCAGAGAACTCCATTGGGAGTTGGGAAGAACTTGAGGATGCTTTTCGGGCCAATTTTCAAGGGACTTATGTTCGGCCCCCGGACGCTGACGATCTAAGTCACATCATCCAACAACCCGGGGAGTCAGCCCGCAAGCTTTGGAATCGGTTTCTTACCAAGAAGAAACAAATCGTGGACTGTTCGGACGTTGAAGCCTTAGCGGCATTTAAGCACAGTATCCGGGACGAATGGCTAGCCACACACCTTGGACAAGAAAAGCCTAGGACAATGGCAGCCTTAACTACACTCATGACTCGCTTTTGTGTGGGTGAGGATAGCTGGTTAGCTCGTAGCAGTACCAGTGACCCTGGAACATCTGAAGTCAGGGATGGCAATGGAAAGCCACGATGTAGCAAAAACAAGTGTCAAAACAATTCTGGAAGCCCAGATGATACAGCGGTAAACGCCAGATTCAGTGGCTCCAGACCCGGTCAGCGGAAGAAGCCATTTAAAGGCAACAAAGATGGTCCATCAAGTTTGGACATAATATTATATAGGCCCTGCCAAATTCATGGCACCCCAGAGAAACCTGCCAACCATACCAACCGCAATTGTTGGGTTTTCAAGCAGGCCGGCAAGCTAAACGCCGAACACAAAGGGAAGGAGCTTCAGAGCAAAGACATGACGTCATTCTCCAGGATCATAGTAAACTGCCATGACATCACCTGTTCATTAAGAACCTGTATATATTTAACCTTTATTAACGAGCCTCCGAAGACCGAGGCGACAGCTGTGTCCCATATCCATTTTTTGGTTTCTTGATTCCCGCACCTGTCGCTTATCCCTTCGGCTTATAAATAGGGCCAAGGGTTCCTTTCTTTTTCTCCCCTTGCCTCTTCGCCTTTCTTCTACCTCGCACCTCCTCAGTGCTCGAGCGCCGCCGCTGCCGTCGACCTTCGCGGCTGCTCCGACAAAGGCTGCTGCATCAACCTGTTTTGACCAGAGTCCCGCCGACGCGCATCCGCACCCAGCAGCCATGGTAAGTCCTTTCTTTGCTCCTCCCATAGATTTCATTAGGGTTTTTCCGCAAGTTCATCGAAGTTGTCATGCTGTTCTTCCATGTTCTTCTTCATGGCCTCAATGGCGAGTGTAGATCTGATGTTTTCCTACGTGGTTGTAACGATAATCTTCCTTTCTTGTCATTGGCGCACCCTTTCCTTAGAGTAATACCATCTAGGTTTGATGAACTTTTTTAGTACATGTTTAACTTAGGTCTGAATATACCTGAGTTTATTGATACGCTGCAGATCTGTAATTATCATGCTGATCTGTGAAACTTGTTTTTCCATCGCCTAGTTATTTCAGATATGTACCTTTCATACCCACATAGGCGGTTTAACTTTAGAAAATCATAATACGGTAGATAGCATTAGTCCCCACTTAAACCGCCGTTTCGGTTATTTTCAAAACGCTTCCAATATCTAACTCTGGTTCAAGAGTGTGTATATGCCTCAACACCCTCTCCAGCTGACCTTTCGACGCTTTATAATTGTTAACCATGAATCATAAACTGGCTTTCTATCTATAATTTCAGCTTTTTCATTTGAAATGGCCAAGCAATTATATTCCTGTAACTGGGTTCCGTCTCGGGTTACCGAGGAAGAACTGAATGGGTTAGTTGAGATTGGCGCTTTAGCAAAAAATGATGTCATCCACTAGAGAGTCCCTGGTCTGGAAAATCCTCCTGAACCCAAAGATGGAGAAGTAATTGTATTTGTTGATCACCTGGCCCGAGGGTTTAGCCCTCCCGGATCAAAATTCTTCCGTGATGTGCTTGCAAGCTTCCAACTCCATCCTCAAGATATTGGACCAAACTCTGTGTCCAATATTTGCAACTTCCAAGTATTTTACGAGGCTTATCTGCAACATGAGCCCACAGTTGAACTGTTTAGGGATTTCTTCCATTTGAACCGTCGTACAGAGTTTACAGATGGTCCCAATACTGAACTTGGCGGGATGTCAATCCAGAAAAGGAAAGATGTCAGCTTCCCTCATGCCAAGCATGATAGTCATCCTAAGGACTGGAATCAGACTTGGTTTTACTGCCAAGATACCTCTCCAGCTGATGAGAATCCTCTGTCGGGTTATCGTCCTCACCGGCTGTCCAATACCCATCCATTTCCCCAACGGCTTAGTGCCAAGGAGTGATCCAAGTATGCACCACCTTTCAAAGCTTCGGGCCTTTACTGCAAACGGCTTAACAGGCGTCGACTTGTTCGTTGCTGGATCTCCTGGAGTATTCTTCCGCTAAGCCGATGCTCCGGTTTAATGTGCGAGTATATAGGGGACTCGAAAGATCATCAACGACATATTGAGGCTCAGTTGACAGAAATGAAGTTACTGAGTTTGTTAAGAGGATATTGGATGAACCGGTGGCTAACTGCAGCAAAACTGGGCTGACTCCCTTCTGTATATCCAATAAACCACCAGTTGTAAGGATCCTATAACTTTTTGCTTTATTTCAATCCTTTTAACTATCCTCCCTAAAATTCATCAATCTCTGATAGGGCGATGGTCCATTCTGGAAGAAGAAAGCGCGGGATAAACCGGCTAAGGTATCTCACCCAAAAAACAAGGTTATCAAGAAGCATGCTAAGAAGAAAAACGCTGAGTCCTCCGAAGTGAATATTGACGATGATCTGGATAAACCAGAATCAGAAGTAGAACTTGACTCTCTTGCCTCCCTTTTCATACACCTCATTAACAGTGATTATTATGAGGATAACGCTGAAGGCAGCCAAGCTGATGACGTAGAGGTAATTATCCTTTCCTCTGGTTCAGATCCTCTGCCAACACAGAAAATCCATCAAGAAAACCGGAAAGTAAGATTTTCTCACCCATTAGCTCACTTGGACCCAAACTTTCTTTTTAAGAAGCAACAACATGAAGCTCGCCGCACAACCCGGCACAGCGGTCAAGCAATTACTTCAACTGGTTTACCCAATACTCCAATCTGGAAATGTCGATCAGAGGTCTCATATATTCCTGATGTTTCTTATCCCAAAGCGGGTCATTTCTGACAACCTCTTAATCCATCTGATTCGAACTATCAGGAAACGCCTCATTCATCATCTGGCGAGTCGACGGCCACGCAACTTACACCCCTCAAGATGGTCCCTTGGTAAGTTTTAATTTATTGTTAATTCCTTATGTTTATCCAATATATTGCCTTCTCAACTTATCCTTCAGTGGCAGGCCTAAACCCAGCAAAAAGGCCAAATTAAGTAAACCGGCTGATGATAATGTGGTCCCTGAACCGGAAATAACTCCAGAACCGGCAGAAGCAAATGCTGACGCTGTTCTTGATGATCCGCCACTACCGGATCAGGATCTTGGCGTTGAACAAGAAGTTGAGCCAACGGGCCATGCTGATCAACCAAACATCCCAGTCCGTGCCAATGATAAACTAGCAAGCCCAGTCAAGGCTGATGGTGATACAACAGAAGATGTTACGATCACCGGTTTTGGCCACACCACTCCTCGCGATCCTATTGCTTTGTCAAAGCATAGCGTCAAGGAGGGAATTTCTGCTATGGACAAAGGCAAATGGAATGCCGATTTATCAAGCTATGCCCATCTCAGCGCCCAGGACCTTCACTCTGGATTCTTGAGCCGTTGTACACAAGTCGTGACTATTAAGCCGGTTTAGTGAGACTGACGAAGAAACGATATGAGTTAAATGTTGCTTAACTTCTGGAATACTGTTTCTCCCTTTGTCAAATTTCTTGTATCAACTCCAGTGTAGCCCCCAAGGGCCGGTTTATCTTTTCAAGATGAACCAGGACTTGTAGAATATCAAACTTGCAACTTTTGCCAGTGTAGCCCCCAAGGGCCGGTTTATCTTTTCAAGATGAAATGAGACTTTGTCCTGTAACTTTACTTTGAGCAAATATGCATTAGCCCCCAAGTGCCAGGAACAATACTTTTATTGAGCTTGGGACTTGTAAAAAACTTCTGATAACAGCAAATAAGCATTAGCCCCCTAGTGCCAAGTATATAACTTGTTATGTGCTTGGGACTTCCAATATGTTCCGCCAATTCATGATACGTATGTCTCTTACAGGCTTATCTGAGCCAAAAAGAAACTCAAACCACTGATCTTCAAGAAAACCTCAAGTTCCAGCAAGCAACAACCTCCAAATCCAAGGATGAACTGACCGGCGCTTTAGCAGCGATGAAAAACTGAAGAAAGATTTCAAGAAGGAGCGGACGGATTGGGATATTGAGAAATCCGCTTTGAAGAAGAGGGCTGATGATGTAGAGGCCGCCCTTAAACCGGTAACAGAAGAGCTAACTGGCTTAAAGCGGCAGATAAACGCCATGACCACTGCTGTGTTTGGTAAGTATTCTTATTATAAACTCTCAATACGTATTATCACACAAACTGTCGGCTTATCAATGTTTGTAATGATGCAGGAAAACATACTGCCCATCTGGGCTCTGACATGCAGAAGAAGTTGAAGGCCACCTATACTCTTATAGAGCAACTTTATACCGGTGCGCAGTGGATCATTTGTACTGCCGCTCATAACAAGCCGCCCCCAACTTTGATCAAGGAAACTTTGGAGAAGTCGTTGATACATCTCCAACGTATCTATAATTTTTTATTGTTCCATTCTATTATTTATGATGTTTTGGATGTTTAATGGGCTTTGTTATACACTTTTATATTATTTTTGGGACTAACCTATTAACCCAAATGCCCAGTCCAGATTGTTGTTTTTTTCCTATTTCAGGGTTTTACAGAAAAGGAATATCAAACTGAGTCCAAACGGAATGAAACCTTTAGGAGAGATATTTTTGGAGAAAAATACGGACGGGAGACTTGAGAACCATGGAGTAGGGCACACGTGGTGTCCACGAGGGTGGGGGAACCCCCCCCCCCTACAGGGTGCGCCCCCCTGCCTCGTGGGCCCCACGTCTGGACCCCGGTGCCCTCCTTCTTCCTATATATATCTACGTACCCCGAAACCATCAGAACAACTGAGAAAACCCTAGTTCCACCGCCGCAACCTTCTGTTCCCGTGAGATCCCATCTTGGTGCCTGTTCCGGAGCTCCGTCGGAGGGGGGGATCTTCCACGGAGTGCTTCTACACCATCATCATCGCCTCACCATGAGTTGTGAGTAGTTTACCACAAACCTTCGGGTCCATAGCTAGTATCTGTATGGCTTCTTCTCTCTTTGGATCGCAATACCAAGTTCTCCTCTGTCTTCGAGGAGATCTGTGCGATGTAATCTCTTTTTGCGGTGTGTTTGTCGAGATCCGATGAATTGTGGGTTTATGATCAAGATTATCTATGAGAAATAATTGGTTCTTTTCTGAACTCTTTATGCATGATTATAATATCCTTGCAAGTCTCTTCAAATTATTGGTTTGGTTTGGCCTACTAGATCTATAGTTCTTGCAATGGGAGAAGTGACAGTAGGGGCAGTAAGGCACGTATTGTATTGTTGCCATCGAGGATAAAAAGATGGGGTTTATATCACTATGTTTGAGTTTATCCCTCTACATCATGTCATCTTGCTTAAGGTGTTACTCTATTCTTATGAACTTATTACTCTAGATGCATGCTGGATAGCGGTCAATGTGTGGAGTAATAGTAGTAGATGCAGAATCGTTTCGGTCTACTTGTCCCGGACGTGCTGCCTATATATAATGATCATGCCTAGATAGCCTCATAAGTATTCGCTTTTCTATCAGTTGCTCCACGGTAAAAAAATTACCCGCCGTAGAATACCGCTATCATGAGAGAAGCCACTAGAGAAAACTATGGCCCCCGGGTCTATTCTCAACATATCTATCTACAATCTACTTTACTTTTCCGCTTTTACTTTCTGTTCTTATATCCAAAAATACCAAAAATATCAAACTCTCATCTCTATCAGATCTCATTTTCGTAAGTGACCGTAAAGGGATTGACAACCCCTTATCGCGTTGACTGCGAAGTTCTTATTTGTTTGTGCACGTGCGAGGGACTCGCGCGTGGTCTCCTACTGGATTGATACCTTGGTTCTCAAAAACTGAGGGAAATACTTACGCTATTGTGTTGCATCACCCTTTCCTCTTCAAGGGAATACAACGCAAGCTCGAGAAGTAGCAAGAAGAATTTCTGGCGCCATTGCTGGGGAGGCTTACGCAAAAGTCATATATCAAGTACCTATCACAAACCCTTATCCTTCGCATTACATTTTTTGCCTCTCGTTTTCCTCTCCCCCACTTCACCCTTGCCGTTTGATTTGCCCTTCTTTTTGCCGTGTGTTTACCGTTCGCTTTCCCTCATGTCTGAGATGGGGGGAGATCTTATCAAGAAGGGTAGTAATGTTGAGGGCAACGTCTATGTTGACCCTCCGGATGAAACTACCACTTTACATATTAAGAAGTTCCGGGTTGGTAGTGGTAATATCATTGGGAAAGGAGTTCTTCAAGACTTCTTTACTTGTGCCGGTGCTTTGCCCATTATGGGTGGCTCTATTCTTCATAGAACTAGTAGCCTTGCGGATGCCATATCTATGCTTATAGTAGAAACTGAAAGGCAATTTATCCATATGCATCCATGTATTCAGAGAATCTTTCTGGAGTTTTCCAATATTGAGCATTCTTCTGTTAAGCGCGCAGCTACTATCTTTTTGGCTCATGAATTTAGATTTATCATGAAAGTGGCCAATGAAATCTTTGCTCATTATGGGGTAGATGTTGGTCGACCTCCCATAGAGGCTATCTTATTTAATCAAGAAGACATAATGCGGTTGCGATCTCCTGATCATGTTGCTTTTAATGGAAACCTTAGAAAAAAGGATCCTACCGATGTCTTGGTTGATAGAATTTCTGAGTTGAACGATGATTTTGCTATCCAAAACAATGGGTTGGGATTCTCCCTTGAGCGGAGGCTCATGACCTTCTGCCAAAAGAATGCCTATAATGATGAATTGGTTGTACACTATAAAGGGCCAAAAGAGGAACCTATTCCTCCTGAGCTTGATATGGGGGACTTTTGTCCCATTAAATTTAGCCCTTTTGATTACTTTTGCTTGCCACTAAGGAAACTTGCTGCTGAGCGTAGGGAATATGAGATGAGTTTTCGCGATATATCTTATCATTATGGAATTCCATAGATCTATCCATGTATCGTGCCTAGCTAGGGGCGTAAAACGATAGCGCTTGTTGGGAGGCAACCCAATTTTATATTTTTTGTTTTCGCTTCTGTTTAGGAATAAATATTGCATCTAACTTCTTTTTAGATGTGGTTTTGTGTTTTAAATAGTGTTTGTGCCAAGTAGAACCTTTGGGAAGACTTGTGTGAAGTTTATATGATCGTGTTGTTAAAAACAGAATCGTTAGTGCTCTCTAGAATGGTCACCAGATTTTACTGGAGCGTGATATTTAGTTGACTCTTTTTGAGATAACTAATAGACAAATTCCTCACATTTACCAATTTATTTCAATTTTTGGAGTTAGAGAAGTATGCGAAAGTTACAGATTACTACAAATTGTTCTGTTTTTGATAGATTCTGTTTTTCGTGTGTTGTTTGCTTATTTTGATGAATCTGTGAGTAGTATTGGAGGATATGAATCATAAAGAAGTTGTAATACAGTAGGTTTAACACCAATATACAAAAAGAATGAGTTCATTACAGTACCTTGGAGTAGCGGTTCATTTTCTTATACTAACGGAGCTCACGAGATTTTTGTCTAAGTTTTGTGTTGTGAAGTTTTCAAGTTTTGAGTATTGCTTTGATGGACTACGGAACAAAGAGTGGCAAGAGCCTAAGCTTGGGGATGCCCAAGGCACCCCAAGGTAAAATTCAAGGACAACCAAAACCCTAAGCTTGGGGATGCCCCGGGAAGCCATCCCCTCTTTCGTCTTCGTCTATCGGTAACTATACTCGGAGCTATATTTTTATTCACCACATGATATGTGATTTACTTGGAGCGTCATGTATTATTTGAGTCTTTGTTTGTTAGTTTGCCACAATCATCCTTTCTGGACACACCTTTTTGAGAGAGTTAAATATGGCATAGGAATTGTTAGAACACTCTTTGTGCTTCACTTATATCTTTTGAGTTGAATAGTTTTTGCTCTAGTGCTTCACTTATATCTTTTAGAGCACGGTGGTGATTATATTTTGTAGAAATTGTTGATCTCTCATGCTACACTTATATCCTTTTGAGAGTCTATTAAAACAGCATGGTAATGTGCTTTGGCTATAAAACTAGCCTTCACGTGATAGGCATCCAAGATGAATGTAGTAAAAACTTTCATACTAAGTGCATTGAATATGATGAGAAGTTGGATGCTTGATAATTGTTTTGAGATATGAGGATAGTGATATTAGAGTCATGCTAGTGGAGTTATTATCAAAATTGAGAAATACTTGTGTTAAAGTTTGTGATTCCCGTAGCATGCACGTATGGTGAACCGCTATGTGACGAAGTTAGAGCATGAGGTATTTGTAGAGTGTTATCCTTTGTGTGGAGGTCGGGGGAACGCGATGGTTAACTCCTACCAACCTCCCCCCTAGGAGCATGCGTTGATTGCTTTGTTTTGATGATTCGTAAATTTTTGCAATAAGTATATGAGTTCTTATGACTAATGTTGAGTCCATGGATTATACGCACTCTCACCCTTCCACAATTGCTAGCCTCTCTTGTACCGCGCAACTTTCTCCGGTACCATACACCCACTATATATCCTTCCTCAAAACAACCATCATATATCTTCCTCAAAACAGCCACCATACCTACCTATCATGGCATTTCCATAGCCATTCCGAGATATATTGCCATGCAACTTTCCACCGTCTTGTTCATATGACACGCTTCATATTGTCATATTGACATGCATGATCATGTAGTTGACATCGTATTTGTGGCAAAGCCACCATGCATAATTTTTCATACATGTCACTCTTGATTCATTGCACATCCCGGTACACCGCCCGAGGCATTCATATAGAGTCATACTTTGTTCTAGTATCGAGTTGTAAACCAATAAAAGTGTGATGATCATCATTATTAGAGCATTGTCCCGTGTGAGGAAAGGCCAATAAAAAAAGAGATGGCCGGGCTAAATGAAAAAAAGAGAAAGCCCCACCAAAAAAATGAGAGAAAAGAGAGAAGGGGCAATTGCTACTATTATTTTCCACACTTGTGCTTCAAAGTAGCACCATGTTCTTCATGATAGAGAGTCTCATGTTTAATCACTTTCATATACTAGTGGGAATTTTCATTATAGAACTTGGCTTGTATATTCCAACGATGGGCTTCCTCAAATGCCCTAGGTCTTCGTGAGCAAGCAAGTTGGATGCACACCCACTGAGTTTCTTTTGTTGAGCTTTCATACATTTTTAGCTCTAGTGCATCCGTTGCATGGCAATCCCTACTCACTCACATTGATATCTATTTATGGGCATCTCCATAGCCCGTTGATACGCCTAGCCGATGTGAGACTATCTTCCTCCTTTTTGTCTTCTCCACAACCACCACTCTATTCCACCCATAGTGCTATGTCCATGGCTCACACTCATGTATTGCGCGAAGGTTGAAAGGTTTGAAAGAATAGAGTATGAAAACAAGTGCTTGGCTGAAACCGGGGTTGTGCATGATATGAATATTTTGTGTGATGAAGAGGGAGCATAGCCAGACTATATGATTTTGTAGGGATAACTTTCTTTAGCCATAGTATTTTGAGAAGACATGATTGCTTTGTTAGTATGCTTGAAGTATTATTATTTCTTATGTCAATATAGACTTTTATCTTGAATCTTTCAGATCTGAACATTCATGCCACAACTAAGAGAACTACATTGAAAATTATGTTGGTTAGCATTCCACATCAAAAATTCTGTTTTTATCATTTACCTACTCGAGGACGAGCAGAAATTAAGCTTGGGGATGCTTGATACGTCTCCAACGTATCTATAATTTTTGATAGTTCCATGCTATTATTTATGATGTTTTGGGTGTTTAATGAGCTTTGTTATACACTTTTATATTGATTGTGGGACTAACCTATTAACCTAAAGGCCCAGTCCAGATAGTTGTTTTTTTCCTATTTCAGGGTTTTACAGAAAAGGAATATCAAACGGAGTCCAAATGGAATGAAACCTTCGGGAGAGATATTTTTGGAGCAAAATACGCACGGGAGATTTGAGAACCACGGAGTAGGGCACACGTGGCATCCATGAGGGTGGGGGCGCCCCCCCCCCCCCCTACAGGGCGCGCCCCCTGCCTCGTGGGCCCCACGTCTGGCCCCCGGTGCCCTCCTTCTTCCTATATATATCTACGTACCCCGAAACCATCAGAACAACAGAGGAAACCCTAGTTCCACCGCCGCAACCTTCTATTCCCGGGAGATCCCATCTTGGGGCCTGTTCTGGAGCTCCGCCGGAGGGGGGATCTTCCATGGAGTGCTTCTACATCGTCATCATCGCCTCACCATGAGTTGTGAGTAGTTTACTACAGACCTTCGGGTCCATAGCTAGTATCTAGATGGCTTCTTCTCTCTCTTTGGATCTCAATACCAAGTTCTCCTCGGTCTTCGAGGAGATCTATTCGATGTAATCTCTTTTTGCGGTGTGTTTATCGAGATCGGATGAATTGTGGGTTTATGATCAAGATTATCTATGAGAAATATTTGTTTCTTTTCTGAACTCTTTATGTATGATTATAATATCCTTGCAAGTCTCTTCGAATTATTGGTTTGGTTTGGCCTATTAGATCTATAGTTCTTGCAATCGGAGAAGTGCTTGGCTTCGGGTTCAATCTTGCGGTGTCCTTTCCAAGTGACAGTAGGGGCAGCAAGGCAGGTATTGTATTGTTGCCATCGAGGATAAAAAGATGGGGTTTATATCACTATGTTGAGTTTATCCCTCTACATCATGTCATCTTGTTTAAGGCGTTACTCTGTTCTTATGAACTTAATACTCTAGATGCATGCTGGATAGCGGTCGATGTGTGGAGTAATAGTAGTAGATGCAGAATCGTTTTGGTCTACTTGTCTCGGACGTGATGCCTATATATAATGATCATGCCTAGATAGTCTCATAAGTATTTGCTTTTCTATCAATTGCTCGACAGTAATTTGTTTACCCGCCGTAGAATATCGCTATATGAGAGAAGCCACTAGAGAAAACTATGGCCCCCGGGTCTATTCTCAACATATCAATCTACAATCTACTTTACTTTCCGCTTTTACTTTATGTTCTTATATCCAAAAATACCAAAAATATCAAACTATCATCTCTATCAGATCTCACTTTCGTAAGTGACCGTAAAGGGATTGACAACCCCTTATCGCGTTGGCTGTGAAGTTCTTATTTGTTTGTGCAGGTGCGAGGGACTCGTGCGTGGTCTCCTACTGGATTGATACCTTGGTTCTCAAAAACTGAGGGATATACTTACGCTACTGTGCTGCATCACCCTTTCCTCTTCGAGGGAATACAACGCAAGCTCGAGAAGTAGCAGTTGTCAATGCTGCCCGCCCGGTTTGAAGAACTAAAGAGATCAGCTGCAAGGGCAGGTGCTCTAACTGCACTAACCCGGGCGAAAGCATGGGTACCTGATCTTGATACGGCTGATGTTGGAAATGGCTATCCAAGCTTAAAGGAGGACGGATCAGACTTTGATAATGATGATCTCCGAGCTTTGACAAAGGAAATGCGCCCCTTGGCTAGCAAGTTGGTTGAAGAAGCTGATCCTTCCCACTATCAGTCGGTTATGATGCTGACAATAAACGGGTTAGCGCGCTAACTCATTATGTGGAAAATCTCATCCCACCCGTCCGTAAGCACACTTATGCCCCTGATGTTGAACCCTCCGCGCTTATAAGCGATGAAGCTATTTTCCAAGCCCTAACTGGGATCAACTGGGCAACCACTGACTTCCAGCCACTGGGTGGTGACGAGGAGGAGGAAACGGCGCAGTATGACCCACAGCCATCAAGCCGGCCCGGCGAGGAATCATGAACCGGGAGCCGGTTTAATCTTGTGCATATTGCAATACTTGGTGAAAACAGTTATTCTTTTGGGCATCAAAGCACCTTGTAATAAAGCTAGTTGAAATACATGGTCTGTTATGCCATCGTGCATATTCATTTTGCGTGACCTTGTTTAATCCGCCATCATTATAGTATGTCTGCTTATCCTTCTGAGCATCTTTATTCAACCTGTTTCTACATAAAACAAGTTTAAAGTGTCATGGCGATTTATCGCCGGACGGGTCATAATGCCCAACACATGACCTGGGTTTATAACCAAGGCTGCATTTTGAAATAATTAAATATGAAATATATCATACATGTGATAGTGAATCACACCGTTGGTTGTACCAACTTTTGTAATAAGGGCGATAACCCCAATCTTGAGTATTGATTACTCCTGCAATATTTTGCTGGTTTATGGTAAAACCATATCGGGTTGTGATAAACACCGGATTATCCTTATATGATGCTGGCGATTTGTAATCAAAACCAGACTGTGTTAATAAACACCGGATTATTTGATAGTGATGACTTATAGTCAACAACTAGGCCGAGTCAATAAACATCGGTTTATCATAAAAAGTGTTGTAAATCTCAACAAAGAGAAAAACTTGTCAAACAAAAATCATGCGAGGCTTTTTATGGGCTGCCAGGCCTAAAATTGAGGCTTTTCATGGGCTGCCAGGCCACTGAGTTAAACCATTTCACAAAGCCTTTTAAGATGGTCCTCACATTAACCAATCATCGTTTTGACGTTGACAAGTTCAGGGTCTGTATAAGATTGACTTGTCAAACGTTCGGTGGGTCATACCAGGATTACCTGGACAGAGTGACTTACTTGATGAAGGCAGGTTAACCCGGGGTTTTAGGTGAATACACCTGGCTTCCAAGCCTGGCTTGATAGCTTATTACAAGGGTCTTAAAAACTCTTTGTTGTTGTGCAACAAGAGCCTCCAGGTAACATTTTGAGCTGTGCTCGGTGAGTGTCTATGTTTGAGTTGTGATGTGCAACAAACTCTCTTTGACCCCTGATAATAATATTGGCGTAATAGCCGGATTACCAAAGTAACCAGAGCTATGCTCTTATGCTAATATGGGCTTGATAGCCGGTTCAAGAGGGTAGTCAGAACTTCGCTTTATAAGCAGAAGCCCCCATGTAACTAAATATCTTATGGAAAAGACAGCAGAGGACCCACTTTAGCAGGGATGCCGGTTTATTATATTGATCATAATATATACATTGTCAAAAATATATACATAAGAGGAGCCTATGGCTCAGGTGTAGTAAGGCCAAAGATGAGCAATGTTCCACGGCCATTGGGTCTCCTCCTTCGATGTGCGTGAGTCCTTGTGTTCTCGAACCTCGATAAGGTAGTATGACCCGTTATGTAGATTCTTGCTGACTACAAAGGGTCCTTCCCAAGGCGGGGATAACTTGTGCATATCAGTCTGATCCTGGATGAGCCGGAGCACCAGATTGCCTTCTTGAAAAGCTCTGGTTCTAACCCGGCGGCTGTGATATCGACGCAGATCTTGCTGGTAAATCGCCGACCGAGCTGCCGCCATGTCATGTTCCTCATCTAACATGTCTAGTGCTTCCTGTCATGCCTTCTCATTGTCAGCTTCAACATAAGCCACCACACGAGGCGAATCATGACAGATATCACTAGGTAGAACTGCCTCTGCTCTGTAAACCATGAAAAAAGGCGTGTAACCCGTAGATCTGTTGGGCGTGGTATTGATGCTCCATAATACGGAAGGTAACTCCTCCACCCAACAATTCAGCGTCCTCTGCAGGGGGACCATAAGCCGGGGTTTGATGCCTCTCGGGATCTCTTGATTGGCTCTCTCAGCTTGACCATTAGATTGAGGATGAGCCACTGACGATACGTCAAGCCGGATGTGCTAACGTTGACAAAATTCTTTCATAGCCCCCTTGGACAAATTAGTGCCATTATCAGTTATAATTCTACGTGGAAAGCCAACCCGGAAAATCACCTTCTTGATGAATTGAACCGTTGTGGCTGCATCACACTTGCTTACTGGCTCTGCTTCCACCCACTTCATGAAGTAACCGCCACCAGAAGGTGGGTCTTCTTATCCTGAGATCTCTTAAAGGGCCCAACCATATCTAGCCCCCAAGTTGCAAACGGCCAAGTGATTGGAATCATCCTCAATTCTTGAGCTGGTACATGGGCACGACATGAGAATTTTTTACAGGCATCACACTTTTTGACCAAGTCTTTAGCATGAGCATGAGCCGTCAGCCAATAGAAATCGTGACGAAAAGCTTTAGCTAGCAAGGATTTTGAACCGGCGTGGTGACCATAATCTCCTTCGTGGATCTCACGCAAAATGTCACGGCCTTCATCTGGAGACACGCAACGCTAAAACACCACTGTTACACTGCAATGATGTAATTCTCCATTGATGATAGTCATTGACTTGGACCGTCGGAATATCTGCCTGGCCAAAATCTCATCATCTGGTAACTCGCCTCGGTTCATATACGCCAAATATGGGACCGTCCAATCTGGGATAGCATGAAGGGCCGCTACCAACTGAGCCTCCGGATCAAGAACAGACAAGTCATCCTCTGTAGGTAACTTGACCAACGGGTTGTGCAATACGTCCAAAAAACATTAGGTGGAACCGGTTTACGTTGGGAACCCAAACGGCTTAATGCGTCCGCCGCTTCGTTCTTTCGTTGGTCCACATGCTCATCTTGATAACCCTTGAAGTGCCCAGCAACAATATCCACCTCTCGGCGATATGCTGCCATGAACGGGTCCTTGGAGTCCCAAGTACCAGATACTTGTTGGGCCACCAGGTCCGAGTCACCAAAACACTTAAACCGGTTTAAATTCATTTCCTTAGCCATACGAAGACCGTGGAGGAGCGCCTCATATTCAGCTGCATTGTTAGTGCAAGGGAACATTAAACAAATAACATAACAAAATTTATCACCTCATGGGGAAGTTAATACGACTCCAACCCCCAAACCCTCCAATTGCCTCGATCTATCGAAATGAATAGTCCAGTAAGTATGATTCGGCTTTTCTTCCGGCGCCTGTAACTCCGTCCAATCATTGATGAAATCCACAAGTGCTTGGGACTTGATTGCAGTACGAGGCACATATTTTAACCCGTGAGGTCCAAGCTCAAAGGGGCAGAGCTGACCACAGTGATGGGATGACATTGAAAATATTGTTTAAGCTTCCGGCTTGCCGTGAAGACTCCATACACCAGTTTTCTGCCAATGTGGATACCTCTGTTTGCATTCAATAAGCACCTCGTTGATATAGTAAACCGGTCGTTGAACCGGATATTCCTTTCCAGCCTCCTTGCGCTCCACTACAATGGCCACACTGACGGCCCGAGCATTAGCAGCCACATTCAGCAACATCGGCTCGTTATCAACCGGAGCAGCAAGGACAGGCGGCTCTGCCAACTGTTTCTTCAAGTCCTCAAACGCCGCATTAGCAGCATCACTCCGGACAAAATTGTCTATTTTTTCATCATCTGGTAGAGAGGGATAGCTTTTTCTCCCAATCGGCTGATAAACCGGCTCGGTGTTGCAATGCGGCCCGCCAGACGTTGAACGTCATTGATACACGCTGGTTTAGCCAGGGACGTAATAGTTTTAATTTTCTCGGGATTAGCTTCAATGCCCCTGTTGGACACTAGAAACCCCCAAGAGCTTGCCCGCCGGTACACCAAAAACACACTTGGCCGGATTAAGCATCATCTTATAGACCCGGAGATTATCGAAAGTTTCCTTCAAGTCATCTATTATTGTCTCCTCCTTTCTGGATTTTACCTCAATATGGTCCACATAGGCATGAACATTGCGCCCAATCTGCTTATGAAGACAATTCTGCACACATTGCTGATAAGTCGCCTGGGCACTCTTGAGCCCAAAGGGCATGGACACATAGCAGAAGGCTCCAAAGGGAGTTATAAAAGTTGTCTTCTCCTGGTCCTTAAATGCCATTTTGATCTGATGATAGCTGGAATATGCATCCAGAAAACTCAAACGCTCACAACCCGTCGTAGCATCAATTATTTGATCAATACGAGGGAGAGCAAAGGGACCAGCTGGACAAGCCTTGTTCAAATATGTGTAGTCCACACACATACGCCAAGTACCATTCTTCTTAAGTACCAGCACCAGATTAGCTAACCATTCAGGATGAAATACCTCAACAATAAACCGAGCCGCTAAGAGCCTGGCTACCTCTTCACCAATGGCCTTGCGCCTTTCTTCATTGAAGCGGCGGAGAAAATGCTTGACCGGTTTAAACTTGGGATCAACATTAAGAGTGTGCTCAGCGAGTTCTCTCGGTACACCTGGCATGTCAGAAGGTTTCCATGTAAAGATGTCCCAGTTCTCACGGATGAACTCGATGAGCGCGCTTTCCTATTTCGGATCCAAGTTAGCGCTGATGCTAAACTGCTTGGATGAATCGCCGGGAACAAAATCAACCAGCTTAGTCTCATCGGCCGATTTAAACTTCAAGGCCGGATCATGCTCTATAGTTGGCTTTTTCAAAGGGGTCATATCCGCCGGATCAACATTGTCCTTGTAGAATTTCAACTCCTCTGTTGCACAAACTGACTCAGCATAGGCCGCATCACCTTCTTCACATTCCAAAGTGATCTTACGACTCCCATGTAATGTGATGGTCTCCTTATGACCCGGCATCTTGAGCTGCAGATAAACATAGCAGGGCCTCGGCATGAACTTAGCATAAACCGGCCGCCCAAACAAGGCATGGTACGGGCTCTTGATTTTTACCACTTCAAAGGTCAAAGTCTCTGATCTTGAGTCATGCTCATCTCCAAAGGTAACCTCCAGATCTATCTTGCTAACTGGATACGCCGGTTTACCAGGCACTACACCATGGAAGACAGTGTTTGACGGTCTGAGCTTTTTATCTGTTAACCCCATGCGACGGAAGGTTTCATAATAAAGGATATTGATGTTGCTCCCTCCGTACATGAGCACCTTGGTGAACTTATACCCCCCCAACCTGAGGTGCTACCACCAATGCCAGCTGACCCGGATTATCAACCCGGGGCGGAGATCCTCATGACTCCACACAATGGGCTGCTCCGACCAGCGTAAATAACGAGGCACCGCCAGTTCAACGGAGTGCACTGCCCTTTGATAAACCTTCTGATCGCGCTTACACAGGCTAGTGGTGAAGACATGATACTGCCCACTATTCAATTGCTTTGGGTTGCTCTGGTAACCCGACTGTTGCTGCTGATGATTCCCCTGATGATTATAACCACCTTGGCTGCCTTGACTACCCTGATTGCCGTGTCCGCTATGATTGCCATGTCCGCTCTGATTGCCTTGAAATCCTGAGCTAGAACCACCATTTATTGGCAATTGCTAGAATTATCTATGATCTATTTTGGAAATCCTTTTTTTGTTTAGACTGTTTTTTGTTTATGAGATGTCTGGAATTCCTTATTTATATCCCATGCAAAAGAAGAGAATCCAAGGCAAAGGCGAGAACAATAAAATTAAAATTTCTCCCTTTTCGGAGGGATTGCAGGTCTTCTTAATCGTCTATTCGGCACAAGAAAAAGGCTTTTTTCTTGTGCCGATTCTTCTTGTATCAAAATAAGAATCCTTTTTCTTCCTAATTCGTCAAAGATTACTATTTCTTCTTTATTCGAGTCTGTCTCTTGGACCTCTTTTTCTTTTGCTTAGGTTTAGCCGAGGTAGTGGACAAACAGAGGGGAACAAAATATGGCGGGGGACCGCCATAACCCGGCCCAAGAGAAACAGGCCCTGAACCGCCGGACGGTCCATGATCATATTGGAAACGATCCAAATTTTTGAACTCCCGCATAATAAAGCAATCCTTACAGAGGTGCGTAGCTGGTCTTTCCTTCGTCTCGTGCCTAGGGCAAGGCTGATTTAACTGGCGCTCAAGATTGATATTTGATCCTCCGCTCCGCGGGGGCGGCTTACCTTGACGACGCTGACCATCATTTTGCGTATTGGTGTTAGCCACAAAATTTGAATTGTTATCTGCTTTACGCTTACCGTTGTTTCCATGGCTCGCCGGGTTATGCTGTGGCGCTTTATCATTCTTCTTTCCCTTTCTCGACTTTTCGTCGTCAGACTCAGGGTCCTTGGTACTATCAGAATCGGCGTACTTAACTAGAGCTGCCATGAGCGTTCCCATGTCATCGCAGTGACGCATGAGTCGTCCCAACTTCAACTTCAGAGGCAAGAACCGGCAATTGCCTTCCAATGTTAAAACAGTTGTATCGGCATTGATGTGGTCTGATGAGTGCAAGATCTCTGAAACCTGGCGCACCCAATAGCTTGTCGATTCATTCTCTCCTTGGACACAAGCAACTAAGTCCATAATTGACATGGGCTGCTTGCATGTGTCTTTGAAATTCTGGGTAAACCGGCGCCTCAACTCGGCCCATGACCCGATGGAGTTAGCTGGCAAACCTTTCAGCCAAGTACAAGTTGTTCCTTCCAACATCATGGTGAAGTATTTAGCACATGCTGCATCGTCCACGTCCAGCATCTCCATCGCCATCTCATAGCTTTGAACCCACGACTCGGGGATAAATCGGCAGTGTAATTGGGCACCTTCCGCGGTCCTTTGAAATCCTTGGGCAGACGCACATTACGTAAAGCGGGGGTGAGACGCGGCACTCCCAAAGAGCTGGAAATAACTCCTGGTTCCACCGAGGTGGTTGGATGAGCCGGGGTAAGTTGACGGGTCGTGTACTGCGCGGCTAACTCGGCCTCTCGACCATGTCTACCCTGATCCACCACATCCTGAGCATTCGCGCCACCACCTGTCGGGTTATGCCCCCGAGGCGGGTTATGGTCCCGCGCACTGCTTGACACGACCGGTTCATCAATATGCATGCTGTAACTCCGGCTTGGGCGGGGGTGGAATGAATCCTCTCGCGCTATAGGAATAAGCCTGCTGCTGAGTTAAAGCTGTCTGACGGAGCTCCCTAGCCCGTCGCGTCTCCACCGCTACGGGGGACTCACCTTCGATAGGGAGGGCCGTCAATCGTGAAGCGGCTACGACTATGTTATCCAAGGGGTTGGAGTAATGACCCGAAGGCGTCGGTACATGTTGTGATGGGATGATCTGACGAGGCTGATCCGTTGCGTGTGGTTGGACCGATGCCCTCGTTCCAGGCGCTTCTGCTCGGTTTACTACTGGTTGATTGCTAGTTCCTGCTCCTGGCGTGCTAAAGAGATTCCTTGCCTCGTAAATCGGAGGCAGGCGAGACTGGTACCTTCTCCTCATTACATCGTTTGATGCGTTCTGATCCAACATGAGCCGATAAGCCTGAGCATCTAACTCGGCCTGCTTCGCGGCCATCCTGGTGTTTTCAGCTGCCAGATCTATCTTAGCTTAAGCTATCTATTATTTTACTTTAGCAACTTCTGTGTCATGCCGCTCCTGATCCGCCGGGTTAACTTCAGCAGTCAACAATGCTATCAGAGTGTCGAATAAACCGGACAACACCTGGGTTGGTGGCTGCGTAGGGCCTCCTGCCCCAGTTGCCACTGCCGCCGCTAAACTGGATGACAACGCTGCTGCGGTCGAAGAGTGTTGCACGGATTGTGATCCGGCCATGAAGACCGCAACTCGGCTCAACGGATCGAGGGGGTCCGGAATACTATCACCATCGGAACAGCCCCCAAACCGGCCATCTTGTAGTAGCTCGATCTCCTCGGTAGATGACTCGTCACCAGAATAAACAACGGTCTCACCACCAGATTCCGATATATCATCAGTTTCCGCTCCGTGGACGACTCCCACAAAGACATGCTTCACGGCCGGCCGAACCTTGGCAGGTCTCGCACGCTGAGCCGTCTCGTCGATGTTGGTGCAGATGTCCGGCTCAGGGCTCGGTTCGCCAATCTTGCCAATGAAAACGTGGATGCCGCCGAAGGGGACCCGGTACCCGTACTCAATTGAGTCGGCCTCGGGGCCCCAGCCTATGTCGTCGATGTAGATCTTGCCGGGATGACTCTTGGTCATACGGCCCACTGTGTATCCCTTGAGCCCTTCGAAGCTTCCCTCTAAGAACTCGAAACCATCGTGCGATAGCCCCACGGTGGGCGCCAATTGTCGTGGTTTTATCATGGCAGATGTCCTAGCATAAGGATTTAGTCATGGAGCCATCGTGATGGTTTTCTTAAAGGGGTTAAAGCGGAAAAAGGACACAGGGAGTTTTATACTAGTTCGGCCCCTTGCGGTGGAGGTAAGGCCTACTCTAGTTGTTGTGGTATGCTAGGGTTTCGATGACCAGGGAGCGAATCCGCTTTGCCTGTGTCTCGAGCTGTTGCTTTCTGTCCTTGAACCACCGCCGGGTCGTCCCTCTATATACACAGGGTGACGCTCGGCCGGTTTACAGAATCCCGAGGCCGGCTCATAAACGTGTCCGGCTCGGTTTCTACATTTCCTATCTTACAATACAAGTTACACATCGTATGGCGGTTTATGTCTACGAGCCCTAATCCGCCTTTGGGCCCTGGTCCTTTTAGTTCTCTATAGTAACACGCCATACTCCTTGTCTTCATGGGCTTCAATAGGGGTAATTCAGCACAGGTATAACCCGGCCCCTCCTGGGCGGTTTATACCTAATAGTTATATCCCCAACAAGTTCCAAGTCATGTCTTGGGTCAATAGTTGGGTTGCCCGGATCCTGTGCTTACCCCTACGTTCCCGATTGTTCGGCTAGGGAGTAAAGGGAGAACTACTGCGATTGTACTTATGGCTAGTCCGGTCAAGTACCTCAGTAGGGAAAGCCGAAAACTGACCGTCATGATAAGCGAGAACCTGGTCTGCAATTCGGTGACTTAATTTTATACTACGATCGATAGAGATTTACCCCGTGTTATACGAAGGGCTGGTTCTTCGCCCAGCCAGGTGCAATTCATTCCTTAAGTAAGGAATCTTATATCTACACCAGGCGCTAGTACCTAGCCCCACATGTCAAACTCCTACGACTAAGTGAAAGCAATAACGCCACATAGTCTGATTGCCTGGTTCACTCCGCATACACCTCCTATACGGACCAAGACGTTGGATAAAGAGTGTACATGCATATGACCGAACACCCCAGTACTATGTACATGGGGGCTCAAGCCGACGACTGGAAACTTTCATATTTAGATATACAATCACACACGAGGTAAAAGACGCTGATATTATAATAGCGCAAAAGTTATATACACTGGATTCATAAGCATAGTCTTTACATCCGGATACAATTAGTCGAAATAAACATCCTTCGAACACTGACCTTCTACAAGGCGGGCGCCCTCGATGATGTCCTCGAAGTACTTCTCCGGCCTTCTGTGTTCCTTGCCTGCGGGCAGGCCAGCAGTAGCTATATGCACTGCGTTCATCTTTGCCGAGTGCACTTTGACACAAGTGAAGGCCATCCGAGCACCCTCTATGCAGGCCGAACGCATTAACGCATCGACCCGCGGACTCGCCTCGACGAGCCACTTTACCAATCTGAAGTAGCTACTTGGAATTGGCTCAGCGGGCCATAGCCGGACTATGAAGTCCTTCACGGCCGAGCCCGCCATGTTGTGCACCTCGACCAGCTGCTTCATCTGGTCGCTGAGGGGCACCGGACGTTTTGGCGCATAAAACTGCGACCAAAACAGCTTCTCCGTGTTGTTCCCCTCCAGGGCTCGGAAATATTGGGCGGCATCTGCGCTACTCCCTGGAAGATCAGCAAACACGCATGGAGAACTCCATAATCGTGTCAGCCCAATGTACTTTTGCCCTCCAAAGATGCTCTGTAAGAGAAATGTCTTACCAGATGCTATCTGCCGTGCCTGCTCGATTTCCTGACGAGCGCTGTGTGACTCGCTTCGCGCATCTCGGGCAGTCTTCACTGCCGCAGACAGCTCGATTGCTTGCTCCGAAGTCTTCTTCTCCCATGCCTCACATTTGAGAATGGCATTGTTGAGATCGACCTCGACTTCGGACACCCGAGCCCGATGCTTCTCGCACTCAGCCTTTTCGGCCTCTAAGTCGGAAGCCGCTTTGTCAGCGGCCACCTTGTTCGCCTCAGCCTCCTTCTTGGCCCTGGCAACCTCGCCCTTGAGGGCCTCGAGCTCAGTGGCGCCAACTGTGTAATATAGAATACAATATTAGAGTTTATGAACATACTCTATCAATTAAGTCTTATTGACATTTCAAAAATCCGCATACCTTGCGTTTCATCCAAACGCCGTTTGACGTGGTCGAGGTCCGCGTTGGCCAACTCGAGCTTCCGATTTAGTTCGGCCACCTATGCGTCTCGCGTAGTTGCCGTAACCAATGAAGCCTGCATAACAGTTCAGCTCTGTAAGCATGCTATACTACGGATACTTCGTCCGATTCTTTTCAGAATCACACAAAGCATCAGGGGCTACTGGCTATGTATGTACATTAAAAATAAAAATTCTATAAAAAGCATTACATTTCTTACATCAAAGCCTGTTAACAGGCTGTTGAAGGCTTGATTCAGTCCTCTCTTGACGGACTGAATCTTCCTCATCACCGCACCCATCATGGTGCGGTGCTACTCCACGATAGAAGCACTTTGCAGTGCTCCCTCCATAGAGTCCGGCGCTTCTGGATTAACCCCGGGCACCGCCATATCCTCCTCCGCTTGAGGAGTCGGGTCTTCAGACCTCGGAGCCGCGATAGGCTCCAGGTTGGTGTTCGGTGGGGCCCCGAACTGTTTGGTCCCCATGTCTTCGGTCTCCATAGGGACGGTCTCCCCATGGTCGGCAGCTGTCAGGGTATTATCCCCGGCCGCCTTATCACCTGCCCCGCCTTCGTCTCCTTGGGCGGAGGGAACCCGCTGGGACGACACTTCGGTATCCCCGCCAATCACGGGCGATGAAGCCCGGACTGGTGGGTCACTCTCCGTCTCTCCAGGCACTAGAGAGTTCCCCTCCAATGAGGAGGCATCGGGGTTGATGTCTACTACGCAACCTTCTTCTTATAGACGTTGTTGGGCCTCCAAGTGCAGAGGTTTGTGGGACAGTAGCAAATTTCCTTCAACTGGATGACCTAAGGTTTATCAATCCGTGGGAGGCATAGGATGAAGATGGTCTCTCTCAAGCAACCCTGCAACCAAATAACAAAGAGTATCTTGTGTCCCCAACACACCCAATACAATGGTAAATTGTATAGGTGCACTAGTTCGGCGAAGAGATGGTGATACAAGTGCAATATGGATGGTAGATATAGGTTTTTGTAATAGGAAAATATAAAAACAGCAAGGTAGCAAGTGGTAAAAGTGAGCATAAACGGTGTTGCAATGATAGGAGACAAGGCCTAGGGTTCATACTTTCACTAGTGGAAGTTATCTCAACAAGGATAACATAATTGGATCATATTACTAGCCCTCAACATGCAACAAAGAGTCACTCCAAAGTAACTAATAGCGGAGAACAAACGAAGAGATTATGATAGGGTACGAAACCACCTCAAAGTTATCCTTTCTGATCGATCTATTCAAGAGTCCGTAGTAAAATAACACGAAGCTATTCTTTCTGTTCAATCTATCATAGAGTTCGTACTAGAATAACACCTTAAGACACAAATCAACCAAAACCCTAATGTCACCTAGATACTCCATTGTCACCTCAAGTATCCGTGGGCATGATTATATGATACGTATCACACAATCTCAGATTCATCTATTCAACCAACACAAAGTACTTCAAAGAGTGCCCCAAAGTTTCTACCGGAGAGTCAAGACGAAAACGTGTGCCAACCCCTATGCGTAGATTCCCAAGGTCACGGAACCCGCAAGTTGATCACCAAAACATACATCAAGTAGATCACATGATATCCCATTGTCACCACAGATAAGCACGTGCAAGACATACATCAAGTGTTCTCAAATCCTTAAAAGACTACATCCGATAGGATAACTTCAAAGGGAAAACTCAATCCATTACAAGAGAGTAGAGGGGGAGAAGCATCATAAGATCCAACGATAATAGCAAAGCTCGCGATACATCAAGATCATGCCATCTCAAGAACACGAGAGAGAGAGAGAGAGAGAGATCAAACACATAGCTACTGGTACATACCCTCAGCCCCGAGGGTGGACCACTCCCTCCTCGTCATGGAGAGCGCCGGGATGATGAAGATAGCCACCGGTGAGGGTTCCCCCCTCCGACAGGGTGCCAGAACAGGGTCTAGATTGGTTTTCGGTGGCAACAGAGGCTTTCGGCGGCTGAACTCCCGATCTAGGTTATTTTTTGGAGGTTTCTGTATATATATAGGAGGTGTTGGAGTCGGGGCTGTCCATGAGGGGGGGCACGCGCCCCCCTTCCTCGTGGGCAGCCCGTGGGTCCTCTCGTCCTCCTCCGACACTTCCTGGGCTTCTTTAGGTCCAAAAACAGCCTCTGTTTATTTTCAGGTCAATTGGGCTCCGTTTGAAATTCCTTTTCTGTAAAACACTAAAACATGAGAAAAACAGAAATTGGCACTCGGCTCTGGGTTAATAGGTTAGTCCCAAAAATAATATAAAAGTGTATAATAAAGCCCATGAAACATCATAGAAGGATAATATAATAGCATGGAACAATAAAAAATTATAGATACGTTGGAGACGTATCAACATCCCCAAGCTTAATTCCTGCTCGTCCTCGAGTAGGTAAATGATAAAAACAGAATTTTTGATGTGGAATGCTAACCAACATAATTTTCAATGTAGTTCTCTTTATTATGGCTTGAATGTTGAGATCTGAAAGATTCAAGACAAAAGTCTATATTGACATAAGAAATAATAATACTTTAAGCATACAACAAAGCAATCATGTCTTCTCAAAATACAATGGCTAAAGAAAGTTATCCCTACAAAATCATATAGTCTGGCTATGCTCCCTCTTCATCACACAAAATATTCATATCATGCAAAACCCCGGTTTCAGCCAAGCACTTGTTTTCATACTCTATTCTTTCAAACCTTTCAACTTTCACGCAATACATGAGCGTGAGCCATGGACATAGCACTATGTGGAATAGAGAGGTGGTTGTGGAGAAGACAAAAAGGAGGAAGATAGTCTCACATCGACTAGGCGTATCAACGGGCTATGAACATGCCCATCAATAGATATCAATGTGAGTGAGTAGGGATTGTCATGCAACGGGTGCACTAGAGCTAAATATGTATGAAAGCTCAACGAAAGAAACTAGTGGATGTGCATCCAACTTGCTTGCTCACGAAGACCTAGGGCATTTGAGGAAGTCCATCGTTGGAATATACAAGCCAAGTTCTATAATGAAAATTCACACTAGTATATGAAAGTGACTAAACTTGAGACTCTCTATCATGAAAAACATGGTGCTACTTTGAAGCACCAGTGTGGAAAAAGATAGTAGCAATTGTCCCTTTTTCTTTTCCTTTTTTGGGCCTTTCTTTTTTTCTTTGGCCTTTCTCCCTTTTTTGGAGGGACTTTCTTGATTTAGCCTTTCCTCACATGGGACAATGCTCTAATAATGATGATCATCACACTTACAACTCGATACTAGAACAAAGTATGACTCTATATGAATGCCTCCGGCGGTGTATCGGGATGTGCAATGAATCAAGAGTGACATGTATGAAAAATTATGCATGGTGGCCTTGCCACAAATACGATGTCAACTACATGATCATGCATGGCAATATGACAATATGATGCGTGTCATATGAATGGAACGGTGGAAAGTTGCATGGCAATATATCTAGGAATGGCTATGGAAATGCCATGATAGGTAGGTATGGTGGCCGTTTTGAGGAAGATATATGGTGGCTATTTTGAGGAAGGTATATAGTGGGTGTATGGTACCAGCAAAAGTTGTGTGGTACAAGAGAGGCTAGCAATGGTGGAAGGGTGAGAGTGCGTAATATCCATGGACTCAACATTAGTCATAAGAACTCATATACTTATTGCAAAAATATACGAGTCATCCAAACAAAGCAATGAACGCATGCTCCTAGGGGGGAGGTTGGTAGGATTTAACCATCGCGCGCCCCGACCTCCACACAAAGGTTGACACTTTACAAATACCTCATGCTCTAACTTCGTCACATAGCGGTTCACCATATGTGTATGCTACAGGAATCACTAACTTTAACACAAGAATTTCTCAATTTCATAATAACTCCACTAGCATGACTCTAATATCACTATCCTCATATCTCAAAACAATTATCAAGTATCAAACTTCTCATCATATTCAATGCACTTTATAAGAAAGTTTTTACTATACCCAACTTGGATGCCTATCATATTAGGACTAATTTTATAACCAAAGCCAATTACCATGCTGTTCTAAAAGACTCTCAAAATAATATAAGTGAAGCATGAAAGTTCATCTATTTCTTCAAAATAAAACCACCGCCGTGCTCTAAAAGATATAAGTGAAGCACTAGAGCAAAAACTATTCAACTCAAAAGATATAAGTGAAGCACATAGCGTGTTCTAACAATTCCTAGGCCATATTTAACTCTCTCAAATAGGTGTGTCCAGCAAGGATAATTGTGTCAAACTAACAAGCAAAGACTCAAATTATACAAGACGCTCCAAGTAAAACACATATCATGTGGTGAATAAAAATATAGCTCCGAGTATAGTTACCGATGGATGAAGACGAAAGAGGGGATGCCTTCCCGGGGCATCCCCAAGCTTAGGCTTTTGGTTGTCCTTGAATTTTACCTTGGGGTGCCATGGGCATCCCCAAGCTTAGGCTCTTGCCACTCTTTGTTCCATAGTCCATCAAAGCAATACTCAAAACTTGAAAACTTCACAACACAAAACTTAGACAAAAATCTCGTGAGCTCCGTTAGTATAAGAAAGCAAACCACTACTCAAAGGTACTGCAATGAATTCATTCTTTGTTTATATTGGTGTTAAACCTACTGTATTCCAACTTCTCTATGGTTCATACTTCCCAATACTACTCATAGATGCATTGAAATAAGCAAACAACACACGAAAAACAGAATCTGTCAAAAACAGAACAGCCTGTAGTAATCTGCAGGTTTCGCATGCTTCTGTAACTGCAAAAAAATTGAACTAAATTGGTACACGTGAGGAATTTGTCTATTAATTATCTGCAAAAAGAATCAACTAAATAGCGCACTCCAGTAAAATCTGGTGACCATTCTAGTGAGCGCTAACGATTATGTTTTTCACAGCAAGATCATATAAACTTCACACAAGTCTTCCCAAAGGTTCTACTTGGCAAAAACACTAATTTGAACACAAAACCACATCTAAACAGAAGCTATATGAAATATTTATTCCTAAACAAAATCAAAAAGCAAAGAACAAAAATAAAGTTGGGTCGCCTCCCAACAAGCGCTATCGTTTAATGCCCCTAGCTAGGCACAATGATGCTCACATAAAAGATAAGAATTGAAACATAATGGGAGCATCATGAAGCATAAGAATAGCACATTTAAGTATAACCCACTTCCTATGCATAGGGATATTGTAATCAAACAACTTATGTGTGCAATAATCGACTAGCATAGGAAGGGAAAACAAGCATAGCTTCAAAACTTTAAGCACGTAGAGAGGAAACTTGATATTATTGCAATTCCTACAAGCATATGATCCTATCTCATAATAATTTTCAGTAGCATCAAGAATGAATTCAACAATATAACCAGCACATAAAGCATTCTTTTCATGATCTACTTGCATAGAAATTTTACTACTCTCTGCATAAGCAAATTTATTCTCATTCATAGTAGTGGGAGCAAACTCAACAAAATAAGTATCATGTGAAGCATAATCCAATTGAAAACTAAAATCATGATGACAAGTTTCATGGTTATCATTATTCTTAATAGCATACAAGTCAGCACAATAATCATCATAGATAGCAACTTTGTTCTCATAATCAATTGGAACCTCTTCCGAAATAGTGGATTCATCACTAAATAAAGTCATGACCTCTCCAAATCCACTTTCATAAATATAATCATCATAAATAGGAGGCATGCTTTCATCATAGTAAATTTGCTCATCAAAACTTGGGGGACTTAAAATATCATCTTCATCAAACATAGCTTCCCCAAGCTTGTGGCTTTGCATATCATTAGCATCATGGGTATTCAAAGAATTCATACTAACAACATTGCAATCATGATCATCATGCACATATTTTATGCCAAGCATTCTATGTAATTCTTCTTCTAGTACTTGGGCACAATTTTCCTTCCCATCATTCTCACGAAAGACAGTAAAAAGATGAAGCATATGAGGTAACCTTAATTCCATTTTTTTTGTAGTTTTCTTTTATAAACTAAACTAGTGATAAAATAATAAACTAAAAGATTCGATTGCAAGATCTAAAGATATACCTTCAAGCACTAACCTCCCCAGCAACGGCGCCAGAAAAGAGCTTGATGTCTACTACGCAACCTTCTTCTTGTAGACGTTGTTGGGCCTCCAAGTGCAGAGGTTTGTAGGACAGTAGCAAATTTCCCTCAAGTGGATGACCTAAGGTTTATCAATCCGTGGGAGGCGTAGGATGAAGATGGTCTCTCTCAACCAACCCTGCAACCAAATAACAAAGAGTCTCTTGTGTCCCCAACACACCCAATACAATGGTAAATTGTATAGGTGCACTAGTTCGGCGAAGAGATGGTGATACAAGTGCAATATGGATGGTAGATATAGGTTTTTGTAATAGGAAAATATAAAAACAGCAAGGTAGCAGGTGGTAAAAGTGAGCATAAACGGTGTTACAATGATAGGAGACAAGGCCTAGGGTTCATACTTTCACTAGTGGAAGTTATCTCAACAAGGATAACATAATTGGATCATATTACTAGCCCTCAACATGCAACAAAGAGTCACTCCAAAGTAACTAATAGCGGAAAACAAACGAAGAGATTATGGTAGGGTACAAAACCACCTCAAAGTTATCCTTTCTGATCGATTTATTCAAGAGTCAGTAGTAAAATAACACGAAGCTATTCTTTCCGTTAAATCTATCATAGAGTTCATACTAGAATAACACCTTAAGACACAAATCAACCAAAACCCTAATGTCACCGAGATACTCCATTGTCACCTCAAGTATCCGTGGGCATGATTATACGATATGTATCACACAATCTCAGATTCATCTATTCAACCAACACAAAGTACTTCAAAGAGTGCCCCAAAGTTTTTACCGGAGAGTCAAGACGAAAACGTGTGCCAACCCCTATGCATAGATTCCCAAGGTCACGGAACCCGCAAGTTGATCACCAAAACATACATCAAGTAGATCACATGATATCCCATTGTCACCACAGATAAGCACGTGCAAGACATACATCAAGTGTTCTCAAATCCTTAAAGACTCAATCCGATAGGAGAACTTCAAAGGGAAAACTCAATCCATTACAAGAGAGTAGAGGGGGAGAAGCATCATAAGATCCAACGATAATAGAAAAGCTAGCGATACATCAAGATCATGCCATCTCAAGAACACGAGAGAGAGAGAGAGAGAGAGAGAGAGAGAGAAAGAGATCAAACACATAGCTAGTGGTACATACCCTCAGCCTCGAGGGTGGACTACTCCCTCCTCGTCATGGAAAGCGACGGGATGATGAAGATAGCCACCGATGAGGGTTCCCCCCTCCGGCAGGGTGCCGGAACAGGGTCTAGATTGGTTTTCGGTGGCAACAGAGGCTTTCGGCGGCGGAACTCCCGATCTAGGTTATTTCCTGGAGGTTTTTGTATACATAGGAGGTGTTGGAGTCGGGGCCAAGCAAAGGGGGCTACGGGCTGCCCACGAGGGGGGGCACGCGCCCCCCAGCCTCGTGGGCAGCCCGTGGGTCCTCTCGTCCTCCTCAGGCACTTCCTGGGCTTATTTAGGTCCAAAAACAGCCTCCGTTGATTTTCAGGTCAATTGGGCTCCGTTTGAAATTCCTTTTTTGTAAAACCCTAAAACAGGTGAAAAATAGAAACTGGCACTGGGCTCTGGGTTAATAGGTTAGTCCCAAAAATAATATAAAAGTGTATAATAAATCCCATGAAACATCTTAGAAGGATAATATAATAGCATGGAACAATCAAAAATTATAGATACATTGGAGACGTATCAGGGGTGTCCTCCGGGAGGGTTGTAGGTCAGCAGGAGAAAAATGCTAAGTAAAGCATCAAAAATACCACACGAATAAAGGTGAAAATAGTCAATCCAAACAAACTTACAATTCGGGCAGGGGTTTCACCCTGGGCTTCACCACGAAGCTATGATCGGACGAATCCGAACTAGCTCCGAGTTTTAGTTTCCTCCGGTGCGCGGTCGTGCGTGCGTCAGCAATGACCCCCCCTCTTTGTCCCCCTGCCTTGCGCATGGAGCTCTTCTTCTTCCTCTTCCTCCTCATCATCTTCCTCTGCCTCGTCGGAGGAGAGGATTCTGAGTTCCTCGGGCTTCTTTCCTGCAGGACGGTGGCTGTCTCCGGCCCCCTTGCCCTTCGTCTTCTTGGACTTCTTGGTCGGCGCCTTGTACGGCGCTAGGACCAGCATCGCCGTCACCAGAGGTGATTTTGGGTCTTCGGGCAAAGGTCCCGGACTCTTAATCTGGGTCGCCTTCTTCGTCCAGCCCTGTATATCACGTAAAAATTTCAATTCCTATTATCGTCAAATAAGGGAAAGGGTATGTGTTTGGCAAGGATTTCTATTACCTCTGGGGAGGAGGCCACAGTGTTGTAGCCCGCATCCTCTGTCTCTTCGGGCCATTCCTTCTGGCTCTTGAAGAGATGCTTCCAGATCTCTTTGTGTGTAAAGCCGAAGAGATGCTTCAGCGGCTTGTCTCCTGCCGGATCGAACTCCCATAGGGAGGAGCTCCGGCTTTGACAAGGGAGAACAAGCCGGGTCAGCATCACCTGGACCACGGAGGAGAGAAGGTGCCCCTTGGAGATCAAGCCGGACACACGGCTCACCAGAGTCGTCACTTCAGTTGTAGACCCCCAGTCTAGACCCTTTTTAGTCCAAGAGGTCAGCCTCTCTGGGGGTCCGGATCTGAAAGCAGGCTCCACTGCCCACTTGGCATCGCGGGATTCGGTGATGTAGAACCACTCCTGCTGCCAGACCTTATTCGTCTCCACGAATGAGCCCTTGGGCCAAGTTGCATTCGGGAGCTTGCTAATCATGGCGCCCCCGCACTCCGCGTGTTCCCCGTCCACCACCTTCGGCTTCACGCTGAAGGTCTTAAGCCATAGGCCAAAGTGTGGGGGATGCGGAGAAAGGCCTCACATACCACTATAAAAGCGGATATGTGGAGGATTGAGTTCGGGGCTAGATCATGGAAATCTAGCCCGTAGAAGAACAAAAGACCCCGAACAAACAGGTGGAGTCGAAACCCTAGCCCCCTAACAAAGTGGGATGTAAACAACACCCTCTCAGGGACGGGAATTACCTGACCCTTGGCAGGGACTCGGTGCGCGATATCAGCGGCGAGATAACCCGCGCTCTTAAGATCCGCCACGGTCTTTTCAGTGACCGTGGAAGCTTCCCACTTGCCCCTGGCACCGGATCCAACCATCGCTGGGAAGGGGAGTAGTGGTTGAGGGACGAGGAGCAGTGTGCGCAGGAGATGAGAATGTTGGGGCTAGGGAGATTGGAGAGCTCGAGGCTGAGGAAGGCGTGGGGCTGATGAAAGGAATCGGTGTCCTTTTATAATGTTGTCAATACATAACGTCCCCCCACTTTAGCCATAGAACTCGCCGGTTCCCAAAGCGGTCGTGCGTAATGCGCGGTGTGGGTGCTCACGTCATATTGATGAGGATCCCACAATAAGCGAGCACGATCTCTATTCTGACGGGATGTGTCAATGAGGATATACATCGAAACGCGAAACTAGGACCGAATACAACGGTTCGATATGTTAGTGGGATGGACGCGACGCTTCGCCGTCAGTAGAGACACACTATTGATTTTCTTTTAAGAGCCTTGCCTTCGAGGCTAAGGGTTGTACTAACATTGCAGAGCCGAACACAATACACCTCTTGCAAAAGATCTATTTGGAAGAAGGAAGCCGTCTTGCAATGTCGAAGACAATACGGAAGCCGAACTCATCGTCATCGAAGACGGGTTCAAGGGCTACTGAGGAAGTCCTGGATCGAGGGGTCTTAATGTGGCCGGATAAACTCCTGGTGGGTCGGACTGGTGGACCGTGAAGATTATAATAGAAGATCATCTATCGTATCCGGATAGGACTCCTGTATTCCTGTTGGCAAGTTTTAGGTTCGGGTGTAGGTTTTCCTTCCTCTGCAAGATGACATGTACAAACCCTAGGCCCCTCCGGTGTGTATATAAACCGGAGGGTTTAGTCCGTAGAGTCTAGAAGAGAATCACAATATCCTCATAGGCTAGACTTAGGGTTTAGCCACTATGATCTCGAGGTAGATCAACTAATATAGCAGAAAGTAGGGTATTACCTCGATCGAGAGGGCCTGAACCTGGGTAAACATCGTGTCCCCAGTCTCCCGTTACCGTCGATCCTGAGACGCATGGTTCGGGACCCCCTACCCGAGATCATCCGGTTTTGACACCGACAATCGCGTTTTCGCTTGCGCTTGTGTGGCCTGGCTATGGCGGTCCGAGAGGCTATGGAAAGCTATGCTTATGCCTGCGGCGCTCTGATCTCAGTTGTTCATCCGAGATCATGGTGAGCGCTTTGCCTTCTGACGGTCCGGCGCCCTTCAAGCCAGGGCGAGAGGGTAGTGGCCCTCTTCGGAGGCAGACGAGCGACATGGCGAGCATGCTCTCGTCCTATGAATTGGGTTTTGAGGCTGCCTTCCGATGTTGGCGACTTCTTCAATTTTCTTGTGTTGCCTGCTTTGCTACTAGGTTGTATGCAGCTCCAGCACCTTGTATCTTGCGACGTTTTTTTTCTTTTTCTTTTTTTCTGCCCTTGTAATCATGTCCGGTTGATGGCTTTATTAATTCAAAGTCGAACTAAGTTCGGCCTCCCTCGGATGCAGCTTAGTCTTTTCTTAAAAAATAAAAAATAAAATGCGAGCAGTGAAACGAAAAAAAGCTGCAACCTTGAGAAGGCGGGGCACGCGGCAGGCCCCACCGCGAGGTGAAGCAGCCGCCCCGCGAATCACTGCCTCCTGATGCCCGCCGTTCCGCTTGTCTGGCCCACGCATGTCGGCCGAGACCGCGCCCGGTCCTCGCGCAATTACCCAAGCGCCCACCCGAACACGCGGCTCCGCTCCGCTCCAACCATTAGCAACGGCGCGCCCCACACCAAAGTCCAACCCCACGCACGCATCCGGTGCAGCATGGATCGGGCAGAGAGGATCGCCGGGCCGGGCCGGCAGCGGGGACCGACGGCCGCGCACACGCGTCGTACAGACGTCGCCCACACGCACACGTTATTCTCAAGGTCACGAGTAGAACAACGCGGTCGCGATTCCATCGCGCCTACGCCTACGGATCGTCGGTCCGTCCACCGCTCTCTCTCTCTCGTCCACACTTGTCTCTCGTGCCCACTGCAGCTTGGCCCTTTCCGTCCGTAGATCTAACCCATCTTTCCTTTTCTCCCAAGCTGTCAGCGTGTGAAGGGGTTTGAAAGCCGCAATTTGACAGCTGAGCGAGCAATAATTACATGCAAAATTACGTTACCACTCCTTCCAGCTCAATTACTCCTGATCAGCCTCAGGTCGGTCGAGCCCAGAAGTATCCATGCAGAGTGAGACGTGCAATTCACCAAACCTTTAACTGCCGTGTCGCAGAGATGGCAGCAAAACTGATGACCGGAGACGGAGCGGCGCAAATTAGCGAATAAATGTTTCCCAACCATAAATCTTGCCTTCCTGAACACAAAAGATGGAATGGATGGAGACTTGTGTTCTGAAAAATTCATCATACTACACACATATAGTCAAGTCTCGGTTCACCTCAACGCCGGTTTGATCCGTTTAGACCTGCAGATCTCAGATCGGTTCTGCTCTGTTCTCGGCGGAAAAACTATTTACAAGGTTCCTCGGTCTGTCTCAGACAACTAAACAAAAATACAAGAGGACCAGAACGGAAGAAGGAAAAAAAAACGTTCCCTGCAGGAAAAATGAGAAACTACAGTCATCTTCTAAAATTTGTCCTTTGTCTAGTCCTCCGAAGGCGGCGGCCGGTTCAGATCCAGATCAAACGCGACCGCCTTATGCGCTGTCACCGCGGGGGGCGACGGGGACAGATCAACGACCGACGAGGAGTCGGAGTCGCTCTGGGCAACGGCCGCCACGGTGACCGGCTGCGCCACCTTCAGCGCGCGATACCCCGACGCCGCCGCCGCCGCGGCAGCGGCCTGTTCGTAAAAGAAGTACGGGTGCAGGGGCTGGCGCGGCGCCACCGGGTAACCGTTGAATGGGAAGCGCATGCCGCCGCCGGCAACCGCCGACACGGCCGCCGCGCGGTGGAAGAGGTCCAGGTCGAGGGCGGGCGGCAGCGGGATGGCCTGCATGGGCGCCTGGGGGCAGCCGCCGCTCGCTCCTCCGCTCGAGTCCAAGGTGCTGTTGCTGCTCGGGCTGCCGCCGCCGCCACCGCCGGCGACAGGGGACGACGACGACGAAGGGAACGGGAAGTTCGTTTTCGCCTTGGCGCCGCGGAACTCGCGTGCGGCGGTGTCGTAGGCGCGCGCGGCCTCCTCCGCCGTGTCGTACGTGCCGAGCCACACCCTGCTCTTCTTGGCCGGGTCACGGATCTCCGCGGCGTAACGTCCCCACGGGCGCTTCCGGACGCCCCTGTAGTGCGCGCCTCCGGCGACGACCCCGACCCCGCCGCCGACGCCAAGGCCGAGCCCGGTGGGCGGGGAGACAGGCGCCTTCTCCGCCGCTCTAGGCGCCATGGGTGCAGCAGGTGTACAAGTGGCGTGCGCGTATCTTTCTGGTTATGCGGGCGTTTTGGTGAGGTGCGGGGTGGGGTGGGTGTGTAGCGCCCAGGATAAGGCGAGGAGGGGGGCGAGCATTTATAGATGGGCGGGGGGTTAAAAAAGGGAAGTGAGTAGGGGAAAAGGGGAGCGAGCGGTGGAGGGAGCGGCGAGAGGGAATAAAACGCGGCGCAGTCAGCGAGCGGTTTGACTGTCCTCGCCGCCGCCCCCCACTCGTCTTCAGCGTGGCGGCACTAAATTAGGCGAGCCGCGCCTTTTCTGTTTAGCCCACCGCCCGAATTTAAATTTGCAAAATGTATGCCGGATGCCAGGGAACGGTTGTACTTTGCGTTGCCATACCCCTAGTTTGTTGGTCATTTCCATTCTAGCCTCACGAAGCCATTTTTCTTGCAAAAAATACTCCCCATTATTTGAGTTTAAGAGGGTGCTTGGATACGTTTTAGTCCCATGACTAAAAGTAGTGGGACTAAAACTTGCTAGCCTCACCCATGCTTGGATCCAAATACTAAAGAGACTAAAATCAAGTTAATGAGCATTTATTATCCTCCAAACCCTCCAATTCAGAACTTGCATGTGTTAGAGGAGAGGAGTTAAATGAGGAGAGAGAGGACTAATTCACATTTTAGTAGGGGTACCCCTGACTAAAAGATTTTAGTCTCAAGACTAGTTTTAGCCCCTCTTTAGTCAGGGGTGCTTGGAACTTTAGCCTCTTAAAGAGACTATTTTTAGTCAGACTAGTTTTAGTCCCTTGGATCCAAGCAGGGCCTAAATGACATTTCAATTAAAAGTGTTTTCTTTTTTGCGAATCAACTGTTCAATTTGGTTATGTTCCCATGTTCTTGATCTAGCTCTACATTACGGCGTGGATGATGAGTGTATGGATTTTTTTCCTATCTTTCCCTATAATTTACTTTATCATGTCTTGTCAACTAATTTTGTGATGATTCATGTTTAAAATGAATTTTTGAAGACTTTTTTTTTTCTGAAAATTGAAATTGCTAGCATGTAACTTCTAGAAATACAAACATGCGCAGTTATCCTACGTGCCCTTGACACGATTTGTTTTTTCACATAGTTGACAAACTAAGCCAATGTTGTTATCTTTCACCTACGGTGTTGTATTTGTCGAATGTTCAGGAAGCACTTTTGCTTGAAATGCTCTCATCAATCATGTGTCGTTGTATTACGATTCCATATGTGTACTCGTCAAATCTCCTGATGACATGTTTCTATTTTTTTCTGGATCAAACCTCCGCTCCAACCCAACGATAAGTATGAAGCTCTTTTTGCTTGCGACTGTTTTAGAGTGACAACAATAGGGCTGTTACCATGCCTATAACCTTAAATTATGCACGTATATGATATGTTTTGTCGTGCAGCTTCTACTTTGGAATACATTGTATACAACTCAATGTTGTCGCTTAACGTAATCAAATCCAAATACATATGTGATTTATGATATTACTAGTACTGGATAATATTGATTGTCTACGATGTAGCATATATATTCATCTATATGGTATATGAGGAGCGGGAGTACGTACTCCCAGGAGAACACAACCATTTTTCTATATATATATATATATATATATATATATATATATATATATATATATATATATATATATATATATATATATATATATATATATATATATATAGTTGCTTTAATGTTAATCGTTATTTGTATGATACGTTTTGTTGGTAATTTCTAATTTGGGGTACATTGTATACTATTGTTGCACGGTTGTCGCTTAAGGTGATCAAATCCAACGTTGATATATGTTTTTATCATCATAATACTTTTGATTTAAATCTCCCAACGATGTATCACCTAATATTATGGATTATCTATGAGTTGCATAGTAGTACTTTTGATTTAAATAATACTCCCTTTGTAAACTAATATAAAAGCGTTTAGATCGCTACCTTAGTTATCTAAATGCTCTTATATTAGTTTACAGATGAAGTAGGTTTAATTTCACCAAAACTAAAATAAAGCCTGCGATATATGTTATTAGTCCTCTCGCCATTCATCAAGACACTATGTACCAGGGTTCGTTGGAACAAGTATTTGACCAACAACAGGCCCGTCGATGAGGAGCCAAAGTGGCGACCGCACAAGGCCCCCAAATTTGTGTTGGGGGAGAGGGGCGATTGAAGAAAAATACAAATGTAAACCATGTCCGCGTCTTCGGCTACAACCTGAGCCCTAGGGTTGTGACCCTCTCCAGTCCCCCGCCCGTGCACGTCTACGACGCCTCTCGCCATCTCTCATGCTCCCGTGCAATGAATCAACGAGTGTTGATCGGCTGAAACCGTCGCCGCCTGCCACTCTCCCCTAGTCTATGTCCGCCTACTAGCTGCCTGTGCTAGAACCACCGTACCATGCGTGACAGTGCTTCCCATCCACCGCGCGCCCGCCTCAAATTGTCAAAACCTACTCAAAATGTTTGAATGATTTGAGTACCATCGTGAGACAGCAAATGATTGAGTGCACCACTACCATTGCATAGTTGTATGCATGGTTGAGGAGTGTACCACTACCATTGCATAGTTGTATGGTTCTACACAAAATGTTAGAATGGCATATGTTAATGTGCACTAAGACTTTCTTAACAATATACAGATCTCCCGCAAAAAATGTATATATAATATTCGATAAAAGGAACAAAAGATAATTACAATATCTGGTAGTAGTATCATACAGTACGAGGTGTGCAGTGTGTTTATAGGACAGAAAGGTTTGTATGGTAGGGAGCTGAAACGCTTGGCCAACCAACCCTTCTGAAGTGCGTGCGTAAAAGCCATGAAACACGAGCGCCGGAGTGCAAAAGCCCCCAGATATGGGAGCCAAAAAGCGAGTGCGTGAGGGGGAGGACGAAGGAAGCAAAGCCGCCGCTCGTGGGGGCCCACCCGGAGCGTGGAGCGGCACGTAGCGCGAGCGGCACCGCGCGGGCCCCGCGGCGAGGAAGACGACGCATCGCGATCCGTGCGTCCCGAGCTGGGGTCAGGCGCGGGGGGCGCAGCATCGGCATCAGCAGCGCACGGGAGCAGGCGCGTAAAGAAAGACACGTGGGCCGCGGCGGCCACCACCTCCACCTCCCCGCGCTGTCGCCCTATCCAACGCACGCCTGCCTGCCCGCCTGCGATAAAACGGATCGTCAACCCTGGCTAGCCGCGCCGCGCGCGGGGGGAGGAACCGTGTCGTGTGGGGAAGCTCGGTGCCGCAAGATACGCTGCTGCTAGACAGGCGCCCCCCTCCCTCGCCGCGCCGATCGCTTTTGATCGGTCTTCGTGCGAGTTGCTGTTGCGAAAAGTGGACCGAATTTTGTGGAGCTCCTTTCGGCGAGATGGACGCAGGCACCGCCGCTTGAGTAGTCGCCTCCAATGGTGTGCCATGGACGGACCAACTTTTCTCGACGCTTCCTGGTATTATTTCGTCCAGATCTCCGGCCCCGCCGGCTACAGTTCTCGAGCTCTCCTTTTTAACCCGACGGAACATACATACTGTGCTGCTTGAAGCTGGCGAGAAGACTTCAAAAAGTGGAGCAAACGATGGAATTTGTGCAGATATCGTTCACTAGACAGTGGTAGGAGTATTTTATTCCTATATCCTACGCACGCACCCATGCGACAGCATTCTTATCAGGTCGATCTCAACACGTTGAATATTCACGACGGGCACAAAAGCGGTACCCCGATCCGGCGATCCCCGGTGAGCACGATGGACGAGCTACTTTTGCGCTGCATGGCGGGCGTCACACGCACGACGAAAACAACCGGGCGCACTGAATTTGTCCTGGCGGGACGCGGACGGCGGCGTTAACGGAGGGAGCGACGAGCGTGGTCGACCTGCCCACATGTCGGCATCAGCCGGCTGCGCGGGCGTGCCGCTCGGATCGCGGTGCCGTGGGTAGGCACCCACCATGCCGCACCGCACCGCTAGTTTCTCTCTCTCTCTTGTTTCGAGGCGCGGGCGGCCGCTCTCCTAGACCGACAGTCGGTACAGCCGCCCCCACCACCATCCACGCCCAGAGCCACAGGCGCGCACGCGCCGGGTGCCCGCGGATTGCGTGATGCCGCCGCGCCGCTTCCATCACACGCTTGCGGCAGCCTCACTGCCACTTTCTGGCGGGCGGACGGACGAATTGCTGGACGCACCCCGCGGGCCATCTACCAGGCACCGCCACTACCGTCCAATTTATGGCTTGGATAGGACCGCGGGCCGTTGGCAGCTCCTTGCCGACGCGGAGATCCCACTGCTACTACCAACGAGGCCACCCTGGTTCAGTGCTGCTGCGTGTTGGACGTGTTGGAAACTTGTGGTTGGAGAACCCCGTGAGATCAACTACAGCCCGACCTAGCAAATTCAACAGGTTAAACATCCACGGACTCGTCCAAGGACAACTTTAGACCGCCCCTCATATGTCCCGCTGGTTAGAGCATCTCCACTCGTTCGGGACCCTAGCGCATCCGTCGGTGTCTTTTTCACCCTTCATCCGGCGCTTTTCTGACCTTGGGGCGATCTAGTTCTCACTTTAGACCGCCCCTCATATGTCCCGCCGGTTAGAGCATCTCCACTCGTTCGGGACCCTAGCGCACCCGTCGGTGTTTTTTCGCCCTTCATCCGGCGCTTTTCTGACCTTGGGGGCGATCTAGTTCCCAGTCACGGTCTCAGGTTTCGCCACCAAGACGCATATAAATTTGAACTTTACGTTTCCCGCTACCAAAAAAACGCCGCAAGTTCGGCGATCAACGTTGCCATAGTTCGGCGATCACCATGCCACAGTTCGACGATCAATCGGTTCGGCGTTCAAAAAGAAAGGACGCATAGCAATGCATCAAACGGGGGCGTTGCCCTCCGGCATCGGGCTGGGCGGCGTCGGCGCGGCTTCTGTGCTGGGCGTCGTGCGACATCATTGCTCGGGCTTAGCGGCGGTGTAGGGTTCGGCGTGAGAGTTGGCGCGGTCGTCGACGACATCTGCTTCAAGATGAGGTCGCGCTCCGCCAGGTACCACGCCTTGACCTGCTCGTCCATCCTCGACATGTCCGCCCCCATCAAGAATGTCAGGTCGGTGTTCCTCTTCTTCGCGGCGACGTTGGTCCGGAGTAGAACGAGCTTGACGGCACTGTTCATCATCAACACCGACCACCGCGCCTCGGATTTCCCTTCCCTCTGGGCGGCGTGGCTCTTAGTGTCGGTGATGCACTGCTCGATGGATGCGTCGAGCCGCTCGATACCCGGTGCGGCGTCCCTGGCCGCCTTGGCTCGTTTGCTGCCGTCAGGGCGCCCATCCCCTAGGGTGCGGCGTCGGGCTTGTACGTCTCCTTTGCCTTGGCGAGGGTACGCCAGACGTCCGCCCACTTCTCACACTTCTCGATCCTGTTGGGAACGTAGCATACAATTTCAAAAAAAAATCCTATGATCACGCAAGATATATATGGAGATGCATAGCAATGAGACGGGAAGAGTGTGTCTACGTACCCTCGTAGACCGAAAGCGGAAGTGTTAGATTAACGCGGTTGATATAGTCGAACGTCTTCGCGATTCAACCGATCAAGCACCGAACGTACATCACCTCTGAGTTCAGCACACACTCAGCTTGATGACGTCCCTCGAGCTCTTGATCCAGTAGAGGGTTGAGGGAGAGTTCCAGCAGCACGACGGCGTGTTGACGGTGATGCTGAAGTAAATCGCGCAGGGCTTCACCTAAGCACTATGACAATATGACCTGAGGTGTAAACTATAGAGGGGGGCACTGCACACGGCTAAGAGAATAACGTGTGTGTTATAGGGTGCCCCCCTTCCCCTGTATATAAAGGAGGAGGGGAGGAGGCGGTCGGCCCTAGGGGGCGCGCCATGCACTACAAAAAAATACACTTCCGTGACGATACGTGTTTGTCACAGTAGGTCACGTTTTCTGTCATGCATGTACATCCATGACAAATTTATGACAGAATCAAGATAGTCATACATGTGCTGTCGTAGAAGTGTTCCATGACATTACCAAAATTATCATCACGGACTCCACTTCCATGATGATAAATCGCGCGTCACAGAAGTGCTTTCGTCAAGGGTGACCGACACATGGCATCCACCGTAATGGGTCGCCGTTAAGCTACCGGGTCCGGTTTTGGATCCGATAACCCGTTAACAGCCCCGACCAATGGGGATTTTCCACATGTAAAATCATCATTGGCTGAAGGAAACACGTGTCAGCTCACCGTTGGGACAGATGTCATCCACTCATTGGACCCAAAGCGCCTATGATACGTCGACACGTGGCACGGTCCAACACTGGCCCATTCCTGTGAAAAGGCCGGCACGTTTGACTTGGTCAAAAGGTGGCGGGCCGGCCCACGTCAAGCCTGTTAACGGCCTGTTCGCATATAGCCCATTAACAGCCCGCTAACCGAGGGCCCGTTTAAGGCCTATCCGAATTAGGCCAAGTAGCGTCATCTAGGCCGTCCAATATAATTCCAGCCCCTTTTAACTTCCGGCCCATGTATGGCCCATGGCGTATTTCGGCCCATATGAGTCCCTTTGTAACTCTTAGCCCATTAATGGCCCGTGGTGAAACCGGCCCGTAATGAACGATGTATCGCTTTATACCCATTAGCGGCCCATTATTCCATTGGGTCGTTTCCAGCATGTGTTACCTTTCGGCCTTCTGAGGGCCCATTTATTCTTGGGCTCATTTCCAGCATTCGGTTACTTACGGCCCGTTACTGGCCTTTTCTGCTTGTGGGCCAAATTTAGCCCGTGGATACAGTCGGCCCGTTTGTGGCCCGTTAATCTGTTTGGCCATTTTCATAGCATCATCAAATACGGCCTATTAATGGCCCGTTATGGTCCGCCCATAAAACGTACGATTTCCACTCTAGCCCGTTTACGACCCCTTATACGGCCCGTACAAGGCCCATAGATGAGACGGCCCATACAAGGCCCATGGATCCTACGGGACGTAGAAGGCCCATTGACCCGACGACCCATATAAGGCCCATTGATCCGACGACCCATAGAAGGCCCATGGATCCGCTAGCCCATAGAAGGCCCATGGATCCGACAGTCGATAGAAGGCCCACAGATCCGACAGCCCATAGAAGGCCCACGAATCCGACGGCCATAGAAGGCCATGGATCGTCTATCCCGTAGATGACCCATGGATCGTACGGCCTGTGAAGGGCCTTGGTCACTACAATGTTTGGGCGAGTTGGCCTCCATTTGAATGATATAGCATATTCAAAGAATTATCCTACTCTATACTATCACCTCAAAAAAACATACACTATACAATAAAGAGACTAAGGCATAGAAACATAGAATAATCATACACTATACAATAAAGAAATTACAGTCGATTATACCCACTGGGCATTACAGTTCGGCACCAGTGATAATAAAACATACACAAACAACAAATTACATACACTGGGCAAATACAACTCATACATCATGGACGCGCATCAACATAACTTACCATTTGAACTATAATCTCTTCAGTAAATAGGATTGGTCGGATTTTGATAGCACAAATTTCAGTCTACAAAATCTCCAATTCCTTCATTGTTACCTCAGTGTCTTGTTTCTTTTTTTGACTCCTGCATCTAATACCTGCATGTCGAGTCTCAACTTGTTGATTGTACGTTCAGAATGATGTACACGTTGTCTTGCCACCTCTAGTTGATGCTCGAGAACATCATCACATTCCAATTCCAATCCATAATCATTCGGTGACGGCCATGCCACACTGCTCGCAGATCTTTGTGTTGATGTCACTTCATCCTGAAATGTTTCTATAAGTACATATGACTAGGGGAAAAATATAGTTACAACAATGAAGCGAGCAAGACATACTATTTTGTACATGGCAAAACATGACTAACAATAATGTTACACGTCATGAAGCATAAGCAGGTGATATTTTAAAAATTATAAAAAGGTAGTCTGTGCAGCCTGCATACAGAAATCTCTCTTAGCTCACCAGAGGAGCATGATGTTGGGGCCCAATCCAAAACACAGACAAGTTACAAATTTAGACAACACGTTGCGTAGAAGTAAGCAAGCAGTTGGTCATTTTGTAGCTCAATTAAAGTCTTAGGGAGCATAATGAACAGCAGAGGATTTCATACAAACATACTACAACAAGCAAAACTATGCAATCATTAGCCTAGTAAAAACTAGATTGTGAGCCTCATTCAATAATAGTTGGTCAATAGACTTCAAAGCTTCAGGCACACTTCGGCAGAGTAATTAAATGGTAAAGCCTTTAATTATGTCAACTAATAGTTATACAAGTACCCAACATCAGGCATCATTCTTTGGGCATCTCATTAACTGAGGACAAATAAAGCAATTGAAAAGAGCAAATTAACTATACCTGAAACAAACAAGGAATTGAACTGTTGAGTTGGATACAGTGACTTACCTTAACAGGTTGAAGAGGCTCAGCGCAGCTCCTACTTCTCTTGCAAGGCTCCTTCCTAACATCTTGTACTTGGAAATCCTCAATCTTAACTTCATTGCACCCCCTCTGCAAGGTGACACAAACTAGTTACCCATCTCCTTGGAAGATAAATATGCATACTTTCCTGTATGTGAACACAAAAGGATGAGATTATAACAAAACAACACCACATGATGAAACATGCCGCATCTCTTGCACTTGCACACAATGAAATGAGCATTTACTATGTCTGCACTATGTAAAAACTAGGCATACCTTCGAACTGGATCTCCAGGTACCCTTGGAGAGCCTACTTTAATGTACAACCAAACCTTTATGTCACATATGAGTTAGAAAAGGCCCCACTACAGCAGCCCTTAGTGTTTAAATCGTTGACAAGCTCTGTTAGAGTGTTAGGTCAAGAACAACAAATAATCAAAGCAAACAGCGATGGTCATGCGTTTTTTGTTTAAATTAGGCAATGGGGTCTCTATGGAAAACATTGACCAAAGTAGATTGTGCCAAGTAGATGGTATCTTTGTATTTGCATTTTGAGCAAATAGTGATGGTATGTTTTCCTATCATATTAATTACTGCACTGGGTTCAATTTGTGATGTTTGCAACTCAAATTAATTTTCATATGGGCAGCAAAATGAAAAAATATAATGCAATCTAGACTTTTCACTGATCATACCAAAGATAAGCTGAAAACGCAATGAAAATTGGCTTATTACATGGAGCTTATATTCACATGTGCTTATTTTCTTAGGATAACTCGTAATAACTGTCCCTAAGAAACTTGGCCAATAGAACTGACATACAAATAACATGTCACAATGATTGCAATGGAGGAGTGACGTACCATAGCACACCGTATAGGCTCACCGTTGGCTCTCCTTTTTTGCGATGTTCCATGAAATTGCCACATACATCTTGTACTTTTTCATTGTGTAACCCTATCTGCAAGTTGACACGACTAATTTCAGACATCTCTACATGATAATACATTGCACATCCCTTGCGCATATTTAAACTACCAATTAATGATTGTGTGCGTAGCATAAACTAGCCACGACTCTGTGTGCTGGACTAGCAGGCACTCTAAGGGAGCCTAATGTAGTGTACTGGAATTCCTACATGCCACCTGCGATTTTGTGTAATGTACTGCCTCTGTTCCTAAGTATATGTCTATGTAGAGATTACAAACCACATACAGATGTATATAGATGCATTTTCGAGTGTAGATTCACTCATTTTGCTCCGTATGTAGCCTATAGTGGAATCTCTAGAAAGACTTACATTTAGGAACGGAGGTACGAGGTAGTATCATGTATGACATCTACATATCTAATTTAGCAACCAGTAGTAGAAATCATTGTCTGCACAAAGGGATTACTGGTCGAAAATCCTAGCAAAAGCACGCTGGCAAGCACAGAACAATACAAGAGAGAGAGACACGCTTACAAGATCATAGCAATGCCTCGGTCCAGGATCTTGGTTGGCCAAGCTGTTAGATCCAGAAGAAACATCGTCCTTGTAGTTTTTGCTAGCTGCATAACAGGTAAAAGCGACCTGTTAGTATATTTGAAGTACATCGGGCAGGTGATGCTGGACAGGTTTAAAGGTGACAAGTTCCTAGGCCGTGGCGGGTGCTTGGCATCTTGCCAGACGGTGGGAATCAGGTTAGAAACGTCAAGGGTGATGACTCTGCGTTGGCTGTCGGGGTCCAGTAAGGAGATCTAGAACCGTCGAGTAGGGTGTTTGTGGAGCGGCTCCGGTAGGATGGACTACGGTGTGGGCGAAGCGGATCTGTGGTCATGGACGAGGGCATAGGTGAAGCTGCTCCGGTGGTTGGGTTAAGGATGGTGTCGATGATGCGGATCTGCGGCCATGGACGGGGCATCAGAAGCTGCTCTGGTAGGTTGGATGAGGGTGCGCGGAAGCGGTTCTGAGGCCGTGGACTTGTGAGTTGGCAAAGCGGCCCCGGTAGGGTTGAAAATGGTATAGGCGAAGCTACTCCAGTGGGGTTGACGATGGTGTCGGCGAAGCGGCTCCGGTAGGGTTGAGGAAGGTGTTGGCGAAGAGGATCAGAGGCCGTCGACCAGGGCGGCGAT